>JAMPIN010000001.1:10475000-11675000 GCA_024699845.1 Aphelenchoides bicaudatus
TGAATACTCAAATACAACCGAGCAAAATTTGTATCGAAAATGTTCGCTTGCAAATAAACGCCGAGTAATGAATGAACTTCCACTGCGTCGCTAAACGAGGATTTGTTGCCTCCAATTTAAGAAGTACAAAAATTAACTTAATTAGCGAATGAACATCCCGCTTAAAGTCCCAATTATGACCATGGGATTCGGGTGTTTGTTAGGTTTTCGGCGAAAAATACAAACGAGTGAACCTTCTAAGGGGAGGCAAAGTACAAAAGTGAAAAAGCGTAAGAACTATACAGTAAGAGGTGATTTTTTGTTTTTAGGTTGATTGTTTAAAACTGAATTTGCACATTTTTGCGGCGAAGTTTTTAGTTTGATGTAATAAAACGAAACGGGTATGGAGCAATTGAACTCAAGAGTTTTATGAATTCTTAAGTGGCTCATCCGTCAATTTTCTATTCGAGAACAAGTTTTGAACCCGTTTTGGACAAAATTTGTCTGCCTGACAAGTTAAACATTGTATTTACAGAGTGAGGCAAATTGTTTTGAAAGCTTTGATTGAGCGAGTTCGAACAGATCACATAGGGTCATTTCGAGGAACATAACGTGCATTTTTTACTAAAACTTCGCATTTTTCAAAGAATCAAACAACAATGCAGACGTAAACAAATCACGCATGCACTCTTAACCTACAATTCCATTGATAAAGTTTGAAAACATTCGACGAAGTGCTAGAGTACTGAAAAAAGTTGACCTGCGCCGATTTTCGGAATTCATTCAAATATTTGTTGCTTCTACTGCATACCGAGAATACAAAAAATGAGAGGCTAAACTAGAATTCTCGCAAACAGCCATTCGACAAAAAGCACTTTCACGAAACAAAAAGCTTACCGTATTTTCGAGTTCAATCATCACGCATCTTAATGTTGAAATCGAGAAGAACGCGATTTTTGTTTATTTAATTAGCCTTTAATGCCAGCTAATTGAATTTTGTTTATTTTTAAGCTACCGAGATATTAATTACTTGCTAATTACTTACCGTCTTTTAAATCAAAAAGCTCCAAAGATTTGCTTGTTAATGTGAAACTTTCAAGCATTAGTCAGACACGTGATGTTTTGAACCGTTAGCCAGAATTTACGAAACCATTTGATCGACCAGTCTCGAATCCGCAGTTTGTTTATACTTTGTGCTCGCGTGCTTGGACACGAGTCGGATTTGTTTTAAAAATTTTGGCCCAACTCCATTAGAACTTTAAATGGAAACGCAATCGTAAAAACATCAACCGAGAACAATTCCTGTCCCTCTTAACACACAAACACAAGCAACAAAAAAAGAACATCCGACCAAAAGGTAGTTTTGGCTGCGACGACCAGGCATACGATAATTAATTACTCACAGGCTGAATTCTTACGTTTTCGCTTTGAGATATGCGCTTTGACTTCCAAAACGGGAAATTGCGTGCCACCGCAGCTCATACCAACAAATCTGGGTAATTGCGATTCCGGCCACTAATCTGAGGTTTTGTATGGCAGTCGTTTAAATGTACAACTGTAAATAATGATGGCGAAGTTAATCTCGAATGAATTGCTGCTTCTCGAGATTAAATTGACCTGCTCTATCGGGCGAAAATGGAAGCCCACATAACACAATTGGCCTATTGTTTTGTTCTGGGAGGATATGGTCATAAACAAATGAAAACTGGGAAGATTGAAGGGGAAGGAGGAATGAGGATTTGCAGATAATATTACTCTGATGTTAAAGTGTTGATGAGTTTTAGTGGAATTTGTCTTCTCTGTGCGTCATTTTTAATTTCTTTGTGACTATTGTTGCAAACTGATTGCAAAAGCTCTTTAAAAGTAATCGTTTTTAATCGGAAGCCTTTTTATATTTTTAGAATCAAACACACAGTTTTGCAATGTCAATCTGTCTGTAGCATTTGGTTCTGTTCAACCGGAAACTTTTGCATGTGGATTGTCTTTTAGACATGTTGCAGCATTTTGGTCATTTTTTGTCACAATCATTGTACGTGAGAAATGTGGCCGGAAAATGTTGCATGTGAGGAGTATCTGTGTTGTTTTAAACACCGCTTTAGCCTTTCAGTTAGAATTTCTTTGTTAAAAACTTATTAATAAGTGATCACTGTCCATTCACGCAAAAAGGGAAAATCAGCTGACTTGCATCTATGGTTTGATTTAAGTAGTCCGGTTTGTCGTTTGTTGTGATGCAGCATTAATTAACAAAGCGCCTCATCCCAATTGTACTTAATCATTCGACTGTCAATTGCTGTTTAGCGCACAATCTGGCGGAACTTCCCGTTTGAAAGATCTCAGCATTGTGGTTCAAAATTATTAAACTACGGGGACAAAGATTGAAAGTTTGCATGAAACGGTTAGCCAGCGGTGGCGGAAGCACGAGGAACGAGGAGTACGATACGCGTTTTGAACTCGGTCTTTTAGCAAAATTAGGGATTTTGTACTTTGTTACGGCGCTTACGATTCTTGGCAAAGAATGTACCCTCTGTTTGTTTATTGAACTAAGCTGAAGTTGATTAACAGTGCTCTATTAATTGGTACAGTGCTTTGTGAAAAGAAAAGTCACTCATTAAAATGCTTTTTAACAATTCGTTTGCTTACAGTAAATTGTTATTTCCTTTCTTGTCCGGATTCAGGGTTTGTTGAAAACATTATCGACGGGATCTTGACTACGTAAAACATTTTAAATTAATCCGCGCCGGTTTCCGTGTTTTTAAAACGAAACGAGCCTAATCTTGGCGACGGTTTGAGGAGGAAGAGGAACTCTAATGAATGCACGAAGAGATTAGAGGCCAAGTTTAGAAAGTTGCGTTGAAGCGGGCAAACCTGGCGATTTTAATCTTTCGGTTGGCATTTGAGTGTGAAGTTGTCGAAGAAATGGCTGCATGAGTTTTTAAAGTTCGCAAAAGTTAAGTAGAGCAATCACGTAATTTTTGATTTGCAAAATGACTTCGGATTAGCGCAAAAGTGTCTTTGATTGAAATGCGAAAAAGTTCGCAGAAACACATTTGCAAAGATGACAAATCAATTGTAACCATACTAATCTTATGCGCATAACTCATTCCACAAGCTTAACAAACGCTTATGTCCTGAAACCATTTTTCTTTCCACGCTAATTCCTTTTCACTGAATAATCCCGCATATTCAAAACCGTATTCTGTTAAACGCGCAGAAGGCGTCGCTTTGTGTGTTTATCATTCAAAGGAGTGGAAGAGCGAGGCTCCGGGGAGTCATTTCAATATCAAGGGTTTGCGTACTGATTTGCGATTTGTGTACGGAAACAATTGAAGTGAGTGGAGGGATTAACATCGCGCCATAATGGCCAAACCGTCAGTTTTATTGGTCAATCGCCGCGTTTATGACTTTGGGGCTTCCACTCACAAAAGTTTGACATTTTTGGTCGTCTGGAATTGTTTCATGTTTGATTTTTAGTCAACTGCTCTCTACTTGTTTTTGCAAAACCTTTATTTTCAAGTGTTGTGTAATGTTGTTTGAGATCCTCTGCTAATTCATTGCGTCACCACCTCGCTCGATTCCAACAATTGACAATTATTTTTGACTTCAAACAACGAATCCCACAAAATCCCCCTCACTTAAATCCGTCGACAATTGATGTTTGTTGCCGCACATCCCCATCCTAGACCAAACGACCTTTTCCTGCGTTTTGATTAATAAGTTTTTCCATGCTTCCGCCCTCTTTATCCACTAAAACAACAAATTCGAAACCCTTCAGCTGCACGAACCAATGAAACCGCTCATAAATGGACGTTTCCTGTACTTTTCACTTCATAATAATGGTCGACGAGCAGATTTGTAAGTTGCACGCAAAAGCGCAATAAAAGAAACGAGTCTAAATTAGAACTTTTAAAAGTTTGACACGAACTTATTAGTCACAAGTAAGACTGAGTAGTAAACCATTTTGAAAAACGATTAGCTCAGGTTTCGGGCAAATAATAGCTCTTTGTGTTTGGAACTCGGTTCAAATCATGTGGCTGTCGGGTCTAAAACCTCAATTTAGGTGCATTCCATGTAGAAACTTGCAGAGAATTTCTGTGTACTTGCAAAACGCTTCCGTTTTCCATTTCTTTTCGTCTAGTGAAGTTTCCAACTAAATTTGCGAATTCCATGTCATAAACATAACTAAACATAACAAATCTTCTTATTCACTGCCAACCGTTTCATTTCATAACTCAAATTTACAACAAACGTCGAAAGTCCCAAGTGACTTTTTCTTTTTTATTCAGCATCTTTACAGCATGATCGGACACGCATTTTGACATTTATTCCCGGGGTCATCTTCCTTCGGTTGAAGTTGACGCAAAAGCGTTTGTCATCATAAAAAACATAACATCAAAGGCTCACGAAGCGTTTGGTTCAAATATTTCGCGCGCCAACCCAACAATTTGACCTCGAGGGAGTTTTTGAGGCCAGCGGCTACTGCTTGTTATTCTCCCAAAGGAGCGTGAAAAGAAAGAATTTGCGGATCGTGTTTGCTGATTTTTGTTTAATCTTTTGTTTAATTTGGCTTTGAGGTTATTCAAACAAGTGACATTCGCTTATTGCTCCTTTTCACGTGTTTGTTTCTTTGCCTTTTCTCCAACGCAATAATTGTACCTAGTTACCAATTGTCTCAAATAAGCGAATCAAAACCACAAAGATCAACAACAAACAGCAAACAGTAAACTTGTTCACACTTGTTTACACTTTAATAATTAAAGCAATTACGGTCGATTTGAATACTGTAACAGTGCTTAATTTATTTGTGGCAATAAAAGATCTCCAACTACAATTCCATAAACTTCATCGAGCTTTTGTTGTGTCGGCACTGTGCACTTGAACATTCTAGGCGTTTTATATGTTAGTAGTTTTTAAACCAATCAAAATTGGAGCTGACATTTTGTTGTGCGAATCTTTTGAGCTTTGTGGGACGGGATGTTTGTAGCAGTAAAATGGAATGGTATTCTAAGACAACAAAGTGCAAGTGGCATACAATTTTCGAGCCAACAATTTATTAAACTTGTTTACAAGGATACAAGGAAGATACTATCCCGATTTAAGCTTAGTGTTTGAATCGTTTCACTCGTTAAGTTTAAAACATTATTTCGTTTAACGCTCAGCCGCCACAAATGATCACAAATGATAAGCTTGGCTTGGAATAACCACTGTCGACGCATCGCCTGTGGGCTCGTCCTCAAATTGGCGCGCCAACAATTATGCGACTTGCTTATCACCGGCGAAAGGCGACAGTCAGCAATGAATTTGAAAGTTGGAAGAACAAGAGCCGAGACCTCCAACAATTCTCTTTATGGTCGTTTGCGTTGTGTTTTGTTCCGCCGCCGCGCCAGATAAGCCCTCAATCAAAGGCCTACCAGGTTTAAGAACGCGTTTAGTTGTGCCAATTAGGTTTGCCGATATGCTTATCAGTTAACCCGAAATAGAGACAATCCTGCTTGCCCATCAATAATCTTCTTTTCTCATCAAGGGTTTTGTTGTCATTTGATTTTTGTTGTTGAATTGTCTTGCGGTTTTGTTACGTTTTGTATTTCGACAGCCTAACTTGTTTCTCCTAATTTTTAATGACTCTTTCCACGTTGGGAGTAGTTATGAACTGACTGGTCGTTTGTGTCGAAGGAAATTGTTTACGTGTAGTGGAATTGTAGCCACAAGGTCTATTTGCGCGTCTCAAACCTTTTACTTACCGTACCCGTAGGCGTTCTCGTGAATTCCACTCCAATTATGCGATGATGAGGAAGCGGTTGTTATAGTAATGTTGGCCGAGTTCCGGCACAATTTTTGCCAAAAATCGCATGGACTTTGAAGTGAATTAAGCGGTTAATTTTTGCTCCCCAAATAAATCTTTGATTTCCTCCACACATTTCCAGCACAACAACAATAGTCTAATTTGTTTTTCGAGTAAGTTGAATTCACGTTCAAAACCCACAAGGAGGTTCGTGTTTCGTTTCAACTATTACACGTGATTAGCGCTTATTCTTCGAAATGAAAGCTTTTCGTTTAGGTTTATGCGGAAAAGAAACGACCGTCGAGTTCAATAACCGAGATGATGATGATGAATTTGCTGGTTAATGAACAGGTTCCTGATTTGCATAGTTTTTGCAGAGTGTTTTTCTTTGTGCACTTTTAAATCATTACACTTGTGTTTAAATGTTATTCAATTGTCCTTTCTTTTTATAAATTCCATTTGATTTTGGCAAGCGAACATTGCGCTCAATGAGATTTGTGCGTCGATTGTCACTCAAATTCAATAATTGCGCACTGCCGCCAATGCTTCAAACCAAATGAATGGCGGTTTCCTGTGTGCAAAATTTCCGTTTCAATTTGCTTTGATTCGTGCACTCATCATTTGCGTAAAAGTTGCCTTTTCGATCTAAACGGATTTCCTGTCCTGTCTATAAAGGATTTTACTCTAAAATTTGGGTAATCCGCTTGCGTCTCAGCCAATTATTTGCTCATACGGTCCTCGAATGCGTCAAGTACTTGTTCATTATTGAACTAATTTGGCTATTCTGCGCGCGGCCAATTCTGATGACTCAAAGTTTGTCAATTAATTTGGCGCTCAACCCTTGAATTGCCAAAACATTCTTTAAACATTATTTACTCACTTAATGAGTGCTTTAACAACAATTATGGTACTTTTAAAATTCTAAGCTCAACATTTTCACATAACTTTCGACGTTAACCAACTAAACAGCCACTTTCGGCAATTAGTCACATATGTTCAGGAAATTTGAGCCGCCTTCGCTGACAGCACACAAAAAACAACCAATAAGCTGCCAAGTCGGTAGACATTTTTCGTTTTCTTTCTTTATCTGCTTTGTTTTTACAAAGTAATTAACAAAATATGAACTCTGACGGTTTGCTTACGTTCATTAGTTGCTCCGCGAATCCGCGTGTCTCTATTTTTAGTAATTGTTTAAATTTCACAAAAATTCCGGCTTTATGAATTTTTAACGAAAAGAAGGCAGGTGTTTTGCTCGAAAACACAAACAAACTGTATCGCTTAGGAGGCTCGCTGCCAAATTTAAAATTCCAATTAAGACTCTAAGGTTTTGAATGCAGATTTCCACCGGTTTCTGCTTAATTTTACGCACTTTCCCCTCCTCGCTTATTTGACGCAACAGTGGATTTTTAAATGAGTCGTCTGTTTTCTTTCCAAACTTCTGCATAATCAAGAAGCTATATGAATCTTTGACTTTCCGCTCTTACAGTACGCTGTTGTTTTGTACAGTCGAAATCATCGAAAACACAAGTTTCGAGTTATTTCGGGCCGAAAATTAAAAATTTATCGAAAGGTGTTTGTTTGTTTATAAAACAGTGGTGGCCATTGGTCTTTTCGATTTGAAGCTTAAAGTTCGTTCTTGACCGAAAATTCTTTCTTCAAGTTTTAAAACATTGCAAAATGTCGCGCTTGTTTGATTGATGAAGTTTAAATTCTAGACAGTGCGCAAGAAGTCAAGCATAAATGTTAATTGCTTCATATTTGAAACAGTCACTAACTCTGATGTTTATTTGCAATTTCTGGTCGTCAGCGGTTTTTGAACTTCGTTGCAAGTTTGGAGGATGAATGTGTGCGCAAACGTCGGTAATTGTTTGCGCCAAACGCGACCATTGAGTTTCCGGAACAATTAAACGCATTTCAAATCCAAACTTTCCGATCGCTTGACGTGAATTATTCTTGTTTCGGGTTTACCGAAAAGTTTTATTGACTTTCAGTTTAGAGCAATTTTAAGACCAGAAGTATATGTTTAAGGCCAAAAGTCTATTTGCAATTCCAGCTGCTTCTTCGAATTTTGCAAATTAAAAGTTTCAACTCCCAAGCACTTTATTCTAGAACTTAAACTGTAAAACTGCATATTAATTAAATATTCCCGCCGCATACCGTTTCTTTAATGACCTTTTAAGCTTCCTGTTTATATGTTTCTCGCGACTAAGAAACATAAACTTTGGACAGACTTTTGGCGCTTTAAAGTTTGGCGAGTTACGCATGCCTCCAGCCGTGTGATTTTTGTGCAGGTGTTTCTTTCAACAACGAAAACATCGCCAATCCACCTTCCCTGACCAACCAAGTAAACATCCCTGTTTTGAATGCGTTGATCTTAGCCGAAGACCAACTGTCTGCCGGTGTCTTAGTCAATGTGTTTTGAATACGGGATGTGCGCTGAGTGGATACGGTATATTTCAAGTAAAGCAGCTGGCTAATCAAAAATGCCCCAATTAGACAAACAATTCCACTTAAACAGCTTCTATCGGCGTGAATAATTTAACAGACTGGGTCAAGCATGGCATTTTGTTTGTGCCGACAAAGCGGAAACATTCTTAAACTTGTATGATTTTTGATCACCTAGCTGTTTCGAGAATAGCTTTCAGAAAATTAGAACTTTATTTGTTGTTGTTATAGAAAGTTTTGTTTGAGTCAATTTTCACTTTATCTATTCAAAAACGCCTGCTTGTTTGAAATGATCGCGCGCTCAATGATTGGCTGAGATTTGTGGCGAAAAACAGCAAACTGGATCCGCGCACATGAAACCCGTGTTTTTGAATCGGTTCCTCGCCAACGAATCAGCAAATTGGCTTAATTTGCTGGTGGCGGATTGGAACTTGCGCCGTTATCCAAAGCTTTTAAGATCTCAGCACAGCAAATTAGTCAAATTTGTTTTTGACTCCAGCTTCGTTTGTTTAAAGTTTTTGCTTTAAAGCAGAAATTGCCCGATTTGATCGAGTGATCAAAACAAATAACTAAAAATAGTGGGACGAAATTCGCGAAACGTCAGCTGTATTTTGAAACTTCGGTTCATACGCGTAAATTGGCAGACAATTAATGCTGCCGATCGCTTTAGTTTTTTCGCGTTTAATCCATTCGGCAGTAGTTTCTTTTGGCAGCCAACACTTGGTCATGATAGAAGTTGCGCCTGTTTTTTATGTGCTTGTTGCCAGCCGACGACAGAGACCAATTGCGTGACGGCCAAACCTAAACAGTTGATTCTTCTTCCAATTTTTGGCGCCGAATTCGTTTTTGTTTTCGTGTGATTGCGATTGTTTGTTGGGGTTGAAAACTTGCCAAGCAGCACGTGTTTTTAGTCGAAAACTTACGTGTTGATTATCCGTGTACTTTCATTAGCGTGCTTATTCTAAATTTTAAAGATGATTTATTCTAACAAATAATAAAAGAGTGTTTACAATGTAACGAGACTTGAAATGCATTTATTTTAAAACGGAAGAAACAATTCTACCTATAGTTCCTGGGTGATCTAAAATAGATCATTCGCCTATTTTTATTAAAATACGTTAACCGCGGTGCTTGAACATCGAAGAAGAGAGTTTGCTTCCTGGAGCCTCGATTTCTTGAGCGAACTACTCGACTATATGAATAAACTGAACGCCGTTGATTATACGTACGGTTTTTATAGGAGTGTGGCCGGTAGGAACGTCGAGACATATGAAGTACTTTTGGCTTAGTTGGCGGTTTCCACGGAACAAGTGCTCGCTCAAATTGATTTGAACTTGCTGTTGTTGGCTCTTCATTTGTTAGATCTTCATCATTTGTTAGCTCAACGATGCCCACCCTTGTCTGATTGATTGATTCGGCTTCTTGCTTGACATAAACTTCTGGCTCTTCAATTATCGGTTCAACAACAATGTCCGGCTCTCTGACAACAGTGACTTCTGGCAATGAATCCTAAAATATAATGAAACTAATTATTCAAGTAATCAAAACTTACTGCTTGAGTTTGCGTTGAGCAACGTTTCGGTGGACTCTGTGCATTATAACTTTCCATACTTGAATTTTGCCTGACAATTCGCGGAAAGTTCACAAAGGCATTCATTGTTTCCAAACCAGTTCCATAGTATTTGTGCGCAGCCAGTTGAGCCGGAGTTCTGCCTTCTCTGTCAACAATGCTTAAATTCGCTCCAGCAAGTAAAAGTTCCTTAACCGCATTGGCATGCAAATTGACGGCAGCCATGTGAAGTGCTGTTCGGCCCTAAAATTAAAATTCAATAAACAACTCTAAAGAGCTGAAAATTTACATGTTCGTCTTGCGCATCAATGTTGGCTTCGTTTCTCATCAATAGTCTCAAAATCGGCAAAGATCCCTTTTCAGCGGCAATATGCAAAGCAGATTGATATTTTGATCCAGCTCGATATATGATTGTGTTGATTCCCGCTCTCTTTGTGTCCAACAAAGTTTGAATCACATCCAAAGCTGACTCACCTATACGAATGCACATCTTTAACGGAGTTTCATCTTTATTGGAGGCAGTGCTTACATCTAGACTCGGATACGTCTTAATTAAATGAACGGCAGCCAAATAGTTCTCATATTTTATCGCCAAGTGAAGAAGCCCACGACCTTTTAGATCCTTCGCATTCAAAGTAGCGCCATGAGAAAGCAGAATCGAAATGAGACGTAAGCACTTGTCGTCGCGTTGATAACGAATAACATACATCAAAGGAGTTTGCCCAGCTATAAATATTCAAATAAGCAACACCCAACATTGATCTAAACAAACCTGAATCAGTTGTGTTGACATTGGCCAGTTTGCATTGTAGAATCTCTTGTACTTTGTTGATGACCTTAACGCTTGTGTACTCTTGAATTGTTTTCAACAGAGTATTTGATTCCTTGCGCCGTTCACGAACCTCTCTTTTATCATTTAATGAACGTCCCAGATTATGCTTATATTGATGAGTCGACCGATTTAACCGTTGAGCTGACTTCTTTATGTAGTAGGACCGAGAGCGTACTGGAGAAGGCTGAGTTTCGATGGCTAAAATCATTTAAATCTAAAGCTGTCAATAAACATTAAATTACCTTCATTTCCATTAGTCGGCGGTTGCCAAACAGTCTCTTCATTATGTCGAAGCACTTCTTCATTGACCATCTTTTCTAAGCAGCAGCAGTCGTGTGAAAAATTCAGAAAAAAAGAATGAAGCTATAGAAATTACATGATTCGAATTCATGAGGTCTTCGCATAACTATCAATTGCTTATCGATTACTCATACATACTCACACATTGTTTTTTGTTACCTCTGTAGTAATTTGCGAAACTCCCATGTACTTATTTGAGTGTTATTAAATAACTGAACACGTCTCCGAACTATAATGGATTTGTCTCGCTGCCAACTTCCATTTGAGTCGTCGCAGGATAACACATCGTGAATATGTGAATATTACACAAGAATTGACCGCTTGTTTTTCAGGCTCCGTCGCTTCATTGATTTTCATCCGCCCCTTAATTGTACAAAGTTTAAAACACTCTGGCTCTGTTACAATGGCCCGTTGGCGGCGGCAAATTGAATGGTTCACAAAACAGCACCACAAAGCCGTTAATATAATCCGCAAGCTCATGTGATGGGTTTAATTGGGCGTTGGCCAAGTTTCTTCCTCTTCAAATGTGACTAATTGATTTTTAAATGAATCGGCGTCTAAAAACACTGAATTAAAGTTTCTGGCTGTTCTTTTAAAACCATTTTTAGTAAAGTCGGTGTGGCCGTGAAAAAACATTTGTGTTGAATTCTTGCGATCAAATGGCCAATTTTTGGTGGTTTGATTGCCACACAATCAAAAGCCAGTTTGGATTTATCTCCCCGGCCAACGTTTATTTTTAGAACAAATGCAATCGAGAAAAACCACCATGTGCTTTTGAATCGGCCGCCGTTTTTATGCTATTGTGTTGATTATTGTTGCAAGTAGTGAGCTTTATCTTAATTGTCTGCACTTTTAAAATTCGATTGTTTAAGTCAACTTGTTTGATTCAATTGAGTCACGAACTTGATTTTCGACAAAACAGCTAAAAATAACTTGATTTTCGCCGCCCATCGACAGTAGTTCAAAGCAACTTTCACATGGCTTCGTGCCAACAGCCTTCGCACACGGGAACGTAGCCGAAACGTGAAAAAACAAGACAAGTGGCCAGCGGAAGTTTAAGACAGGTATTCGCTTAAAGTGCTGCCTCAAACAAACCCGTTTGATCGAAACGATTTCGTGGAGCCATGAGGTTCAATTGTTCCGGCACGTTGCATGCGGACAGCTGTGTTTTTCCACACTTTTTAAAGATCTTTTCGTTTGTTTATTGCCGCCTCATGATACACTCTTGTGCTGCCGTAAAACAAAAGGTTTCAATCGTGAGTGAAATTCGACACCTAGTGGTTTTCTATTCTTTTGTCTACTCAAAGTAATTAGACAATTCAATACAAAGTTATCAACACAAACTTCTTTTGTTTTTGTTTCTTTTGCTCGAGTGGAGGCGTTGCGCTTTGATAAATTTCACACAAATCTAGTCCTCGACGAAACTGACAGTTGAACTTGTGTGGTGGATGAGTTGTTGTGTGTCCGCTGAGAATTCTTTATTGTTTTACTGTTTTATTGTCGTTGTTGGCGGATCTGTGGAATTCGGCTCAAACAAAGGTTTATCAGTTTTGCGAACAGTTGCTGCCTGTGAATTACACGCTTCGGCACCAATTACCCACAAATGAAACATTGTCTTCGTGAAGTTCTGTGTGCAAGTGTCAGGTGTTTTGATGAGTCCTCAATCGACTCAATCTCGGGTGCACATGGTTTTTGTTTTGATTTGGCGTCTTGAACGCCTGGAATTCTCCCATTGTCTGTCGTGATTAATTTCACCGGGTTTGGTGGTCAATTTGTGGAGACAACTTGATTGTCGCTTTTCTTGCGGACGGCCATTTTTCTCCTGCTTTTTAAGCTGGCGACTGATTGGCGGCACTTTTTGAGTTTTTGTTGAGTTTTGTTGATTCCTCCTTCTATTCCATTTTATGTCATTTTGTTTTGGAACATTCCGCGAAAACAAACCACTTGCCAGGGTTATTCAACGTTTGTGAAGAAAACAACTTTAGACGAGTGACTCCTTGGATTGGGAAACATTTTGACGATTGTACATTTTGGGTCATTCGCTTTGTTGGCGTGAATCAGTTACAAGTTTAACATTTTCCTTTTTTTCGTCTATTGTTTACGAGTGCTTATTAGTTTCTTTTTCTTCGATTGAATAAGTTCGCCGAAACTTTAAAATTAAACACAATCTTGAACAGTAAAGACATGCTAGTAAGTTATAACGTTTAACTTGACTGAACTACAAAGTTGAAATAACGACTAGATTGACAATTTTGTTCGAACTCATTCAATCACTTTAAACTTGATCCTAGTAGTTAGTTAGAAACAACGTTTACATTGATTTGTTTTATCAGTCGAGAACTATTGAATTTCGGTTTACATTTGCGGTGTTTGAATTCTATTTTGGGCATTGTTTATCGTGGCAATTCATTCGTTCTTTCTATTATTTGTGTTTTTTGATCGGTTCAATTTTGAAGGCACTTCCAACTTTGTTGAGTCACTCACGCAATTAAAAGCGTTTTGGCGAAACCTTAACCTGTTCCGATTTCTTTTCACAAAAGCGGTTTAGTGCTTTTTGAGAAAAACAAATGTGTTTTGTTGAACTAATGTTTAGTTAGTAATTCGAAATGATTGTTTAGCGTATCATCTAAAAAGAGCCTTGTTTAGCAAAAGTGGTTGGCGAAACGGTTAGATGTTCGGAAGGGTAACCAGTGGTTTCTTGATGTTCGTCTGTTCGCGCGCGCTGTTTTTTGCGACTGCGGTCCGTTGTGCTGTGATAAGCGCGAAATCGTTTGAGGAAAGAGAAATGGGCAGAATCGTGCTTTTCCTTCTGCCAAAAGCGCGTTTTTACAACTTTTTGTTTGATTGAACTTGTTGCTGGGAGTTTGTTAGTTCTGGAACAAGTTGATTAAATCGAAACCTTTAAACTGATGATAACTTTATAAACTGACTAGCAACAAGTTGCACGCGAAAGCGCGCAGCTGATTTCCTTGCAACAGTTCCAATGCGTGACACAATGATGTTGCCATCGGCGAACACCTGCGTTTGTCTTACGCCAAAGGTCAGTTGCGCTGCTAATTTAGAAGGTTTTGGTTGGCGCCGATGGCTGTTAATTTGGTGTGGTTTGGGAGTTTCGCAACGGAACGCTCGTTTGCATTGACTTACTTTAAATGACTAACTGTCTGTGTGGGATTACTACTTTTACTGATCGTTTCTTGTAGTCTTGCCACTTTGATTTGAAGAATTAACCTATAAAACTTTAATTTACTGGTTTGTCATTTTATTAATCTGTTGAACGCCTCTCGAGTTTCATGTGGCGGAAATCCCGTTTGCGAAATGGATAAGATCTTGGCGCCGCCGCCAAACGCTTATCACTGGAGCACCCGTTTTTTGGTTTTGAACACCACCAAATGAACCGCAAACTACGCGCACACAAACCGAACGGATCCTTGATTCTGTTGCTCCTGTTCAATGTTAGCGCTTATTAGTTGCTGTTAGTGATTTCTTGTCTTGAAAATCCTTTTAAAACTTCTTTATTCAAAGCTTTAAAGGTTCTTTATTCAAAAAGAACATTAAGCATGAGAAGCCGATTTGAAACTTTGTCGGCGATTTAAAACTGCTGGCATTTGTTTCAAGTTTTTGGAGCGGGCCGGCTTCTTTTTGTTTGGACAATTAGCTTGAGAACTCTCTGCGCGCTACCTTGTAGTCGCTTTCTGGCTACAGTATCTCTTTTAATGCAATCTTTATTTTCGTGTTCTTTCAATTTTTGCTCATTCCATTACAATGATCGCGTGTTTGCCCGAAAACAGCAGGCACAAGCCAAAATCACTACGTTACACGTTCGCCCACACTCGAAAAGAGTTCGGTGAATTTACCGAAAACTGACCCGCTTTTTCTTTCCATGAACAACCAAATGTCAGACTTCACGGTAAACATTCGGTTCAACAAGCGTTCAAAACTCCGATATTCCGAATAAGAACTTAACAAACTTGTGCTCCCGTTGACCACTGGAGACAAATTTCAAAAATGTTTATCAGTTTTGGAAACTCCGCCAAAGTCCGATTGTTCGTTTGAATTTGTCACCATTCACAAGCAATTCAATTCGTCAACACAAACGGAGTTTGTCATCGCGCAAACTACCGTAACTCATCCTGCTTTCAAAGGCAATCCAAGGGCAAACAAGTTTATGTTCGACGCGGCAAGAAAAGTGTTTTGGTCCAATTTGTGCTGGAAAACTCAATCCAATTGTGAGCATTTGAAGTTTTCCTGCTTGGCCATTAATGTGCTCTTTGTCAAGAAGCTCGTCTACGACTATGAGTACGTAAGAGTGCAATTGCGCGAAATTCAATTGCATAGCCGTCATTCATGAATACGTTGATTTTGTAAGATTTGATGGGTTTACACTTGCTACAGTATTTCAACTTGTTCTCTAACTTTGAATATTGTGATTGAAATGATTGAAATTAGTTCAAGTTGTTCTATAGTTTTATGGGTTTGGCAAGTTTCGGTTCGGTGAAGGTCGCGTGTTATTGTTTTGACGAGCGGTTTGTTCTTGCGCACATCTCGCCTAATTTTTGTTTATCAACTGACGTATTAACAAGCTCGCGTCCACTTTTCTCACTTGTCTTCATCGATCAAACTCTTTTTTGAAATTATTTATTTCGCTCGAAATAAAAACGTGATTTGAAAGTTTGTGAAAATTGTTTTTCGTGTTTGTTTATTTTTCCGTTTTGGGACTTTTTCCCACAGTGAGAATGTTTAAGTAATTTCTGGATTTTAGACAACAAATTCGATCGTTTTATGACTTTGGTGACTTTGATTATTTTAACCGATTTGACTAATTTGCAATGTGAGTTTTTAAAGTTCGCAATTTACGCAGTTTATACAACTTTTACGGAGCGAGCCAAACACGGTTTGCTCATCTGTTTGGTTGTGGAAAGAGCAACGTCCGCTGATTACACTGTTTGTGCGCGAGCCACTGTGCACACGTGATCACAAATGGCCGTTCACGGAACCGTTAAGCGCAACCCAAACATGCACCTTTGACTGTTGAACGTCTTTTGGAGAGCGGTTGCTCCAATTTCCTCCAAACCTAACACGTCTTTTTACACTTACTGGACTTGTAGCGCTAAAACATGTGTCATATGACCTAATTGTGCGCAAAGGACTTTGGCCTCTTCAAATAGAATCTTTAAATCAAACTACCGTTGAAATCAAGCCATTCAATTAAATCATTCAATTAAATATGCAATGAACAGTCTGCTTTTAAGAGTTTCGTCAGAGACATTTGAGGGAGCAAGTTGGAACAAAAAAGTGGTTACTGTAGAGCGCATTAGCTCGTCGGATGCCTAATCACTTCAAGTTTGTGCGTGCGCGAAGAAACCAATTGAATACCGGCTATGGTTGAGCAACAGTTGACCTTTAGGGCAAAAAATCAGCTGTTCAATCAAAGTAGGTAAAACGCCGACAAGGGTATCAGTGAGAAGACAGTTTAAAACGCCCCATGTTGAACCCAAACGGACGTGCAACTTAAATGGAGCATTCCGTCGAGCAACTTGAAATGTGCAGCTTGCGCACACGCGAGCCAGTCGGTTGCTCCCTAAATGCCTAAGGCAATTTACGGCCTCGACGAGCACTTGGAGTGTCCATTTTCGGTTATGGTCGGGCTTGTTCTGGGGTACTGTGGTCCTTTTAATAGATCTGACACCGCTTTTAAATAACGTGTAACTTACTCCGAAAGTCAAATACGAAAGTCAAATACGGAGTTCATGTTCAACAAAACATGAATTATTGTTTGGTTGCGCACACACGTCCAAATGCCATCACTATACCTGCGCCTTGAAGCTCTCAAATGAACTTGAATTCTTCAACCAGTTGTTTGGCGCTTGAAGAGCCGCATTGTTTGTTTCGTTGTATCTAGAGACAGTGTAGACGCCGTTTTGCACAAACAATAATCTCCGGACTGTTTTGAACTGTTTCCTACTGCACAATGGGCGCCTCGCTGAACTGTTCCAACGATGCAAGAAGAACGCCGAAGAGCGGAAGATCAGTAAACCACTTTTGAATCCAACACTCTTGGACTCGCGCGCCGTCTAGGTAACAATGAAGGCCAGCTTTTTCTTTGAACTGCGCCGTCAATTCAACTTTTTATTGTCGTGCGAATTGATTGACTCGTTTTGCGCACTTTTAAAATTTCCCATTGATTCTTGGTGTGCAATTAAAATGCCGTGCTCGATGTTTTCGTTTGCTTTCAAAAATGTGATCTCAAAAGTTTTGAATATCTCAAACAGTCTACCTAATCAATTTGAAATGGATATTGTGCAAGAAGTTGACATTTGAGATTAATTGCATGTTTGCTTTTAAAAATTTTGAGGGCGGCTCTAGTGGACTTTAGAGGCGATTTGACGCTTCAAGAGTATAGCCGATGTAATTGTGCCAATTTTGGTTTGGATGGTCAGTAAGTAATAGGGTGTAGTCACTAATAACGTGCAATTAAGGTCCGAAAATAAGTCTTTTTAATCAAGTTAACTGCTCCTTTATTAACTGGCTTCACACGCACAAAAACGTCAATTCTTATGCCCCTGCAACCGTATTGGCTACTAGATCTTTGCAACTGTGTTGCAAGAGTTGTGAAAGTGTGTTGCACAAATTTGAATGTTCGTTGTTCCGAAACAAAATTGATTTGCCTCTCGAAACAAAGGCTCATTGGCATTTCCTGTGTGAATTGCGGTTTGTGTGCGCAAGTACCTAGTTTGCATGCCGGAAAACGTATTTTCGAAGGTGTGAATTGTCCGCGACGCAACACCTGCTCCGTTTTCTTTGCTTGATTGATGAGTTCTGGCTCGCGGCCAAGCTAGATTTTTGTCATTTTGAAATCTGGCGTCGAGTCGATTGATTGTCGCCGCACCTAACTCGATTGTTTTGACTGCCAAAGCCAATGAGGCAAACTGTCGCGCACAAATCAAGTTGAATTTTATTGGGTTCAGGATCGCCTATGTGACGGGTGCCGTAGATTTACGATTTTATGGACTGCGCGTTGACTCAGAGGCACGTCCGTTGTTTTATGTGCGCGCATCGCCCTCCAGCCATAAAATTTGTCGTCGCCATTTCCAAACAATGGACTTTGAAATTGATCAATGTCGAAATTTCGACTATTACTGGATTTAACGTTGACTAGTTGTTTAGTGATTGACTAGTTGTTTCGAGGATCATTTAAGACCTGTTAATTCACACTCAATACTCAAAGAGTCCATTTGCAGAAATGCTTCGGCAGAAGACAAAGAAACCTAAGAAAAATTGCCATTCTATCGCAAGCGGAAACCTTATTTGCAGCGCAAAAAAGTGGATCACCCGCTGTGAGCCTCGATGGTTGGCATCTCTTTTATGTTGACAGCAACAAATATTTGCGTTTTAAACGCCGTTTCACGGTTTTGAACTTCCCGGTGTGCCAAAACTCCTCGAGTTTTTAAAATCTCCAAGAACTCCGGAGTTTATACAAACTTTCACCGAACTGTTGGGTCTATTTGAATGTGCAGGATGACTAATTATTTAGTGATCAGTCAACTGTCTAAACATCCCGTTTGCCATCAATTTAAAACCGTTTTCTTTGTTTCGGAGCGCTATCTTCCCGCCCTCGTCTATCAACTGTCTACACGTCCAATTTTTGCATTTCACATCTAAGTGCCATTGTCTCTTTGCGTTCATGAGAATTGAAAACGTTGAACAGTTTTAGTCAACAAATACATTGCAAAATATGGTTCAAAACCGTTCGAGGGTGGCCTTCACGGCCTCCAATGTTTAGGGTTCTCTTGAATTATGGAGCAATAAACGACAAATTGGCTTTTTCGGAGTGGGGTACCTTGTTTTCGGGTTTTAGAGAGCACGCGTGAGCGCACATTAAGATCGAACGGCAATCATTGAGTCAAGACTCTTCCACGAAAGCCAAATAAGTTTTCACTTTTAAAACTGCAGATTTCGAAACGTTTCTTTGAGCTGACTCAAAATTTTGCGTTTCATCAATTAGACTGTTGATTCCCACGATTTCCATTTATTTGTTTATGCTAATTTGTTGCGTGAACGCGAAATTCGTCTCCCCCCAAATTCCCAAACCCATTTAAACACAGATTTAAACACAGATTTTAAATAACGGATACATGTTTTTCACTTGTTTATAAAATAGAATTCCTTGCGCTTGTTGTTCGTGCTATAAACCGTTCATTTGGCGTGTCACTCTTGTTATTTTGACTAAAACCGCATTTCAGACAAAATTGCATCAGTGTTTTCAATTTGTGCACTCGTGAATGAGATATTGAATCTGGTAAGTGAAACAAAAACAACGTTTACTTGTGAAACTCTTTTCTTCTTGCACTCTTTGATCGATTTCTTAACAACTCTCCAACTCTTAAAATTCGGTTAACGCTTTTTATCAGACTCTCAAAATTCGATTTCTTAACAACTTTTAAAATTAGTGTTTTTCACCAGACTTTTCAATTAGCAGATTTCGGCATAATTGCACTCAATAAACTCAATTAGTTAGTACTTTTTCCGCAATGAGGCATCCTGATCTTCGACTTTTTGACCTTCTAGTCGGCCTTTTGTTCCAAACCGACCATTATAGAGTTTGTCGGGAAGTGGGCAAAAAACAAGCATTAACTACAACGTATCATTGAGTTTTTGACTGACAATTATCATAGTTTCGGGTTTATGTAAAGGTTTCGTTCTTTGAAATTGCGTCTTTAGTCATCATCGTCAAAGAAGATACTGTATGTAAAAAATGAGTCATTTTTGTGGACAACTTCTCTAATCCGCTCGCGTAGACATTTAAAATTCAGCAACGCCCAGAATTCACATGTTATTTGTTGGCAAGTTCTTTGAACTTCTTCCACTCTTGGCATTTTGGGTTGATTAGCGAGGTTGATTTAGTTTCTACTAAAGTTGACGATTCTTCTTTGTCCGATTAAGTTGTTTCCGCTGCTCCAACAAAATAGAAGACCGCGGAGCTTCCGTGTTTGGGTTTGTGGATTTTAAATTGTGGGAATACGGTCGAGGGATGGCCGGTTTTCAACAAGTCTAATTTGGTATTAATCCTTTTGGTTGAGTGATTTATGATTAGGTCCGTTTTCGCACGCATTTTAACCGATAACATGCCGATTCTAAACATGCTCTCTTGCAGCCTAATCCAAATACTTCTTCCTCGACCATGAGAATCTATCTTTTTCCGGATTATCGGCTTCGGTCGTTTCGGCGGGTTGTGGTGATGCTACAACTCAATTAAGGATTCTTGTTCCTTAACGGAATTATTTATTTGATTTGCGCCCCCATTGAGCAGCTTATCACCCCAAGTTTGGACCTGTGCTGTTTGGCCTGTAAGCTGTAAGAAATCCGCCATTTGTGGAATCGTTTCGTAGTTCACATGTCGCCGATACAGAAGAGGGCGGAAGCTACACTCCAACTACCCGGAATCGCCACTCATCTGCCGTTGAGACCAATTAGCTAGGCTATTTTAAGGCCGTAGGCGTCCACATAAACATCGGCAGGTAATGGCGAATCCGCTAATGCCATTGTGTTCTCGGGTGGGTGAATGGAATCGTGCAAATCCGCATTGCATCAACCGCAATCATGGTGTTTGGTTTTGAGCTCTTTGTACGCGGGGTCTAGTCGTCTCATTCATCATCGTCCGAAATCATATCAGTTACAGCCGACGAACATTCAAACCATTGTTCTTTGAGGACAAGACACCGTCTACTTGTAGCGCTTCGTTGCGTCGTTTAGTGCTGACTTAGGCCGGCTGCAAACCTAGTGTCAAGTTTCATTGTGGTTATGCGTCGAAGAGGAGTTTGTCATGCTTGCGGATAAACTGGCCGAGCACTAACTAATCGTGACACCGTAGTAGCCAACTTGTAAATGCTAATGCACATTCACCCTTGACGTTGTACGGCCAAACCGCGCATGCGTTGGTGAATTCAGGCGTGCAATTTGTTGTTGGAGATATGTCAAGGGTTCGGATTAGCATTTCACGCCGTCGACGGCGTTTAATTCGATTCCGTGCATGCCTAATAAGTTTGGACATTGCGATGGAGGATGGGAGCGCAATTTGCAAGTGAATCTGCTCGCTATACAGCCACTTGCAAGCCCTTGCTTTTTGGTCGCCAAATCTTTTTGAATAATTCAAATCAAACTCTCTCATCTAACTATTTGATTTTAAAGCTCAACAATTACAAAACAGACTAACAAACTTTTGACCAAAATGATAAATTAATCGATTACATTTTACACAGTACACAAACACGTTTCGTCTAAAAATTTGATGCGCCTGATGTTGTTTGTATTCACTTGTCAATTGTATTCGCTTTACTCATTTCACTTTTCGTGTTTGTGAACACATTCAATTCAGCACGTTCAATTCAAACACTCAAACTCTTTTTATTTCACTTTGTTTATTAAAGTTATGTTTTTGAGAAGACGTGTGCTTAACAGAAAGTATACGGTCTTTTCGTAACAAAACGCCGCGAGCAACAAAAATGGGTGTGGTTTAGAATGAACCGTTGGCTGACTATGGTAGCGGACTTGCTGTTTTTTTGCGCGCCAGTTCAACAAGTTTTCGGGTTGGCTTTGAGTGGATCTTTTAGTTTTGCTAGACCGCGCGCTGATTGCCTTGGCCTATTGAATTGCTTACGAGAGTTTTTGGCTATTGGGTCACGAAATCCTTCTCGTCAAGTTTGAGTTAATTGCTGGCAATTCAATAATTTTGCTATTTGTGAAATTTTGACTAATTTTTAAATTATAGAGATGAAAATAATCTATCTGTTTTGTAACAATAACACAAATAAATGAGTAATTTGACAAAACGATGAACACTGTGAAAACTGACGAAAGTGATGATGATTATACGAACAAAGAAGTGATTTTAAGATGTAAACAAACAAGTCATTTTAATTTCAAAATCCTTATTCACTTCTCGGGAAACGGTCGCTTCCTTCACGCATCAAAACCACTCGGCGTTGCTGGCCGAAAGCTAGAAATGCCGTGGCTTTTCGGCCACGCCTTCTCAGCTCCATTGATTAGTGCACGCAATGCGGGACAGACCGCCCCACAACCTAAAAGCAACAGTTTGCCAAAGTCGATCATCGGTTGTTTGTTGTCGCAGTCATTTAAGCTGCTATATAAACTACCGTTTAGGTTTTAAACTTTCAATTCACTCGACTCATTTGTTTTACTCAGTCAAACAATTCTGACTACTTTCAGTTTATTCAACTCATTTGTTTTACTCAGTCAACGAATTCTAATTACTTTCTTCGCTCAAACTCAATTACTCATTTTGTCATAACCTGAGAACTTACTGTAACTCTCCATCTTCGTTTGTCTTTTTCGGTCAGCGCTTCGGGTGTCCTAATTTTTTGATTGCGCACTTGTTGGGCACTTGTCCATTTTTTGATCCAACCGATTTTAGAGTGTGCGACGAGTCCGCCCACCCCTAACAATTACACGCCGATCCTCCCTCAAGCAGCAAACTGGAGTCCCTACTATTGCATCCGCTTGCGCTTCCACAGCTCTTCCTCTCCAATCCGAATCAGCAGAGAGCACCTCCTCCGTTCATTCAATCGCCGCCGGTAAGTTAAAGTTTCGGTTTAAATTAATAATCGTCTGCATGCAGGGAAGTGACAGTTCTCCAACACGGACTGAGCCGCACAAACAAGTGTTGGCGACATCGCTGTTGCAGCAAATAGCGGTCCAGGTATTTCGACGTGTAAGTAAACCACCTAAATTCACTCAATTCCAGGTTTGCTCCCTAAAAGCAATGACCCAGTCGTTGCCGCTGTCCGGAGCTCAATTTCTGGACGAAAACTCTAAAACTCTCCTGACTGGAATCAGCTCTCGTCTCAACGACATAGACTTGAAGCTTTCGTTCGTCATCGACTTGCTCAATGGAAGTAGTGGCCAGGTTTCAATGCCTTCGGTTACAAATCCGCTAACCGAACAACAACGCCAATTGAACGCCACAATGGCCGCCGTCTCAACAACACTGAATAGCATTCAGCAGGTAAAAACAGTTCACATTCCTCATACCGTAACCGGATTGTTTGCAAGTGATGCAAACACGGTTACCTCAAACCACCCACAACTTGATATCACTTGCCGCGAACAATTATCCAAACATATTGTATCAATTGGAAGACAATTAATGGCCAAATCCTTTCCTTCTGTTTCAAAAATGCATGAGCGTCATTTTTGCGAGGGTTCGGATTTGTTCTTCATCGAGCATTTGCGTATCATCCCATAATTAGTTTCCGCTAAACAATTGTTTGATCAAATTTTGGGAAAGTGATGTTCTCTCACTCTGGTTTGAGCCAAGTGGGTGGACTCTATTGTTCTGAACCGGGAGTCGATTCCTAATTGCAAGTTGCTAAATGTGGTCTCAAGAATCACCACAGATAATCCACAAGACTGTGAAATCCACCCTAAACGACCCGAACATACAGAGATTACAAGTTTTGGAAGTACATCGAGATTTTTAATCGAACTTGGGGATTAAGCTCGCTTAGACCTCTTCTTCCTCTTCCACGCGAGTGGATTAAGTTTTTGAGGCAAAGGGTGTTTGTTTTAAATAAATCCAATGGAGGGATTAGTGCCGCCGAAACCCAACAAAACATCTAACCGATGATGCCAAATCTTGAGGGCAGAATGCTCTATTAGGATTCGGACGCGTCATAGGCCGAAAATTTCACAAACTTACGCACAAAGATTATGACATGCGCGTCTATAAGTGTCTCACAATGATCGCTTGCAAAACAGACTTGCATATTTAACATCTTTGATTTAGAATCAACACTCACCTAAGCTGAACTTTGCACCTATGTTCATGAAAACGCACGAAGAACAAGATGCTGAAGCTCCGATTTCCGAGTACCGGCTTATTAACCACCAAGTAAGAAGAGCCTTGAATAGAAACATGAATGAACAATTCAATTACAAAAACACGGTAATCTCGATGGTAAAGTCACATAAATAAGGAATCATGCAAAGTTAAATGAACTCGTGCGTCTTGTGGAATCATCGCTCACTACCCAAAAGTTAACACGCAAAAATTTGGAGAATTCATAATCAAAATTAATAGGCAAATGCTTACAATCAACAAGGAAAACAGTGTTAAAAACAGTGCTTCCGTGTCGATAAGCATAGGCCAAATCGAAAGGGGCGCGCGATTTGAGGATAAATCCGTTCGAGGCGCGTTGGAACGCGCTGATTGCATTTGAGAGAACTTGCGACAGGATTGTTGAGTTTTTTAAATAGCAATTTGTTGAAGTTCTTCTATCTAAACATGTGGGCATTTCTTTGTATTGGGGATTTACTTATTTGGTGTAAACTTGTTGCGTTCTCTATTAATGTCTGGATGTTTAGACGCCATCTGGACTTGTGGGTCAACCTCCGCAATCTGCTACTCCGCCAGCAAGTGTTACTCCGTCCTCGTCAACAATGGCACAATCATTATTCTTCAACAACGATGCCTTCACATCGAGACTACTTGCTGCTTGTCAAGAAAGACAAATGCAACCCGATATGCACAGTTTAATGGCGATGGTCATTCAACAGCAAAAACAAGCATCTTCGGTTAAAAACGACTCAGCTTCTCCAGCCTCATCATCTGCCGAACATCAGAATGCAATGTCGCCATCAAATACTCCGCACACTGCTGTTAAGAGCACCGATGAAAACGTTTCAATTGGAGAACAGGCAAGTTCTTTTTAACAACAGTAGTGTTTAACACTTTTAACGATAATGTTTTTAGGAAGGAGAAGACATCGAGTTAGATTATGAAGATGAAGTTGAACGCGATTCTCCAAATGCAACCAATCCTTCGCTGGCCGCAATGAATTTAGCCGCTCAGTTACTTGCCTCCAACAAAGACCAGCAGAACACTGGAAGTGGAGACTGGCCTTCTGGCACTGACGGATCTGTTGCAATGGCTGTTGAAGGCAAATTTCCAGAAGGCGCTGTTCGACGTGCAGCCGAAAAAGCAGCACGCTCGTTCCAATCTACGCAACCAAAAGTAAGTTCAGCTAAACTTTGATAAGAATGTTTGCGTTCACTGGACTTTCTCGTTGATTGTACAGTAAATGCAGCTAGAATGTCACAAACTCTATTGTTTGTCCTCGAAGGGAAACAACTCAAATTGGGTTTCGCAAGACGCAAATGATCCGGTTGCAAACTTCGAGCGAAAATGCGCCGCCGAAATTCAAAACCTGCGAGCATCAAAACACACCAGAGTTTGGTATAGAAAAAACTTGCCCTCTGCCACATTAAATGGTTTCGTGTTTGACGGAAACTGAAGCTCTTGTGGGATGGCGTGTGAAACTTCATATTTTGACTAGTATTCTGATGTTTAAGTGCATTCGGCTACTTGTTCTGATGTCAAGAGTACAGTAGAGAGCGGAAATGAGAACTTCTTGCAAAAAATGACCGAAACTGTTGGCAAACGCATTGTACAGCGTGAGAAAGTTTGCTTCAATTAACAGTGCGCAAAGAGTCATTGGATAGCTCTGCTCGCAAAGGCCACTCTCGCTTTCTTTGAACTTTTCTCTACGAAACCCGTTTCCCAGTCATCATCAACTATAGCAAACAAGGAAATTTAAACCGATTCGGGTGGGAATCTTTGAAACAGTTTGCAGTCAATTAACTAAAAAGACGTTTGTACAAATTGACAACTTGCGTAATCATGTGTGTTCATGTGTGTGCATGCTTGGCCAAAAGAACGCCGCAAGCGCTTAGTGGCCAATAAGCAGGCAAAGCGGTTTTTTGTGCGACCAATAGAGAAAGACAAACAGTTCAAACAACAAAAACAGTTCAAACAAACAAGCTTTCATTTCTTTCTTTTCAGGTTTTTGCTTGGCAAATTCTTCGCGAGTCGATCACAGACGACGAATTGCGCAACATTCAAATCTCATTGCGCACTTTCCATGGAGAATCAGCCAGTCATTTGCTGTCTCGTCAGCTGCCAAAGGTTAGATTTAGTTTTTTGACTGAGATCAACTTGGTTTTTAGATCCGCTTGGTTGTTGAATCAACAATGTCCTACTTCAAATGGGATAAATTGCCTGACGAGCTCCAACTGACCAAAGCAAAGTTGTTGCTTAGCCACTTGAAAAATAATGCGAAAGTTAGGAACTGGACGTTACGCGAAGGCAGACCTAACAGGTAAGCATTAAAAACTGTTGAGCTCGAACTTTGTTTTGTTTCCACAAGTCGATGACTAAGCTCATTAACAAAGCAATTGACTTTATTAGGCAACAAAGCGGCCAGCTGATTTAAGCTGTGACGCAAAAACCGCTCTCTGCTTTAAACAAAACTCTATAAATTACCCGATGGTTTGTTGTGCTTGAATTTTAATGCGAGTCCGAATTAAAGGCAGGTGTTCTTGAGCAATTGAGGTGCAAATTTTGACCAAATCGGGCTGTTTTCTCGCCGAAACGGAAGTCAATTTCAATAGGTTATTAGCATTTGCTGACTGCATTCCACTACGCATCCGCTAAATTATTCACAACCAGTAAAGTTTGACCTGCGCTCACTACTAACACCTACACAGTTTTTAAGACTGATTTTACGCACTAGAAACTTCTCAACTTGCCTTTGACAATCGAGAACTAATTGAAGAAATGTGCTTTTAGTCGGCATCATAACCGCAAGTTTTTTGTGGAATAAACTCGGCGCAAATTAATCCGCGCAACCAAGCAAACGCACTTAATAACTATTAATTTTTGTGCGGCACTACGAATTAAAACAATGTTTAAAAGCATTTGAATAACTTTGTTCAAACACAAGCGCATTTACTTGTGCAATTGAAAGGGCGCCAATCAGCAAACCCATTTGTTGACGGATCTGCGCGTCAAGTAGTTTCTTTTCAAAAACATCTTATGTGCTCGCCTACTGTATCCAGTAAAAACAGCATGTGTTTTGGGCAGCCAATTTGAACAATTACGAGCAATTTTGTAGTTTAGCAACAGAGAAAGTCCGGATTTCCGTGTCCTTGCGGCCGCATCGATTCTTTCAAACAACTAAACATTGTTCCACACAATTATCCTATTAGCTGAGATGGCGCGTAGAAGCGTGCGACAAGTTTGCAAGCCGGTTATATGGTAACGTCGAACGAATAAATTATTAGCGCTTGCTAGTTCAATTAAAAACCCATTATGGTTGCGGAGTTGGCGAGAGGATGCGCTTTTTGGCGCTGAACTCCTCTGTGCTGGATAATTGCGTTTGAGTCGATGCGAAGATGCAGCATTAGGTTTCTACTGTAGAGCTTAAATTGGTTCTTGGAACAAAACAATGTTGAGAAAAGAAACTAAAACTTGAAAAGCAGAATTAATAACAAACTTTAGAACCCACAACACTCAAAACTCGGACACTCTACTCAAGCGGTATGCAGCGATTTTCGGCCCAGGCGGAATGGCAAATGCAATCAACTTCATGTCCAAAGCTCAGCAGAACATCGGCACTTTGAACACGAGCACCGAATTTGCAAAACCTACTTAATTCCATGTTTGCAATCAGCCCATTGCTCCGTTCTTTCCAATCAATGCCAAAGATTCCAGTCGTAAAGCAATTCGTACATCATTTTGATTTTCGTGTACAGAGTACAAAGCATGCGAACAAGTCACCTATTCGCAATCCCAGTTTGCCCACAATTCGGTTCACCCCGAACGCCCAGTGTCCCTTTGCTGATCCTCATTATTTGTTTCTTCGTGCATGTTCCCAGTTTTTCATTTGGCTTTATTTTAGTTCCGATGCAAAGCGTCCAGTTACTTCGTAGTTTTTAATGTTTGAGCTGAAACGGGTACCCCACTCAAAAAGTTTTTAACCACAAAAGTGCAAATGATTCTAGACAAAACGCATTGATTAAAGTTCCATTTGGCACATATCCCTCCTTGTCCGTCAGGGACTCTTCCCCTCGAACAGTTTTATCCCTTTACAAAACGCAAGTGCAATCCAATACCGAAAACCAAAGTTTCCTTCCCAACCCTCCTTTGACAAATATTCCGGCAGCAATTCGAATCAGATACCAAATCTTCGAGGCGTTTGTGTGTTTTTCAACGAACTAACAGAACTTAGGTTTGAAAGATTCACGGATCGCCTCAAAACTCCTCATTTGCAATTCAATCGAATATTCCAAGTTTCTTCATTGCTTGTATTGTTGTTTTCGACTAGATAGGTCTTTTCGTTTAGACGGTGATTCGCGTTTTCTATAAAGCAAATAAGCACCCGCCGCCTCAGTGTACAAAGTAGCCGATTCCTCGTTTTGAAAGCGCGCGAGAATATCAACACACAGCTGGTGTCAGTCAGGTCCTAAGCCCATATTCCACACATTCGTGTTCAGAAATGTATCATTCGACGTTCGAGGTTTCTGTCGCCACTGTCTTTTTGCTTTTCCACCTCGTTTGAGAGTTCCTATTTGTCAGTTGAAGTTCATGGTTATCACCTCTGTTAGAGCATTTTTATTCTTGCAACTTTTGTTCCACACATATTTCATTATGGTTCTAATAAACAGACTTAACAAATTGTTCAAACTCAACAACTTGAAAGCACTCGAAAGACTATTTAACTAACTACTTAGTGACGTTCGGCAATTACTTGAGAACGAATTTATCAAACTTGCTTACTGTACTCATGTTCGCTCGATACGCTCTAAATGGCTTCAAATGACGCAAGTCCACCCGCTTCGCGCACAAGAATGATCAAATCACGGCAATTGTGGTCAAAGATGTTTTCAAATCAGAAGTTTTATTAAGCAAACAGACCCGAATCAAAAGTTTAAAACGTTATAAATATGTGCCCAAAATGCAACTTGAGCTTAAAAGTTGAGTCGAGATGAAGTAAAAATTTTGTTCCAGAAAGTTTGTAGTTGTGACTTTAGTCATCAGCCTTCAATGCCAAACTTTTAAGCCCGAGTTTTAAACTCAATAAATAACTAACAACAAAACGTTATCCTCAAAGACCAGAAATCACAGTAGACAATTTGAAACAATAATTATAAGCATGGAGGTCAAAGTTCTGCACGAGGTTCACGTGGGACGTCACCAGATTTACATGGACTTCCAGCCTCTTGGGCGCATAGCCACTCCTAAAACACCGTAATCAATTAAGCACAAATTTTAGTATTGAAATTGGTTGCCTGTTTTTTTGACATTTGCTGCAGATTCCACTCAAAGACCCACCCTCTAATTATGAAAATGAGGTCCGTGTGTCTTTTGGTTACTTTTATAAGTGATGCATTTATTTACAGTATGTTTATTTAATAAGTAATTCCACTTTATGCAACTTGCCTGTTTCACATTCGACAGATAATTAATGTTCATACTGGTTTGACCACACAAAACTACGTCAATGGGTTTGCTCAATGAGAAGCGGTTTGTTTTGAGTGTTCCTAGTAATGTGGTAAATGTCCGGTAAGTTTTGAAAGGGGAATTTGGCGATCACCCGCTCTGTGACGTACAAATTAAAGTCGGCGAGCTCATTCGGCAAACAATTGCTAACGAATATTGAGGGTGTTTATTGTTTTGACAATGCAATTCCAAACTGATTTGTAAAGTTCGAAAACACAAATACCGTACGTTTGATGCCATAAAGTTTGTGTGCGGGAAAACCAATTATGCTTTTCATTCTAACAAAACGGATAAATAGGTTCCAGACACAATGGATTTGGCGCGGATGAAAACAGGTTAAAAAATGCACCTGAATTTTGATTGAACAAAATAGCCGGACTTTTCGGCAATTATCCTCACAAGCAAACCATTGTCAGTCAATTGGTCGGAACCGTGGAATTTAAGCAAATGTCAAAAACAACTTTGAATACAAATATTAAAAACTAACAACAAGTCCACGTTTAGTTTTTCGCTTGTTGATGAACCAGTCTTCTAGAAGTTTAAATTACGTAATTGCTTTTGAGTAGACAAGTTACCGAGTTGATCTTCTAGTCTCTCAGAAAACAGTTCACAATCAAGACGCAGTTGTTCTGCTTCGATTGTTGGTTGATCCCAAAGTTGCATCGGAACATCGGTCTTTATCTAAACATTGAATTGGTAAATTGAGTGCATATCTGTGTAGTTAATGTTTCAGTTGCATAGAGTTTTTCTTGTCCAATCAACCAATGAGCGCAAACTTTAAAAGTCGTCGCAAAACTTGTTGCATTTATGCGGTAAACGATTAAAACAATCGCAAGTCCTCAAAACTTGACGACAATAAGTTCCGCACGAGCGCAACTACTCAAATTCTTCATTGGCCGTTTCACGAAAACGGGTAGGTACTCGGGCCGGACTCTCAAACTCAATCCAATTTTCATAACTGGTCCACAAACAAGTCGCACACGACGACGGCGGCCAACAATCAAAAGCGGTTTTAGCAGCTTGTTTACACTCCCTCCTTAAGTATTGCAAAGCACTTGAGTTCGGTCGGTTGTCGAGGTAAAGACCAAAAATTAGGGACTTCAAGTTTTTAAAACCTCAAAGGACTTTGGAGAATACTGTTTACAAGACGCCAAAAGACGCTAAAAGATGCATTTAAATTTGAGTTTGCTGTAAGTGGATGCAGTTTTACTCATCATCAAAAAATCAAAAACCAACACGAAACTTTGGCTTTTGGTTTCCGGTGGATCGCCAACGAAGGATTTACGCTTCGATGCATTGGCGCAGTTTGGTCGGTTCCAAACAGTAAAAATTGAATTATGCGTCCGTGCGCGTCCCTCCACTCCATCAAAAGCTTGCAATCAAACCGCCAATAAAGTCAACAAATCTGCCCATACTCGACGACGTGAACTACTCAACCGAAGTGACTTTTTTGGAAGTTTCAAAAAACCAATTTTTGCGCATCAACAAACCGCCGCACTCAATCAACTCAACAGCAGCCTAATAACCACCAACCAAAAATCAATCTTTAGGGAACATCTAAAAGAATTACCTCTGTTCCGGCCTTTTTCATCTGTTGCAGATTCTTGAGGAGTTTGCTTTGCTCGAGTTGGAAGCGTCCGAGGCCTTTCTTATCCATGTGTACCTTGTACTGCATCATGCTATCACAAAAACCTTCGTACAACTCCAGGAAAGCACCTTCGCTTGCACCGGCCTCCTAAACAAAAATATAACAATTTAAAAGCTCGAAATCATACCAGTTTTAAAGGAATCTCCAGAGCTTTGGCCTCGAAGTCACGTACAAAGATTTGACAAGATTCGCACTTTGTAGGCATATTTATCGTGTCTAGGTTACCGGGCTGAGAATTGATTTCATCTAACTTTTGCTTAACGTCGTCTTCTGACATAATATCGGCACTGGATTGAATAAATAATAGGTTTAAGATTAAAGCTGCAAGTAATAAAGTTGAAAGTCTATTCCATCGGCTCGGCTTCGATGTTTTCATCGTTTTCGAGCAAATTTCTGTGATCGGCTGGCGAGTGTTCATCGGCATTTGAATCGGACTAAAACATTTAGATCAGTAAAACTACAGGCACGAAATTTCAGATGCTTACTCGCTCCAATTGATCGCCGTCGCTTGCAGTTGGATTTGATTTGCGCTTGCGGTGCTGTTCGGTTTGAGCAAATTGCTGAAATAACTTAAAATATATTAAAGCATTGTTTTCTTCAATTTCCATCCTTGGCAGATTTGAAAAATATTAGGGATTAAATATTTATTCCAAACAACTAATTCAAGAACACATCTAAAGATCCAAAAAGCAACTTACGAAAAGACGATCTCGTTTGCGCAGGTAAAAGTGCCACTGGAGCAACAACTGATCTTCAATGTACTTTGCGTTCGTGGAAACTGCAAGGGCGTCTCGAAAATCGGCGTGCTGAACCGCTTCCAACATGTACAAACACTGCGGGAATTTAAGAGTTCTAAAAGCGGCGTAGAGATAACAAAAGAGAAAGAAAGAAGTTGACTCACCTCGCATACTCGGGACGCTTGAAGTAGAGAAGATATCGCAAATAGTTAATGAAATACTGTTCTTTGAAGTATCCACGTTGAGCCAAATCTAAATTTGAGATTAAAAATAAATAAACCGAAACATTTGCTTACAGTTCAAATAATGAGGATTCGCCAATGCCTGAACGAATTCACATTCAATTTCAAAACGGCGTTGAGCTTCTTCTGAACTTTCTTCGCGTGGATAACTCGGTGTTATCATTCTATCAACAAAACTGAATAATCTTTAAAGATCTGAAAAAGTTGAACGGAACTCTTTTTAAAAAGCAAAAATTCTTCCGTGCAGAAAACAAACACAAACTTGACAATAAAGTGTCAATCTTATTGAGGTGGATAGAAATTTATTGTTTACGTACATACATAACAGTTATTCAATTTGTGATATCAGTGATATGATTGCCAGAAAGAGTGCCGAAAATGCAATGTTGAAAGATCCGGTTTGTTTTTGGCTTCCAGCTAAAGTGTACTCCGTTCTGCATTCACAGACTAAAGCATTGCCAGTTGAGTTTGGTGCAACGCCGCCTAATTGGCTCTGTAACGTTTTAATTTATTGGCCATTCGCCTAATGTTTACCTTGTTGTCTTCGCTTAAACCGAACATCACGTTGTCAAATCCTTCAAAATCCAAATATAAACTTACTGCAGACTCAATTTGACTGTTTAATTGCTTGCTCGGATCGAATTACCTTTTTGCTTTAATTGATTTAAAATAATCAAAGTTATAGTTTCTTGTTCGAGCAAACAGCCAAGTTGAATACACAACAAGTGTTTTGCACTAACCGCAGCTTTTGTTTTGACCAGGGAGGTCTTTGAATTGGTCTAATGTTGCATTAATTAGCGCGCGAGACCCATTGGAATTATCCCAAGCCCAGGTCGAATTGCATCCAAGTCGGCTCAGTCCTATGAAGAAGCGATCAGCTATGGTTATAAGCTTGCTGCTAATCAACATGTTTATTAGGCCGGTGTTGGTTACTTGGAGCATTTGACAGCCAGCAGTGGAGTTTGTCATTTTCATCACTTTGGTACAGGAACTTGTGACGTTTTTATAGGTCACCTGGACTTTAAATTTGTCAGAAGTTATCAATATTTAAAACATACATTGCCCATGTACGTTGACACGTAACAACTTCCGTTCATAAAAATTCCATTTGCCTGGATCGATTGATTTGATGCAATGAGGGGAATCCTTCCACATTGTGTTTGCAAGGTGACTGTCGCATTTGCTGTGGAGTTTGAAGCGGCTAAATCAAATAAATTAATAGAATAGAGGCTAAAATTTACCTGTCCCATTAGTTGTAGCATTGCTAGTTGCTGCGGTTGTTGTTCCATTTGAAGCGGCTGCTGTTCCATTTGAAGCGGTTGCATTGGCTGCAGGCGTAGTTGTGTTTGACGCAGTAGTGTTGGAAGTCATTGTCATATTTCCCATGTTCATGCCACTCATTGTGTTGTTTTGAGCCCATACTACCGTAAGCAGATAACAAACGAATAGAAAAGTCAAACGGCACAAAAATCTGTCCATTTCGGAAGTAACAGCAGACAAGCCTTGCCACCCGAGACGTCTGTAAATAGACAATTTAAGTTCCTTGTACTTGTCGCACGTCAACGAGCGCCTACCTACAAACTGGGGCTTGTTTTCTAGCTGCTACAAACCTGAAATGAGCAAGTATGGGTCTTGTCCTTAACAGTGGGTGTAAGTACAAAATTTGGTTGCTACGGGCGCTCAATCAGACTCCAAATCCTTGAGATTTTTTAAAGAACACTAGCGGAGGGGTGGGAAAATTTTGTCAAAGCATAATTTGATTTCGCTGAAGCCTGGGAACATTAGCCAACTAGAACAAGCTCAAAAATGTTCGTGGTTTCGTAAACTTGGCGTAGGGCAACACTTTTTGTTCTTCTTGTTCACCGATGATCATAAGTATAAAGCACTTATCTTTACGTGACATTCACAACTGTTCAACAAATTATAAAAGTGACGAATAAGAAAGCATTTATTGATTAGACATTATTAAGTACATACAAGATACATTTCACGTTGAAATCGTTCCCATGCTTTCCGACAATAGTGCTTCTTTCATCATTTCATGGAACAACATAGGCAACTGACCGACATTCTTTGCTAAAGAAAATAGCGAATAAGCTAGGTAAAGTCAAGCAAAAATCTCACCTGGATTTCCTTCCATGACTGCAAACGGTGGCACAACTGTCTCTGCTGGAATAACGCTTCCGGGCATCACGTAAACGCATTCCTTTAACACGCAATTATTACCAAGTATTGAGTTCTGGCCAACATAAACATGATTTCCAATTTCAGCCGCTTCCACGATGCAATCCTAAATAGAGCATCGATTAACAAATATTGTGCAAACTCAAAAAGTACTTCACGAATAATCACGTATCGTCCAATCTTTGATTCTAACGAGAATGTATCATTGCCGAGTAATTTCATGCGTGGTCGAATAATGGAACGTGGACCGATGTAAGAACAAAAATCGATGCAAATTAAACCCAAATCGCCGCGCAGCATTACATCATTCATGATAACAACCTAAAACAACTTATATTTACTTTCAAAACACTACGAAGTTACCTTCTTTTTCAGTGTTATCTGTTGAGATCCATAAACATGTGCTTTTGTGCTGATTCGGACTTCTGTTTCATCAATTACTTTGAATTCAGATGAACCGGAATTTTCAGCAGGTATTTTTATGCTGAGCATAGCTTGAAAAATTAGACAGACAAAACGTGAAAAAAGATTTTTAAAAAACGCTTTTTGATTTCACATTGATATTGCTGATTCAAGTTGACATTACATAAGTTTATTGTTGCTCAATTCACTATAGACGAAATACAACTGAACTTTAGGAAATTGATTAAAACGATGTCCAATTTAAAGAATATTTTTGTGTTTAATGTCCAAGCAGTGGTCCATCATTGTGTGCAGAATCCGCTCGGAGCTGAAATCATTCTTTAAATACTTTATCGAACAATAAACGCGCTACCTCAAGCCGTATTCGCAGAGATTGGCCAAGACTTTGACGTACGAAGTGGCATACGGACTTGTTCCCAGGTTGAAGCAAATTCGGTTGTAGGCATGCAAGACATTGTGATGACAGTCAAGTTTAGTGATTGGGCCAGTCTCTTTGGTCATGATCATGCGGCGGATGTTTGTGTCGTGAATCAATTTGCGGACCAAAGATTCGGTGTGATTACGCAAGTACTCTCGCTTGTGCTGGATTCTGGCCAATTGTTTGACAATTTTGCGTTCCTCATCTTTGTCGTTCATAAAGCGAAGTTTTACTTCCAGCGTTTTGATTGGGATGTCACGACTCGGCCAAAGTTCGTAATTGTTGACCTAAAAGCTTGACATTAAATTAGTTTTAATTTGTGCTTACGTTTCCACGATCTTTGCTTGGTGCATCTTGCTCGCCTTGGAAGTCAGCAACCGGTTCATTTGTGATGTCCAAATTGCCGTATTTTTGAACATGGCTTTGGTTGGTCTTCTGCTTGACGATTTCAAACTGGCGTTCCAACGTTTCAGTGTGCAGATTTTCAGCATCGGAATCTTCGAGCCTTAAAAGCAATTTTAATTGATTGTGTTATTTAATCGATTGTACCAATTGACTGAAAACAAATCGCCCAAACAAGTAGACAACTTGCTAGACGTTCTAAAACAATTTAAACATTAGAATGCATAAAGTTCTCAAGTGCATACCCACAGTAACAGCCCCACGAAGATTCTCTGCTGTTTGCAGCCGTCAATGCGTAAACATCGATGTTCTTGGGCAACACCTTTTCAAACATAGAGCCAGACTCACATGCTTCAAGGTAGAAGACTAATTGACCGAAGCGCTTTTGCGAATGCATGCTTTTCAAGGCTTGATTCAATTGCTTGACTGTCAAAACATCGTCCGGGAAAGCAATTGAGCCCGGAGCTCCGTGATCTGTAACTCGATGTGTTAACAAAATGAAAATTACACATTTAAAGAATCGCTTTCCGAAGACCTACCAGAGAAGTAGACGAAGATTTTGTCATCCGAAGTAGTGTTGAGAACACGTCCGTTGCCACCATGAATTTCTTCTTCTTGTCCTTGAAGAACGGCCAAGAAGTTTTCAGGGGTGACGTCTTTGCCTTTGTAGTCAATTTTGACTCCTTCATAAACGTCAGGACCGTTTGGACGATTGAAAATCTTGCCAGGATATGGATTTTCGGGATTGTTTGCAATGTCGTCGTACCTGAACACCGAGTTTAATGGAGATCATTTTATAATATTTGTTACATCATTGTGATGATGTTTTCTTCTTGAACGCCATGATTTTTGAGGACGTGGAATGCGTGACAAATGTCTGCCTGATGCCGATAATTCCACCATGAGTTCGAACCTGCGATCAACAATGCCCAAATTTTTCCTTCATTTTGTCTAGTCGGAGTCAATCTTTGTCTAAACAGAAATCATTTCATAAGTTCGGTCATTTAATACTGTAAATTGAGCAAAAAACTCACGAAGTCAAGGCTCCAACAACGGCCACCAGCAGACTGATCACGAGGAGCGCTCTCATCTTGCAGCCGAATAAACTGGCCGAACAGCAGCTGGACTTAAATACTGCCATTTGTCCATTTGTTTATAAATTAATGAGAAATTGCGGGGCGGTTCTGGACTTTGTCTCGCATATGATTTGGAGCCTGCTTTTCACAACGCTTTGATCCAAAAAACACCGGATGACCTTCAGTTGAACGTCCGATTTAGACAAATTGGCCAAAGATCACCGAGGTTTTGCAACACTTGAAAGTAAACAATATTTATTTGCATCACACGTTTAAGTCACAAAACACAGTCGATAATAAAAATTGAAACCCGTACAGATAATGTGATTAGACATCGGTAGATTTTGATGTTTTGATTATAAAGGAGTCCATACTTGTTTGTATGCTTGCTTTCCTCGAACTACTTGGAGTTCCATTAATTGACGATTGTTTTGGTTCTTCGGCTTTGGTTTGGAGCGATTCTCGTTGATTGGCTCGTTGATTTTAATCAAGCTTTCGTTGCTTGTTGAAGGCTCATCATTCATAGCTAACTTCCCATTGCCTATCCATAATGGAGAGTAATCATCAGATGTGGCCAGTCTTCCATTTCCTTTCCACAGTGAGGATTCATTGTCAACTTCCATACTGTTTGAAACGTCATCTGTTGTTCTAGACTTTTTATAGATCGGTGAACGGAAATCGCCAGATTGTTTATAAATTACAGGAATGTCGACATTCGTTGGACTTGTTGCAGTTGAACGAGCTCTTTCTATGAGGTACTCAAATGGATGCAAAATGAAATCGCCATGCGGTCTGTCTCTGCCTGAAAGTAAAGAGATAAGACAAATTTGACATAAGATTAGCTGTTAGTTTAAGTCTGTCTCAGTTTCTTACCTTCGATCATGCGTTTATAGAGCAAATCTAAAAAGTTTGATTGGTTTTTAAATGACATAACGACTTACTGAACGAAACATTTTGTTCTTCTAGTTTGTTCAAAAACCACCGAATTTTTTCGATTAGCTTTTTGTCGCCAAATGTGAAATAATGTAGACTGCGTCCAGCTACACTCGCGGCAATAAGTTGAATTAAAAATTTGAGTTGCAGGTTGCCGTTGAATGCTCCACATCCCCAATTTCCTGTCGCAATGACTCTTAACTCATCTGGCAACTTGACAGCGAAACCGACATAAGCCTAAAAGAAATATCACTTTTTACTAGTTACTGTTTATGAGCGAAACAAACCTTTCGAATTTCACGATCAATAAGAGCTCGGATGAATTGTTTTTCTGGTCTGGTGTATCGAATTGCATCGATCGCAATAATACATGATGAATAGTGGCCAAATGAATTTCTAAACATGGGAATTAAGTACTATGTTGCCTGTTTAGGAGATTACCTTGTAACAACTTCTTTACTGGTGTCACGAGGAACATATTTAAAATAATTGCGATAACCGGTGTAATTTGAATATTGTTGAGTGCCGAGAATAAAAATTGCTTCACTTTTGTTCATTTGTTCGCAAAGCAAGCATGAGACCAAAGTTTCCGGCGCAATAATAAAACGGATTTCTTCCTAGGCAACATTCAAATTATCGAGTATTTAAAGCTTTGGCTTACTTGGACTGTGCCGTGTCTTAAAACTCCGCCGCCAATAAAATTGTTTGCAAAATCAACATGTGCTTCACCAGCTTGAGCCTCGATAAAACCCGTTTCTTCGGTTTTTAATTTCGGAGAATGGAGGTGAAAGTTCTTCAAAGCGTATGAATGGGCAAGTTTGCCGTAAAATTGTGATAGTTCCGTTCGGCACTGAGAATTTTTATAAAATACACACATGATTTAAAAAAGCACTTACTGTTTTTTCGAATTGCATTAAAATAAGCAAAGATACATTTCAGCTTTTCGCCGGCCTTGTGTGTTTGTGCTGAGAACAGGCTGTAAGTCAAATAATTAGCTTATACTTGTGAAACAAGGAAAGTTACTTTATAAAGTTAAATATGTTGTATTTTTCAAGTCGATATCTGTGTGAATCTTCAAACGTGCAAAAGAACCCGTTGGCAATCAAAATAGCGGCTTGACGTTGACTCATTGTAATAGATCGATCAGAACCGGTAGTGAGTAGTGGAATTTTCTGAATGATCCTCTTTACATTGAGTTTTGTTTAAACAAATTTACCTCAAAATTTTCTTCGTTCAGCTCCAATGCAAGACCGGCCATAAATTTGATTGTTTCATCTAGTTCCTTTTGTGTTTTTTCTGGTATGGATCTAAGAAGACGAGCCAATTCGCTGAAGTCAATTGTCTGGCCCACATATCTTTGAATGCCGTCCTAAGTTGATGGTTTATAGATGTATTTTGTAAAAAGCTTACCATAAGTGCTGTCCAATTCACAGTTCGACTTCTGTAAACTTCGCTCAAAACTCGAAAAACTCTTGCATATCGAGTTGCATTCTGATAGGGCAATGCTAAGCAATCCTTGATGCCATCTTGAATTATCGGACTGGCTATTGGAATGCACATTTTTAAGGCATGATCATACTCTGCGATATAAATGTCATGCTTACCGCGTAGATCTCGAATAATTTGACGGCTCATTGTTGAGGTGTTCGAATGATATGAAGAAACTGGTGAACTGAGCCCCTTTTAGTGATTTAATAAAAAGAAGAGTGCTTTTTCTCACGACCAGCATAAATTCAAAGTTCTCAAAATTCGAATCATGAATTTCAACGTGTGTGAGTGCGAACAGAATGTTTGCTGCTTTGGCATAACAATTTTTCGTTTTGTAGTGCGTGGAGAATATTTTGAAACTTGCTTATTGTTTTATCAGTTTGTTGCGTAATAGAAATATAATTAACTCGACGTAAATTTAGGTTAAATCACCCTCCTACGGGAGCACACATCTTTCAAACTGGTAAGCAAGTTCATGAATTTTCATCATTTAATTCGCCTCAAATTTCAGTCGGCTATATTCAGTCTCCAAAGCTTAATCAGCGTCTTGCTGCTCTTTGTTTGTACCTGTGCTTACATCCGCTCTTTTTGGCCTAAGATTATTGACTACAAAAAAGAAGGGTAAGCCAGCGTTTAAAAGGCATTTGTTAATTGCATTCTTCAGAATCGCCGGAGTTTTCTGGAAGTGCGCTCGCATCGGCGAACGCCTGAGTTTGTGGGTGGCTGGTGGTTGCTTTTTTATGGCAGCATTGACTCTATTCTTCTAATCAATGTTAGGCAGTGTTACAAATATTTCAAACAAAATCGAGATTTTTAGAATAGTTTATTCCAACTTATTCTGATTTCAATTTTTCTTTTCAAAATTATTAGAACAACTTGTAACACCGATGTCAGGTTCGTTTCACTTTGCGTATTTCATTGTTTTCTAACTATTGATGTTTAGATATAAATAAAATTGATAAGGAGAAGCCTAAGTCGGAGTTTGGATTTGTTAAACGTATTTTACCAGCGCATGAGAACTCGATCAACGATGTATTTGTAAACAAGTAAGTTCTTTTGGAGATTTTACGGTGACAATCAATTTTTTCAGTCACAGTAAACTTACTGCCACTTTCGCAGTTTGTCGCAAGCTATTGGATCACAAGGTCGACTACTTAATCTTGCATGGAATGGGAAAATCAATTGCAAAGACTATTTGTTTGGCTAATTTGTTGAAGGACGCTATGAAAGATTCTATCAAGTTGGATACACGAGTTGGCACCGTAACGGTAATATTCAAAGTCTTATTTGTTTTATTCAATTGCTTTTTAGGCGAAAGATATCTATTATGGCAAATTTGGCGAAGTCGATTCAGTGGAAGGCGGAACAGATGCGATTCGTGAGCGACTAGTTTCAGTGATCAATATTCGAGTTGTGCGCGTTTACAGTTAATTGTTGTTGATAAATTATTCTGTCTATAAATTGTTGTAATTTACTAGTTATCGAAATAAGTGAATAGACTTTATTTGCATGTTTGTTTTACAATTTATTCACGTAACTTTTGAACAAAAAGTTAATAGCACCAGGTAAATAAATATTGCGGAGATTTAACATAATTGGATGTTTGACGATTATTAGATGGAGATTAAAGCATTAGTTACTTGTTTGGGGTGTTGCTTTTTGGTGATGCCGCCGCACTTGTCGTGTTTTGACTCAGCAAGAGTTTCATGTCACGGCTCATTTCGAGTAGAATTTTAGTCAAATTTTCGCGTTGTTTACGTTCCATTAAATATTCTCGTCTCAAGGCACCAAGCTTTTCCTCAAGCTCATCAATAGTGTGACGATTGACTTGACCGTCTAAATTTTAAATTGTAATTTACATTGAATAAGCAAGCATTTACCCGACGAGATACGTTCAATAGTTCCAAAACGAACTGACGATTGCTTGTCAACACCTTTGTCGTTTGATTTCGTTGGTGTTGACGTACAAGAAGATTCGTCTGGTGCAATTTTTGAGCTTCTTGGGCTTGAAGGTGCTGACTGATCACTGAGTTGTTGACGAGCTTCCTAAACGGATTAAAATAGTTGTTTGCTTATTAGGTTAAAACTGACGATTAATTTTTTGTAAAGATGGCGGTTGTTTTCAATCAACTTTTCCATCATCATCTTTGGCGATCCACTTGATTTTTCAAGAACGTTTAGTTCTTGCATGTGAACTCGTTGACGATCTTTCAATTTTGATTCGTACTCATTTGCTAAGCGCTCCAATTGTTTCTCTCTCTTCTTGCCTGGCTTCTTGAATAGCATTTTGGAGCCTATAAAATTTGTGGTGGATTTAATTGCTAGATTTAAAAAATACAGACTTCAAATTATGAAGACGATTGATTTCTGCTTGGTTCGTTTTCATGCACTAAAGTTAAGTTAACAATTTATTTGATAAGTTAAGTGTTTTAAGCTTACACGGAGTTCGGCAAGAGATTCATTATTTGCAAGTGTTTTTTCGTTCAGTTGTTGTTGAAGAATTACAATGTTCTGAGAGAACTGTTCATTTTCCCAACGTAAAAACTTATTCTCGCCTAGAACTTCGCCTATCTAAAAACGTAGCTTTAAACATAAACTTTAAAATATCAAACCTTTGTGTCAATGAGGACCAACTTTTGTTTCAATCTGGAATTCTCGTTGCGCAAATCAGTGACTTCGGCACTCAACTCGTCAATATGTGATTTGTACATTTGCTCGGCTTGAGATTGCTGTTCACGGGCCCACAAATCTTGTGTTCTACACTGACTCAACAACTGATCACACGTTTCGATTAAATCGTGCTGAATGCCAAGAAACTAAAAATCAAAATGGTCAATGAAACTTTAAAAATATTCAAACTCACAAAACTTTCTTGCTTGTCACACAAATTCTCTTTGTCTTCAATACCGCTTTGTTGTCGTCCCAGAGATTGTTGACGGATTTTCAGCTATAATTTAACATGCATTAAATTAATCAAACGGAGTGGCTCTGTGCGTCATAAACAAATTAGTGCATTCTTATCCCATTCAAAGTACAACGTTCCAATTATAATTTTGTTTTTTAAAAAACTAGCTTTCTCGGAACTTTAATAATTGATTAGCGTCTCCGGACATGAAAAGTGTTCGAATCAAAAGTCAAATGTAAAAAACGTTGGGTAAGTTTGGAAATTTACTAATGAGTTTTAAACATTTAAACAACCTTAAAAGCATACCTTAATTTCATCCAGCCTTAATCGTAACAGTCGAATATCACGTCTGTAATTTCGCTTGGAAACAACTTCGATAACAGTTGTTACATCTTCTTCTTGTTCATCCTTTGTCGGCTCTTTCGACGACTCATCTTTTTGCTTCTTGGGTGTACTCGATGCTAATGGCGATGCAAATGAGCGCATCTCGATCATTGAGCGACGTTTTGGCGTTCCCACAGCAGACATTTGTTGACAAACAAATCCTCAACAACTGTGAAAATTATGCAACAGACAAACTCGCGTGTAAAGGAAGAACCTGCTACGCGCAAACAAAGAAGTCAGCGGCGCGTGTTTTTGCAACAAAATCCACTGCCAAAAGCCATGCCGACACTTGGAGGCAAATCAGCGCATTCGAGGAAAGGAAATTGCTCTTTTTGTTGAATGGAAAGGAGGACATAATCGCGCATAAACATTTAAACGGGTGTGGAGGACGATCGCCTTTTACTTCTTTGTTGATTTGTTGGGGACGCGCCACGCAGCAATAAATTTGCAAATGAAAGCAACAGATACAAGTGCGGGAATTGTCCGGGTGAACGACATTTCTTTGTTTTCAATGTGATGGGAATGCTGCTGGAATGCGAATTAGACAACTGAATGATTCACCAAAAAAGAGTCATAAATTAACAAACTCATTTTTAAGCAACAAACCTAATCAATCTGAACGAATGCCAAGATGTTGAACTCGCGACCAAAAAGAGCGCTAACGCCGTGATAAACAAAATGGAAGTGACCAGTTGAGAAGACGCAAGGTAAAGATAACTAAGCAATCGACTCCCGCAGCGTCAACAATCCTTTAAAGACGAAGAGTGCCGACTGTCTAGGGAAATCAATACAAACATTTGAAAATATGTGCAATTTCATCGGTTTGCAAAACTAATTTGCACTTAAGATCATAAAACAATAAACATGATTTTAAGACCTCTTTGCGTCATTAATTTTCAAACAACGTCGTCAACTTTGAATGCAAAAGCTCGCTAATCGTGCAAACGAAGCAAGTGCCAACCGTGCTGATACGTTACTTATCAACAATTGTTTCCGATTTTAAAGTTGTTTCTTCAATCAATAGTGCAGAGCGCAACGTTTTAATTATTTTGGTCCAAAAGAGCACATGCAATTACTTGCAATCTTGTTATCAACTTGTATGTACATTTGTTGGAAGAACAGATGGCCGGAGGTTTCTAATAAGCGTAAACAGCCGGGAGCTGTGTTTCTTTTGATAAGTTCTTGTGTTTAAATGGCCGACTAATTTGCTTAAAAAGCACCTGCCTACCGAAAGCATACAATTGCGGTGAGTTAGTGCGTTGAGTGTTCAGTATTCATGACTAATTAATTGTTTAGTTAATTTGATCGAAATGGCTTTTGGCATCTGGACCGTTTTCTTAATTGTCATAGTTTTATTTCATCGACAACTATTCCGGTTTTTGTACGAAAGAGCGCGTTTGTGGTGGTATGTTGGAAAGATGTCCGGCCCCTTTGCCATTCCTTTACTTGGATCTACATGGCAACTTAAATGGAAAATCGATGCGCTTGCAAATCAACTTCGCGAATGGTTCATGTATTACAAGAACACAAAAGCTGACCTGGTTAGATTCTGGATTGGACCTATTCCGTTGATCACTTGCTTTTCTGCCGACGCAGTCAAGGTGGTGTTGGAAAGCCAGACTGTGTTGAAAAAAGGCAGTGAATACGATATCGTTCAACGATGGTTAGGAACAGGTCTATTGATAAGTACGGGAGAAAAATGGCGCACAAGACGCAAATTGTTAACTCCAGCATTTCATTTTAAGTGAGTTTGAAACGCTTACATAGAAGACTTACAAATAAGTTCAGCATGCTCAATAAATTCCACGCAAGTCACGATCGAGAAGCACAAATTCTGGTAAAACAACTCGAAGTTTTTGCTGAAAGTGGTAAAGAATTCGATGCATATCCGTTCTTAAAACGTTGCGCATTGGACATAATTTGTGGTATGTTTTAAATATTCAATTTTAAAGAGATATAATGTTTAGACACCGCAATGGGCGTTAAAGTAAATGCGCAAACAAATCACGAACATCCTTATGTTAACGGTAGTTTTTGCATCTTTGGTTGTTAACTTGACCTGTTTAGCCGTTAAGCGCATAACCGAAATTTCATTCACTTATTCTCGACAACCGTGGCTTTGGTTCAGTCCAATTTGGTATGCGCTCGGTTATGGTTACGAGTATGATCAAAACCTAAAGATGGTCACAGACTTTACTAGAAAAGTGATTGCCGATCGCCAGAAAACCTTCGAGCCAATTCCTTTGAATGACGGAGATCCACAGCTAGAGAACAACCGAAAACGTTACGCGTTTCTAGATCTGTTGTTGAGCGTTCAAAAAGAAGGCAACATGACAGACGAAGATATCCGTGAAGAAGTTGACACTTTTATGTTCGAAGTTAAGTTCTTTTAAGGTCTATCAACAATTTATTGACAGCTTCTACAAAAAGTTAATCAAAGTTAAAATCAACAAAACAACAGAAACTCCACTTTTAAAAGCACTCGAAACATCGGGATCAAAGCTGTCAGTAATGCAGATGTCGTCTTGTGTGCTAAAAGCCAGTTTGTCTCCATTTAAATTAAGGTCCGAAACTATTCTGTAAGAATAACTATCCACCTAAATTTTGGCAAATAATTAAATGCATTCTTAAAGTTTACTCTTTGAACGTTGTGTTTTAAGTTTGAGTCGTTTGGTGCGTCAAAAGTTGTGCTGTACATGAGTTGAAATGAAACTATGTCACGATAACCAATATCACAAACAAAGATTAATCGATATGCCTGCAGATAGAAAATTACTCAAATACAGCAATTGCAACAACTTACTTTTCCATCCTGTTTGTTCTTGATGAAAACCGGAGAATGACAAGCCGTATCACCAAAGTTCGATATTTGATATTCTTTGTTGGTCTCAAAAGAGTAGACATAAATTTCTGTTTGATTGCCGATATCTGTGAATTCATAATTCATCATTTGCTGCAAAAGATTAGTTAGTTACATTAGTGTTTATTGGTTTGCTTACTTTGTACTTGTCGATTTCATTCCTTGTTTGCGGCCTTGACGCATAATAAGCAATAAGTTTATCGTCCAAACTAAAAATGGTGCCGCCTTCAAATCCCAATTTGTTTGTTAGCTAAGATTAAAATGATTGTTACTTTAACGAGTTTCATGGCTACCTTTTCTCGACTCCCAGTCCCGTCAATGTTCATTCGAAAAAGATCGTAATCATTGGTGTCAAAGCTTGAATAAACGACTGTTTTGCCATCCGATGACAAAGCAGCCTCGCCATCAAATCCGTCGTTAAAAGTCAGACGTTTCTTGATTGTCCCTTTCAAGTCACTGAATAAGCAAAATGCTCAATATAAACAATGTAGACAAGAACTTACCCAACATACAGCTCCATTTCTTTTGGAAGCGGCTTTTCTTTGTTAGTGTTTTTGCAGAGAGTCTTTAAATTTGGATCGTCCTGTTTGTTTATGGCACTCGCTCCACAAACACGCTCCAAACAATCATTTGTCAGAGAAGGAATTTTGAATATTTTCTAAGCTTGTTTAACAGATCAGATTAAACTAACTCTTTAATTACCGCAGTCAACGTACTTCCAAATAAAATCTCGTCGCTGTTTGGCATAAAATTTGGTGAATTGTAAATATGGAAGCCTGTTCCAAGTTTAAACACACTGCTTGTGTCATTTTTTGTTGTATCAACAATGAAGATCTAAACAGATTTGTTAAGTTTGAATATTTGAAATCAACATACCTGGGAGCAGCTGTCCAAGTATTCTTTGCCAATAAACATCAGCTTTCCATCCTTGCTAAAAGTAAAATACGAGATGTTTTTGTAATTTTATGCTTTATTACTTCAATTTTGTTTCTTTGTAGAAAAGCGTGTTTCTGTTTCTGTGTGAACTTTTGTAACAAGTATAAGTTTTAATCGCTTTTGAGATTGCTTTTCCAGTCGAATCCGGCTTTGTAACTAAACAAGCTAGCGTTTTGCGCTGTTTAATTTAAGTTTACTGTTGTATTGAGGCGTTGGAGTGTTCGAGTCCAAAAACTTTCCAAAATAGACACTTGCTTTTAAATTGTTTCTTTTGCTGACAAAAGCAATGTATTTGTTAGTTGAATCTAAAGTGCCATGATATGAGTCGTAATTCGGGTCAGTCAATCGCTGAAATTACACTATTTACTAGTTGTCTATGTTTAAAAGGATTTAATTTTAATAAAATGTTACAATTGGATCTTTTCCAAACTCCAGTAGATAAATACTAGCTCTTTTGCTGTTGGAATCAATGCCGGTAGCCAAAACTTTGTTTGGATCGTTTGTTGATTGAGGCCATAAATAAGTCGTTGTGTCTCCATCTTTGAAGAAATGATCCGGTTCTTGTCCATTATTTAATTGATCATAAGTGGCTCGGTAAATCTTAGAGCCAATTGTTGGAGTGACGCCTTTTCTAAAGCAATACTTATAAGAGTTAACAAACAAACTATTCTACTTGATTGACTTCAATATCCAGTCCTCTTTTGTCGTATAGCCGTGGAAAAAGAAATAGTTGTTAGGATTATATTGCCTGCTTGGATTGTGGTTGAATCCGTCAAAAACACTAATGTCTTTGTTGAATGCTGCTTTCTGCAATTAATTTAATTATCTACAGCTTGCTTGAAAAATCTTGCTTTTGTGGTGTCATTTTTCAAAAATATGCACTCTCCAATGTCGCAAGAGCCGGAATACACAATTTGATGGTAGTTTATTAAAAGTTCTGGATTTTTCCATTCGTTTGAAGGTGGAATTTTTTGATCAGCAGAGTCATATTCATTTAAATATCCGTCATAATTATAGCGTAGAAGATTTGCGTAGTCTGGATGCTCTACATATTCCAATTGATTGGATGTGCCTAAAAACGAAAATCTGACATGGACCTCTTGAAGAAGTCCACTTACAAGCTTTTTGAACACTTGGATCAACTTGACTATCACATTTACTTTTCGGGCAATAATCAGAGTTTGTAAAGCTTTGTTTTTGATTTGAGTTAATTTGGCCAAACACGTAAAAGCTGGTCGATACGACGCTGTTTGATTTGAAGATTTTATAATCATATAAAGTTGGGCGCGCTTCATAGCCAAAACCGCTTGAATACAAAGAAATCGATTCATTTGCTGGAGTATTCAAGTCCAAACGATAAACATTTGTGCAATTTCCATAATCTTGATTCTTTGATGCAAACAATAAAAAGCGTCCATCAGAACTATGAAACGCCTAGTTAATAACAAACTAATTAAATTGACTAACCTAAACACCGGAAAAGAACTCTCTCCGAAATCGCTGATCAACTTTAAATCATAGATTTTTGGATCATTGTCCGCGTAAGTTTTTGCAATTAAAATCCACAAAAGCACCGTAAAGTGAATCATTTTTGAAAAGCCATCAAAATGAGCTTGGAACTTTTCTAAACAAAACGACTCATATTAAATAAAACGCAACGGGAATGACTAAAAGTTTTAAGATAAGCGATCAGACTGTTCTATCGAATGTTTTTAAGTTTTTTCGGGCACACCCTAACAGCAAATCCCGCACAAACGTAGTCTTACAACATTTCGAACCTTTGTGTTTGAATGATTCTTCAGTCTGCCTCAAAATCACCGAATTAATAACTTTTTGATCGTCATTCTGATCTAAAAATTGTTCTACGATAACGAAAAATGTCCTTAAAACAAATAAAATACAGTTGCCTGCTCATACATTGCTATAGATTTATTGGTCGTTGAACGAAAGAAAACAAGCATTACAATAGACGAGTAGATCCTAGTTAGATTTCTCCTTCTCCTTCTTCTCTGCACGTTTGTTTGACAATTCATTGAGTCTTTTGGCAAGATTGCGAGGCAAAAGTGATTGTAGCATCTAAAGTGTTGTAATTAGAAAAGGATCCAACAACAAAAAACTTACTTCGTCCATTAACTTGAATGCGTGAGATTCTGCATCATTAAGTCGTGCTCGTTCATATGCGTGCAATCGGTAGACAACCAAGCCAGTCGAGATTAATGCCAAAAAACTGAGAATAATAGTGAAGACTAGGTGCGAGATTACTGCTGGATGAATCATTGCGCAATTGAACAAACTAAACAGAAAATTGAAAAAGCAAAGACAGTCAACTTCAATTTCACAAAAATGCTTGTTGAATTAATTTATTCGTAGCAAATTTGCATAAATATCGCCAACAACAAAGACAAGAACATCAAAACAATAGGCACATTCAAGTAACCACTGCACCTTTAAGCACACAAGTCGCCATCTTAAGCCAATGTCATTTATGTAATCCCAAGTATGCGCGAGTTTTACAAACACACCCCCATAACCCCTTTGCAACGCCAGCATTTAAATTAAATCCGGTGGCGTTTTAAATTTTGCAATGTGCATTTTCGGCAAATCTAGTGTGTTTTTTGATGGATGTGGATAAAGAATAAAGATAAGCTGGTAATTATTGGCTTTGTTGACACCTTCATCTTCAAAAGTGATTTAATTCTACAAGTTTAGGCCATGACACGACTTCATCCGGAATGGCTTGGGCACTGTGGCTATTGGCTTTCCATCAAAAATATCAGGAACGAATATTTGAAGAAGTAGACAAAGTCTTTGGTAATTGTTGATAATAATTAGCTGTTTAATTTCTTTGTCAATTTAGGCGATTCGGATCGAGAATGCACAATTGATGACTTGAAACAGTTGCGTTATTTGGAGCAATGTATCAAAGAAAGCCTTCGCTTGTTTCCTCCTGTTCCCATTTGTAAGCATTGAAAACGTAGTTTATGAACCTTTTGAATTCTAGTTTACTCGCAAGGTCGAAGAAGATTTTGAATGTGGTAAGTGTTTTTAATAAAAGTTGATCCGTAAAATTTATTTGTTTAGTTGGCTACAAAATTCCTCGTGGTGCAACCGTTCTAATCAATCCGAATGCAGTGCAAATTGACGAACGAGTAAGTTAAAGAGGTTTGTTCAAACATCGAAATCTATTCATTTCAGTACTTTCCTGATCCGATGGTCTACAACCCAGACAATTTTACACCCGATGCTTGCTCTTCTCGTCACCCGTTTGCTTTTGTTCCATTTTCGGCTGGCCCACGTAAAATTTCAACTTCTTATGAAGACAATTTAAATTGCATGTTTAGGCAACTGCATAGGTCAAAAATTTGCTCTAATGGAGGAGAAAACTATTTTGTCGTGGATATTCCGATACTATCGCATCTCATCTGACATTCCATTTGAAGCCAACATTCCATGTCCAGAAATTATTAACAAACCATATTTGGGTGTACCGATCCGTCTTGAACGTCGCCGTTGAAACTTTAATGTACATTTTGTATAGATTAGTGACATCAAATAAACTTTTCGCTTAAATAAGAATGAAATGTGCTTTTTGGTTAGTGATGTTAAGTTGTTTGGCATGGGAAAGGCTTTAAATGCAGCGAGCTATGTGGGAGTTTTTGTAAGTGCAGTGGTCTAATTTAATTCAATTTTGTTCTTTTCGTTGAGTCATTTTTGATGCTTGTTGCTACTGTAGTTTGGAGTCAAACTGCAGGGAATAGAATGTTCTATAATTTTTGAAAAGCTTTATGAAAAACTGTACTTTTACAAACAAGCCGAACCTGAAGTTTGATGTTAATAATTTTAAACTCGTCATGTGCATACCAGCCAGTAAAGACAGATATGTAGTTAGAAGAACAATTAAATTACGGTGCATGGAATGGCGGCGGCTTTATTTTCATTCTGTACATGTTTTTTGTTTCAAGCGAGTTTATTTGTGCTGTTTGTTTTTTTGCGTACTAACTTGAAAATAATCATTAGAAACAATCTTTGTTTAATCAAAAAGTGTTTGAGTCGCACGTTTAAAGTAGATCTTTAATTTCAAATCTACAATTTGCGTGGTTTGTCTAGCCTAAGTTTTAACACTTTTATAATTGTGGGTTGACTTTAACGTGTGATGACCTCATTAGTTTTAATTGCTGCTACATTAAAACGGTAGCTTTATGTTCAAACCTACTAGACTGTAATGTTTTCAAATGTTCGCTCTAACTGCTCTAAAAAATCAAATCAGATATTGTCACATGTTGTTCTTTGATTCAATTACCCTTTTAGCTGACAAATGCAATAACTTCATCAGTTTCAAGTATTCGTTATTTAATTGAACAGTTTTGTGCGGAACCTTTTTACATTACGTTTAACGCACATCCGGAAAACTAAAAATAACCTGAACAGACTATAAAAAGCGTGTTCACAGAGATCTCTTTTGTTACCGACTAAAAATCCATCCTCCCACATGCTTTATATTTGTGGACTCGATGGGAACTTTTCAAACTTTCAAACGTCATACTGTAACCCTGAAAATAAGGAGCAACTAGAATGTTGCGTTCAAGTTCCGTTTGTATTTTGAGCAGTTTGTTTGGGAAAATTACAAAAATTAGCAGAAACGTATTTGAGAAACGTTTCTTTAAGAAGCCGGGAAATAATTGAAATTCCTAGTATATTTATGTGCGATCGGGTTCACATTGCTAATCATTTGGAAGTGTTTCGTTCCAGCAATTGCAAGCTTTTACCGTTAAAAGAGTATTTAAATTGTTTGAATGCTTGGTGACCAATTACTGTGACTCTATTTTGAAAAATAATTAACCTCGGTCGTGCCCGATTTGATTAGCTTTTGATTGTTTGCCTATTATATAAATTGTTTGGGTTTGATTTATGGACCGGAAATGTAATAGTTTGTTTAAAAGTTTTGCCATTTTTGGTCTCACAAAAAGTTCCGGGTCTGTTCTGCCGGCATTTAAATTGCATCCAGCTGAAATAGTGTCTCAAAAATTCCGTGTTTTAATTTAATTCGAAATTGGTGAAATAAATGGATTGACGTTTTGCGGTGTTACCTGTTTTTCTCAACCCGAACAAATCAGATTAGTTAATTTTATTGGTCACTAGGCACTTGTGGGTCTAAGCAGTTGAGATTGAATGATTTGGTGTGCTTTGATGCTCACTCCGGGTGAGTTTTGTCGGCAAGTGTTTAAATTGGGGATTGATTGTTTTCGCACTTTTAAATGTTGCGCGAGTATTTAATTGTGTGCAGCTTAATGTCCTATTCTAGATGCCAGGAGGCTTGATCCCTTTTGTACAGTTTATATTCAGTTTCTCTATCTCATGTTTTGCTATCAGCAACTTTATTTTTCTACTTTACAAGTTATCCAAGTTACGAGAGCGGTACATAAGTGTGCCAATTTTGGTAAATATCTGTGCTTGGCTAACAACCGGATTTTTTGGGTTATCATATTCAGGCAGCTCAATTATTTCTTGGACGGAGCCGGGTGAGTTTATGAAAGCAAGTCATTTTCATTAAACAAGATGCAAAGGCTTATTTGATCAATCTTTTTAGAAATTAACTCCGCATTTATCTTCTTTTCTGGAGGCCTTTATTTTTCTGGCACGACAGCAGTTTCTGTCAGCGTATTCTTTCTGCTTCTCGATCGATGCTTAATTCTAATGAGTCCATCATGGTACACTGAGCGCGTCAAACGTCGATTTTATGTTGTCAACATCTTATTTGTTATAATTGACTTCTTCACGCTTATTTCAATCTTTATTGCATATGAAATGCCGGTGTTTAAAGGAACAGGTTCGTAAAAACTTGTTAGAAACGCTTTAAATACAAACATTAGACTTTCCTTATTTAGAAAGTCGATTCATTTTTTGCTCAAATTAACTTTTAGTGCGATTGTATTGCATTAAGTGTTGAGTGTTTTTTGTTGAGCAGCTTTGCAGCAAATATCTTCGACTTGTTTTCGTGACAATTAATTTAGCCGCATATTTGCAGACTGTGAAGTATTTTCTTGCGTAACCAAATTGCATGCCAAATCATTGAATGTTACAAGAATTATATTTGGCTCAATAAACACAATATTGGCGCTGAATTTCGCCATTTTATTCTACAGATACAACAAATCACGGGCAACGACTATGATTCAGCAGCAAAACAACAGTCCAAAAGATCGACATGTTTCCTGGGCCGTTTCTAAAATTAATTCATCAAAGGTAAAGGTGTGTATATTGTGCAGTTTTAGGAAACGTGTTTTACAATCTAAATTAATAAAGCTTATTTACACTTGTTTCAGAGTAATTTAATTGCGGCTACTGCCGTTTTATCTCAAATCGTCTTTAATTTTCTACCTAACTTGGCTGCATTTATTGCCTTGGAGGGATTCGGAGTTGCTCTAAGTTCATCTGCTGGTCCTGTGGTCTCCACTTTCACTCAAATTGATGCCCTGTGTACAACTCTTCTGTACATGAAAGGTTTCTTTAAATGCGCTTTAAACATTTATTTTGATTTTCCAGTTGTCGGTGAACGGATCTTCAGAGCAAAAACACAAAGAACAAATACAATTGCGCCGACAACAATCTACACTTAAATGCCGCAATTAATGCTTTGTATACTGGTGCTGTTTGAAATAAATTAATTGAGTAACTGACTACTTTTGAAGCTGCGTGCAAGAAAATTACCACTTATTGTAGTCAGTGCATCTCTTCCCGCAACACATTTGGAGTTTGCGTGAAAGCAAATTAGCGCCTCAAACCGATGTTTCGCCGAAATTTTTCGTGGAAAGTGCTTTCACCTTAATTAGGATTATTTTTATCAGCAGAGAAACGAGTGCGCAATCCCGACCTTCAATTTTTGTCTAGAGTTTTTACAAAACAATGTTCAAACGATTTTTGATTCACCAAAAATCAGCAAATTGAATTGTGTCTTTTGAAGGCAAGTCTCATTTGCGTGATGGCCAATTAGCAAAATAGGCTTTTCGGTCGGAGAGTTAATATCGTTAATGGCTGTTTTAGTATTATTTGAGTCTGACTATTTTTGTTTGCGGTCTTTGGTTGCCCTTGTTTACTTACTTGGCATTAAAATATTATATCGATCAACTAAAGTTCTAAAAGACTCTTCACGGTAAACTGTTTGTATGTTTTTTATAATCCGTTTTGGCCAAAAGTGGATAATTGCTGCTCTCAAACATGCCAACTAACTGGTGACATTTGACCATTTAGGCCAATGGCCATTATCTCTGCCCTTTGCGTGTGGGTTTAGTGCTTGCATTTAAGGCGAAGAGGACACTTAAACGTCAAGCGCTCTATTGACTTTGCATGTCCACCGGCGGCGCGGCAATACTACTAAAATGGACATTTGCGGCGAGCTCTCTAAAACTTGTTGGCATGATATTCACGAATGGACAATTGTCCAGAATGACTGACATGGCAACTCGACTGTTTATTTATTAACGTCCTCACTTTCTGACATTCTTTTTGTTGCAGTTTTTTTACACAAACTAGAGATTTGTTTATTTAGAAAAGAGACTTTTTGTTTAGTGAAGTTTAATTCCGACATACTTAAAGTATTTGCGCGAGTTTGCTTCCGTTACATCTGTTTGGCCACCTGCGCGCATGTTGCCATCGGCTACTTTCGGTCAATTGAGCGCGCTCGAAATTTTCATGCCATATGCTTAGTTTCCGGAGATGTTTCTGTTAAAGTTCTTTAAATTCAAACTTGTGTAGATAATGCCAAAACAGTGCGAGATTAGAAATTGATGAGCCAACAATTTGACTATAAAAACATTTGTCACGACAACCAAATGTGACATTTTTAAATTAAAATGCTCGTCAAGTGGACTTTTCCCACGAGGGTTTTACGAGCCAAAAGCAAGTAAATGCGCAAGCATTACAAATCTTTATTTACTGAGTTGACTTCTTGGCATTGTTGTTATTATATGAATATATTTGTTAGTTCGATATCCGACCAAACGAGACTCTTAATTTCATACGGAAATTGGTCAATTCCCACGCGTTTCTTCGGTCATTTGGAATTAAAGTAAATGGCCAAACAAGTGCTTGGAAACGATATTCTTGCGAGTAAATTACTTTTAAACAAAGGTTGCATTGTTTTGTTACAAGTTACACTCCCTGTCCAAACTTTCAATGTATTTTTGTCATCGAAATGCTTAGTGAGCTTTAACAACGCGCCCACTTAAGGAATCCGGACCGTCGCAATTACACACAAATTTGGCCACTTCGCTCATTGCCAGCAACGTCTGCTTATTTGGCCGATTGCCAAACACTCGCGTAAGCAAATTTGTTTTGCGCATGCTATTAGGCAAGCCTGAATTTGGCATACGGTTTCGACGCGCAGATGGATTTCAATCAAAATTGTCCGACGACACGAAAACTCATTTGCCGAAGGGTTGATGAGTATGGAGGATGTTCGCGCACAGGCCGTGATGATTTGATTACGCCGCCTTGTCGAATGTTCATTTTGAATGGGTGGCTTTTGGCCTGGCGCTTGCCATCAATTTTCTAGCAATTGTTGTCTTTTAGTTCCTACTCTTTAGTTGGTTGTTGTTTGTTAGTTTATTTAAAAACAACTTGAACTCAAACTGATAGCAAAAGTCAGCACATTACCGAGTCCACTTCAAACTTTCAATGTCCATTTGCCAAAACGTTTTGTGGGTGCTCGGTGTTTGCAAAACGTCCGCGAAGAGCAACATGTTTGGCCGGTGACAAATGCGACAAGTTTGTGTCCATTTTTTCCCACTCTTTGCAATGGCAAGTGGCGCCATTTATGGCGAGGAAAGAGAAGTGACCAAAACTCTGAGCTGCACCTTTGCGTGCCCTGAAGGGTCATCGTCTCTTTGACCAAATTTAATATTATTGACACTTCTTTTATGAGTGGATAAACAGAGTTTATTGCCTTTTTTGGCACGCTGGTGAGTAATGTGAATATTGTTGAACGCGGTTTAGTGACATTACTTTTTGAGTCATCTCAACGTTTATGAGATTAAAATGCATTTGATGTCAAATGTAGTCATTTAAATTAATTCGTTTTGACGAACACTTCCAACATCTTTGGCGCTTTGTTCGAAAATCCCTTCAAATAATTATGCCCCGATTTCAACAACTGTGTATAGTTTTTGGACGCAAAAACAAGCGGACATAAAATGTTTACCAAGCGATTTTTCGGCCTTTCATCCAGGCTCTCTGAATAGAAATGTTTGCGAAAATCGAAATCGTTAACAAACCGTGAAATTTATCTTTTGACCCGAAATGTTGTTGTTCAACAACTTAACGGGGCTTTTGGGGAAAATGCCAAACACTGGTACAAAACGTGACTACTTTCTAATTAAACCAAAAATAAATATTCTCCAGTCAAATTTGGCCTCCACGGATTTTATTAGTTGCACATTTGACGGGACTTTGCACGGAAATTAATTGGTTTTCAAGTCGACTTCATTTCCATTGCAATTTTTGGAAGGCGTTAATGATCATAGATGAGAATAGTCCTTGATTCCTAGTTTCTAAGTAAAACTTTTGGAATGTTAAAATTCGCTTTCTTCAAGATCACTTCAAACAACTCTTTTTTAGAACTAGCAACCTCACTGTTTCCGTTTACCTTTTTTATTTAAGAGCCAAGTTCAAACTGATAAGAAAATTGCGTCACATTGTCGCCTTTGCCGATTGATTTCATATTCAATTGAGGTATTCATTCTCTGTGACTCATTCGGTTTTTGTGGAGCCGACGGTTTATTTGCATTCCAATGAGAAAAAATATCCCTGCGCCTTACACCGTTTGACCAGCTAAATGTGTTTTTTGATTTTTTGTATCTGCGACGCGCACCTCAATGTAAATGTTCTTCGCGAAAAACTGCAAAAAGTCAAATTGACTTGCCAAAAAGCATTTGTTTTCGTGATAAGAATTTATTGTTTTGTTGCGTTTATGTGAGAATTGCTTGAAACAAGTGGTTTTGCTGATTTGACGAAAGAATTGCATTTGTTTGGATATGCTGATTGACCTCGCTAATTGTTAATCCAATTATTGTTGTTCGAGAGCGTGCTGGAAGTTGCAATGCCATGTCTAAGGCAAATATATGTTTGTTTAAATCAGATCATGACCACCGTCCATTTAAAAGCCTTGCAGCTTTTCCAAATCCACGCACCCACTTGAATCCGATCTTCTATTGGCGCTTATCACTTGTCCAGGCAATAATAGAGCACTTGAGGCCTTTCTTTTCTCGCCGCGGCCACAGTCATTTTTGCGCAAACAGTTACTCATTTCTTTGTTGGTCGGCGGGAAACAATTGTAGATGATAGCACACTTTTTGGATGATCCGATCGACCGCCAAAGATTAACGGCCTCTCTTCCTATGTTGCAAACCATAATTCATACTCTCGCCACGGGTTTACAGCCATCCAGCGGACTGTAATGCATATTAGGGTCATTTCTGCTCAAATTGATATTTTTGGACTTAAAGCACTTGTTAACTGACATAACGTTTTTATCGATTTCGTGATTTAAAAGCTGCCTGTTACACTTACTTACTAATTTAAACTTTTTAGACAAGTTTATTTCTCTCAACAAATCTCCATAAAGCTTCAACCTGGAGAAGCTAAAGAAAGAAAAGGCCGCTGATTTCGGCCAAATGAATGCTGCTTCAAATGCACCACCTGTGCGTTTTGACCCGCAATTTTTGGCGTACAAAGAAACTCACTTGAAAATTGTTCAGATTGTAAGCTTAAGTTGTCCGATTAAAAGCAATTCAAACATTTCAGCTTCTGAACCTTTGTTCGCTGCTTTTGATCCTTTCGTGCTTTCCGAATCCATACTTTCAAGGCTGTTCATGGAGACTCTACACATTTGGCCAGTTATTTATCGCAGTGTGTGTGAACGGATTCTTCTGCACATTGACCTGCATTTTGTTGTTGGCCAACGCTTTCAATTTGCCCGACGCCTATTATCAATTTAACTTCCCAATATTAGAGAGACTTCACGGTCTTTTTGCCATGTGCATGTACTCGTTGGCCATAGGCATTCTTGTGTTTACAAACACTGCGCAAAGTTTTTCCACTGTTTGGCTGTGTGATTTGGTAAGAAACAATGTTTCCGCTTTTATAAATTACATTCATTTTGATCTTTCAGGCAGCGTTATTTGCAACATTCCTTGTATATGCCTATGATTACTGGCGACGACGCAAAGCCGACGAACATTTGAATGCTTCTTCAAGTCAACGAATGATTGTCTAAATTCCTTGCCTATCCAATTCAACATTGATCATCATCATTCAAACTTAATTGCCACAGAGATTCTCGTTTTGAAAGTATACATCGAAGTTATCGAAATAACCGACAACTTTGATCAAAAGCAGATATAATCCAGCATTAAATCTCCGGTGAAATGTAATGTTCCGTAAATGTTTTCTTATGTCATTGTATATTTCTATTTATCACTGAATAAAACCATTTTCCAGAAACTGTCGAAACTCTCAAGTTTATTTTGTCCAAACAAGGAAAATCAATACGTATCCTTTGCAAACCTGTCTTGTCCAAAAACTTTATGATTACTAATTCAAACCTTTTTCTATGAATTGAACGTGTAGCATTGCCGAAGAACGTTTGAAGTACTTTATAAAATTCGTTTGATTTTAGAACAATTGGGCCCAAAGCAAAGCAAAAACTAGACTTCTTTAAAGCGTGAGTTGAAAGAGTTTCAAACTTGTTCCTTAATTTGCATTTCTTTTGAATACGATTTTATTGGATTTTTAAGGTTGATGCGTGTTTCGTTGTTCAGAATGGCAGGAAATTTGCTTTTGAACAATTACGAGTTGGTTCTCAAGAGCAAATATTTGGGAAAAATTCCGGTTGATGTCTGTAAGTGACCGTTAAATGTTGATTTGCATTAATTCACTCATTTCAGATCGTTCACAACGAACTGGCCTTCATGTTGCTTTGGCAAAATCTCCAGGCCCAGTCGTGAATTGCCACATGGTTTTCGCAACAGAAGCTGACAGTGATGATGGACTACCACATACCCTAGAACATCTTGTATTCATGGGGATCAAAATCATTCCCATTCAAAGGAGCGTTAGATTTGTTGAGTTTGAAAGTGTTCAGTGTTGGCGGGGTAAGCATTTTTGCTAATTTATTGTAAACTAAGTAAAAATATTTTAGACAAATGCTTGGACTGATCAAGATCACACAAGTTATACAGTCAAGACAATTGGCGCGACTGGCATGCAGAAATTTGTTCCTATTTACATGGATCATCTTATTAACCCGTTGTTAACTCCCGAGAACTACCGAAGCGAAGTTTATCATGTGAACAAAGAAGGCGAAGAAGCTGGAGTTGTTTATTCAGAAATACAGAATCACGAGAACGATCTTGACAACTTGGTAAGACTACACTGTTTTGATTAGTAAACTAGTATCTGCTTTAGGTTTCAATTGAACGTAAACATCTTGTTTTCCCACAAACTCCGTCGTATCACTGCGACACAGGAGGTCGAATGAAGGAAGTGCGTGATTTGTGTTCGTTGCAGCGTGTTCAAGCGTATCACAAAAATTACTACAACTTCCGAAACATGTGGGTTTTGTTAGCTGGAAACTTTAGTCACGAAGAAATGTTGAAAAGCGTCGATGAGTTGGATTCGAATCCTGACAATCAGCCTCCAAGTGCTGCTGAATTTAAACGTCCATTTGATTTGACTATTCCTGATATTACGCACCATCGTTCAAAAACTTCAATTGTACGAGGTCCATCAGAAACGGGAGATGAGGGAGTTGTTCAGATTGGATTTTTGAGTCGACCAGCATGGGTAATTAATTCTATTTAGATCTATAACTCTATTAGCTATTTGTAGGATTTGGAATTCATGACTGCAATGAAAATATTGTCTAGCTATCTCACAAAGACAACAAGTGCGCCTTTGATGAAAGAAATGGTTATGTCCTCTGAGCCTTTCTGCGACCACGTTGATATCTCCGTTGAAGAGTTGCCACGATGCCAAGTTATTGCTGATTTTACTGCTGTTCCAGTTGGCAAATTGGAGCAAGTCACAGACAAATTTTTTGACGTTATACGTTCCTCAACAAAGCCTGACGCATTGGACATGCAACGCATCAAGTATCTTATTGAGCTTAGCATAAAGAAATTGAATGCTAAGGTACTTTTAAAACTTGAAATTAACTATTAATGTTTGTTATTTAGCTTGAAAAAGGCGTATCTGATGCAGTTTTCAATAACTTGATTGGCTATCAATTGTTTTCTCAACGTTTGGATGATCAGAAGCACTTTGACGAGTTGATGAATCCTCTCTTGAACTATAACAAGTTGAAGGAAAAGCCTGCAGAGTATTGGTCTAATTTGGTTGCTGAGATTTTCACAGATAACTGCGTTGTTGTCATTGGAAAACCTGATGCTAATATGGGCGCAGAGATTGCTGCAAGTGAACAAAAGCGATTGAAAGAGTTGAAAGAAAAGGCCGAAGCTGAGTCAGCAAAACGTATTAAGTTGGATGAATCGCCTATTAATGATGCTTCGGTAAATTTTTATAGTTTTCAAATCTAATATTCATCTCGTTTCAGAGTTGCACTGCTTTGAATATGTTTGACAGTGTTGGATTTGATCCGAACATTGAAACATTTAAGGTTGAAACAAATGTTTTACCTGCTTTTGCTCGCCAAGCTAGTCAAAATGGTCATCCGGATTTGGTCGCTAACTTGCCATTTACAACGGTGCTTCACAATATGGAGGGCACAAGTTTCTATCGTGCGTACATGTTGTTTGATTTGAGAAATGTTCCACTGGAGTTGCGAAAGTACCTCATGATTTTTGATTCATTATTGGGCAAATCGCCAGCAATGGTCGACGGACAGCTTTTGAGTGATACGGAGGTTTCCTAATTTGATGATCAAGGAACTAATGGAAGCTTCATTTGGTCCCGGCTTATACGATTGCTATAAGCACTTTTACCATTTTTACGTGGAAGCAGCAAACGGTGAATTCAACTTGTTTCCACGATGGACAAAGATTCTTTTGCAAGATACGGTATTTGAGCCGATCAAGGTTTTGGCTATCCTAAAGAACTTGGCAAATGGTGCCTCAACTTCGAAACGTCAGGGAAATACAATGGCTGCAGTTGTTTTGAAGAGCTTATCGGCAGTCAAGGAGCATGAAAATCGGTTCTATGACGATGTTGTGTTGGAACAATTCCACCGAAAACTTGCGAAAGATTTGGAAGGCTCTCGAAGGGAAGAAGTGGCAAACCAGATTATTGAAGATTTGAACAAGTTGCGTCAACACATCTTGGAAGCACCAGTCAACCTGCACTTGGTCTGTAATTCGAAAGAACTTGGTGTCAAAGATGAAATTCCGTCAAATGCTTGGGACTTTTTGAATCCGGGCAAAAAAGGCGATTCTTCTCCAGTTGAAAAGTTTACGGTAAGATTTGCATGTGAGATCAGTATTTATCGTTAAATATTCATTTAGGTTTCGGTTGAAAAGGATGTTCGAGCTTTTAAGCAAAACAGAAAGAATGGCGCTAGTCGAGTATTGAAATTGGAAGCAAGTGATGCATCATTTTTGTGTGGTGAGACAGCAGTGGATGTGAAACTTGGATCGCCCGAACATGTTGCTCTCTCTATAATGACACGTAAGTTCCTAAAATGTTTTATAATGAACTAATTTGTTTGTTTTTAAGAATATTTCTCTGTTACTGAAGGCATATTGTGGAAGTGCATCCGTGGAAAAGGATTGGCATACGGTGCATGGGTGAGTTTCGGCGTTGAAAGTGGCGTTCTGGAGTGGGACTTGTATAGATGTGCACGACCGAAGCTTGCATATCAAACAACTAAAGATGCTATTGTAAGTTCTTTGAAATTACTCCGCCTATATATCTTTTCAATTTAGTTGGAGCTTTTCGAAAAGAAGAATGTTGATCCCGTTTTGTTTGATTTGGCCAAACGAGCTGCCATTTCCGGACAACTTGCGCGTTACGAAACGTTGAAAGGCTCTGGCTCATTGGCTACAATTGATTCATTACGAGGAAAGGGGACTGATCATGTCATGTAAGTGTTTTTCAATCGTTATCAACTAATTACCAGCTTTTAGCAAACATGCAAAGAATGTCTGGAAAGCTGAAATCGATGATGTCTTTGAGTTGGCCAAACCGTACTTTATCAAGCTTTTTGATGAAACTCAAGGATCACGTGCTATTGTCTGCCCACGAAACAAGCTTTCTGAAGTCAAGGAACTCTTCAGTAACATCGAAACTGTTACGTTTTCCGATTTGCAGTACACTCCCGCAGAGTAATTATGCAGAGCAACTAAGTAGTTCAGTCTTGTTAAAGCTTTGTAGGTGTTGAGTTTAATAAATTATAGTAATCATTTTTTTGGCAACCAACTTCAAGCAAAAAACGTTTTATTCTATTAATTGATGCGTCTTTGACCATTTAAAGATTCTCTATCTTCGTTGGCTACAGAATCTAATGTCCATTTCACTCTGGATCGATTATTATCATCTTCTGTCACTTCAAATTCTTTTGGATCAACGTAGCGATATTGAATGGCCAAATAGATAAATAATATCATTACAGAGAACATTAAAAAGGCGTAGAAGAATAGCTCGGCAGCTGGCTCTTTGATAATATGCGTTCCACTGATGCCCATGTCAATTAAATTGCCAATAAAACTTGTCATTAGCCAAGCTGCTTGTAGGACACTTTTCATTGACGGAGCAGCTTGGGAATAGCAAAATTCCAGCACAGTTACACAAATCAAAACTTCGCCAAATGAAAGTGTTATAAATTGTGGGAGTTGCCATAAAATACTAACATTGTTTGGTTGCACCAGTGTTTTTAATTCGGTGTGTCGTCGGAGGTGTTCCATAAAACTGTCAGTTAATTCAAGTAAATGAACAGCGCCCATTTGAGCAACAAAATCTCTGAATTAATTGAATGATTGTTGTAATGTGTTTTTTGCTCTTACATTTGGAATGGACATCTTAACGCTTTACAATTATTTCCATAAGCAATTCGGTAGACATTCGAATCAAAGTTTGAAGGTAGAACGTCAATAAATGCACCTGGTTTGATATATGTTTTCTCCACAACTTCTTTTTTGCTGTTCAATAAGAATATCTTTTGGCCAATGAATGAAGACTTTGGATCGATTGAAAAGTAAATCCGTGTTTTTCCATTTTGAGGTTTTGTGGAGTTGTATCGAAAAGTGCTAATTCGAACACTAAACAGATATGAGCTTTTAAGGAAATGCGATGAAAATGCCTACTTTTGAACAGTTCCATAAAAGCCAACAACATAAGCTGCTTTTTGTTCCAATGATATGTTAAATTCTTGTCCGTTCTCAACAATAAGAGCTCCGTAATTAGACGGCCATTCATTTTGATCAAATCCAAGAATATAAGGTCCGTCTGTTGACCATACACGTGAAATCGAATCGCCGGTTCGGAACAAAAATGAATGACCAGAGGATGGCATTGGAGCAGCAGTTTTGTTGACCTCTAATTGAACAAATCCAGCAATGACGTAAGAAGATGCAACAATTAACCCGCCAACTGACATCCTCCGGAGAGGAGTGATTTTGCACAGCTTTCCAACAAGCGGAAAAATGATAGATTCATAAATTAGAATAGCAGAAAGAACAAAAACACTATTGAAGAAGTTCATTTGATCCGGAAGTAAAGTAAAATAACCGCCGACATTTCCATCCATGCCACGTGCTTGGACGACCCAAGTTGATCCCAACTGGTCTGCTAGTGCGTGATATAAAGGTAAGGGAAGTAGAATAACCAAAACTTTGACGAAGCTTCGAACAGCTGCAAGTAGCGAATAACTGTATTTGGCTGGAGCGTAATCTAGCCAGTCTTTTTTTGTCACATTAATATTTGAGTCGGTAACGTTTGAATTGTTAAACTTTGCGTATGCAGACTCAACGATGCATTTAAAAACTAGCACAACAACATCATCTTTGTTTGCCGGCTCAATGACATAGAAACGAGTGCCAACCAAGAAAAACACTGTTGCAAGAAGCATGAAGATTGCAGGCACGCCGAAAGCAAGTGGAAAGCAATATTCAGACCCAAAACACTCGAATCTTCCGCGCAACACCGGTGTTAAAAACATAGAGCACAAAGCTCCGAGGTTGATTGCAAAGTAAAAGAAACTAAAGAATTGAGAGCGTTCAGCTTGTCTTGACTCGTCGAACTAAATCGAAACAACTCAAATTCTGCATTTTAAAAATACTTACCTGGTCTGCTGCAAAACTACTGACGCATGGTTTGATACCCCCAGTCGCAAGAGCAATTACTGCAAGTCCTACAAAGCTTAACGCCGATCTAACAGGCATGTCCAAATAATTGACCGAGCCAATCGAAAGAGAAATCAAGCCAATAATATAAACAATTGATCCCTAAAGTCGGATTTCTACATTTGAAAAATCAAGTAAAACTTACCAAAACAATGACTCGATAACGATTCAAATAGTTGTCGGCTAAAACCGATCCAAACAAAGGCGAGAAATAAACAAGAGACACAAAAAAGTGATATACAAAGAATGCAGTGCTCTCTTTAAACCCGAATTCGTTTATTAGATAGAGCGTCAGAATCGCTCTCATGCCGTAGAAACTGAAGCGTTCACATAATTCATTTGCAAGGATAAAATAGACTGCTTTTGGATATCCAACAATTGATCCGGCAAAACTTGTAGATCTTTTCTGCTCCATTTCAAATCATTTAAAAATAGAAGCGCTCAAAAACACTTGATGGAATGCGCCAAAAACTCCGGCAATCTCCGACAATTTTAAATCATCATCTCACAGGGTTTTTACATAATTTCTGCTGAGAGGCAAGCTTCATCATATGCATTGCATGCGAGCAAGTTTGTAGAATTTTTGTAATTCAGATGTTTCATACTTTGCAATGTTCTTCACATAAAATAGTGGAAGCACACTTTTTTTATCAACTTGTTTTGATTTATGTCTGAGAAACTGCGTCAGTTTGTTTGTGTAATTACGCCAATTTTCAATAATACGCACGATGGCTACAATTTTACGGTACAATTATACAAATTTGATAACAAAGTTGCGTTTTACGCTCGCATAAAGTAGTTTGAAATGTTAACTTTTGAGCTAACATTGTGATTGAAATGTGTACGCACAATATGTAGTTTTGAATTAAAAAGTTAAAATAAACAGTGTTCTGGTGTTAAAACTTCCGCCTTTAATAAAACAACAATTCACTCTTCCGGAGCAAGAACTATTTTGCAAAAATAAAGAAAACTCGAAATTCGTTTTGTTCGAAGAATTTGTGTTTATCATTCTTTGTTCATCAAACAACGAGCCACGTACTCGTTTAATTAAGTTAACAAAGTGTGATGATAAGCAGTGGAATAAATAGAGGGCATCATTGTGTTGATCTTTATTTCCGAGTGAGTGGAATGTGGAAGATCGTCGCGCTTTTGTACCTCCTGTCGGTGGTTTGCACTGAGTCAGCGGTGACAAAGTAATTAAAGTTAAAGGAATGATTCTATTAACCGAATTTAGTGACGTTTCCGGTGAAATTCATGCGGTTTTAATTGCTGGATCAAATACATACGACAACTATCGACATCAAGCTGATGTGTCTCATGCTTATCACGTCCTAAAAGACCATGGAGTCAAAGAAGAGAATATAATCACTTTAATGTACGACGACATCGCAAACAATCCAGAAAATCCATTGCCTGGCAAGATTTTCAATGCACCTCGAAGTAAAGAAGTTTATCAGGGCGTTAAGATCGACTACAAAGGTTTGCAATTAAAAGCAATCTTTCTAATCAATTTGATTTCAGGCGATGATGTAAATGTAAACAACGTAATGGCAATTTTAAAAGGCGATGCCAAGAGTGTAAAAGGAGGCAATGGTCGAGTGTTGGAAAGCACTAAAGAGAACAGAGTGTTTGTCTTTTTCGTTGATCATGGAGCTCCTGGTGTGCTGGCCGTTGTGGATTCTTTAATGACAGTAAGGCAATTGAATCAAACGTTGCAAACAATGTACGACAAGGAAATGTTTGGCCAATTAGTTTTCTATCTGGAAGCATGCGAAAGTGGCTCAGTAAGTCGAAACATTCTTATTGCTTTTAAGTTAATCGCCAATTAGTTCGGTTGTTTTAGATGTTTGAAGGGATCCTTCCAACAAATTTGAACATTTTGGCAATAACTGCATCAAACTCAACCGAACCTTCGTGGGGCGATTATTGTGATGACCCAATTATGAATACGTGTTTGGGCGACCTGTTTTCGACAAATTGGTTGGAAGATTCGGATATTGAAGACTTGACCAAAGAGTCCATGAGAACACAATTTGATATTGTAAAAATATTGACGAATGAATCAAATGTAATGAAGTATGGCGAAATGAGGATCTTTAACGAAGCTGTTGCGAGCTTTCAAGGCAAATTACAAACAAAGCACACTAAACAAGCAAATGCGAGAAGACAACAAATGATGAATGTAAGTTTTTAACTCAAATACATTAATGTGAACTAAACAATTAGAAAGCAAAAGTCAATCCGCTGGCCAATCAAAGATATACCGTTGCTTTCTTTGCAATCACGGATTCGCCGAACCAAAGATCTTTCAAAACGGGCTGAGTTGGCAAAGCAACTTGAACAAATGAAAACCAAACGCGCTTACCACGATGCTCACACACGTAAGTCAATCAAACTTATTGAATAGTATTAAAAACACCGATTGTTTTAGACGCCTTTGTTCAGAAGCTTTTGCAAAACGAGAGTGAAGAGCTGCGTCAAAAAATTTTAACAAAGAAGCCGAAACAAATCGTTAGCCTCGATTGCCATCATGAAGTTGTGACTGCTTATCATGAAAAGTGTTTTAATTTGGGTCGCAATTCTTATGCGATGAATGTTGCTGGACCTTTAAATAATTTATGTGATCACGGCTTTTCCGCCAGAACTGTTATAAAAGCAATGGAAGAACACTGTGCACATAAAAATCCTCAAATGGATAATATTCGTTAGTCAATAAATTCCTTGTTTTGACGAGCAAGTTGTCTGTCTGTTTTTTACGAAGATTAACATGAAACGCGTGTACTTTGATCGAATTAAAATTGTAAAAACAATTTTACGCAGCATATCAATGATGTATTTTGATCATTCCGAGACTTCAAACAACGAAACTTAGAATTTTTGAAAAGCGTTTTCAAGGAAAGCATATCAACTGTTCGAACAAATCAAAAATCATTTCCGAGTAAGTCAACCAAATCTTTCATAAAAATTGCCGCTGCACATATTAAGTTGTTTACGAGTCCAACAGATTCTAGCAAATTCTTCGCTAAAACTTTGTTGGTCATGCTTGAGCTATTTCCGGACCGTGCAACCCACAAAAATAATGTCTGCATGAGTTGGGATTAAAACTGTGGAATAAAAGCGCTCGATGGTCTCCGAAACTTTTAAAAGTTGTTGATTTGTCTGCTCTTTCGAGCAAAACGGGGTGACACAAACTTTTTTGATTGTGAATTTTGTTTCGCACGCGGCAATTTGTGAATCACAACGATTTTTAAAGATCATTATCGGCCACGCTAATTGTTTGTGCTTGCTGATATATTTGTGTCGAACTCTAATCAAATTCCATAAAAGTGCACGTTTAGAAGTGTTTGAATAAACAAGTATTCTTTTAATTGAGTTTTTTGTCAATTTAAACGAAAATTGTTGCGAGTCAACAAATTTAATCTCGATGTCCTTGAATTACACTTTAAATGCACTGCCAAATCGAATTCTCTCGTGGATTCCAACAATTTACATTCTGATTTAATTTATTGATTCCAGCTTCACAAAAGCATCCTGCCTGAAGTCTTTGGTCACAGGCGTTCACGCGGATTTGCATATTAAAAACGCTTCCCTGTTCATTTCACAGCGAATTTTGTTGATTTTCAAACTCAACTGATACCCAGAAAAGCCGTGTGATTGAGATTCGACAAGTCGGCTGCTTCGTCCACACAACTAACTAGCATGCAAAATTTGCAAATCCCCGATTCTCGATGTAGGAAACCTTTTGAATGGAAAGTTCCCAATCGGAAAGAGGATGATCAGTCGTTGATGGTCGAAAAAATGCATACGAACACCTCAAATGTCGTCCAACTTGGAGGCGCCTTCTTTCTTCTATTCTTCGCATTTAATTCGGCATCTTCAATCTTGGTTTATGTATTGGAGGAGTTTCGTGAAAATGGCCAAGTATCAAAAAACGACGGATACACCGGTTTGGCTATTATTTATGGAACGTTCTCTCTCTCCAACTTACTCAGTGCCGGAATCGTTCATAATTTGGGCACCCGCTATTCGATGACGCTGGGCTCCACTGTTTACGCTATATTTCAAGCTGGATTTATATTCTTTAATCAGCCCTATTTGTACACTTCGGCAGTTTTGTTGGGAATCGGAGCTTCAATTCTGTGGACTGCACAGTCTAACTATTTGGCAACAAATTCAAATGGTTATACGGCTGGACGGCACAGTGCAATTTTTTGGGGAGTTCTTCAATCGAGTCAAATCGTTGCCGGTCTTTTCCTACTGTTTGCGTTTCATTTCCGCTCGAATATCGACTATCAAACAATTTACCTAATTTTCGGTGTCTTTACAATGAGTTCGCTGGGCGGCGTTGTTATGCTACTGAGTTTAAGAGGCGCTCAATCAGGCAAAATGCAATTTGCTCCGAAAATGAGCACTCTAGCAATTGCATCACGGCCTCAATACAATCACTGGAAGGTTATGAAGTCAACTGTTTGTTTGTTTGCTTCGCGTCGAATGATCTTATTTATTCCTGTTTTTGTTTTCTTGGGCATGGAACAAGCGTTTAGTGGGCCTGTTTATTCGACTACAATTGCTTTTACACTGACACTTGGCATGAACAGTGGACAACTAATAGCGCTGAACTTGATTGTTCAAGGAGCAGGTCAAATTGCAGGCAGTTTTGTTTTTGGAATGTTTAACAGAAAGTTCGGACACGTTGGAAGAGATAGAATGATTGCCGGCTCGACACTAACTTACTTGGCTGCTTATTTGGCCGTTTACTTCAACTTCCCACATGAAGCGTCGTTGCAGAAGACTTTAAGAACAGAGTGCATGGAGCCTCAGTAAGTTTTAATTAATGTGACTAATGTTTTTAACTTCCTTCCAGGATTTCAATTGTCGTTTTGTGCAGCTTTATTTTTGGGTTTGCTGATTCTTGCTGGAATATTCAAATTACCTCATTCTTGATTACCCGATTCCATGACAAGAGTGTCGAAGCGTTTTCTTTGTTTAAAATTTTCCAGGTAGACTTTAAAACATCCACACTTTGTTTAAACACGTTTAAACACAACATTTCCAGACAATGGCCTCCGCTCTTCTTTTCTTCTTCAGCCAATCTTTCCGTCTAAATCAACACGTCATTTTCCTTTCGGCTGGATGTGTGATTGCCTGTATATCATTTGTTCTTGTGGAGCGCTTTATATTCGACAAAAACTCCAACTTCTACAGAGAAAACCGAAAACAAATCAATTACATCCAAGCTCTTGCCTATCAACAGAAGAAGCTGTCCTCCCGAAGCGAAACGTTTCCATCAAATCTCTCTTCATGCTCGACAACTCCAGGGTCATCGAAAGACAGCGGCAAATATTAGCATAACATTCGCAATTCACAACATTTACATTACGGTTTCACACGCAATGATCTCATTTCTGTCTTATCCGATTAGTTGTAGATAGTGTACAACTTAGAGAAGTCAACGAGTTTATTCACTGTAAATTGTGAAACACTAAGTTGATTGAATAAAAATGACCAGAATTAAAGCAGAGAAGATCAGTTGAGTATAATAATCGTAATGTGGTAAGAAAGGCAGAGTTGAATTAAAATCTCGGGATTGGACTTTGGAATTAGGTGTGGTCTCTCAACCATTGCATGATGTTTCCGGCAACTTCTGATACGCCTGATTCAACTTCCTTCACAAATTCGTGGTTGCGTAACTCGCGCAGCTTCTCCAAGATCTTTTCCCAAACTTCCTCCATGTATTCTTTTGCCGATTGCGCGTGCTTCTTTATTTGGCATTCAAAGTTGCAGCTGTCGGTCTAAACAGCACGTTAATAGGTAAAACTTTATTTATTAAGTTACCTCATCGGGCTTTGGCATGAAGACATCAACAGTCGGATATCCATCACGTGTCTCATTGTCACAGGCTGACAAGATGTGAATTTGTTTGAATTCGGGGATTTGAGTGCAGTCAAAGTTTGGATTGTTAAAGACATCAATTCCTTGCAGGTCTGGGAACTTTGACTTCAACACTGACTCTTCGGGCAATACTCGCAGATCGTTGTTGGTAATGCCAATGACGTTATAGCCTCGGAGACGTTTTTCGGGCAAAGGTAGTTGAGTCCGCTTTGGGTTGTTGTGGCAAGAGATCACTTCTTCGTCCGTATCACACATGCAGTCATCGAGACATTTGAAGACGGAAGCTGCAAAATGACAGGTTGATAAACAATGTTTAAAGATCAAAGCAATTATTTGTTACTCTTTTGTGAATCAAAAAGCACAGTAGTCAAAACAAAGTTGACTCATCCGAAAAGTAACTGGCCCATAAAAAGTACAAAAGTCGAAAAATCACTTACCGTCAACGAACAACACTGCCAACCCTAACGCCAAGGTTAAATGTATGAGCTTCATTGTTCGCAGCAGAAGAACACTAAAATTTCCAGTTATTAAATTGACAAAATCTAGTGCGCTCGACCGCTCAACAAAACAAAACAGTGTTTTCAAATCGCGAAAGCACGAAGAATGAATGCAGAGTGTAAAACTGTGATGGAATTAAAAGGATTTCAAAAGTGTAGGTGGCTGGAACTAAGTAATGGTCTGGACGTTAAAGCAGAATCATATAAAAAGCTCAGTGCTTTCAATTTTTGTGGGAATGAATGGAGCAAAATGAATGGACCAAATTTACAGTCATCGGTTCTATGATTCAATGGGATAAATTGCGCTTATAAACACGCTCAAATTTGGTGAATTACATAAATCCGCCTACAACCACCTTTCTCAACTAAATCATATAATCAAACAATCTTGCGGTTAATAATCAATGTTATGAAACAGTGTGTGCGCAACAGAGACCAAAAAACAAACAGCTTAAACGCCGAAGTTTTCAACCGAGTGACTCACTTTTTTGCAAACGGCACTCGAGCCAACTTCCCGAGCATACAAGAGAGTAAGGGGAGGCGATCAGTTTTTTAGTTGGTCGCAAGTTGGCTGGATTTGCGCTTTTGTTTGTGGGTGGAGCGTTGACTTTGGGCAATTGCATTGTCTATTAGGAGCAGTGTGAACTTATTGAGAACTAATTTGATACTTGAAAATGAATGCAATTGTTGAAACAAAATTAGAAGTGATGTTTAAAAATCAATTGCCAAAAAGCATCGAGAAAATTCTTAGTTCAACGAAGAGCATGCTGGATACTTAAAATTCAAAAAATCAATCACCAAAAGCATCGAGAAAATTCTTAATGTAATGCAGAAAACGCTGGATACTTAAAATTCAGCGTTGATTGTTCGCGAACGCGCTGCAGCCTATAAATTTGGCCTAGCTGTGGGTGAAAAACAGTTTGTTTTATGGGCTTCGCTATGTGGTTGCAATCGATTCCTCTTTTCGCGTTTTTTTATTTTTAAGGTATGGGAATGTTGTTCTGATAGAATCGTGATGTTCCTTTTGCGTTTTGAGACTTTTAAGACTTCTTTTGTTTAGATGGTCCAATCTGTTGATTATTATACTCGCCTGAGCTACTCCGAGATCAAGCAACTTCCGTTGCCAAAAAGATTCAGAGATTTATTTCTCTGGTACAAATATCTTTCGGAGTGGTGTCATCCTGGCAAAACTCGCCCTCCAATCACCGAAGAAGGCCAAACTGCATTGGATTTTGAAGAATGGACTAGACAGGCATTTAAGTACATGCTCAATAATGACTACGCCTCTTTTTTGTTCTGTGTCAACAATATGGCCGATAAGGCACGTTCTGAACTTTTCGAGGATTTTTGTAAGCATGGTATCTCAATAAAACAATCTGAACTTGAACAAATGATGAGTACCAAATCTTTGATGGCTAACGTTTCAGTGCATTTAGCCTATTTTAAATATGATTAACTCATTGTTCTCCGTCTTTGAACTCCAAAAAGTCCCCAATCTTAAAGCATTAATTGTAATTGTTACATTGATTTTGTGAAATAAATCAATCTTTGGGCACTTATGTGGATTTTAAGGTGTTTTGAAGGTGTTTTGGCCACACAAAAAGCTTCATGAGTCAAAAGTCGGGCGCAAATTTGCAATTTAAATAACAAGGAAGGTGAAAGAGAGCGCAGTAGGTGTCACTTAAAGTAAAGCACATTCTAAACAAAACGCGTTTAAAGCGTAAAGATCACTTCTTAACAATATAAACCTGCCCGGAAAAGCCCAAAATTATTTGTCCAAGAGGAAGAAGCTCCAACTCATATTGACTCATCGCGTCATTCAGTTTAGGCTCCCGCTACCTCTTTATACTCAAAAAGAGTCAGCTGTTCAGCTGTGAATGATTGAGTGAAGTCAGTAACAACAAACAAAATGACATTAGGTTAACGATCACTGCAGTAAATAGGATGACTCAGCACTGTTAAAAACATGAAGTCCAGACAGAAGTTGGGAAATTCATGGGACAGCGCTTCCCAAACAAATCTACTTAAATTGGTGAAAGGCGGAAAAGAAGGCAAATGAAAAGAGTCACGGGGCTTTTCAAAATAGCCATTTTGCAATTTTTGGGAAAGTTGGATACATTTCATGTGTCTATTCTGGGAACAAATTAGGCGCACAAACATCAAAAACTAATGCGGAAATTGTGAAATTGAAAATATCATTAGTCTATCTAATGCAATTTATGTAAATTAACAACAAGCATAAAAGGTACAAACGACAGAACTGAGTAGGATCTCTTTTAGATCAATAAATTATTTGCAAAGCGGCAACCAATTGGCACCAAATTGGCACGAGCAACTGATGTTTAGCAGTTTTAAGTCAGGTGTCGGTTTTCTTGAAGTGAAATGATGTTGCGTGTTGCTATTCCCTTTCTTTTAATTTGCATTTTTGCGTTATCTGTCAACGGCTATGAAAATGTTCAATGGATTCGACAAAACGAGACTGTTTGTGGAATTTGTCCACTTGATCATCAATGTTATCGACCCTTGAAGTTAGTTTTATCGAACGATATTGATTGTGTTTATTAAACTTATTTTTAGGTATGAAGCCGGCCCATTTGTTTGCCATCCAGACAAATTGAACATCAACTTGCCAATCGTTAAAAGTGTTGAACAATATTGCAGCACTTTGAACACGCAGTGGCTGATGCTTTCTTATGTAAGCGGTATTTGCTTCATTTTTACGTTGGTCAACATCTTGCTTGTTGTCGTTATTGTCCGGGTGAGTTTTAAAAATGTATCGATATTTGTCTAAATCTACGTTTCAGTGCCGCATATGCCGTTAAACACAAGCTCAACAAGCTCATTATGTGCTTAATCAAACGCAATTTTGCTATCCAGCGAATAAACTTTTTAATGTCAACTGCTTCTACAATCAATCATAACTAACGCTCCATGCCAATTGTTTTGGCATAAGTTGTTTGGTGTTTTGAGTGAAACGCCAGTTTGTTTATTTATTGGACGGCTTGTTTAGACGCTTGAGTCCTTTCTTTCCGCGTTAGAGTTTGACTTGTATCTTTAAAAGTAAATTTCAATTATCTAATCGTTTTAAACCAATTAATTTGCTTCAATGAACAAACGTTTGTCGGCGCTTGTTGTTGCCTTTGGTTTACCAATCTGCCAAATGGACGACGCGTCCACTTTGGCGCCAACGGAAGCGCCCTCAAAATTGTTTGCCGAAAATAATTGGATCACAAGGCCGTTCGACATGCGCACATCGATTCTAAAACAGTTGTCAAGGTAATTGTGAGTATGTTTGTGAGTGAGTAAGTTCGGTAGCATCCGATTAAAAGGTTGAACAGAACATTTCGTTAAAACATGAACTCAAAAATAAACAATTAGCGTTCAGACGTCCTCAACAAACAAAACCGCAGAACTCTTTGCAAACACTTGTTTACACTTTTTGTCTTCAACGATTTTTGCCATTTCTTTCAAACTGCAAATCCACTCGTTCTTTGCTGGCCATTTTTAAGCGCGCTTCCTTTCCGCTGGCCAGTTCTAAACGCAACCCGATTTGCATACGCAAATGATTGATGTTCGTCGAGTTAGTTGGAGTTGCTGTTGAGTGGCGAGTTTTAGAGATTGAAAAGAGTGGTTGTTGAAGCGAAAAGTTGTAAAATGTTGTAAAAGTTTCAACAACTTACAATTTGTTTTAACTGCTTTGTTCGTTAGCTTACAATTAAATTTCACAAACAGTTTCCGGTAGTGGTGGCCAACGCGCGCAGACGATTAGAAATCTAAATCTATTGAGTACTCTATTGCGTGCGCGTTTAAATTAAACCGCATGCGTGAATGGCCACATTAGCTATTCGGACAGATTGTAGCTACATGGTTGATTTGCAGCCACCAGCAAATCGAGTTGGCAGCGAGCGCAAAGATTAATGGTTGGAGTTTATGGCCACCAACCGCCTCCGGCTTTTATTGTTCGAATGGGTTTTGCTTTTTTGAAGTGAACTCTTTTTGACATCTCAGTTGACGTTCGAGTTAACTTGACTTATTAAGAGTAGACATTCGATGAGTATTTTAAATGTTGATTGTTTTTGCGCTCGTAATTACGTGCACTGGATTTTGCGCTTGGGTGGGGAGCCGCTCACTTGCAAATCCAATTGTTGCTTACCTGCTCGCAATGCCAACTCGCACTGACTTGTTGTTTACGAGCTTTGCAGAGTGAATGACTCTCGATTGTTTCGTGTGTTGAGCTCTCCTGGGAGGAAGCGCAAGTGTTTACACTCCGCTCGTGGTTTCTCACTGTGACTTTCGGCGCGGATCTGACTGTGGCAATAATTCTTATCTGTTGGCCGCTTCCTTCTTTGTGCTTTTTGTTTATTTAAAAGAGTTTAAAAGAGTTTGGGGAAAGTTATTTTATAGTTCAAATCTCAAACCATCTGGCAAACCTAATCTCGTTCCATTTTTTCCTTTGTTTGCTGCACACAAACGCCTTAACACATCAATTTTCGGCTTTTCTTATTTATTGGCCGCAACTCGTTTGAAGCGCTTTTTTCAACTTTTGCTCTTCTTTATTGCCGTGTTTTTTGTTTGTTCGAGTAAAACTCGTTCTCGAGCGTTCATTTGTGAAAATTGCTTTTCTCGCCTTTGATCGGTGCAATTTTATTGTCGAAAAGAACGGTTGAAAGCTTTTGTTTAGTTGTTAGTGGCTTTTTACGGTTTTTAAAAGCACTCCAACTTTCCAATCAATTTGTTCGATTTGTAAGCTCGAATTGCAATTAAACGAGTGTGGCATCTTCTTCAACACCAGCGCAAAAGGCTCAAATCGCCCTCATAATGGCGCAACTATCAAATATCAGCCTTCACCTTGCTTCCTCCATTGCTGTCCATTTGCATTTCCTTGCTGCGCCATTCGTCTTCTTCGGAGCGGCTTTTTCCTTTGTTTGCGCGGACGCTCGGTCAGCTGACTCGCTATTGCCGAAGATCTCGACTCAACTGCTCGCCTCCATCCTTGCTGTCCACTCGCAATTTGTTTTGGCTAGTTTCAAGTGGGCGGACCAATGGCAACGCGGACAATGCCCTTCAAACATTGCGTTCGTTTGGAGAAATCGCCAGTGCGCGTCTCTTGGTTTGTCCAGTTGACCGGTCATCCGTTCGAGCAGGCCAAGATTTACCGCATTTTGGCTCCAAGTGTTGGCAGCGCAAATCGATAATCGCCACTCGGTTAGTGCTGCAAGTCTTTAAGCGCTCAACACGCTGATTGATCGTAAGCTAATTGTGTTGACCGATAAGGTCAAAGATGTACATCATGTTGTGTTCTTGTATTCGGGTGTTCTAATTGATGGCATGGAATGTTGTTTGTTGACAGGTTTAGTCTAGCTTTTTGGTGCAAGAGTTTAAACTAGTGTTTGAGTTAAAAGTGTTAATGCTTTTAGTTGGTTATTTGTTTGGCTCGCTGCCAAATCAATCACGTGATTCAGTTCAAGCAATTTTATGCCATTTTCCGCCTGCTCGTTTGTTTACTTGTTCTTCAATGGCTTGTTGTTTTGTTGTATGCATGTGGAAAGTTTTTTCGTCCGCGCCCAGAGAATGTTTTTGTTTGCGTTCTTCTTTCTTCTTCGTCTTCGTTGTTATTATTGTGCGGTCTTGGCACTTTGCAAGTTTCCGGTATGTTTTTGCGGAGATAGAAAGGTGCTGTTCCGGAGAGTTTCTTGATTGATTGCGTGCCGTTTTTGATCTCAAATTATTTTGTGTTTTAAAACAAGAACTTTAGAGCCCACCACTGCCCAAAAACTTCAAGAACCATGTCGATTGCCGACTACGTTCCCGAATGCTGCCAGTTCAGTTTGCTGCCCCATATCGTTCTTTTCGGCCTTTTGATTGGCTCGATTGTGCCTGCGAGATTTGAGAAATGGTGGAAATGGCAAGTTCATTCACGCATCGCCTTCCACGAGATCTTCGGTGTCTTGCTGATCCTTGCTCCAGGGTACTTGTCTGCCCCAAAAGTGAGTTTAGTTTCTAAAAAACGCCAGTCAAATGAGTCATTCTTAAGTTGTTTACCTGACTCCGCAAAAAGGCTTCATAATCTTATGCAGAGAATTTCTCAACTACTTAGCTGTCTTTCGAGTCCACAAAAATGCCACGATAATCTGGTTTTGCAATTTTTGTCATCACTGTGTTTGTTCACATCGTTTTAACTTTTTAACCGAAAACAATCTAGTAAGTTAAGGCAGTCTTTTTGTTCTTTTTGTTCATTATTTTCTGAACGCATTAAACAGACAGACACGAAACTATAAATACAAAAGATAATTGATTACAGTATGAAAGTAAGCGGATTAGCATATCCGACATAAAATGTTTGGTTCTTCGGGAGATCACAAGTTGATAATCTGGATTTGGGTTCAATTTGAACAAAAGATACTGTATTAATTGACTTTAAAACACTCTTTAAGTAATGTTTAATCTTTAAAGATGATCCAAAGCCTTTCAATGCAAATACTAATTAGGAGCAAACCTTCTTACCAGGAAGCAAACCAAAGAATTTCGAAAAGAAATGAATAGCTGGAAATTGTGCATTGACGGGCTGCTTAATTATTAGTCTAAGTGTTAGGTTTTGTCTCTTTTCTAGTTAGTCATTGATCACCAAAAACATAACATTTACGTTACTAAACTTACCGTATTGCAGGTCGGTCAACCACTGGACGGAATTCATCTCTTCCTTCAACGCTTCTCCGGTGCATTCCAGGTAACAATATAAAGCAAATTAGAAGTTTAAGTGACCGCATGTGTATAGTAATATAATATCGACAGACTACTGCAGTTAAATTCAACTAATTAGGCATTCCAAAAATGTTCGAATTGCTAGCACCCACGAGCCGCAGGAGTCAAAACACCCACATTCTTTGAAATTAACAGCTTTTCAAATTTTATGTCAAATCCGCCGCTCAGACATTTTTCGATTCGCGAGAGAGGGTGGAACTAAAAACACAATTTGCATGCAATTGTGAACACGGAATTGGCGGATTAGCCGTACCCGTGCTTTTACATAATCTCACTAATCGCCACTTAGCTCCATGATAATAGCTCTAATTGATCGGGGCGGGATAGGCCTTCAGCTCGTTTACACATAAAGCCTTACCATATATAAACAAGGTTAATGCGTGCCTACTTTGCAGATCGGCTTTGCTTACTATTACTTCAAGACCCGTCATGACAAAATCCGTCCAGAGCCTTCGATCACTCTTGCCAAAGTCGTCGCTGCCTCGTTGATCTTCTTCAACGAATTCTATCATGCCAATCGCTACACTCCAGCAGTAGAACGTGGACTGCATTTTGATTCTCCCAAGTTCTACTTTGCTCTTGTCCTCGTTGAGTTGACCTACCTCGTCACTGAAGTTTACAACTTTGTTGTCTTCTACCGTAACGCCAACACGGCTGAAGAGATTGACATTCAATGTAAAAGAACTCAGCGCTTGTTGGAAGGACGTGGAAATGTGAGTGATTGAGTCGAATACTTTATTTATTCTTAATGTTGCAGGTCCGTGCTCAATACATCTTTTGGTTGGATGCCGTTATCTCCATTTTTTACGCTGTTTCGTCAATCACAGCCACCGATTACTTGTACTTGAATGTTATTGAACGTGGAATTCAATTCGACAATCTCCATCGCTTGTACACAGCTGAATTTGGATACTACGCACTTGCCTCCGCTGTCATCTCCCTTTTGGCCTCCCAATTCACTGTCTACCATCAAAAGACCTTTGTTGAGACTAGAATCATTGTCCAAGCAATCATCTTTGTTTTGCATCTCTACGGGTCGTAAGTTTCTCCAATAAACAACTGTGATGTTTAAATTATGAATTTCTTCAGCTGGGCTTTCTATCCGTTCGCTCAATTCGTTCCTCATTTGGTTGCTTTAATCAGCTTGGCGCCTTTGTACCAGTTGAAACGCGAAGTTGATGAAATTGGTTTGTTGCCCGAAGAGATTCCAGATGAAAATGGTGGAGTTGTAACAACTCGTCACATTCGAACTACTAAAGTCATAAAGACTACTTAACCGGGGTTTGATTGTGTTGACAGCCGTTGAGTGATGATCTCGTTTTAACATAAAAATACACTAACTTCCGCCACAAAACACTTAACGATTAAGATCATCACTTTGCCAACAATCAAACCTCGGTTCTTGCAAAACTTATTCCGTGTGACTTTCAGAACGTGGCGAACGTCAACTTGCAAAAGGCAACCATCTACAATAAATAACTGCCCCAAGCTGCCCCAAACAGTTTGCCTCTTTTGAGCAATGCTCCTCTTCTGTATTACGCTCTTTCAACCAACCGATGTTTTCATGGAGACAGGAGATGGTGACTTGTTGCGCAAAAGCCACAAACTTAAATTCCCCTCTTAACTAATCTCAAAAAGTGTTGGAACAACAAGTCAAAAGCTTTATTGTATCTCTTTTTGACTTGCTGTTTCGATGCTCGTTTCTTTAAATACCTCATCTTTTCTTCATCTTACAAGCAAATAATAACCGCAGCAGCCGGACTGCTCTTTGTTGCCCGCCAACGATCGTTTTGACTGCGAAAAAGGCAGTGAAAGTACAAATTCTTGTTTTTAGTGTTAGTTTGTGTAGTCTTAATCGGCGTTGTTGGTCCATCATCAAAACTCAGCAATGCCTTTTGATTGGTGAGTGGTTCTCGCAAAATTAGATTTAAAGTTGTATGTTTGCGACGATCCCTCCGCCAACTCAATTCCATCGTATCTGCCCAACACCCAGTTATTCCTTTTTAATGACGATTCTTCCCCTGTTTAATTGATTGTCCTGCATAATTGAAACCCCGATTGCGATTCGGACTGTACAAATTTGAAGTGTCGCTTTTCAGTTCTGCACTTTCGAAGCAAGTCTTTGTGATTGAATGTGCAACTGAGCCGAGTTTCCCTCTTTGTCTTTTGTTTTGAGTATGCTCCCTTTTAATGAATAATCTCGGAGGCGGTTGTAAATACTCTTTATCTCCATTTCTTTAACTGAATCATCCTCAACGAAAATGCCAAACACCGTATTTTTAATCCCCGACCTCTACTTATTCATTCGCATTTGTCCTCTTGTTTATTGTAAGTGCATTTCCTCATCACGTTTTTACGATAAATAAATGCGTTTAATGAAAGTCATCGAAGTTTTTAAGTTAATAAGAAAAATCAATAAAGCAATTAAAACGTTAAAGCCTGCTTGAAAGTGTTTGTGTAAATGAAAACAAATATAAACAAGTTGTTGTGTTGTCTGATCTGTGTAATTTCTTCAAAGATCATGTGCAATTCATTCTGATTAAGCAGTCTCTTCATCAAACAAAAACAGTTCAACATCTTGTGAGAGTATTTTTGGCATACGGAATATTTTCGGAATCGGAGTTGCGTTGTAATTTTAAACGGTTTGCTTATCTTTTAAAGACGGCGCTTCTGGTCACAACAACAAACAATCGGCGATAAACATTCAACTTTGGCGTTTCGGCTACCATTCGAAGGAGTTTTTTGAGAAATTTCGGTTGTAATAATTGCTGACCGGCTTGGCGAAACAACCACTATCATTGCTATCAACTTATCTCCGGTCGCTTATTAGTGGAAGATTGGGCGCGCACCAATTTTTGATCTCATTACTCGTTGTCTCTGATACCCGCCGTCGTGTGACCACAACGGATTATTTTGATTGTGAAATAGCAAAACGTTCGGAGTTTTTGTTGGATTTAAGTGATTTGAGTTTTTGGAGCGAGCAACTGAACTGAAAACATGAGAATCGGTTTTATTGGAGCGGGTGAGTTTTGTTGAGTAGAGTATAAAGTTCAAAGTACTTACCAATCATTAAAGTCTTTTAAATTCTATATTTGCAAATTTGTAGGCAAAATGGCCCAAGCGTTGGCTCGTGGTCTTATTCAATCGGGAAGATATGAGCCTGCAAAGATTATTGCAAGTTGTCCGAAGACAGACGTAAAACTTCTGGACGAAATTAGAGTAAGTCTTTTAAAGTTTTTTAGAGTCTTTTCAATCTTGTTAATTTTTTGTTTGTTTAGGAACTTGGAATCAACACAACGCATGACAATGTCGAAGTCGCACATAAATCAGAAACAGTTTTCATTGCTGTCAAACCAATGCATGTAAGCAAAGTTGCGGCCGAAATTGCTCCAGCTGTCCGTAGAGAGCATTTGTTGGTTTCAATAGCTTTGGGAATCACATTGCGTTACATCGAAACAGTAAGTTGGATGTTCAAGAGCTTTATTTATTTTTGAATTTGTTTAGTTATTGCCGGCAAAGACTCGTGTAGTTCGTGTAATGCCAAACACACCCGCCGTTGTTTCAGCCGGAGCTGCAGCATGTAAGTAGTTTTATTTATTCGTTCAGTTTAAATGCTGATTGCTTTTAGATTCAATGGGTGCTGCATGCCAAGATGGAGATTCGCAAATTGTGGAGGACTTGCTGAAAACAGTTGGATATGCCGTTGAAGTGCCTGAACTTTACATTGATCCAATCACTGGCTTGAGTGGAAGCGGTCCATCATATGTACTTTTTGATTTGAACTCAATTTATTCAGCCTTTCAATTTGTAGGTATTTGCAATGATTGAAGGTTTGGCTGATGGCGGTGTCAAACAAGGCTTGCCACGCGATTTGGCCATCAAGCTCTCGGCAATGACTTTCTACGGCGCTGCAAAGATGCTTTTGGAGACAAAAGAACATCCGGCTATTTTGAAAGGCATGGACATTTTTTGTCCCGGAATTTTATTTAAATCACCTCCGTTTTAAACTAGTGTTTGATATCGAGATCGTTTAAGCAGGTTGTTGAATTGTTGGCAATCAGATGTTTTATTGGAGTTGGGAAGTAAATTCACAAGTTCCAGATGATTTAAATAAAATCCCGGGTAATTTAATACTTTGCGTTTTAAGAAGCCGTTCAAAGTCCCGGCGGATCAACTGTTTACGGCATACATGAGATGGAAAAAGGAGGATTTCGCGGCATGCTAATCAGTGCAGTTGAAGAAGCAACACGACGTTCAAGAAACACCGGATCCGATTTGCTTCCAAGATCATCGTCAGTTTTATATCGATCAGATTAAATCTGATTAGTTTAGAGTTTTTGTTGTTCGGTTGCTTTTCAAACACTTTATGTTTTTCTCATTTCAAAAAGCGACCCAGTAGCAAAACTCCGCTTAAAACAAAAGCTTCTGCCAAAAATCAGTCCTCGCAACTATTTTTAAGTTCAAATCTATTGATTTCAAAAACGCAATTCCTAAGCAGTCCAGTGCACAATTAAGTTGTTGAACTATTTCTTTAAATAAAATCCTTTGCAACTTGAATTCAAATTCTGTGTTTTTAGAAGCGCCGACGAAAATGAGGAAGAAGACAACGAAGAGGAAGCTGAAATGAGAGAAGCGCCAGTTCAAAAGCGAAAAGCCAGAGCTTAATAATGCCAGTTTGGATCAACACCGCTCAATTGAACACATTCTATTTATCCCATAAACTTATGACGACTGACTCAAATAAGTCAGCAGCTTTTAAAGTAGACCACAATAGTCCGTTTGTTGAATACTGTGTATTCCGTTTGATTGAAAGTAAACATTTTATCTCAAACAACTTATTTATTTTGAAAAGGTGCATCAAGTGTACTCAAAAACTGGCACATTTTAGCGAAAAAGCACAACAAAAAGTAATAGTCGTAAATACAAAATGAGTATCAATTGTAATAAAAGAAACAACTTTAACGAGCTGGGCGACTTCTCAACGAACGTCGTGGCGAAGCTTCAGCAGATTCGGAGTTCCTAGCCTGACGACGATTGACTGGCGAATTCGAGGGTGGAGGCATTTCTTCGTCTAAACAATATGACATTTTCGGTTTAAAAGCACGTTATTTACCTTTCTTCCGTCTTGTCGTTCGCTTGCTTGTTGTTGGCTCTTCTTCTTGCTGAATTTCTGCATACTCGTTTTCTTGACCTTCCATTTCTAAGTCATCTTGATTTTTGTATGAGCGCGAAAGGCGAGTAGAACGACGTGTACTTGGACTTGCAGACGGAACGATTTCTTCATTCATAACTTCGATTGTTTCGACTGGATAGTTGCGTGAAGATTGGCGTTGACGAGTTGTTCGTTCGGGACTAGGTTCCGGCTCTTCATAATATTCCATGTGTTCACCGTTAGCACCCTGAAAATTAAAGAATCAGCAAAAGTAACAGCAAGTAAGTGTTACCTGGTCGACTAAGATAATCTCTTCTCCGTCTTGGAATTGAATTTCTCCACTTGCGATCAATTGCTGGACTTCCGGCGTGTTGGTGATGTCGTTGCCTTGTTCGTCGTAGATTCTGTGACGCGGTGCAGGTTTATGCTCTTCAAGTTCCAATTTTGGTGGCAAATCATCAATGCCTCCACTTAATGTGTCGTGTGGCATTTCGGTTATTATTTCTTCTTGGACATTATCGTCTGGTTGCTTCACTTCAAATTCTTCCTAAACATTGTGTGATTCTTTGTTATTTGATTGCCACTTACGTGATGACGCATCTTCATGTGCAGTTTGATTGCAGTTGTGCCATAAAAGATGATGTTGCAGTGTGGGCAACGATATCCGTGAGGCAAGTTTGGTCGCGGAGGTTGTACGTTGTGAGGAGGTATTTTAGTGACTGGCAACTTCTCGTCTCCTTGCATCATTTGTTTGTGAACAAATGCGTCATTTTGTGTGATGGAATTGACACGTGAACTGAAGTTGCTTGGCAGTGCTGGTTGTTGAAGAGCGAGATTACGGACTAATTTGCGCAAACTTGTTGAGTCAATCTGTAAATTTGAATCTAATGATTTGTTTAAAAGACATTAATTACTTGTTCGCGAACATCTCGATCAATAAAAGCTTTTGTGTACGGACAAGAACGTCGATAGTGATAAAGCAAATTGTAGTCGTACTTAAAGCGATTTCCACACAACGGGCAATGGTGTGTTCCGCTTGAAGCATGATAGCCAGCCATATGCTTCTCCAAACGTGAGACAGACATGAACGGTCTAAATTTCAACATAAGTGTTTGATTTCTTTAAAGTTCATTGCTTACTTGAAACACTCTGGACACTGAAGAACTTCTCCTGTTTGATTGTTGTATTTCGAGTTGTTTTGTCCAAATGGATGAACTCCGCTGCCACGAGCCATTTCTAAATACGGAGAGCCTTCGGGCAAGTCGTCGGCGAAAACGATTCCCTAAAGTGATTGGTGTTGTTAACCAAATAAACAAATTGTGAGTTGCTTACGTGATTCTCAATCCATTTCTGGTCAAAAATGTTGCTGTTTTGCGTCTCATCTTCGGTCTCTTCACCGTCAGGAATTCCAGTCATATCGATGTTTAAATCTGCAGTTAATGAATCAAGTGCTCTAGCTCTTTCGGCGTCTGTTTTGAGTATCTTTTCTGAACATTTAAAGTGTTAATCAAATTGTTGGATTTCAATTACCGTCAACGAAGTTAATCGAATGCTTCTTTAACAAGTCCTCAACCATTTGTCGCAAAGCATCGTCGTCCATTGTTAGATCTGATTCTTGTGGCAAGTTGGCCATGATCTCCGAGCAATTAGTACGCCAGTGTTTATACAAATTGGCTTTGTGCCGGAAAATCAATCCACACAAGTCACAGAAGTAACCGCCAGCAACACTTGGTTGATCAGCTGACGAAGTTCCGTTGTGAACGTTTCGATGTTTAGGCATATGAGCAGCAAGAATGTTGACTCCGCATGATTGGCAACTTACATGCCTTTTAGACCGACGTTCGTCCAGAACGTCTGCATTGATGTTGCGAAAGAGTGGCTGAGAAGAAATACCCAATTCCATGTTGTTAAAGCTAGACTTCTTAGAAGCCAAATGTTCGACAAGTTCACGCAGTTCGTTGACATCGATTTTCTTGCGATCTTCCTCGTCTGGCTAAAATTGTGTGCTTTAAACAAATCCAGCCAATTTAACTAACCAAATACTCTAATAAATCTCGACACGTTTTACGCCAATGGTAGAAAAGGTTATATTCATATTTGTAAGTTTTGCCGCATCTAAAGAAGTGTGTTTATTGATTGAACAGAATTGAAAAAAACTTACAGTTGACAGAGGAATGAGCCAAAGATCTAAATTTAAAAGGCCTATTATTAACTGCATTTAATTCTATAAGTACCTGATGGACAGACAAGTGACGCTCTAAACGTGCCGTGTTCACAAATGACTGGTTGCATTCCGGGCAAACAGCCTTGCCGTGTTTTCGGTTGCGACGACCATACTTTAAGTCCGAATCTTCGTAAGCATTCAAATAAATGCCATTTTCGGCATCTTCCGCCGTTGTCATTGCTCCAACTTCCATCTCCTCATCTAAGATGTGATTTGTTCGACCTTAAAGTTTGAGTGGTGTTTAAGTGATGTTTAAGTAGTGCTTACCGGAGATATTAGCAATTCGAATGTTGTCTTTGGAATCTTTTTGGCCTTCAACACCTTCTTGTTCGTCCATTGCAACGGCATCGGCTTCAAAAATAACCGTTTCGGTTCCATCCAAGTTTACAATTACTTCAATTTTGTTGATGGTGTCGAAATCTAAACAGGTCCAAGTAATCACTTGCATTTGTTGTAGAAATACTCACCCACATCAATTGCATCTACATCGGTAGCAACAAAGAATCTCCCATCTTCAGCTTGCACAATTCGGCCATTGATTTCCTCGTAAAGTTCCTCTTCGTCTCCTTCCTTAAATTAAACAAATAGTTTTCATGCTGTCAGAAACATCTTAAAACTAACCACGTGATCAATTGGCTCGTCATGTTCGGCCAATTCTTCCGCATGGACTTCTTCGTGTACGATATCCAATGGCTCTGAAGATTTAAACAGTTTAAGAATTGCTTGGAATTTGAATGAAGGGATGTTGGTGGAAGCCCACGGAGTCCTCAAACGAAAACCCGCCCACTTTTCCGACAATCAACTTTATGTGGTGATAGAAAGCAAATTTTAAACAAACCTTCGTGTTGTGCCATTGCTTGCAAGATCGTGTTGCGAATTTCCGCCGATTCAGGCAACAAAGATTATCGTTATAGGAATTGTGAAAGCAAACGAAATGACGCGCCCAATCGAGTAAACACAGCGAATATCGACAGTAAGCAGGCAAATCCGTTCAAGACCCGATGAAACGTTGACAAAGAGGAGCAAAAGCGGACAATGAAGAGAAAAAGCGCGCCAACAACTACTCTGCTGAGCTTTCGCATGCGATGTGTGTGTAAAGAGTTAGCAAACTTATTCATATTGTTTATTTCGTTATACAATCGTTATCCGATGAGAAAATGATCCGAAGTTGAGAATACACGTAAATGAAAACATGACAGTGAATGAAAAGAGAAAAGGAGTCTTAAACATCTAACACTTCAAGCAAAAATTAATTTCAAATGAGATCATTCAATTTTTCTTGTCGACTTATTTTGTTTGTTTCGCAAAACAAACAGCCAACAACTCTTCAATCTGTTCACAGCTGGTATTTGGATAGAATTGTTTAATGCGCTGACAGTTCTCGTGGATCCACGACTTTGGCTCGGTGACATTGTACATCTCGACAAACTTCAAAACAGGATGACAGTGCTTTGGAGTAGTTGATTGTCCGTTTTTGAACAGTGGTTGACGATGACAATAAAGTTGTTTGCACGGGTTTGGCAGCTGAAATGCTTTGAAATTATTTTAAAATTGATTTGTGCATTCTCACTTGGAGCCACTCGAACTTCTCCGTCTCTCAAAGCATGTGTTTTACTTTTATCGACATTTCCATGCAACTGCTTGTTGAGTTGTGCTCGTTCCAACAGTGTTCGATGCCAGCGTTCAGCTTAAATGATAAAACGTTTATTTCAGTTAAACTGTTTCTTCTCTACCTTCAGCCAATTTAGCCAATTTTGCTTCAATTTGATGCCGGCGTTCCAGATTTGATTGGAAATGAATTCCATCGTTTGCAACACTTTCTTCCAATTGCGTCTTTTCAAGCTTTTCTCGTAAACGACGAGCCTAAAAATAGTTAATGTTAATCAAACAAGTCGAATGCCATCATACTTCTTCGAGTCTTTGAATTAAAGTTGCTTCGTCGCTAAACTGCGTTTTTCGAGTCGGTGTTGTTGTCGCGATTGTTCTAGAACAACAAAGTTATTTAAATCATTTGTAAAAACTGTACTTACTCTTCATTTTGTGGCAATATACTTGGCGCAACATCGACTGAGAATGAATTGTCTGGCTTTTCTTCAAGTTGCGGTCGGTTTTCAATTGTGGTCACAAACTGTTGCTGAATTCTGGGTGTTCTTGTTGGAACATCAGGTGCCAGTGTTGGATCATGATTTTGGTAGTCATCGTAGAATTCATCAGAATTCTTTCCCTTTCGTGGACGCTGAGTGACTGGTTTTTGAGTTTCTTGTTCAGTTGTAGTCGTTTGGACTTCGACCTTTTTGCGCTCATTCATGCGTTTTGGTATTTGAACGAATTGCTCAGGTGTTCGAATTCTTGAAATTGGCTTAGCAGACGGGGCTTTGAAAGAGTCGGCTGGCTCGGCCGGAGGCTAAAAATAAACCAATAATTAATTACAATTGAATAGCAAGAAACGAACCTTTAAATTTGAATCCGTTTCAGGAGGTCGAATCTTCATCAATTTATCAATAAATGAAAACAGTTGTGTGTCAGTTGAGGGCGTGAATCCAAGCGAACGTTCATTTCCAGTAGTGTTTGGAAGTGCTCTTGCATTTGGCTTTGTTGGTTCTGCAAAAATGTGTTAAATTGAACAAATTTCAAAGCAATTGCTACCCGGTTCATTCTCTGCCACCTTTTGTGGATTTCTTCGGATCCAATTTTCAATGTCTTTTGATCGCAAAGCATCTGTTGGACTCGGACTTTTTACCAAAGGCACCTTGTGATCTGCTTTCAATTCCAAAAGGTTCGCCGGGAGCAGCCAATTGAGGTAAATTTGCATTGTTGGTGTTTCTCATTGCTTCGCCGATTAGACGACTTGACGAGTTGATTATTGTGTCGATTAGCTTTAAGCGCGCTTCTTGAACTGTTTTTTGTTGATTATGCTCATAAATCCAGTGCTTTGTTGTTTCCGCTTGTTGAGTTGTGCTTGTTGTTTGAATTGTAGTTGATTGAGTTGTTGATTGGATGGTAGGTTTGCGACGTCTTGCTTTTGGACGCTTTCGTTCTCAAAGGTCGTTCTTCTGAAAAATCATCGCCGTCCTCTTCAGTCTCAAAACTCAAAATTTTGGTCCGTTCTCGATGCGGCTTACGAGTTCTTTCTCGACTTTCTTCCCAGCTTAATTCTTCTACTGACTTCGCTTTAGCAACCGATTTAACGACTGATTTAACGACTGATTTAATGATTGGTTTTGTTGGAAGAACTGTTGTTTTTTGCGGTTTGGTTACAACAAGTTCCTTTTCTGTTGAGCCCAAATCTGTAAAACTTTCATCGTCTTCATTATCGTCGCGATTGAAGTCGATTTGTGAAGACTTTGTGGCTTGAATTGGACGTAACATGCGCGTAATTTCAAGTCCACGTCGATTTAATGGCTCAAACTTGCTATTACTGTCACTTTCTTGTAAATTCTCTGGTTTTCGACGTATTTGGTTGGATTTTGTCGACAACGTTGTGGATGTTGTTGTTTGAACTGGCTTTAATGTTGTAATCGGCGTAGCTGTATTTGGCGTTTCTAAAATTGCGATCATATTAATAAGTTTAATTCCTAGAGTGCTAGTTTTTGTAGGCAGATCTAATCTAACTGTAGACAATAAAACAGTTTATTTGCGCAAAAAACTAATTAAATTTGGCTTTTTGAATTCTGCCGCCGCTGATCTTGACTGTTTGAGATGAGGATACCTGATAAATAGCGTGAAGAGCGAAAGCATTTAGACAGAAGAAAGTTGTCAACAGTGAATTAACAAAATGATTTTCGCATTACGCCGCAGTTCTTTATTAAAGCGATGGCTTCTTCTTATTGTTTTTGCACTGATGTTTTTGCTATTCATTCACGATTACATTTTGGACTTCATATATCATTTTAAACTGGTTGATCGTGCAATGATTTTGTTAGGTTATGGTAAGTTTTTGACACAAAAAACACTCTAATTTAAAACAATTAGTTCCCGACCAGAAACACATTTACATTTCGTCTGCTTATTACGCTCGTGATGAAAACGTTGTTCGCTCTTTAGCATTAGCTAAAGTCGCTATAGGTAATAGAAGATGCTCTTGAATAAAGTTAACAATTTGCTTAGCTAATTGGACAGTTTATTGTGATGCGGACGGAAGAGTGGCAGCTTCAGTTTTACATTACACTGGTCACCCTCCACACTGTAGATGGGCAACTTATCTTATTGATTGCCCGGTTTTATTTGAACCACAGCAATTTTCTCTTGTTGGTCAGGGATTTTTTGGATTTAAACATACAGTGAGTTCAATTATATCTTTAAAGTCTAATAAACTTTATAGATTCCAATTACAAAACCTGATCCTACGCCAAGAACACTTGTTGTCTGTTTTGCTCGAATGATAAATTTTGAAAATTGGCAAACTGCACTGTCGACGTTGGAACTTTATAGATTGCACGGCGTTGACTTAATGGTGATACCAATTGCTAGCGTGATAACTCAGCTTTACACAATACTCAAAGCATATGAGAAAAGCACCGGTAGAGTTCGATTAAAGCCAGCAGTTAGAATCCCTTATTTTGTAAGTGTTCAATGTGCAAGTTAACTTTAAATACAAACAATTTAGGCCGGCATGGACTTTGATCCGAATTCTGAGGTTGACTGGTTCAATCAAGTGACTTCATACACCGAATGCTTATATGATTATCGTGAATCTACTGAATTCATAATTCACGCAGATTTGGATGATGTAATAATTCCGCGGTATCACTTTGACTTGCCCACCGAATTGGCGTTCTTGGCACAAAGATACCCAAAAGCAGCATCCATAGAATTTCAATGGGCCACACTTAAATTGCGCACATGTAAGTACTTGTCAAATTAATCTTTGTTAATAATGAGTGTTTAGCCAATTCACCTGCTGCCTATTCGATTGGCCAAATAATACGTGATAACTATGTGTTCAAAGTGTTCGATTATGGAAAGTCGGTAGTCCGGCCTCGGCGCATACGGCAATCTTTTATTCATCACCCGACTCATGATCCGCATATCTTGCCAGGATACGAGCATATTGTTTTGGGCTCAAACGAAACAATGGCAATTCATTTCCGTGAACTGGTGTTTGACAAGACGGTAAATTTAAATTTACCTTTAATTAACAAAAATGTATTCAGAAAGCTATTCCGCCAAGCAACACTTACTTTGCCAACTACAGCATTTATAACAACATTGACGAGCAATTCAATTCTTTTCTAGATGAAAACCCTGAAGCCAAATTGGCCTTTTTACAGGCTACCCACTAAAAACCATTATTTGCAATCAATGGACGAATGTTATCGAATCATAAGGCGTGATTACAGAAACAATATTCTCAATACGTGCCCAAGTCCTATTCCAGTGCGGTCCGCCAGCAAACAATAACTTGCCGCCATGTATGATTCTTTACAATAAATGGGATTTTACTAGGTTCGCATTAGATCTTCAAGTAGCATCTCCAAGATCTGCAGAAATCATTCCGCACTCTAATTGTTTTCTTCTATAGTTTTTGTTCAAACAACTTTTGTTCAAACAACTTTTGTTGAAATAAATTGTTCTAACCTGAATTCAAAGCTTTTGTTGGTGCAGAAGTTGTTAAACTGCTTTGCTCTTCACTTGCGTCAATTTGCTGAACAAAGGCCGGACCACTGATTTCAGGAGTAGTTGATTGCTGAACTGGAGAAGTTGTTGAAATGGGCTCGGTTTGCTTTTCTTCAATAACTGTTACTGAAATCGATGGAGACGCTTGACCAACTGTAATCAGCTTGTCGGTGCTTTGACGAGCTTCTGTTTCGGCTTCTGGCAAAATGCTTTTTGTAGTTTGTTTTAATGTAGGTGCTTGAGTTGTTACTGGACTAGCGGAAGTGTCTTCATTAAACTGCGTAGTCAACTTTGTAGTCAATTTTGTAGTCAATTGAGTGGTTGTTTCGAGATGAATGGTGCTTTCTAACTCTGTAATCAACTTCTTGACATCGGTTAACGTCGTTGGCGTACTAGTGGAATCAACATTTGGTTGACTTATAGCTTCACGAGTTGCGCTTTCTGGAGTGTTTTCACCGTCAAAATCGACATTTATCTCCTGTTCTTTTGTCACCGATGTAGACGTTTCGATAACTTTGTTAATTGGAGTTGTTGTTTGAGCTGAAGACAACCCAATCGAAAGTGTTGTGCGCTGTTCGTTCTGCATTCTATTCAATTCTTGCTTCAACGTGTCCAACGTTTCTTGCATCTTTTTTCGCATTGCCTGTTCGTTCTTAACATCATTCTCCAGCTTTTGGATATCTTCACTCGAGACCAAGCTGTTTTTGATGTTTGCTAGTTGAGCGTTTAATTGATTGAAGTCGGGGCGGTCTTCTTCTTTTTTGACAACTGTTTGGGTTGTTGCATCTACCGGAATATTAGTTGTTTGACTCATTTGTTGACGCATTTCATCTAACTTTGTCTTCAAATTCATAAGCTTTTCGTGCAATCGATTCAAAAACTCTTGATTGCTTGTTGTCGTGACAACCGAAGCTTCGGTAAACGTTATTGTTGATGTCTCTGCTTCGTTTGTTTGGCTTTGAGTGACAATGTTTGGCGTAATCGTAATTGGCTCTTCACTAGTTATTGATTGTTGAGTTGAAGATTCAGCGACGTTAACGTTGACTTGAGTGACCACATTTGGAGTGAGTGTTGTCGTGTCATCAACAGTTGTCAACAAATCAGTGATTGTTTGTTCAACAATTGGAGCCAGAGTTGTTTGTATCGATGCTTGGGTGGTTGGCTCGGCAGTTGTTGTTCGTGTTTTCATTTTGTCGAGCATTCCGCGAATTGCATGTAACTTTTGCATCAACTCTTTGCGGTCGCTTGCTTTTGTCGTGCCGTCTTCATTTTGAACTTCATCAGTTACTGCTGTCTCCTCATTTATTGAATTGTTTGCCAAAATTTGTTGCAAGTCTACGCGCATCTCATCTAACTTTTCATCACGATCTTCTGGTTGTAAAGTAGTTTCTTCAGTTTGTTTTGCGGCTTCTTCAGTTCTCATTTTTTGGAGTTGTTGTTTCAAGCGCTCCAGCAACGTTTGAACTTTTTCTTTGAAGTCTGGACTTAGCTGATTAGCTTGTTGTGAGTGTTGTTGAACGGTAGTTGCTGGCTGATCGTTTAACTCAGCTGTAAAGTGTGAGGGAGACTTTATGGCAACTGTAGTCGATCTTTGAGTATCACCTGAAACTTGTTGAGGTGGATTTGTTGCCGGAGAACTGTTTAATTTAGTGGATGTGATGGCAACGCTTTTTGTGAAGCTCGAATCGATTCCACCTGGTGATATTTCTAATCCAGGAACAAAGTCTTTCTCTTTAGCTGGCGTTTTTGTCCAGAAAGAAGTAGACTGTCTACCAGCGTCGTTTGTTGTTTGCGACTCAGAAAAAGTGTTGCTTGTAAACTGATTTGTTGATTGAGTGGGAAGTTCGTTGTCGACATTTATTTCTGGCAAATTTGAAGAAGTTTGACTATTTTGATTTGTTGTTTGTTGATTAGAAGTTGTTTGACTGTTTTGATTTGTTGTTTGGACGTTTTGATTTGTTGTTTGACCATTTTGGTTTGTTGTTTGGACGTTTTGATTTGTTGTTTGACCATTTTGGTTTTTTGTTTGGACGTTTTGGTTTGTTGTAGATTGCCAAGTATTTGATGTTGGCTGATTTGTGGATCCAGAAGTTCCAGCTGAACTTGGCCACCAAGTTTGTGTCCATGCATTTTGTCCAGTTGTTCCTGTATTTCTTGTCTTCTGTTCTAAACTACTTGGCCAAACACTTTGTTGCGTCCACGGAGAAGGCTGAGTCCATGTATTAAAGGGCTGAGACCACAAATTTGTTTGTGAATTTGTTGGTTGGACGGTTGATGGAGAAGGCTGTGAGAAAGGATTTGTAATTGGTGGAAACGGCCATTTAATTGGAGGCAAAGTGAATGGAGCCGGTGTTGTTGAAAACGAATTAAATAGACTTTGAAGCGAGTGACCGTTTGTTAGAGGAATTGAAGATGGATCAGGCCAAAAACCGGAACGCTGATCAGTAGTTTGCTGTGGCGGGCCAGTTGCATAGCCAGTTGTTGTTTCTAGTTTAGTTTTATACTCAAATGCCGTTTGTGGAGGCGCAGTTCTGTAGCCAGTTGTAGTTGTTGGAGCTTCAGTGTTATATTCGGATTCAGTGGTAGTCCAATATTGCTGAGTTGTAGTTTCAATTAAACGCTCATCTAGTTGTTGTTTTGGAGTTGGACTATTGATAGGCTTTGTTGTCAACGCAATGGATTCTTCAATTGTTGTTTTCAATTCTTCTAAAATTCCATTTTGAACATCATTAAATTGACGCGGAGTTGTTGTTTGGATTTGTTCATCTAATTCATTTGGAACACAAGAACAAGCACAATTACAGTCGTTGTTATGAATGACTTTTTTGATTATGAATTGCTTTGGAGCATTTGAAATCGGAGGAGCTGGCGCTTGTAGTGGTTTGTCTAGCGGAAGTTGTTCGTTTAAGCAATTGCATGCACATGAACAGTTGTTGTGCTTGATTTCGTTGGAAACTGTGAACACTAAAAACTTTAACACGATTAAAAACTTCCACATTTAACTGACCTTTTAAACCGTCTTCGTTTGATGTATTTGTTGTTTATGATGAACGCATTTAACGGCACAAATAAAAATATTAGAAGAAACCTTGGCCATCTCGGCCCAAACGCCAAGTCAAATGTCCAGCAATTTAAGATTAAAGTCACCCGACTGATAGGATCACTTTGTGGCTGCCTAAATTGATGATGGCATTCCAAAGGCTCGCTCCGGCGAAAATCACTTGTCAATTGTGTTGATTTTTTCGGTTGCGCAACGCGGTGCGCTCAAGGTTATCGAAGCGTCCGCTGCGCCGAACTGCTCCATAACCTTTACCTATTTAATTGACTTCCCGACGATTGGCGCCTTCTTCATGGATATCAGTTTTTTGCGGCGTTGACCTGCAAGCATCAATGTCAGGTTGAAGGTTTTCTAGCGTGTGATAAAAGTGTGCCGCCTGATGAAGATCGATGGAATCCACAAAATGGGTCTTAATTTCGCGAGCATCTTGATTGTTCTTGTTGCTACGTAATTAAAGTTGTTTAGAAATGAATCGTTTACATTAATTGTTTAAATGGATTATGGTGTCGAACAATGTCAAGGACACTTACTAATTGTACTTTTAATAATGATAAATCGCAAATAACTTCATTCGAACGTGCTCAAACAGATTTTAATTGATCAACTTGACCGAATGATTCACACATTAAACAAAACATCACACAACTAATAAACAAATGAAAAATGTGGTCTATCAAATTGCATTCAGTTGTTTTGATTGATCAACTTGTTCGAATCAAAATGATTGTTTCTTGTTTGCTTCTTTTTATTTTTGTTTTGATTTTTGAGATTGCATTATGTCAAAAGACATTTTCAATTCCGATTAGACATGTGAAGAGAAGAGGTAAATTTTAAATATGTTGCCTCTAAATTATGATCCATTAGTTATGCGGTCATTTTAGATGTATTGGGATCTATGCGTATAGGTGAACGTTTCGGACAACGTTTATCGAATACAGGAAATATGGAATATAGAGGTGCTTTTTAAATGGAAAGTACACTTTTCTAAGCAATATATCTTCCAGGACATGTACTCCTGGGTTCTCCGCCTCAATTATTTGAGATAGTTTATGACACGGGTTCAACTTCTCTTTGGGTGCCACGCAAAGGTTGTACGTCGTCTGGAGATTTTGCTAGAAAATGTTGGCGAGTAAGTGGACCCGGCCTTTATGATCCCGATTCTTCCAGCACTGCAAACGACACAAAACAACCATTTGAGATTCTCTACAATTCTGGAATGGCTAAAGGCAATTGGTTCGAAGACAAATTGACGGTTAGTTAAATTTTTAGAGAATCTAGCACATTTAAAACTTTTAGTTGGGTTCTGCTGATGAAAAACAGTTGCAAATTCCTGGAAAAGTTGTGTTTGGCGTTGCAGACAAGATTAAATTTGATGACATCGGAATCTTAGGGCTTTCTCTTCCAAAACCGAACAACACGGGAAACTCAATCTTGGCTCTACTAATTGACAACCAGTTAATTCAAGAACCGATCTTCACAAGTCATCTAAAGAAATGCTCAGTGAATGGAGAAGCAGATAATTGTCGCAGTGGTGGTCAAATCACATTTGGAGGACAAGATGTTGAAAATTGCCAAAGAACAGTTAAAGTTTGGGCTCCAATCACTCCCGGATATCATTGGCGTTTTCGTATTGATCAAGCAAAATTAGACGGGCAAGTTATAGGCGATTCAGCGGTAGCGATTGTAGATTCTGGCACGTCTTATATTTTGGCTCCGTTCACAGCTTATCGCCAAATAATTGACAAGTTGAAAGTGGGCTTAATACTTTGATTTACGTAAAACAAAAGTTGTTTAGGCCCGTCAACTGGGAAGGGCAATTCTAGCACCTTGCAACTCTTCTTTTGAATTAAGTTGGACTATAAACGACGTTGAACTTCGGCTTCCTTCTTCTCCCAATTAATGCTAAAAATTGGCGACGGATCTGGTACAATGTGTCGGTTAGCGGTCGATTTACGAATCAGTGGAGGATGGAGTTTTGGCCTGCCCTTTAATCGCCAGTATTGTCAAATTCACAATATAAAAGAACGAAAAATTGGTTTCGCTTTGGCCAAGTCTCAATAATAATTGCAATAAACTCAATCTTTATTTGTCAGCATTTAATTAGCAGATTCATGTGTTGAGTCTGTACTAGGATTTATAGCGTCTGTTTTGTGGAGTTTGCGCTCAATTTTTTTGATAATGTAGCGCTGAGATCTACAAACAATATTTAACGCATACAAGTCTAAGAAGAACAAAACAACCATAAATAAACAGAGCCAAAAGGGTAATAGTTGATAATATTGCTTAAACAAGTCTAAGTGCTGAATCATTCTTGGTCCGATTAAAAGAAGTCCGAAAGCAAACACGCCAAAGATTATTTTGAAGAGCACATCCAAAACAATAAATGGGAAGAATAATTGTGGTTTTTTAAATATGTGACCAATGAGGGCAAGAAACATGCTTAACGTATAAATAATCAACGAAGTGGCCGCTGCGTGTTCTTCGACTTTAATGTTTCTAACAATGCATGAAATTGCAATTGTTGATTTTAAAAGAAAGATGCCAACTGCAGCCGACTAAAAACAGACATTATTGGAGTTTAATTTGCTTACAAACCTGGACATGGATGTCCCAAAAACAAGTAAATTCCCGTGAACGTTTCTTTTCAACGTGCTCAAACTCATCATCATCCATTCTACAAATATCATATTTAGTTTTGAACGTTGTTCATAATTGAAAAAACTTACTTTCTTGAAAACAACTTCTACAAATTGGGCAAGTTGCAAAAATAAGAACACGTGGCCGGCTTATCACATTATGGCAAAAACAAAAGACCCTCTACAACGACTCTCTATCTGCAGAGTTCAGTGCTCGTCGAATCCATTTTGGCGGATAAGCAGGCTGACTTTGACGTATCTTCTCCAAAGGCCGCAAAAATTGTGCGCAATCTGTGTGCAAAAAACCATTCCATGAATTCAGCGGGGATTTGCTGGGTTTTGAAAAGGTTAAAGAAATGAGTTTAATTGCACCAAGTTTACAGAGGTTTAAATAACATTCAATACATAATTTGCTGGAATTTAAACCCTAAAAAGTCATCTAATTGTACTTGGCGCTTTTTTCAACATTTATTTTATTTAAAACTTGGACACCAATTTGACGTTACGAGATGAAATTAGTAGCTCTGGCAGTAAGGCGTTTTCTTTGTCACGTTGCAGTTCTCCTAAATATCGATAAGAGTGGCCAGTCGATATATAAACAATTGAATGCAAAACAAATAGAAGTAAGTTATATCCTAAGGTCAAAAGCAACCGCTCTTCTTTGTCTTTTATTCGGCTTTGGATGTGATGTCCGGTGTGAACATGCTGTATTGTGATGACCAACAGAGATGTTGAGAGAATAGCCAGAGTTCCAATAAAGATGGCGTGGCATATTAGGAACGGCCAGTACATCAACCTATACTTCCCAAAATTTCCGATAAGTGCCAAGAATATAACACAGTTGTCTAGAACAGAAGCGACCATTTTAAAGTCTCTATATTCGTCCAGGGGCAATAAGAACAAGTTCAACATAGATCCGCCGAAGGTTATGAACAAAAGAACACGAGCACATATCTAAAAATTGACATGGATAACTCGGATTTTTAAAGAACTGTTTTTGCAATAAAATTATGAAACATCAAGCACACGTGAATTCTTGTATTTTAATTGCATTTAAGCACCCCAACAATCATCGGCAATAAATCGTTTTTGTACGCAGTGCATTTTATTTTCTTATTACAACGTGACAACATTAAACAAATAGAGCGCTTGCTTGTGCGTTCTTTTTCAGTTTGATTTCGGAAGCAGAACTCGGCGGAGCTTTTTAGTGTTTTCAAGCTTTAATTAATGGCCAATCAAAGGAGAGTTTGCATTGTTGGTGCCGGTGCCGCAGGTCTCTTTGCGCAGGCAAGTATTTGCATTTATAGAAAGTATTTAAACAAATAAATTTAGCTAGACACTCTTTGAACGCTGGTTATAAAGTGAAAGTTTTTGAACAAGGAAGAGATGTTGGCGGAACGTGGATCTATTCGTCTGAATTGAATGTATTTTCAAGTCTTTACGAGAATATGGTCAGTAATTTGCCAAAGGAAATTATGCCTTTCGAGGATTTGAAGTTTGAAAAGCCAGCAGATAAGTCTTTTGTTGGCCATCAAGACGTTTTGGCCTTCTTGAAGGAATACGGACAGCCTGTTCGTCGTTTGATCAAGGTAAGTTACAAGTACATTTAAAAAAGCTAATTAATTTCAGTTCGGTACACGTGTCAATAAAATCAGAAATGTTGATTCAAAATGGCAAGTTACTGTGAAGTCAGATGATAGTCAAAAAGAAGAGACACTTAATTTCGACATATTGTTTATTTGTAACGGACACTACAGTGAACCAAGAGTCCCAGAATGTGCCAAAAAATTAAAAATTCCTTGGATACATTCGCACAATTATCGTCATGCGTCTGACTACAAAAACAAAGAAGTTGTAATTGTTGGAGGCAACCCTAGTGGATTTGACATTGCAACTCAATTGAGTCCGTATGCAACGAAGGTGTTCTTTTAAATGGTATTCATCGTGTTCTAAGCTCCGTTTAGATTCACATACTCCACAATCAACTGTTTACATTCAATTTGCCTGACAACATAGACTACAACTTTAAACTAAAAGATGTTGATGATGACGGCCAAACTTTACTGTTAGACAACGGAGAGAAACTAAAAGCCGAGAATGTTATCTTTTGTTCTGGCTATTTACACGAGATACCGTTTTTCGAGAAAAGTCTAATTGAGCCAAAAGCAGATTCAAGTTACCTTCCTGTCTATCAACACTTTATACATCCGGACTTTCCAACATCTCTATTTTTCATTGGCCTCAACTGGTTTGTGGTAAGATTTGGCTCAAGCTATTGGAGCAATAAACGTCGTTTGTAGATTCCATTTACATTATTTGACTTACAAATGCACTACGCTTTGGCTTTAATAAATGGAACAGGTAAGTCACATAAACTGGCAAATTTGTAAAATGTAGATTTAAAACTGAATTATTTTAGCTCCCGTTCCATCCAAAGAAGAGATGCTTCAATTCGAAGAGGACCGACTAAAGTTTGTTCGCTTTTTGTTTAAAGATAATTAGGCACATGCTTTTAGATCGTTGAATGAGCGTAACTTTCCAGCTCGCTACTTTCATCGCTTAGCAGAAAATGAACAGTGGGAGTATTTCGACTTGTTGGCTAAAAGAGCAAACAGACCGAATGTACCGTTGGTGATTCGTAAAATCTACGAGAACAACATCAAAAACATGATCGAGGATACAGCAAATTACAAAAACAACCGATACACAATTAAAAGTCCAGAAGATTTTGAAGTTGAACCGTATTTTGAAAAGTAGCATTGTTTTGAATAAACAAGACTTACATGTTTATGTATTCCAAAGAAACACAAATTACTTTTGTCTTCATTTTCATCTTCGCTCCAAACATCGCTTGGCATGTCTTGTAGACGTTGCAATTGAGCGGAATCTAGTTTAATTGACGGACGAACAGGTTTGATTTCTTTCGAAGCGTCTTCAGGCATTGTTTCTGAAATTGCATTAATCGAGTAAATAACAAACTAAAATTGAGGACCAGGAAGTTGATTGCGAAACAAGTTTTAGTTCCACACAACTTTTATAATTATGCTCCCATTAACGCAAATCCTTTACATACTCTAAACACCCGTTAAACAACCAAAAATTAATTGAACTCGAGAGAATAATGCTCAAACTTACACTAAAAAGACATTACCGAGCAAAAAAGAGTGATAATTTGTGTTTTTGGCAAACGGTTGTGGGAGTTGTATGCATGGTTAGAGCTAGAAATTGGATTTAAATGTTTGATCAACTTCCAGTACATGCCAATTATTTGAGTAATTGATGTTTTCAATGTTGCGTTAAAGCGGAACAAAAACGAAAGTAAAATATGCACAACAATTTAAACATGACGACTGAGTTTGATAATAAAACTCTTTATTTAAATTAATAATTAAACAGGAATAGGCAAGGCGAGTTCCTGGTCCATCGCAGATCTTTCTAAAATGTTTTGTCTTTCACGCGCAATTAAAATCTTTAACGCATTAATGTTTGTCTTTTTATGCAGTGATACGTCGCCCATCCATTCATAAGATCTCCATATCACCTAAAAATAGTTGAATTGAACATGTTTTGAAATGAGCAATTACTTTTAATGCATAACTGTGCAGAAGCAAGATCACAATGTAGGAGAAGAGCAAAGGTCCCGAGTAGTCGTACGGGCGTTTGATTTGATTTGGATCGTTGATGTTAAATGAATTCGTGTGACGTTTCTGCTCACTCTTTTCGTAGATTTTGATAAATAACAAGACAGCAATTACTTAAATTTTAGTTGTCAAACATAGTTGAAATTCACTTACCGCTCATAAAGAAATTCAAAATAAGCTAAAACTTCACCTTTTTAATGCTTATGTTTATGGACTTACATGTACTGCGAAAAACGGTTGGTACATAGTTTTAGACTTGACTCTATTTCCAACCAAAGCTAATGCCACAACGAAGAAGTCAATCAACGATCCGACTGTGTAGAAATCATCTTGATTCGCGACTCCGCGACAAATATTAATCATAGATATAAGAAGCGCCGCACTTGAAATTGCATAACATATTTTAAAAACTAATGTCAAAGTGTTTCTAACCTGATGAAAATAAACGATCCCAACTAAATAAATGGAAATTCAATAGATGGTAAGCAGTATGAAACGCTTCAAATTTACCTGCACATGAATGCCGCACACGCACAAATAATGTTCATTATCTTCATCGTCACTTTCCATCTTTTAATAAATCTACCTTTATAGGCTTAACACAACAAGCAAGACTACGCAAAAAGTTTAACGCTCTACAGATAATGAGTTCCAAGGAAGGCAATTGAATTCGATGCGCTCTGCGTGAAGTAGTCGTCGAATTTTGCCTCTGGCTGGCCAATTTTGAAGGCAAAAAATTGAGATGTCTGTGGGTTGGAGAATTTCGTGGACGGTTAGAAACGTGTGAGTAAATCGAATTTTTGACTATGTTTGTAGTGTTTGTTACAATGTTTGAATGTTTTGCTGAATAAATAAGTTACCGATTGTTTACGTACTATTTTTGAACAGTAATTCTGCAATGTTTCAATTGTGTAGATAAACTTTTAAAGTTTATTCAACAAATAAATACTTTTATAAATAACATTCAATCATGCTTGTCGTTTGCGTAGCGAGGAATCTCGGCAATCTGTTGTAATCTAAACATAATTATAGAGTGTGCAAAAGGAATTTTAACTTACGTATGCCCGTTCTTCCGGTGAATAATTGTTAAAATAAGACCAGCAAATAAACACAGTGAGCCAATAATCAAGAATGCCAATCCAAAAAACCGATTGTTTCCAAGCCATGCAGTTGTTGAAATTATAAAGAATTTTCTGCCTTTGAACGGAGATACAATATATTCTAAACATCGGTTAATTAAAAGCGATATGGTTATTTGACGTACCGTTTTGAATTATTAGTTTGTAAACACCTTTTGGCATTCCTTCCACGTATCTGCCTTCTCTTTTTAATTTTCTATAAGGCTTCTGGAAGCTTGAAAACGCAGCTGAGTTCATCCAAACAATAAAGTCAAAGTTCAAAAAGCCATTGTTTAACGGATTAGTCGGATCCAATTCGCAAGGGTTTTTCTTCCAAGCCAGAGGTTTTTGGCTCCTTCTTTTAAAAGCATCACATAGGTTGTCTTTCTCCGGGCAGTAGCTCCGGATTTTTAAATCGCTTCAGCTCTACGTCCCATAAGAGTCCTTCATAAGTCCATGGCAAAGGCTGGCCCTCGGAATTGTGAATTTGAAAAACGTCTGCCAAATGTTAGAAGTTATTAAAAACGTAATTTTGAGTTTGTTGATTGAGTTTTGTTAGTAAACTTTAAAAGAACTTTAATTAAACAACAGCAAAGCGAGAGAACGCTAATATTTAATCAATCAAAAATGCTACCTGTAAAGAAGCTATTTGCTATCGCTCCGCAAGGTGCATAAGGACGAACGCAATGATTCTTTTGCCAATATTTCCCGTTGCAAGAATCGCCAGGCGCCTTTATATAGTCTCTTCCGCATTCTGCTTGGCCAAGACTAACATTCGCCAGTTTGTACGGATCTGAACAATGTGTGGTACATCCCAAATCGCCCATTAACTGATCACTATTCCAAGATCGTAAATAACGTCGATGACTTTGATGATAATTTGTTAATCCATAATAAAAGTAGACATCTCCCTTAAAACTTACAACAATCATTCGTTTAACTGCAATTAATTACCCAAAAATCTTGGATTAAGTTTATATTAAGCTCACACGTTCCGCCAATTCGACTGCAGTTTTGATATTCTACTTTCCATTCTTTTATGGAGTCTGACGCTATCAAACAAAAATAACCAATAGGAATAAATAAAAATCCGGCAAAGAACACAACTGATAAAACAATCTTTGGAGTGTATATTGGCCTAAAGGCAATTAGCTTCTGTTGCCTCCATTTTGAATCTAAAAAACAACAAATGGCTTTTGAACAACAATAAATTAACTGACCCGTCGGCCGATTTTTTGATGGAGGATCGTTGTTTTTGTTTGACGCCTTCTGACTGTTTTGATTTGTCATTCGGTGGCGGGAAAAAACAGCGAAAATCACAACCAATGGAATTGGCCAATATTTGCGCGTACCACAGCGCCAATAGATTTCTCGGTTGCCAGCCACTTTGCTAATTCATTAGGCTGCTGCGACCAATGCAAACAATGCTCCGCGTTGATTCAACAGCAACCGCATATTCACAAGGCGGATGATGAGATTTCAAATCGCAAACCGCATTTCCCAAAACATAAACAACAAGCAGGCACTTAACACAAGAACTCAAATAGACTACCAAAGAAACAACAAACAACAACACTGCAATGTAAAAGCTTTATTTAACCCAAAATCAGTAGACCGTGAAACTTGCAATCTATTGCCAAAAATTGATCAGAGCGTTTGAAAATCAATCCACAGTTCGACGTAAAGCCTGGAGATCGGATTCTGAGATTTGAGACGCAGTCGAGCAGCCACTGTCTTCTTCTTTTTGTTCTTCGACTACGGGCCCACGGAGCGCGTACCTGAAAAATTAAATTAGAATCACATTGTTCGAAAACATCTTACTTTGTGCCACCAAGCCATTCAGATGTTAGAATTTTCTCCAAAGTTGCACGTTTATTCGGATCCGGATGGAGCATGTACATAATGAGTTTTCGAGCTGAGTCACTGGGCATTCCACGGGGGAAACGAATCTTATGATCGCGCTGCATTGATATCATCTCATTCTGCTTACGATCATCGAATGGCATAATTCCTAAACAGCAAAAGTCAATTAACTCAAACTTATAAAATTCTCGCCTGTGATCATGACATAGAGGACAACGCCAGAACTCCAGATGTCAATTGAGTTGTCGCAATACTCCGTTGACTGCATTATTTCAAGCGCAACATAAGCCTAAAAAGAGTTACTTTATAAAATGACACAATGCTGCAAACCTTAGATCCACAAAACGTGTTTGACACTTCTCCTGAAAGCAAATAGCGTGCAAACCCAAAGTCGCCAATCTTTAAATTGTAGTGGGCGTCTAAGAACAAATTTTCACACTTTAAATCCCGATGAACAATCCGCTTCATTTCCAAGTACTTAAGAAGAAATAGACATTTTGATTTAGCACATCCGAAACTTACCCGCAACCCTTCAATCAATTGTCGAAACAACAAACGGCCTTCAACTTCGTCAATGCGCTTTTTGGCTTTAATTAATTGAAGTAAGTCACCTTTTTCTGCATACTCTTCAATCATGCAAACATACGTCGGAGATTCAATGATCTAACACAAAAAGTTAGGCAACGAACATAAATCATAAAACTTACATCGAAAACACGAATTACGTTCGGATGGTTGAGACTTTTGACAAGCTTGAGCTCGCGTGGCAAAAACCGCTTGATGTACTCGTTGCGTTGTCGTTTGTCAATCTTTTTGATGGCGACTAATTTCTTGGTCTTCTGATTTAGACCTTTGTAGACGACGGAGTAAGACCCTAAAATGGATCGAGTTAAGAACTGATATAAGTAATTCATAAAAGTTACCCTCTCCAATTTTGTCCAAGTTCGTAAAGTCGTGGATCTCTTCTTGGAAGGACATGCTCGCCGGACTCGATGCTCGCGATTTGCTTAGACAAAGAAAAAGTAACTCTTGGAAACGCATTGCAGATCTTTTGAAGATATTCTGAAACTATTGATATGCAAATTTCTGCACAGTGTTGAAAAACAAGTAGAATGTGAAAACTTTAGTGTTCTTTGTGAAGCGTTTTGATTGCTTCAAATTTTCATTACAACAGTTGAATACGACGAAATTTAAAAATCTGATTTATTACCCTGTTTAAATCTGTACACGTTATGTTCATGCTATACAAGAATATGAGGTACGATATAGACTGGTCATTTTGTGTTGAAAACAACAAATATTAGGCAAACAAATCAAACTGTGCACAACCTGAGACAGTGGACATATAAAGTCGAATGGCAATAAATGTTCTGAATGAGGCAACGTTAATTAGAGATACAAACATATAACGAATAACAAGAGTAGAATAAATATGTTAAGGAGACTAGTGAGTTGATAGGAAAATCTAAAACGATTACCATAAGCGATTACAATTTGGTGATTACAATGTGTTTGGAGTTAAATCTTTGGACAACGATAACAATGACCACTTTTCGGCCTAGAAGTTTAGCGGCGGTGCCGGAGCAACATAAATAGTTTGATTTGTAGTTGCAATAGGCGGAGGCTGGTAAGCGGTTGCAACGTAATCATAAGAAGGTTGAGTCGGCACTACATTAGTCCATTGCTGTTGAGGTGAAGAAATTGGCTCCAACGTGGTGGAACAGCTGCTTAACTTCCCATGTGCATCAGTGTTAATGGGAATTGTAGCGGCCGATGAGAACAATACATCGTTTGATGGCGACAATGGGACTGAAACTAAGATTTTTAAAACTGTAAAGGTTTGCTAAAGTACCTCTGCAAAGTTCCGCCGAAAACATAAGAGCTCAAAGTAGACATCATTTCATGATCGTGAATTGGAGAAAGCTCTGTCGTGCTTGAAGTTGTTGGCATATTCGGATCCAAAGTGTATTGAGCCGGAGCACTTCCCACCGGCATAGGCATGCTTTGAACTATCGTAGTGTTTGTAGTAGACGGTGGAATTTGCATTGTCCGCAATTCGGTCAAAGTTTCTTGTGGTTGCTGAACAGGAATGTCTTGAGGCCGAGTAAGTTGCCTAAAATTGAGTTTGAACTACATTATTCGAATGTTTAAGATTACTCGTTTTCGGACAACGATCTCCGCAAATCAATTCCATTTTTGTGTGCTTTTGGTTCCGTGTCTAAAACTTTAAATGTTTAATTAGTTGTGTTAATGGAAACAAAAACGTTGTTTATTTTTAAATTGTTTTGAGAAACTCACCTTCTAGAATCAATTCATCCATCTAAAACATTCATAATTAAAATGGAGAGTGTGATTTAAAAACTCACCAGCAAGTCGATTCGAGCCATTCCACTCAATTTGGTAACCAAAACATCTTCACTAATCGATTTTGCCAAGCTTTGCAAGGGGGACAAAACAAAGAAGGTCAAATCACCAATTCGATGCGTATCAGCTGGATTTTTAACTCTAACATAGTGTTCCAAAGCAGAGAAGATGCGACGCCGAGTGTCTAACACTTTCATTACGTTTTCGTTGGAAAGGCCTCGAGCGACTGGATTGAAAAGGACGCAAGCTTTCAAAGCCACAAATTCGTGATCGTTCATGTTCATAAAACGCATAGGTGCCACTAATTGATCCATGACACGCTCACAATCTTTGCGGTAGAAGTCGCTAAAATTGAATAAAGTTAACCGGTTTAATTTGAATGATAAATTGACTGATTTGATTATTCAACAATCGACAGCTTTTCTGCTTCAAACACTTCAAGAACAATGTTATTAATACTTTTTTGTTTTGTTTCTAGACTTTCAGAGAAACTATCACTTCTAATAAATAAACTTACTCTTCTGGATCAACGCCAGTATTGACTCGTGGAATGCACGTATCGTTGATGAGTTGAAGAAAGTCGGATGCATTGATAGACCTGTAAGCGACGCACAGAACGATGTGTTGGGCCGCAAAGTTCTTTAGCAAGGCAGTTTGATCTTCTGTGCATAGTTCGGCAAACGGTTTGAGAGTCTTCGCCCATTCAATCACGAGAAGTAGTTGACTGTGCAATGAGTGCAAAATGTCGTTATGTGTTGCTTTACGTCCGTTGACATTCAGGTTTGGTGGCTCGTGCTTGACTGTGTATTCAAATTTGCCAGTCTCTTTGATGACTGATTCACGGAGGCTCTTGATCTTCTCTTCGGACTTCATTAGCAAATCGAGCAAAAGCTTTGGATGGTCCCAAGGATCTCCAGTGTTGTTGACAAGGCTTGGTCGGCGAGTCGTTGGAATTCTAAACACATATATTAGATTTTAAGTTGCATTTTTTGGCAAAAATATGTCCAGATCCGACCTCTCGGAATCGAACCAAGGTCCTTGCGGTTAAAGCTACTTTTTGATTTACAGCCGCACGCTCTTCCAGCTGAGCTAAGGTCGGAATAACAATACTTTTGTTTTTGTTGGTTGCGTCGTGTACATTGATTGTATACAACGTGTCCCGATCAAAAAGCCTTTGCATGACTGTTTTCGATTAGTTCTCAAACGATCCTCCGAGAAAACAGTGGAAAGCGGAGTCAGCGAATAAAATTTCTACCAAAAAGTGCTTTCAATTAAACTTACACATTAGGTTCTGACATTACTGGTTGTTGCGGCTGCGAATCCAAGCTATTGTAGTAGGAGTTCGGTGCAGATCCAACAACACTGTTGATGGGCGACACAGATGCTGCTCCAACTGATTGAGGCGGCGAAACTGTACCGTTGGCGCTTTGTGGATGAGAGAATGAATTGGAGTGAGTTCGTGGACGCTTCCCAATAAGGTCTCGTTCATTTTGAACAGCATCAACTTTCATTCCAGCTTGAAGACAACGATTGTATCGGCATGCTCGACAAACGGCACGATTATGCTTGTCAATGTGGCATCCTCCGGAGAAACGACAATTGTATTTGTACGCTCGTCTTATTGTACGTCGAAAGAATCTGCAATGTTTATTTTGTCATGAATTAAAGTTGAGGTTGTGCAATCTTTAAATCAATCAATAACGAACCCTTTGCAACCTAAAAAGATAGAATTAAACAGAGTTAACAACATGTAATCGCTTACCGTTACATGCAATAGCTCCATAATGCCGACTAAATTCGAATAAGTAAATGTAAAGGCAATTAAAATCAAACCCCGTTGCAACGTCTCCGCAAACTAGACACGAAAACTGTCCATTTTGTCGCTCATTTGTATCATATTCGTCGCTTCCATCATCTGGAGACCCGCGTTCTGATTTCATTAGAGGCATAGTTGGAGTTCAGAAATAGCAAAATACCCGCACAATTAACGTAACAAATTGGAGAAAGTCTAAACGAAGAAAATCAAAACTCTTCAACAACGCATCGCGAAAGAACCGCAAGAAAATTCGGGTCATTAATAAAATCGCATTCAGTTGAAAAAGCCCAACAAATTGCACAAACACTACTGTTCCACGGAGCTCGAGAACGCAAACAACAAAGAACTCGACTTTTTGCGAACACCATCACCCTGTTCCCTTGAATTGCTCGTTTTTTGAAAAACCACTTTTGGCGCTTTACAATTCAGGCTGTTGACGCGTTGATAAACTCAAGTGTAATGAACAGGGGACAAATTCCAATTTAAGGCAACAAAGATTGAACGGATCGGTGTCAATTAGATTTTATTGTAAAATCTAGCGCTTAAATCTGCGGAATGAAACAATGTCCACGAAAACTACACTCTTATATCACAAATCACAAACAAACAAAAAGGTGTGTTTGTATTCTCTGCAAAAAGCTAGATCACTTTTGTAGTAAGCAAACTTTTAACACAAAATTCGTCATGTTCAAATTGTGCAAACTCAAAACTTAAAACATTTAATCTAATTAAACAACTATAAGTAAAGCAGTCAGCAAAATCCGTTAACGAAACACAAAGCAAAGCACCAAAACAAAAAAGCAATTTCAAACGAGCACATGTAACAAACGTTGTTGTTTGAGGTCAACGGGGAAAAACTTATTGAATAAAAAAGAAACGGGAGCAGAAATTGCAAAAAACCTTCGCCTCAAACGCTCTTCTTTTTCTTCCTTATATTGCCTTTTTGGGGAAATTTTGACTACAGGCTACAACGCTAGACGACAATGTGGCCAGCAGCACGCTGATTTTTTGTGGCTCCATTCGCATGCGACTGTTTGAGCACAGTTAATGTGTGCTGCGCTTGTGTCCGAATTGTTTTTGATTAAATGGGATGGCTATTGTGGGCGGTCAATGACGCGGGTGGTAAATATTCTTAAATTTTACCTTTGATAGCAGTGGGGTGATCAATCTAGTGGCTTTACAAAGTTGTTTAACCTAATTTACATAGTTTGGTTTAGCTAATTCTGATTGTTACTCTAACGTTATCTGTTTGTGCACTCTCTTAAAGCCAAACTATTAAGTCTAAAAACTGTTAATCGCTTCAAGACAGAACAAAAGCACGAACCCCAACACGCAAACAACCTTTCGATAAAAGCAATCCTCTTGCAAATAACCACTCGAAATGGAATGTCCACTCTTTTCGGCGAAACGAAACTTCTAGAACCGCCCAACACGCAACTATGATAAAACACTGCAATAATGACCAATGCACACGATGAATGCACGACGAACGCACACAGATCTTTGAAATACGCGCTAACAAACAACGGAAAATAATGAGAAACTGCCAAAACCGCAAAAGAGGTAGATGAGAAACTGCCGAGCAGACTGTAATGATTTAAAAGCAAGATAATCAGACAAATCAGTGAAACAACGAGGGGCTCGTAAAGATGGGCAGCAATCGATCAGTGGTCATTTAGCGTTTGTAAATGTGTTTAGGCTTTCGGGCAATTGATGATTCAACAACAGAGCTGTTTGTTGGGAACGAGGAACATGATTTTTAAAATTGTGCACAAATAAGAAAGGAATTTAAATAATTGCGGGTAATTGACAAGATTAACAATAATAGGTTGCTAAGATCACATTCGACTAAAAGCAAACTTTAAAACGAGCGCTCAACAATTCAAATAAGCTTCTAAACGTTTACACAAACTTTAAAAACACTTTAATTCCAAGTGAAAACAGCGATTTTTATGAGCACCAGCGCAAAAACCAACAAAGAGCCCGAAAAATTCCGTAAACAATGCTGAAGAGGTCAAATCACACTGCTGTCTCTTACATGCGGTTCAATCTGATTTTTGGCGGTGCACTTTTGATGAGACATGAGAATGTCCTAAGCAGATCGGAGATCAGCCAGTCTGGCAAAGAGCTTGCAAGTGAATTATCATGATTAAAGAAATGCCTAGAGATATGGTAACTTTTGTGCATGCCCAATTATGACTATAAATGTTTGTGCATTGAAAGTTCATCTCATTAAAGTATGCTCAAATTGTATTTATGAGTTTCACCCACAACTTTCAACGTTTGTTCGGCGATGATAAAGCTACAAACACTTTAAATCTAAAACTTAATTAGAAAACCCAATTAAAACATCATTTGATTCGAATACAGAAGCATAAACAAAAATGATGCTAAACTTGCAATTTCGAATACATTCAAAGCGTGATTGATGTCATTCTTTTCAAACTTAACAAAAACTTCTCAACTTTCTCAAAAATACCCCCAAGCACAATTCTAGGCAAAAACCAGCTGTTCGTCACTCAAAAGTCTACCATAGAACATCAAAGAACTCGAACAAAACGGAAGGCAAATCCGATCTTTTGCTAAATCTTTGGTCAATGTGATGAATTCCGGCTGCAACATCAGCAAGCTCAAAAGAAGACTAAAAACACTTCCAAAACGCAGGTCTCCATATTTTAGGCCAAAATATCCTCTAAATCTTCTTCGATGCTATTAGTGCAACTTACAAAAAGAAAATGCACCCTCAAAAGGAACTATTTTTGAAAGAATCCGATTTGATCTAAAAATATTCTTGAGTCGCTGTTTGGCATACGATAGGATCACTATGAATCAGTAAGAAAGTGAAAGAATAACTCAAAATAAGCATTTCTTAACTAGTACAACTCAGCTGCTATACAAGTGGACGCTAATCGATTAAAAAGAAGGAGGAGAAAAGCCAAGAAAATCGACAAACAAAAACAAATGCTCTCGAACTGAACGAGGCGTTGATAAGATGTAGCCGCCAAAGAACCCGAGTTTGCACTAATTTGCTTGTTTAAAACGAGCGCAAACGTTGCAAAAACAAAACAAACACGCTGTTGTTTTCTTGAGAACTATTTAATTAAATGCGATTAAACTTGATTAAACTTGATTAGCGTTTAAAAATAGCAAAGTTGATAACAGTTTTAACTTGCTTGACAAAAATGTTTGATTTGACAAAGAAATACATTTAAAACAAACAGTTTGAAACTCTTCGTAACTTTTAGAAAATCTTTACTGCAAACAAACTCGGCATAAAAACCCAGAACACTTGTCAGGACTCAAAGGCAAGCACGTGTAGGCCCTATCAAAAACCCCTCACAAACGCAAATCTCAGGCAAGATTCGCCATGGATAACGAATTTGTGGAAGACAAATCAAAGGGTGGTCCTCGGGCACTGATCAGAAAACGAAAAAAGTGGGCAAAGTACAAATGGAGACGCGTGCAAAAACAATTGTGTTTAGGGGTAAACAGAAGCGAGAAATTGCAGCAACGCTAATTTGACGGCAGGAACTCAAAAGGAAGACAACTTGTCAATGAAAGCAAAAAAGTGCACTTGGCGCTGGAACGCAACACAAGATCTATCATTTGGTTTATGATCGTTTGCTTGTTATTATTGTTAGGAGCGCGAGCCGTTTGCACGTTCCAGATGCCCTACTTTGTAAAAGTTATTGTAGAAGGAGCAATGATTGATTGGAAGTTTAAGTGAACTTTTTGGATGTTGATTGTGTTTCGAAATATGCAATAAAGTGTTCAAACAGATGCAATCAAAATTACATCAGACACGCAAAACATTAAGCCCAAACAACAATTGACCAAAACATTGAGTCCAACAAAATGTTTACCACCACCGCATTTAACAGCATTTTATTTAAAGCCTAATCAACTTTTACTGATCATCGGCGTACAGACTAAAACTTTTGTAAACACCGCTGGTAATCAGTGCGCAGACGCCAAAAAACGTTGAGCTGGTTCTTTGATCAGAGCGTATCTATCAGCCCGGGCAATTCACTTGCTCGCATAATAAACGCCGTTTCACGACTGGTGGTCATTCGAGCACTCCATCCACATGCTCTGCACATCGCCAACAAAATTGTACACTTGATTTTTTGAAAAAGGCATTTCAAAAGTACTAAAGTTGTTTTTATCTAGCAACTTTTAAAGCAATTAGGCTTGCTTTTTAAAGTTCACCAGCTTAATTCTTATCAAACTTTTTAAGAATGCACTTTAAATAGGACTTTACGAAGAACATATTGCTTTTGCAAATAAACAAACTTGGTTAAACAAGAATTCGAATTCCAATTTAGTTCCTCAATCTCGAGTAAACATGCACTCAAAAACAAAACGTAAATCATTAAAAATGACCACGCTCTGGAACTTGCCGAAAGACAATTGTCAAAAATCGACAAGAAATGGCCTGACACGATCGTTGCTGTCCAGAGGCCAGCTAGACTCCAAAAAACGGCTTCTTCCGCCTGCTCCGAACTGAAAACAACAAAACGTTTTTTGCGGTGCAAGGCACGATTGGGCTTGTTTTCGGTTGCTGGAAACTCCGCGCTTCATCAATATCATAACAGGACGAATCAAATCAAGGTCACACCCTGCATTTCCGCGAAACTTTGTTTTGCGCTCCGCAACACTCGTTGATGAAAACAATAATTCAAAGAAGGTGAATTTTAAAGAAGTGGAACAATGACTGGATGCTTTTCGCGTTTTAAATTGTTTGGAATGTTGATTTTGGAGGTGTGCAAACGGGCTTCGAATTACTTTTGCACGAATTCCTCGTTGTGTGAAAAGTTTTGATTGTTTGTGTTAAACAAATCACTAAAGTCATTGTGCTCTTTAAAAATCGACAACAACTAAAGTCAAAGATCTGCTTGTAGCTGTTGAGGCACACGCTAAACTGTAAATATTTGTGTGCCGGAAATGAAAATTTTGGAGCATCGGCTCACATGTTTGCTTGCAAATGTGTAAACACTTAACGTGACGAATATTTAAGACCAATGATGCGCTGAATGCTTTAGACACTGTAACTGTTTGTACTAGAAATTTATTGCCCAAAACCTCTAACAACGGATATGAATATTGAGATTAAAAACCGTATACTGTGTTATTGTTTAAAACTGATAATAATTTATGTGATTATAAAACTATTGCTCAAGATGTGGAAGTAAATGCAGCTCATGAAATGACAGTCTAACAGATGATTAAAGTTCTGGTAAATGAGTTAAAATGTTCGAAACCCGAAGAAAAAAGATTGCCTAAAAACAACAACTCCTATAATCTAGTCAGTTTAATGCAGAAAGTAAACAACAAATAGCTGAAAAGCTCGTCTTTTTCATCAAGATCAGCGATAATTGAACGAGGCAACAAAGAAAACAAGTGAAATTAATTAATTTTAAAACTAAACAATCAGATGGAGTTCATTGCTCCATTTTGCGTAGCGACGGTTGGGCAGGTCTTGCATGGAGTAGTTGAAAGCTTTCGACCATCAAGGTTCTTTGTTCTTGCCAATTCGTACATGCTGAAGTTTTTGTCGCTGGTGATTTCTCGATCTATCGTGAGAAAATCAGGCAATTCAGGCTCTCCGCTTCCAACCGGCTTTGTCGTGTAGGTCTCGAGAATTATCATTGGTTTGCCATCACAAGCTGGAGGTAACGGTTCAACGTAGATGTCAAGATGGAAGTACTAAATAAAAAGCATAAATGATCCGGTCAACACACTGAATTAGCTTACTTGAGTGCCATAGTTGAAACAACGACGCTTCTTGTGCAAAGTGGCTCGGTCACTGTCCTTCATTGACAAGTAGAAGTGGTATTCGCGCTGAGTTATTTGCATTCTCGTTTCAACTGGACTCGGATCCAAAAACTGACGATTTGTGATGGTATAAGTGGAACGATTATTCTGGCAACGTTTACGAATGCGAACTTGAGTATCAGATTTGTCAGAACGGAGATAACTAAAGAAAAACGGGTTTAAAAAACTAAATGCGTTTACATTAATTTGTAAACCGTTCGAAACTAAATACTTACTCATGTGTAACTTGGAACTCTTCGTATTTGGGAAAACGTGTGTTGTCCATTCCAACAACAAGCCATTTGCGCTTTCTAAATAGCAGATTGATTAACAAATCAGCATTTGCAGAATAAAACATACCGACTGTTCTTTGCAAGTCGATCTTGATACTCCAAGCCAACTCGATCACAAACAACGGATATCAACTTTAGAATCTTGTCGTCGAACTTCTTGACATCTGAATTGTCCACAATATCAACGTAAGGATGACCGACCCATGCACTTCTAGTTGATCTGTCCATGTCTAATGCTTCACGAACGCCTTCAGAACGAGCTACATTGTTGGCAACTGTGTAATAAGATTCTGCTCCATCGGCTGCTGTCACCATGTGAACAATTTGATTGTAACGTTCATCTCGTAGTTCAAATTGATTTAATCCCAACTCAGTCAAAATCTTTTGCCAGCCAGCGTTGTCCATGTAAGCAGATGGATCCCTTAAACATCGAGATATCACTGTGAATTCTGCAAATCAACTTACATCGCACCACGATCGCAAATAATCAGCACATTCTTTTCAGTGACTAGACTCGCTTGATTAAAGAAGACCTGAATTTAAAAATTAGTACTAAAAGATCAAAGACAAGTTACTGTTTCGATTTGAAGTAATGTTGAGAGCAGATCACGTTGAAAATTATACGATTGTTGCTCGCTGAGCTCGGCAAACTTCACACCGCCACTTAATAAAACTGTCGCAGCTTCGGGAACAGTAAACACCTTCCATCCGGCATTTTCAAAGAAAGTAGCCAGTCGATCTTGACCTGTTGTTTTACCTCCACATGGTCCTCCAGTCAACACAAGCTTGTAAACTCTCCGAGCAGGCGGCTTTGATGGATCAGGCTCAGTCATATGAAATACTGGAGGAGCTTCTTCGCTGTCGTAATCAACACTTGCAAGTGTATTTGCTAGAAGGTCGGCTGGGTGAAAGCTATGCTGATGAACTAGACGTTTTCCGAACTTTAAATGATGCTTTTTAGCACAGTCGTTGCACTGATGATTGTTGTTAGTGTCTCCGTTTAAATCAACAGATTCGTTGCCACTTGAGTAGTCAGAAGTTGCACCGGGATGAACGCCGCTTTGTTTAAGCAATTCCTAAATAATGAAGTTGCATAGCCATTTGAACTTATTTAAAACTAACCTCAAAACTGTACGTGCCGTCTGATCTAAACTCTTCTTCACTGCTTTCGGACTCGCGTTGCAAATATTCGTGCTCCAACGAAGTCAGATCTGGAATAAAATATTATTCAACTTTATTAGCAATCTTTGTTGATAAAACGCAACACTTTCATTACTAGACTTTGCAAAACAATTTCGAATTCTTTTTTCAGAAAAGCAAGCGTGGAAAAAAACTAAAATGTCTGGCCACTGCAAAAAGAATAGCCAAAAAACAAGCAAGAAGGCGTACACTCATAGTGAATTTGGCCGGCGAACGCAATCCCCATAGCTAGAACAATTTATTCGCTGCGTGGAATAAAAACAGCCGATGGCCGTTTGCCTCCTCCCACCCCATATAATATCAAATGAGAAAAGCCAAATGAGCGTCCCTAGCACACACTAAAACTCCTAATGGTCACAGATGATCACAAAGCGTGCATCTTAAATTGTCCACAAAAAGAACGGAAAGGGGAAATGAGCCAAAATCATAAGATTTTCAAAAAGCGGACAATATTTCTGCGCCTTCGCAAACAAACTAATAAAACTCTCGTTATCTAAACGAGTCAAAAGCTCAGCGACTGAATGTTGAAATCGAGATAATGAAAGAAGTGCATGAACGAAGTGGTTTCTAACTATTAACAAAGACATTTTAATAAAAGATATAAATTCTGTAAGGACCGCAAAATTTGAGGCAAAATGCCATGCTTGGCGATAAATACGAATTCGAAAAACCTACTCATACTATTAGTGAACAGGATCACTAATGTACGCACACAGCCGGCGCAAACGTTTTCTCAGCGTCGCCAAAAAACGTCTGCTGCGGTGGCCGGCTATTTATAGAGCTTTTTCTATAATTTGCTGATCTGTCGTGGAAAAGAATTTATGTTCGTCGAAATATCCTCGTTTTAAAGTGATCAAAGGCGCTAAACTATATGATTTTCTGTCTAGGACATGGCGTTTGTTTTTAAATCTTCGGACCCATCTGATCAATAAGTTTGTTGATTTTAGATTGAAATCTATTTGCTTGCAGAATCTAACGTAACGAAAAACGCTCATTTGACGCATATTGATCAATTAAGTTTTGAAACTGGATGACTTATTTTTGACCGCAATCAGCTTCCCAAGAGCACGTCAGTGCAACTGTGCGTCAAAAGCAAATGTTAGGTAAGTGGAAGGAAACGCGCCAAATTTCCACATAAATTCAAAGAGCTGACATTTGAGCTAGACGCATCAGAACGAGGTTGGCGCCAAAATTTGCCAGGAAAGCAGACAGTTGTTTTGGAAATCATTGCTACGATGAAACGAAAACGTGCTAGCAATCAAAAAATTAGCATTGAGAAGAATGTGAACGAATTGCTCAAATGTTTGGTTATCTAATCACAATAAATTACGCACTGAACAGAAGCCGCCAAACGTTGCGTTTATTCAATTAACGGTTGATAAAAACACTCACCCATTGCCAAGTTAACGTCACTTATTATTGAGTGCACAATGAGACGAAAATGTGTCTGCGATCAAAGAGTTGACATTTAGCTCCTGTTGTTTTGAATTTGTCTGAAAACGGTTAAAGTTATCGGAACTTGCAAAGAGCACGAAGCGACAAATCAACTAAAATAACTTTAAACACTCAACAAATCTAACTTTAAATAATCACGCACTATCTCAAAACTCAACAAATGATCCTCGCTTTCCGTTGTTCCAAAAATAATGCAATACATAATGAAAAAACAACAACAAAGGAACGATAAGAGGCCGGAGAAACAACTTTGGCCGGCTGATGGAAAAGAGCGCAATGATAATGTTATGAGCCATTTGGATCCAACTACCCAAATGAAGTAGTGTTTGCCCAAGAGATTGCCGACTAATCAGAGAAAGTTGCGTTTCGTTTCGCAGAATCGCTTTTATACGCTTTTGCGTTTGAGTACGTGCAGCGCACTTGACGGCTTCCTTTTCCGATGATGAACATGGCGAAGATCAAGGATCGCCATGTTCTTCCACGAACAACAAAGGCCGCTCAACTGCCCGAATCAAAAGTTCAATGGTAATTGAAAGACATCAGGAACTGGTCCTCTTCGACAGAGGTTAAACTCTCAAAAAGGTCAAGAACTTTCAGATGCTGAGTCATTTGGATAACCGGCTAACAACTCGTTGAATGAAGTTTGCAGCTTTTAAAGCGTAAACGGAACTAATCAAGTTAAAAGCAAAGTCAGCAAGTTGAGCAATCTTTAAAAACTGTAAATGTGGCTAATCTGATAGAGCGAAAGAACGAAGTGTAAGTTCATAAATTCGAACCCAACTCATTTTGTGTTAGTGCCCAATTCAATTGCCCAATAAACTAACCCAGTTCTGGCCATTTCCGCAGCCACTTAATTACAAAACTATAAAAACGTGCAAGGGAACGCCGTTCAATCCGGTTGCACTTTAATAAGCATCATGCATGTTAAGCCCACGCAGCATCCCAGAGATTTCTTAGCACGCACGACACGTCTTTACATCCAGTCGCCACAACCGACGTTAATTCGTTAATGAACATCATGGCTCCTCGTGATCCAAGAACTTTTAACAACATGGCGAACTTTGTCCTTATTGCATGGATCGGCGTGCATTTTAGTGCCGGGTGTTAATTTCTTGAACTTCCTTCAATATTTGCTCATAGCTTTCGATGGCCGGAAATACACCTTTAATTGGCTTCCGTTCACCACACGTGCAATTCTGAAAACTTCTGAGCAAACAGGATTAATCCGATTTTCAAGAAAGTTCCCGGCGACTTGCGCAATTCACATAAGCAAAGAATTGGTTGCGCAGAGAGGGTAAAGTTCAATTAGATGATGGCAGAAATAGGATTAAGATTCTTAATGAGTGTCGAAAAATCAAAATTGAACAAACAGTTCAAACAATTAAATAGCAAGTGAAGCAGTTATCGGAGTTTAAAAATAGCTAAAGCAACCTTCCAAGAAAAGACCAATGTTGCGCAAGTGGCTGTCAACGAAAAAAGCCGAATACAGTTAGCCGGCCATTCAAAGGAATCAGATAAAAGCACAAACGAAAAAACCAATTAATTCTTGCGCACCTACAAAAAGCACATGCAATTGGAAGAAAGCCGAGTGGGTGCGTTTGAAAAAAATAGACCGGCTCGTTTACCTTCAAATCAAATGATTTATTACAGTATGCGTAAAGGGATGGCACGGCAAGTCGCCAACATAAAAACTTGAGCAAAAGAAAGTATTGAACAAGGTTTGAATAAGTTGTTCTAGTTTTCAACTTCACCACAAAGCGTTTTGAAGTACAAAAGTGCGAAAACTCCAGCTATTTAAATCCCCAAAAACTCTTTACAATCTACCGTACACTTCGAGCAATTGAGGTAATTTCCTTGCGCAGAAATCCAGAAAATTGCAGAGTTTTGCAAAAAATGTGGTCTCCGCAGTTCAAGGTGATTTCGGGGTGAAAAAAACAAAGTGCAAACACATTACCATGTTTTTCATCGTAGGTACTTGTAAATTCAATAACGCTGTGTGTGGCGCAATTTCCTCGGAAGTGACCTCAAAAAACAGCAAGCACAAAGATCGACGACGTTTAAAAACTGAATGCAATAACTATTCAAATATCCAGAATGCTTTAGTCGAGAAACAGAAGCCACCAAACATCCATTGCTAAGACAGCATATGAACGGTTTGGCTTCCTTTGAAAAACACACCACAGGGTGATTAGAAGACAAAAGCGTAAAAATTTGCCGACTATAAGCAGATTTGGATGTCTACTTGGAAGAATCCACCTACAAATAAGAGCTCCTTAATCTTTGATTATAAATTTGTTAGAAGCGAAAGGATTGACGGGGAACTAGCAAATTAAGCCGAAAACTTATGAACAAAGTTGGACTAAAATATCAACCGACTAAATGCTCTCTAATTGGCGTTCCAACGAAGCAGGCAAACATTCAAATTCGTAGCCCGATTCCCAAGAGAAAAGATTGTCATTCAAAAATTTGTTGTCAATGAGAGGATATGGTAAGGCAATTAGAGTGCGTGTTTAATTAAAAAGTGGGTGTTAGTGTTCGGCGGCGCCGTCATTAGTGTTTTGCTGCACTAGAATTCCCGTAACAAATCTGCTGCTTAGGAGTGGGAAAATGTGCAAAATTAGTTGTATTAGTTGTTGAGAAGTATACTCAAACATAACTTCAAGAATACACAAACAAATCCGGCCAGTCTATTTATAATATTCATTAAGTCAAAATAGAATTAGCTCAAGAACAAAACTGTTCACTTTCATCCTCACCATTCCCCACGCGGCCATAAAAAAACCCACTGCCGAAAGAGCTGTTCCACAAAAATAAATAAAATCAAAGCTCATCGCCGCCGCCACGCGACACATTTAGAAACGCTGATCAACACTGTAAACACTGGATTATAAACAACATGGCTAAAAGCTCAAAAATCGGCTGCACTGTTGGGATCAATCATAGCGAGCTCGTGGCTCCTTCGAGTAAACAAATTCGCAAGTGCAAAAGATGAGGAATAGAAACTGGAAAAAACAATGAGGAAACGCTGTTGTTGTAAACAGCCTTCCCGTTCCATGTTTTTCCTATTCAAATTGCCGTGCATGCGGCAGCTGAGGGTTCTAGAAATTGGCATGTTGACAGTTTATCACGGTTTTTGTGGTTCATAAACATATTAAAAAGCATTAAATATCTATTTCTAGCACAAACTGTTAACATTGTTCGATTTGCTCAATTAAGATGGCCAATAAAGAAAACGTTTGAATTGCCTCTACTAAAAACTCCATTTTATTGCCAGTTGGCCTACTTTTTTCGCTGATTTGGGTCCCATTACAGAATAGAGAAGGGCATGGATTAATCAAAGAGCCCTCAACGGCGTGTGCAGCCACAACAGTTGTTTCTCAAAAGTGCCCTTTCAACGATTTTTTGGAGATTTTTGTTCCCTTCAAGTCTCTTCTTATTAAGCAATGTCATCATCAGGTTGATTGACGCCCGAACACGTTTGGCTCGTCTGGCTACGGCGTGCGTTCACCTGTGAATAGAATATTAATTTGCGGTGTTCGTTAAGTGTAAAGAACCTGTTTAAAAGTTATCTTTTAAATTGTGGGAAACTTGTAAAAGTGTAGTTTCTCATAGCAATGTAAAATTTCACAACAAAATTGCAAAACGATGAGATTTCTTTTATTGAATGTGAGAATTGAATAAATATTTATTGCTTGAAAACAACTAGTCACAACTACCAATAAAAGTTTAACAATTAGAATTTAGCTCTTGCTGTTAAGTTGATTTCTTGAACGGATGATGCTAAGATTTCGCCGGATCTGTTCCAGAATTTGCCCATGAGGAAGTTGCCTCCACATTGACGTTGTTGAAGGGCGGAAAGTTCACAGTAAATCCACTCGTTGGGTTGGAAGTCTACTTGGTTGAACCAGATAGTTTGCTGGCTGAGGGCGGATGCTTTGTTTTGCCCAGGCGTTGCTTCTGAACAAAGTCCGGATAAGAAGCTCAATGCTGCTTGATTCGAATCTGAGTCGAATTTGGATCGACAACGCACCCAAAATCTTGCAAGTTCCTTCTCATTTTCAGGACCAAGCCAACACTGTTGATCGATTGCGCGGAATTCCACATCATTTTCTGCGAACAGGTTAGTCAAGCGTTCCAAGGCTTTCTCGAATTCTTTTGGCATGTGAACAGCTTGGTCATTTGATTTGGATTGTACGAAAGCGGTTTCAAGATTGGTGAGTGATTCTGGAGTTGGAACGTTGGACATTTTGCGACGCGAATTGTTTGGCTTTTCGGCTGCATCCAATTGCTTTGATTTCTAAACAACCAAATCAAGTCCAGTTCATTTTTAAAATTAGGTACCTTAGTTAAGCTGGCTATCCCGCTAAACACTATCTTTCCACCTTGGCGACCTTCAACGTTCCTGGCAACACATCCACTGGAGTTCTGCAGACGTTCCAAGTAATAAGTAATTGGGGTTTGATGAGAAACAGATCCAATAAAAATGCCATGGATTGAGTTGATTGCAAAGTCTTGACCGACATCTTTTTGAACAGCTTGCGTAGAGTGGCCAAGAACGAATCCCTTGTGCATTGAATGTTTGCGTCGGAGTGAGGTTTTGCGTTGAATAGATCTAAAAATAAACAAGTTATAGACAATTGTAATTGTTACAAAACTTACTGGTAAACATCGTCATCAACGGCCTCCATTCCTCAAGAACAAAGAGTTTTTGCGGCTTGGCACAAGAGTGGATTTTGGGTTTGCAATGTAAGACGAGACGGTTTGAACTTCAGCAGTCATTGTGTTAAGTAAACAACAAGGGAAACTGTTTGATTGACAGTCAACTGATGATGAGTTCGGACTGAACGCCTCCTTATATAAAACAAGATGGGCGATTCCAAGCACTCATCGTTCCCAAAACAAGTGCATTTTGCAGAAGAATCAATTAGCATCGTGGCGCTTCTGCGTAAGATTAGAGTTTCGGCGGTGTGAGAGTTCTGGGAAATGCGACGGTGTTTGAAAAGTTGGTTAAACGCATCGAACACCGTTGTGCTTGAAACTCCGTGTGTCCTGTTCTCCAACGTTAATTTGATTATAGTCCGCCGTTGAATAGTCTGATTAAAGAGTAAACAAAGTACACGCTAATTTGCGATTTGGCGTTGATCGCTTAAAGTAACGCTGTACTCGGAACTGTACGCCCAATTAATCTCAAAGGTTCAGACGGCCGAACAACCTAATAGCGTTACTGTAACTTTAAACAACAACTCTTTCACACAAATATTTATTGCTTTCTAACAAACAACTACTGAATTAAATAACAAATATGTTTGATTTGTTTATACATAACGGGTGTGTATTGACTGGATTGCATGTGCGGATAATTTAATCCATGTTTGGAATGGCTTCGATTTTGATACGAACCACGTCGTCAATGCTGGCACTCTGAAGAAGTTGGTCGACAGTAAAGCCGTGATAGGAGTCGGAAAACGAGTCTAAATAACAATTATTAAATAACAGTTGTTTAAAGCTTTAGTTTAAAGTACCTATTTTGTGAAGCTCCTGGCCGTTTCCGTCGATCAATGTTTGAACAAATGCCATGTCGGATGCCTCGTTGACATCAATAAGACAGATAAATGGTGCGTCTGGGTGCAAAGCATGAACTAATTCAACTTTCAACTCCTGTCCGTCTGGCATCTTCCAAGTTTCAGACGAGCAGAAGTTACGATGATATGGAACTCGTGAGCCCAAATTCTTGACGTGATAAATATATCCGGTAATTCCCTTTGCTGTGAACAAGAAAGTCCAATTGGTTGCAGATTCAGAGCGGCTTCTGTTGTCGTTTGAAGTTGATTGGATCGGTTCATCAGCAGTCAAATCAATCAACGGATAAATTCCTTGCTGAACAGGTTCTTGTTGGACAGGCTCTTGAATAGGTTGCTGGACAGGTTCTTGTTGGACAGACTCTTGAATAGGTTGCTGAACAGGCTCTTGAATATGTTGTTGAACAGGTTGTTGAACAGGTTGTTGAGTGACTGTTTCCATTGGAACGTCAGACGGCGGAGCAGTTGGTTGAACGTTTTGTTGAGGAGTTGGCTAAACAAAAGAAAATTAGATTTGTTTATTTTTAAAAACTACCTGGCTGATCACTTCAGCTTGTTGATTGAGAGGAATTCCATTAACTGCGTTCATCAAATTTTTGTAAGTATCGGCCATTGTGTTGTAGATTTGAGTGAACTCGTCTTCTCTGTTCAACAAGTTCTCAGTTGGTGCAGAATTTGCGTTGAATGCAGCAAATCTGGCTTGACGTTGTTCTGCTCTTCGACGAGCAGCATTTTTAAACTAAAACAAAACTGTACAATTCATATTAACTTCAAATACTTACACCACGTTCGATGAATTCACACATGTTGTAAGTCACTGGTGGGAATGGACCAAAAGCTGGTTGTTCGTTATTTGGCTGTTCAGTTGTTGGCTGTTCAGTTGTTGGCGATTGAGTATTTTGTTGTTGATTCTAAAAGTAAGAATTTAATAAAGAACTTCAAAAGTTCTTCTTACTTGTTGTGCTTGAGGTTGCACATTTTCAGGCTGTGGTTGAGTGCCAGCAAGAAGATCTTGAAGACGCTGGCTAATTTGAGCGTAATCTGGATTGTTGCGCAACTCATCGTACAAGACTTTGAAGCATGCGTGGTGTCTCACGTACCAATTCACTGCTATTTAATGCACTCATCAAGCTTTGCTGCATCTGCGTGAAATCAGTTGGATAATCGCGGAAGAAGTTGACCCAATGCTGGCCTTCAGCAATGCGCTGATTGACAATGTGCTGAAGAAACGGAGGCAATTGGTTAACCCATTCGGTGTTAAATGGCGGCACAGAGTTTTGTTGAGATTGCTGGTTTTCACTTTGAGAGCCGCCAACAACGTTGGAAACAGAAAGAAGAATCTCAGGCACGAACGTGAATTTCAACGTGTTCAAAGCTGGAACTTCCAATGCATATGCGAGACGATTTCCAGCAGCCGAACGCAAATCACCGCTTATTGCTAAAATGATAAATTAACAAAGTCTCTTCTGCAAATGCTTACCGAATTCAGTCACTTCTTCTCCGTGCATTTTAAACTGGACATTCATCCACATAACATCCTTAAGAGGTTCAACTTGAATGCCCAACTCATAAGATTCGTTTTGAAGACGAGTCAAATCCAATTTGAGAGTAACTTTTCCATTCAGTGGACCAAAATTTTGACGAATGACTGCCAAGCAAGATGAGCGGATTGTGTCGAAGTTGCGGATTTGCCATTGAAGTTCGCGTCCCTCTTCCAGGCCACACTTTTCAATCTAAACAAAAATGATGACAATTATTCAAAACCCAAATTTGCTTACGGTTGTAGTAACTTCACGAACACCGCCTTGATTTGTATTTGCTGCCATGCTTTCTGCAAATAAAAAATGTAAAACTAACGAAAACACAAGACTTTTAAAACGCGAGACTTTTAAAAACGCAAACAACCAATCGATTGATGATAATAACAAAGCGAGCAAGTGTGCTGACGCGTCCTTATAATTTTCAAGGAGCATGCATGAAATTGCCTCGGTTTCGTAAACATTTTTCTTTTCGTCACATTTTTTGTATGCAAGCCGAATGCAGCCATTGATTTGAGTTTTGAAATTGAATGCCACAACGGAGACGGACTCTTATCGCTGCTAACGGAACATACACGAGCGCTTGCATTAAGTTTGTTTAATCAGTTGGGTGATTCATATAGCACACAAGAATCGAGAAAAATCAATTACACCCGAAAATATATATGTGGAGACAAGTTCTTGCAATTCGATCGTTGAAAAGTTAATCTTCTTCTAATTAATTGTTTGTTTGTATGTGAGCTCTAAATGTTGTTTTCGAAGTAACAAATTATGGCAACGTTTCTTCGGCGATATTTTCACTATTTGATTTACGTCTTTCTTATTTCAATTGGTCTGTTTTCTTTGATTTTCTACACCGATCAACAAGATGGCTTTGTTCACGAAATACATGGAGCAAGGATGTGGGAAAAGCTGAGCAAGACATTAAATGACAAAGTTAATACAAATTTGAGTGCTTATGAAAAGTAGGGCTAGTTTGAATTGCAACAAATAAAGAAGTTAATTCAAGTTTAGCTTATTGATTGATGTTAATTGTTATAACAAATTGGCGGAAAACGAGAGATGTCGATTGCCTGTTAGAGTTGCTTCCTTTTTAATGAATTCAAGTGATAAGAACTTGCTAATTGATTATAAATTAGAGTTGCCTGAAAGTGGCGATTATATAGTTCTTAATGGTTCGCCTAAAAGGCTGCTTCCAAAGTGAGTTACTGTGTTTTAAGGACTCCAGTCATGTTTGTTTTAGAATTTTGATAAATGCAAAAGAAATTGAATTAAACAACGGGGCTAACGTTTCTGTCAGTTTGCCGCAAAACCCTTCAATGTTTTTGAGGTGACTTCACTTCATGTAGTAGCTTTAAAACTTAGAAATTACAGACACCTACGAGATTCAATTTTTATCGAAAGCAAAAGAATGAAAATGAATCGCACGGTGAATAAACAAGGAATCGACTTAAAAGCCGCTCAAACAGCAATACGCAGTGTTCGATTAAAAGTAGAAGACATTGCATACAAGATACAACAACCGATAACTGTGTTTTTAACTTGCGGCACTCTATTGGGTTGGTACCGCGAGAACTCAATTATTCCACATACCAGCGATCTGGACTTTGCCGTAAAAGAAGAAGATTTAAGTAATCGCTCTGAAGAATTCATTCAGCATGTTGAATCAAGCTTTGAAATGCGTGATCGAATAGGATTTATGAACTCTTCTCTGGAGTTTAGACTAACGTAAGTTCGGCTATTCAATTAAAATATTCGTTTGATTTTCAGGATGCCAAACGTTGAATTTGATTTGTTTATTCATTATCACGACTTAAACGATCCGCAAAAGCGTGATTATGTTCCTGGCTTCGACTTCAATAACAATCAAACTGTTTTTTGGCATTCACCGCATGTAAAAGAATTGTGTGCCGGCGTTCTTTTACAATCTTTGGTCTATGTTCCGTGTAATGTTGAAGAACTTTTAGTTGTAAGTCGGCAGTTCTTTACATTGAACTTAAAATGTTTAGGCATATTACGGAAATGAATGGACAATTGACTGTGAAACAAGAAAGTGCAACTACCGAAAAGACATCATCACTCAACGAGGTCAAAAATACACAAAAGAGCAAATGAAAGAAGTAATCAAACTGCCGTCAAGAAAGTCAACTTAAGATGTTAATTACATAATAGTGATTACGGGTCATGTTAGTTGATATTTATTAACGTTGTTTTAAGTTGTTTACATTATTTGTTGTGTGCAAAGGTGTCGTCAACTGCCGTTTTTAAGTACACTTGTTGCTGAATTCTTAATGAAGCTATATAAAAGTTTAATGCATTCCTTGTGCATAATAAATAAATTTGAACCAGTTGTTTCAACGAAAATTCTTTGCAGAGTAAAAATAGCCGTTTTAACAAACTCCACCCAGCTTCTAAACTGTAATTACCGCTTTATTATTCATATCTTCCGCTAAATTACCCACATCAAAAGTCAGTATTTACCGCACAAGCGTTACTATGGCGCTCGCTTTTGATTGTTAAGACCGCTTTTGACTTTTTGAATTTTTGAAATTTCAGATTCCCTGAAATCAAAAAGCTCTTCGAAAATGAGCCGTTCGCAAAGAAAAGGTAGTTTGCGCGAGGAAGAAATCTCGAGGCCTTTTTATAGCTACAATCGCGCCAGGATACGAAAGCCGAAATACTTGAAAGTAAAGAACCGCATGGTTGCTATAGAAGCTCCGTTGCCAACCACCACTACTGTTGTTGGACTACGAGAAGGAATGCGGCCGATTCTATCATGGGTTGATAAAGTGGTTACGGACGAAGAAGACCTAACAGATGGAACGTGAGTCTAGATTTAAAGTAATAATTATAGATTGAGTAGCTTGTGTTGGCGAGTGCGCCCGATGTGCGGTTAAATTTGGATAATTGAGGGGTTTTCAGAAGCAGCAGCGCTGGCGGCTTTTGTAACACGTATTTAGTTCATATGTAGTTTGAAGTCGGTTATTTCAGCTCTGAAAGCTAGAACACACTAGAATGAGACCAGTTCAACAACAATTATAGAATTCTTTATTTCACACATAAACAAGATGTCGGGGTTTTCGCATCAAAGCAAATGGAAAACCCGTAATTGACAAAGTAGAGAGAACTGAACAAAAGAACGTTTACAACTAAAAACTTCTTCTTTTAAGGGTTAGCGTTTCAATAATAAGGGTGGGAAGATAGCATTGAGTTTTTCTCTGTAGCAATTTTATTGATCTTTCCTCTGGTCTTTTAGTCTATGGGCATTGCACGGGCTCTGGAATTGCGGAATAGGTTTCAACTAACACAAAATCTAACTTTACCTCTATCCGAATCTAAAAAGAGCAACTTGCATTTAATTACTTGACTCAGACTTTTAAACAACACTTTTGTGATTTGTTTAAAGGTTTGAGTTAGGTAATGCTTCTTACCTGAGGAAGTTTGGTTTACGGTTCTCGCGTTCAAAAGCTTCCAAGTCGGCGGTGTCGAAAGCTGAGCGTCCAAATCGCAAAAAATTGTTACCAACAGAATCGGCGCGTTTACCGAACTAAAATTGTACAAGTTACATCAAATATGAGGGTTATGTAATCACTCTAAGGAAGTTTGGCTCGCGTCCTCCGTTTAGTTGCAATTCAGGGCCGGCTGCTCGTTTGCCGAATCTTAAGAAATTCGGGTCTGCTCCGGAGCGTCCTGTAAATAAAACAGTTGTTTAAAGTTAAAGTGAGGCACTGTTTGCGCTTTCAAATTGTAAAGCTTAATTTAATTGGTTGCTCAATAATGTTTACAAGTATTTACAGACTTGTTTGTTTATAAACACAATTAATTAGCAAATAGTAAACAATCTTCTTGCAAGAAATTACAGTACTCAAACGACTGAAAACAGATTACGTCAAAGCTTGTTTTCCGAAAATACGACTCCAAATCTAATTAGTCCAAAAATAATCCAAATTTTGCGCAACTACGATATGATTTGTTTAAATGTAAAAAACTAGCCGAAAAAAGCGAGCTTATGGAACTCACGCTTAAATGCCGGACTGCTCAAGACCAACTGACCGAGGGCTTCTTGATCGCTGGCTGGAAGGGCATTGTAGATTTCAGCCATTGATTTGGTGGCTTCGGTTTGTAACTGAAATCAGACGATAGGGACTTTTGACTTGAATAAGCTTTGTTTAAACTAACCGATGTGCATGCCAAAACTAACAAAACCAGGGAACAGATCGGGCCATACGCCGTCATGATGCTTTGGGCGCGTGCGCAAAGTAAAATCCCTCAAACACACATCTTCTGGATTTTATACTCGGGAATTCCAGAAAACGGTTGAATGAAATCGTCGCTTATCGAATTATGCTATTCATTGAAAGACGAAACGGGACGCAGCTGGTCACTCCCGACGGCAATTGTTATTTTCGGCCAATTTGTTGATGAACAAATCCTTTGCAGGCGGGACACGATTGTTTTCAAACGAAGACGATACGTTTGCAAGTATGGCGGCATGTATGCGCAACTATACGAAATTTGCTGACATCATTGACGGACGTAGAAACAAGAATTACGAATCTGCAACTAAACATAATCTATTGCATAACGTCATATTTAAAATTTAGTGAACCATTGAAATGAGGGTGGGATGAGCTAATTAAGTAGGAACTGGGAGAACAACTTTTGTTCAAACGGATGTAAGCATTTGAATTTCAGATGCCGAATTGGAATCTATGACCTTGCATTTAAACCTGATGGAACTCAGTTGTTGGTTGCGGCAGATAATAGAATTTTGGTCTATGATCCAAATGACGGCACTCTAGTTACTTCGCTTAAAGGTTAAACTTTACATTTATCAACAAGAACACACACGTTTTCAGGTCATAAAGATCTCGTTTTTGCAGTTGCATTTTCATATAACGGAGAACGTTTTGCTTCCGGCTCATTAGACAAAACGGTGATTGTCTGGAGTGATCAACATGAAGGCTTGTTAAAATACACGTATGCTTACTTAAAGGAATTGTTTAATTTAAGGTTTTCAGACATAATGATTCTGTTCAAGCTTTGGCCTTTTTCGCCAACAGCAATTACACTTTTGAGTTGTTCAGTCAGTGATTTCGGAATTTGGGGTCAAAACGAGAAGAATGTGAGCAAACAAAAAGTAAACAGCAGATGTACTTGCTGTGCTTGGAGGTTAGATTTAAAAGCCTTAGGTCTACAATATACATTTTAGCAACGATGGTCAATATTATGCAATTGGAATGTGGGACGGGACAGTTTCAATTAGGTCAATAAGCGGTGCATCGGTAATTTACTCTTTGAAAACTAGCACAACAACTTAATTTAGACGGCAGATGAAACTGGTAAAATTGAAAGACCAGGTGGCGAGCCAATCTGGGCGATCAGCTTTACCGGGCCAAAAATGTAAGAAGAACAAAACGCATCTTTTACAACTTAGTATTCAGGTTGAACAGCACAGCCGAACAACTTGCAGTAGTCGATTGGAATCAAACAGTTGGATTCTATAGCTTGGACGATATTGGCAGATGTGTGAGTGTTTAAATGTCGTTTTGAGTGAATAAAGACACACATTTAGTCACACCGAAGCGACAAGATCGTTGGTTATGACCCCACCTTTGTTGAGTATTTTAATAATGGGCAGTTTTTGTTAATTGGAGGCTCAAACAAACAAGTAAGCATTCACACAAGAGACGGAACCGAATTGGGAGTGATGGCGCAGTCTGACTCCTGGATTTGGGCTGCAAAGGCTAGGTAATTGAATGTTATTGAAGCTTCGTTAAAAGTATACTTTCAGACCTAATCAACAATCAAACAATGTTTCTGGTGAGCAAAAAAGAATCAAACATGATCAATTTGAAACTTTCGTTTTTTAGTTGCTGTTGCTTGCGTTGACGGGAACGCTTGCTTGTTACCAACTGATGTTCAGTACTGTTCATTCTTTACATAAAGACATTTATGCATATCGTGAGATGTTAACTGATGTGGTAGTTCAACATCTTGGTCGTCAACGAAGCATTCGAATTAGATGTAACAATTTAGTGCGTAAAGTGGCTGTGTATCACAATCGCTTGGCTGTACGTTTTATTTTAAACACTTGTTAAGTTCAATTGTTGTTAGATCCAACTGTCCGACAAAATTCTCATTTATCGTCAATCGTCTGGCGAAAAAGAAGGCGAACAAGTCGAATACAAATTGATGGACCGAATTAACCAGAATTTGGAATGCTCCTTGTTGGTAAGGAGTTCATTTGTTTGCTATGTTATTTTAACAAATCCGTTTTCAGGTTGTGACTTCACATCACGTTATTTTGTGCCAAGATCGGCGCCTCCAGTGTCTTGATCACAAGGGCCAGAAACAACGCGAATGGGTGACAGAAACAATGATTCGTTACATAAAAGTGGTTGGCGGTATGAGATTAACTTCCACAAACAACAATAACTGTCTAAATTTAAAGGGCCGCCTGGAAGAGAAGCAATTTTACTTGGGTTACGCAACGGAGCTGTAAACAAGATTTTTGTGGACAACCCGTTTCGCAATTCAAATAATCAAGTTAAAAAGTGCAATTCATTGCTTGGATGTTTCTTTGTCGAAAAGAAAGCTAGCAACTGTGGATGAAAACAATGTCTGCATGATCTTTGACACAATTACAAAAGAAACGTTGTCTCGGGTAACAAATTGCTGCGGTTAAACTTTAAAAGCTATTTTATTCTAGGAACCCAATGCAAGTAGCGTTGCTTTTAACTTGGAAAACGAAGATCTGCTTTGCTTTTCTGGCCAAAACAGTTTATTCGTAAAAGCACGCAACTTTGTTCCGTATCAACAACACATCGATGTAAGTTCTTTTATTTGAACCGCCGATTAACATAAGTTTTAAGGGATTTGTTGTCGGTTTCACAGGCAGACGCTTTCATTGTTTGAATGCTTATTTGATCTCAACAAATGAACTTCCACTAACTAGCCAACTAGTGCAGTATTTGGACATAAAAGCTTACAAGTGAGTAGTTATTTAATTGAATAGGTAATTTTTGTTTAGTGATGCATACGAGCTTGCTTCTTTGGGCGTGACAGAAAAAGACTGGAAAGTTTTGGGCTTGGATGCTTTGGAAAACATGGAATTTCAAGTGGCAAAGAAAGCATTTCATCGAATTAAAGATTGCCGATCGTTGTTGTTGATTAATGAAGTCGAGGTAAGTAACTAATTTTGATTCCGGGTTTGCAATAATCATCGTCTTTTAGGACATGAAAGCGTGTGGAAAGTCGTCGGAAGTCATTCGGGCTTATATTTATGCATACGGTCGACGTTTTCGTGAAGCAGCCCAATTGTTACAAGAAGCTGGAGCCGAGCAGAGTGCACTTGAGATGTTTGCCGATTTGCGCATGTTTGATCAAGCACAGGTAACAAAAACTAATCTAGAAAGTTACTTTAATTTGATCCATTTAGGAGTTTTTGCTTGATGCTTCAGAGGAAACGCAAAAGTCGTTGTTGAGGAAGAAAGCAGATTGGGCACATAGTTCTAATGACTTACAATTGGCTGCTGACATGCTTGTAGCGTCTGGAGACTATGACAAAGCAGTTAAAATCATGATAGACAACGACTGGACTGATAAGTTAGAATTGATTTGAATGCTCAATACAACAAGTTGCATATGTTTTAGAGTTCTACAATTGGCTAATCGGTTTGGACAGATCTGATGCAAACTTGATTAGAGAAATTGGCCGTTATTTGGAGGGCAAAGAAGAGTTTGCCGTAGCATCAAGTTTATACACTCAAATCGGAGATATTCGGTCAATTGCTTTGATGCACGCTACGGCAGAACATTGGGAAGATGTAAGAACACATTAGTTGTTTTAAATATTCAAATGGAAATTTCAGGCGTTTGCAATTGTTGACCGTCACAAGACACTAGCTCCTGACGTCTATTTGCCTTACGCTCGATGGCTTGCCGAAAAAGATATGTTCGAGGAGGCGCAAATAGGTAAACTCTTTTAAGTTTATTAAAAGTGTTAACCTCACTTCTGTTTTTAGCATATGGAAAAGCGGGCTACGACAATGAAGCGTTTAAAGTTCTCCAGCAGTTGGCCGAAAAAGCTGTGTTAGAAAACCGATTTTTGGATGCTTCTTGTTATTTCCGGATAATGGCTCGTTCGTATTTGGCAAAGGTCTATTCTAATGAAAGCGAAAAATCAATCAAAACTCGAATTAACGAGGCGATTGAAAGAGCCGACGCATACTATGTTTATGACCCAGTTTTTCGTTACGTTGTGAGTTGTTTAAGCTGTAGTTATTTATAAATATTTGTTGTTTTTAGATGGAGCCGTTCACGGAAAAAGCGGTAGACGTTCTCTTCAACATGTCTCGTTATTTAGCTTTGAAGCCAAGAATTGAGGGGATTTCAAAAGTGTGAGTTAAACACGTTCTATGCCTTCAAAGCGTCGCTATTTTCAGAAACGTCTTGTTCACATTATCAAAATTGAGCAAGTCATCAAACAACTACAAAACAACAAGAGAGGCTCTAACTCAACTGCGCAAATATCGAGTCCCTGCAAAATTCCAATCCGTTGTTGACATCTACAGTTTGGAAATTCGTGCAAAACCATATTCGGATGTTGATGAGTTTTTACCTGTGTGTTACAGTTGTTCGACAACAAATCCGATCCTTGGAAGCCATGCTTGTGTTTATTGCGGAGCTGATTTTATTTACTCTTTTCTTTCGTTTGGTAAGACTTATAAAACACTGCAAAAACTCCAACAATTACTTTTAGATGTGTTGCCTATGGTCGAATTCATACTGCAAGATGGAATTAGTGAAAAAGAAGCAAATGACTTGATTAAAGCCGAACCTCCAGTACAAAACGATCCCGTTTCAGCAACTTTGTTGATTAGCGAGCACAGAGTGAGCTATTTCAACACTTTCGACTTTTATTTAATACCTTCAGAATCAAAACAAACAAGGAATGCTTGTGTTGAATCGTGATGTGTTGTTGCAACTTGAGAATAGCCAAGTGTTCATTTGTCGCCCGGTGGAATTTTTGCCAACGCAATACTATTTGAAAGTAATTACCGAAATCGCTGTGGTCATGTGCTCGGAATGTTGTCGAGTAAGTCTTATTATATCTTTAAAACAACTCAACACATCTTTTTAAAGTTCTTCAATGCCGATGATTTTCAAATGGCTGTTTTACAAACTGGAACTTGTCCGGTGTGCAGAACCAAAGTTCAATTATACTCACCAGAACGCGAGATTTATGATGACGATGAAGACGGGCGTCTTTAATTTGTTTGTTTTTTGACTCGGTGAAATAAATGTGAAATTGTTTTGAAATGCTAGTGTTGAAATCTGTTAATCAAGTTGGCTTCAAAAGTGTTACAAAAATGTTTGCATTAGAATCGTGCTTTAAATTTATCCAATTTTAGAGTTCACGTCAATTTTTGTGCAAGAAGCAAATTTCGAAAAACATAAAAGCTGATTAAACAAAAATGTTAGGCGTTCGTGTTTGGCGAGGATATAAAATTGAAGCGACATTGACCTGTTTCAATTGGACCTGCTATGTTTTTGATGCTTGTCGGATTTGTTTTGTTCTTGAGTTTAGATGCAATTGACGCCGCTTCCACTAAAAACGCGAGGAAAGACGTGAAACGAAAAGATGTGCAGATTTGCCCAAATGGGTGGCAATTATCTAATTTTGGCTGTAATTGGGATCAACACTGTCAAATAAACGGTCAAAATGGAGTTTGCAGGCAACAGAGATGTTGTGTACCGGGTAGATTTCAAAATAAGTGTTTGAATAACTTGTTTATTGTTCAGGCAACACACAACTCCAAAACTGCTTGACAAACGAACGAAATACAGGTCAGCAGTGTTGGAATAGCAATCAATGTTCATTTGGATCAATATGGAGTGCATCTACTTGCAGAAATGGCTACTGCTGTGAACAAACAAATTTGAGCATAAATCAACCAACTCCAGCGTGTGAACAAGGAACGGCGGTAAGCACTTTTAATGCTTAAAATCGAACTTATTTGTTAATTAAAGGTAGCGGAACAGTGCACACACGACAGTCAATGCTGGATCCAATCAAGTCAGCCAAATCAGCTAGGCATTTGCCAAAATGGCCATTGTTGCATCTTAACTTGTCAAAACGGAGGAAGACCGGTGGGCAGACAATGTTCAAGGAATGCTCAAGACTGTGTATATTTGCGCGGAAATCAGTATCTTTTTGGAGTTTGTGATCAGAATATTTGCTGTTCAAGGCCGGATAATCAACAAAACGGTTGGAACTCTGGTTAGAACGTTGAAAGATGCTTATTTTGTACATACATTACTTCACAATTCGATTTCAATCTCTCGGGTCAATAAATTGTTAATCTGCCGATAAACTTTACGATTTGACAAGTTCTACACACTTGCAAAAAAACAAACAAGTAAAAAATTTCAGTACTTAGAACGTTTTCGTAACGTAAAGTTGATTTTTAGAATCACATTTTAACACCTTCCAATTAAGTCACATTCTTTGTATGTGTTTTTCGTAAACTACGTTTTTTGTTTACTTCAAGTCAACTCAACGACCAAAAATATTCAATTCCGTAAAGATGTTTTTTGGCAAAAGCCGCATGTGTGGTCTCGTTGAGGCGGTGTGCGCAATTCATTAGTTGGCAATTGTTTCAATCGCTTACATTTATTTTCATGATGAGCTTATTCATTGATTGGCGCGTGCTCGATGTGTCAATGTGGGAGGTCTTGAGACTTTATGGACAAACATTTTCCACTTTCTTAGATCATTTGAGTGCGCGCCGAAATGCTGACGAAACGCGAAGGATTCATGGCAGGAACACTGGCTGTAAGTTTACAATAAATTTTAAAAGTAATTGACACCTTATTTAAAAAGTGTTTTGGAGATGCTCCCGTTTTCAAAGAGCACAGCGACAAAATAAGTGTGACGAAAAGGCTTATGTAATTAAATTAATTTTCTCCGTATCGCACAAAGAAATGTTGCCATTTGTGTTTTTTCGAACTACGAATGTAACAGTTCTTTTTTATGTGCTTGCTTTGCATTTTGAGACGCGTTGGCGTTATTATAAACCAGCAATTATCATATAGACGGTAGGTAACTGACGTTTTAAACACTTTATGTTTTCTCATAAAAAGCAACCAATTTGTTTGATCGTAGTCGCAACAACACAGACAATAGATTTCATTAGATGGCATTTCGTGACTCAGGCTTTTTGTTTAGTACAATTGAGTGGGCAAGCTCGCGACATTGAGATTCATTCAATAAAAAGCCTGTAATTTTTCGGACAACGGAAATTGCACGCATAAATGTTGCCATTTGAGGAATAAAGTGTCGTTCCAAGTACAGTTCATTGAGCTGCCGCGCGTTTTAATTAAATCCGGATGTCTGGAACTTTTAAGTTCATTTTCAAAAAGCAAACAATAAGTTTTGAATGCATTCCGATGAATCGTTTATGTCCATTCTGTTTAATTTAAAAAGCACATCGTCACAACATGAGCCGTTTTCTGTCTCTCACTACTGCACGGAACTTTAATTGACTATATTTATTCCGGGAACGTCTGTGAAATTGAGCAAACAGCGTTCGAGCTTGCAAAATTGCCAAGAGCGTTTCTTCTAAAGTTTATGTCTTTCTGCTCCAAATTCCACTTACAAACATTTATACTTTCAATATGGGAAGGTAAGATATGTTTCGACTTGGCAAAAAACTGAAAAGTCTGTTGCATTCCAATTTTGTATAGAAGATTTCTGTTTCAACACGCAACACCAATTATCTAAATGCTAACTTTTTGGTTACCTCAAACGCAAATATCAATTAAAGACCAATCACATCGTTTTGTGTTAGAAGTCCAAAAATCTAAACATTCACATTCTTGATTGACATGTTTTAATGTCAACAATAACTGAATTCCAAACAATAGTATCCAGCTTAGTTGTTCCAGATAGCCAACCAAAATACAAATTTTTGGACCAATTGTTTCGAGTTTTTAAAAAACGCGACATTCTCCATTGTTTCGGGCAATTTCAATTATCGGTACCAAGAAGTAAATCGGGATCTATGGTTTTCCGGTCCCACCCTTCCGTGCCTCGAGCACAGAGATCGATTCGATTTTTTTAAAAGTTGTACTGTTGCTTGACTTTACACGCCGACCACTTTTTTCGACTATGGTGGAATTTTCTAAATGTTGCGATACGGGCAGATGTCGGGGCGGTTCAGTAGCTATCATGCAACAATGCATTCTCAGTTAATTAGAGTTGAAGACAAGGCGACGGAAGTACTTTTGTTGTTTATAAATTAGCGGGCTTTGAGCGTTTGAGTTCAATTGATTACTGTTGTCTGTAATTACTACAGTTTAGAGATTTAAAAACTCGTTTATTTAATTGTCTAAAGACTGTTTGTTTAGGAGATGGACAGCTTTATTCATCGCTACTTGGACCCAGGTTGTTTTGAGAAAGACCAATATGGCTTTGATATCGTCGATTTGGATCAGAATACTCCACTAGAAGATGGCTTGAGATGCAAGTTTACGGTTACTGTCCTTTCTAAAGTCTTTGTTTAGCAACACATCGTGCTATCGCGTTCTTCTTGTCGTCTGGAGGGATTCTTTTGAACTTGCTGTTGCTCTATTTTTTGGCCTGTCACTCGCAAATGCTGGGAGAGATGAGACCAATGTTGGCGTTCAATGTCATTGTTGACTTGATTGACTCGATTTGCTACTTCTTGTTGATGCCAGTGAGTTTCTTTTAAAAGCATCTAAACGATTGTTAATTTCTGCAGTTTGTGTTCACTTGCTACGGCTATCACATCACATTTGGCAATGGATGGTTCTCAACCCACACAGTTTTTGGCAACGCTTTGTTGACAGGCATCACTGCTTCTGTCTTGATTTCGACATGGCAAGACTTTAACTATCTTTTGTTAATTGCAATTATTGTCTTTAGGGGCTTTGTTCCGATTCAGTTTTTGTACCGTATGTCCTTGGTCAAAGAGTAAGTGCACAAATGATCATAAAACTACCTATTTACTTGTTTCAGAGGTGGCAGACCTGAAGGCTGGCGCTGGTTTATCTACATAACTGGAACAATATTGGGCGCTGTTTTAGCGACCATTACCGCAACAAATTGCTATATTACTACACCGCCAGCCTATGTAAATAACTCATTAAAAGTGCTGCGCCATTCAGGTTTCGCACCCGATGCTGACTTTGTCCACGGAGGTGTTTCTACGGATAGTCGCGTTATCATCTATCACATATTCTTTATGATTATGGCTGCAATCAGTTATTCGCTGATCATTTATGCCGCCGTAGTCATTCAAAAGTTCTTGAAATTGCTGGCTCCCAGAATGTCTTCGGTGAGTTTTAAGTGAGTATGTGTTTAATTGATGTCTATTTTCAGGCTACTCGTCGAATGCACAAAGAAATGACCCGAGTACTTTTTGCATTGGCAGTTGGGCCGCTAGTTAATCACTTTTTGCCTGCTTTCCACACGTCTTTCTCCATGATTTCCTGTCGTAAGTTTTCTAAAAGTCTGGCATGCATTCAAACAAAACAATGTTTTAGATAACGCTGCATTTTCATCGATGATCTCAAGTTGCTTTCTGGTGTTGACTCCTTTTTTGAACCCGATCTTTACTCTAGTTTTCATTAGACCGTATAGGCGTGTCATTATGGGATGGTTCTTGCGCTTGGTTGGAAAGAAGGTGTTGCCTGCAACTTCTGTCCATTCCACAAACCAAAATGGACAAGACAGCAAAAATGAGACTAACACGATCGCGATGATCGCTTAATTACTTCAACTTCTATGTAAATACAGAACAATATTTTTATAACAGTAAGCTCATCTAGTAGTTTGTAGTTTCAAACCTCTCTGTTATTTTTATGCATCTCATATCTTCTATCTCATTCCGACCAATAATAGTTAGCAATTCTCGATTGTACAAAGAGTTTTATGGAAATAAAATGTGTCGTCCAAATTGTTTATTCACAACTATTCAATCACTGAATCAGATTGGTATTTGAAGTGGTTGGTGGTGGCATTTTCTCGATTGCAGTTCTTACGGTCGTGACTTTGTTGACTCCGCCTTTCTTGTGTTTTGTTAGCCTGAAGTTGTTGAGTTTTGCAAAGTATTCAATAACTAATCACTTACATCGACATGTATAACAACGCAGTCAGAAGTCCATCAATTTGAGCCAAGGTACTAACCAAAGGTCCAGCTGAGTTCGAAGTCATGTCGTGGTTGTGCGAGGACTTATGAGAAATAAAATTGATTAAAGATGGAACGAAGTTAAAGCCGAGTTGAATTAGCACATTCAAGCCTATTACGATGTTTGTCTAAAGGTTAATAATGTTTACAATTGAACAATTACAACAACTTACTTTTCGAGTATTGTTCTGCTTGACTCGTCGAGTGTTGTTGTAGCGACACATTAAGATTCCAAAAAACACAGCTAGCGCACTATTTAAAAAGCCGTATCCGATCTTAGTTGCATTTAGGCTTTCTGCGTGTTCAGCAGCGACGCAATCGATCACGCTGCATTCTAAAATCGACAAATTAAATGAGAACTTGAACACTTTTTTGAAACAAAGATCGCAAAACGATGTGACTTTAGCTTCCAATTTTGTAGTTGGCACGACACTGTAGACTAATATATTTTCAAACAACTTACGAGCAACTGTTTTTGTCGGGAACTCGTACAAGTAAAGAACCAGAATAAAGATTAAATACTGAAGAGTCACCAACGCCAACGTTATGACATTTCTTAAAAAGCTGTTTGGTGATCTCGCCGGAAACAACAAAACTGCGCATCTGTCAACCATCAATAAAAACACGCTTAATGATATGGCAATAATTCCAGAAAAGTACAAGCTTCCAAGCCAGAAAATAGGCAACACTGGCAGATCTAAACTTTGTTTTTAAAAACAACATCACTTCTTTTGAAGCACACCTTCTTTTCCATATGCCAACAACGAATTGATTGAATATGCCAGGTTCCAAGCAGCAGTCACCACCCAAGTAATCATGTTGACTAGAATTGAGAAGGCAATTCTCCGGTCTGGATACCGAAACCACTGATAGAAATGGATAGGGTAAACGCCCAAAATAAACAAATCAACAAGCACTGCAAATCCGTACTGATACATGTCGATTTCGTTCAATGTCTCATGTGTAAGTCCGGCCATTGTCATGTTGCCCATATTCATGTCAGAGTGTCCATCAGTTTGCATCTCCATTCCAGCCATTCCCATATCTTCGTGTCCACCCATTGACATTTGCGTCGTGGAAGATAATGAAGTTGTTCGAGTTGAGTTTAAAAGTAATTGAGTGGTGATCTTTCTTGTTGTTGACATTGCCATATTCGTGTGGTCCATCTTTAGTTGACGGAGCTTAAACAAGTGATAGTTGAATAATAGTTAAAAAGACTGCTCTAACAAATTTATTTAAACGTTCAAAACCCGACCGATTCTCACGTTCTCTGCTTTTCGGATCACTAATTAATTCCTTCCAAAAACGCAGAAATATAAACAAACTAATTATAATCGGGGAGGAGGAACAATTGAAACCAAAACCCAACACTCACAGGAACATCGAAAACAACCGATCTGGCAAACAATTCGCAATTGTCATGCAAACACGTGCGAACTCGAGACAGCCAAATCGGTGTGAATTTTTTGCCGAGTCCAAATGCGCCGTTGCCAGAGCGGAGCAACAAGTTTAACAGATCAATGGAATGATTACGGTCGTGAGAACGGGTTGGATATGCATAATTGTGTACGTTTGTGAACCGGCTGGTCTTTGCAGCCAAAAACCAATTAAAGCACCCGCATTAAGGACGTAAAAAGGAAACAAACAAGTCGAGGAAATAAGAAAAATACACATTGTCATGTGAGTGTTTTTGGCTTCGAATTGTGAGTGTGTGTCTATAAAGCAACTCTAAGTACAATTTGTCCGGTCGCGTATCGTAATTGATGAACTTGGCAAATAAAAAGGCATTATGTAAAATTTTGACATTACAAAAGCAAATTTATATTTTAAACAAGTCACGAGTTTGTTCAAATGTTTATAATTCCAAATAAGTAGCAACTTTGAATACAATCACAATTCTTGGGATTAACCTTTTTACATCAGTCAAAAACGAAACTAACAACAAACTACAACGCCGTGTGCGTATATTAATTATAAGTGCAAACGTTTCTTGGCACGTTCTTTTTGCTCTTTCGCTTACTGTAAATGGCATCAATGCAGGCGGGTTTGCTTCATTCACACGAGGAAATTTTTGCATAAACATCTACGCAATTGTTTCACTAATTTAAAAGTGTAAAAACTTGCACGTACTGTAACGAATAAGCAACGAATAAACAACAAATAAACAATGCTCATTAAAGCAACTCGTTTGGAGTCTTTTCAGAACGAAATTAAACAACGTTTTAAACAACAAGTATACAAGTTTATTCAGTACATTATTAATTCCTTGATTTAAAGTGCTCTGATTTAATGCAAACAATCTCTGGTCTCTCCAGGCATTTTACCGCTGAGTTCAATGGACCCAGCATCGTAGAGTCTAGTTGGTCTTTCGCCAGATGCAATGTACGAGTCTGGGAATCATTATCGAAAACTTGCGTTGACATGGAAGCCAATCATCGCAGTCATGGTAGATGTTAATCTTCGGATCGATTGAGGAGAATTCATGGCTAAACAATGTCTATATTACTACTAAGATAGCAACTTTGTACCTATGTCCATACAATTCGAAATAGCCGTCTTGATCAGTATGTGTTTTTTGCATAAAATCATCTAGATCAATTCCTCGATCATCGTCATACAGCTTCACCAAAACTCCTTTCTGCGGTTTTCCGTCGCAAAGCAATCTACCTTTAGCACCGGCCTAAATTAACTCATTAAATTGCATTACTTTCATTAGGTTAAAGAGTTACCGATTGCTTTCGACCAACACTCAGCGAACCAACAATGGAAACAAGCGTCAGCAAAATAATTGATTGGACAACCTGTGTTCATTTCTGCTAAAATTCAAAGTTGAGCGTAAAAGAAATCCGCCGCTCGATTGAAATAAACGATCACGAGAAAGGGGTTTTGTTTGGCGAAATCAAATTTTGGAAGTGTTTTGTTTACTACCTTTGCGCTCTTGTGTCTTGCTCACTCGATTACAACAAAGGTGCGGGTGTTGACTTTTTTGATCTACAAAACCGATAAAAAGCATAAAACTTTAATGACCGAACTAAATATGCCGCAAGCTATTTAAAGTAGCCAGGTAAGTGAGTAACGTTTTGTTTCGTCAATTCCTTTTCAATAAAAATGCTTCCGGTCTATGCGGTAGGCCTTTTGTAAAAATGACTCATATGTTGCGCAGCGCCGGCTGATCTTTAACTTGATCAAAAACGAAAAGACAGGAAGTAAACACCCTGTGATTGCCCCAATTCGTTGTTCGAATTGTTGCGGACATTCCCGTTTACAGTTCATTGATCGAAATGAGTCAGAGTGTCGAGAAGGATTTGGTGTTAAATTGATTAGACAAGCAAAGTAGACTTTTGTCGTTAGTCATAGACGTTTGAAAGATTCGAAACAACTCAAACAAATTAGTCATTTTTGAACAGACGTTTTTTCTGTTATTTGATCTTTTGTTCTTGCTCGGAGTTGTTTGTTTTCTCGAATGCTTAAGCGCCACTTCAAGATTTGTCGGCCAAATGAATCACACATCGCACAAGTTAGCCAATTAGTCATTTGATGTTTGTTTGAGTCTTTAAATTACTGTAGTCACACAACTTGTAAATATCATGAGTTTATTGCACGTTTAAAATATAAAATTGGATTTTGACTTATTGTTATTATTAGTGATCAGTGAATGCAATCTCTGCTCTCGTCTCCGAACTTTCCAGATATTTCTAACTTGCCAACATCGTAGTATCGTTCAGGATGCTCGCCAGAATACACATATTTGCTGGGCAGTTCAATACTGAATTTGCGTTGGCACGGTACTATGCGGTCGTCACAATCTAAAACTTTGAGGTTATAAATTGTTTAAGTCTGAAAGCAATTACCGTGATAGATGTTGACTAAAACAATCAAGCTTTAAGAGAACATTAAGTGAATGTTTTTAGAGTAACTATTAAAAAGCAAACAATACTTTTGGCGTCAACTGTGAGAAATTCATGCGCTATTCCTTCTAATTCGAAGTACCTAAACATTAATGAAGCAATTACTTAAACCTATTAAAAACTCTAACCCTTGAGCGTTGGTGTAGGCACTTGCCATCAAGTCATCGGTGTCTGGCCCTGTATCGTCATCATAAAGCTTCACCAAAACGTTAGGCTCCGGCTCCTCCGTGACACATTAGAAAGCCTTTAGCACCCGCACTTTGAGTTCGGCCTAAACTTATGCCACAAGCAAAAGGAACCAAAACAAGGAACACAGCAAGTCTAAACATTCTGAACAAACACTGTCACTTGCGCAAGGATATTCGGACTTTTAACTGCTCTGAATTTGTGGGGTGGAGTCAATTGTTGAGTCGTATTCGTTGTACAAACAAATAGATTTGTAGACATGCTAGTTTAAAATGTTTTTATTCCATATAGCACACACCAGTCAATTTACAGATTTCTTCGTTATAATGCGAAACAGTAGTGAACCTCGTTAACTGATCAGCTTCACAGAGTTCCGAGCCGAAAGATATAATTCCCACCAAAATTGATCTGTCCTTTTCTTGTTGTTGCAATGCTCCACCGCTATCTCCATGGCAAATCCGAACTGTATTCTTATTGAATGGCTCCAAAGACTTTGCACACAAATAATCTTTTGCTTTTGTAGGCATTGAATCTCCAGGCACTGGTGTGCAATTTGGGTCGTGAGTGAGTGGGATTTCACGTATTATTGGACTTGACGATTGATAAATTTTTGGACGACCCCAGCCAACAGCTAGCAAACTTGGAGCAATTGTAGTAGTTTTGTTTGGTAAGCAAATGGGAGCGACGTTTTCATCAAAAACTAATGGCTGGTCCAATTCCAGAATAGCCCAATCGTGGCCGTCAATGCAGAAGCGATCTCCGAAACGGCGATCGAAGACGACAGTTTTAATCTTAAAGAATTGAACGATAAATTAAACAAAATTGTGGAGTGACTTACGTTTCTCCTTTGCATGTGTTTTGCTTGACAAATCGAATAACTGTAAGATCCAGGAACAGCTGTACAGTCACTTCCAATCCGTACTGTTTTGAGAGCAATCTTTGAAACGGTTTTGTAGCCAGTCACAAAACAAGCTCCAATTTGTGATTTGTCAAAAATTAAGAACGGATGTGCAGCAGTTAAAATATGGGAAGGAGAAATGATCACACCGCCCTGATTGTTCAAGCCATACAAAGTAATTGACACAGCCCATGGATATTTTCGTCCAGTTGGCGCGTTTAAAATGTTAGATGTGGACTTTCCACAAATCTCTTTTATGTGTTCACTCGTTTCATTGCTTATTCTTGTTAGCTGAGCGTCTAAAACACAATAACTGCAAGTGTATGCATTAAAAGTAACTAACTGTATGGAATTTGATGAAAATCGGTATTAACTAGTAGAAGAAATAAATGTGAGAATCCAGCAAACAGTAGAAGCCTAGACATTTTAAAGAATAGAAGACAACAAGTAAAGAATGCTGTCGAAGACAAAACTGTAAACGAAAGTTTCTCAGTGGTGTGTGAAATCGGTTTGACACTACTGTTTAAAGTGTAATAGTTGAATGGCGGAAACAGTTTGTTTTTCTAACCTTGACCCGGAAGACAAGTAATCATTTAAAATTCACTTTACTTAATTTTGTTTAATGTATTGAAAGTGTTTATTCAGATTCAAAAGATTTCAACAATTTATTTGAGTTATTGTGATGACAATTAGAAATTTAATTCAAACAGTCTCGTTCCTCGCCTTTGAACTTGCCGCTAAGTTCAATTGTACCGGCATCGTAATATTTCTTTGGCCGGGAGCCGCTGGAGACATAAGAGTCAGGGATCATGACCTAAACTTGGCTTTATACTCTTTGATTCAAAAATGAAATTTGTTTACCGAGATTTTACGTTGGCAAGGTTTTAGTCCATCATCACAGTCGTGGTAGATGTTAATCTTCGGATCAATAGATGTGATTTCATGTGTCGCGCCGGAGACTTCAAACTGGCCACTTGAATCAGATTTAGTTGTTCCCAAATGATCATCAGCATCTAAAATTTAGAATAAACAACATACAAGCAAAATAAGTTTTGAATTAAACAAAGTTTGAATTAAACTTTACTTGCCTAAGCCGCGATCTAGAATGAATTTGTTTATTTATTACTTTTATCTTCAAATAAACTCACCATCATCGTACAACTTGACCTTTGCTTTAACGGGCTTTCCATTGCATACAAGCTTCCCGCGAGCTCCAACAGCTTGCTTGAACCCTATTCCAATAGCAGACGCATAAACAACACAGATGGACAAGAGAAGAAGAGCCACAAAAAGCTTCATTTTCGAGTAAACTCACAAATGATCACTTTTGTTGATGAAGAGCGCCGTTTCCAAGACTTTAAATTTGTTGGCTCGTTTAGTTAGAGTGCAATTTTGCGCCCAAACAAACCGGTTACTTGTCGACCTTATTGTTGTTTTTGTAAATTACTCGCTTTAAGTTGTTGAGAGTCGGGTGTCAAAAACGGTTCGTCGAAATGGAACTTCGTGAAGTGTTCGGCTGGCGCTTTGTTTGTTGATTGACGTATAATTTATGAGTATAATGCAAAGTTTAACAACGAATGCAGTTAAAAAGTTTATTACTTTAAATTGGCAGTTAACAAATATTGTTGTGGAGACAAATATGTATTGCTTGATTAAAAAGGAACTAAGCGTAATGAAATGCTCAAAAGTTAGCCAATGCTAATTTCTTCAAGAATATCGCGAGCATCGTAGTATTTTTTCAAGTTGTGCTCAAAGTTTGCACGGATTTGCATGACACCGGTTGTTTCATTGAACAGCGAACTTTTATCAGAACGTTCGATAAATTTGGAGAGGAGAACGTCCTGCAAATTCTCGTGGATATGGATGATCAAATTGTGGACGATTGACTTAATGACAGTATCCGACACATTTTGACGAGTCAAATCAAAGTACAGTGGAACAAGGCAGGCTGAACGATTAACTAATAAGTAAAGCATTGCATTAAGAATTTGTTACCAATTCGAGAAGTTGCGCGGTTGTATTCATTACATCCAGAATAATCATAGACATCAGAACTTCCATCTTCAGTGTCACCAAAAATTCCGGAGTCTTTTTTCATCAAAGGATTGTCGGTGTCTCTTAAAATCGAACATTTAATTAGCATTAATATTTTATAAGACTTACTGGCGCGCTGCAGTCAATGCACTCAGTTCTCTCATCATCTCTTCATACTAGGTCGTTAAAAAAGTTCGTGCGTTTTTGTTTTTCAAGATGGATCACTTATGTTTTTAAAAGTTTGTTGGATGTTTTTGGAGCCCTATTTCTTGGGCATCTAACAGTATAACAATTGCATACACCCTAGTTGGACACTGTTGCTAAAGGCCTAAATTTAAACAAGTCTTACTTGAGTGTTTAAGTCATGTGATTAACCTTCCAGCTTACATTACTGCATATTTAATAGTCCATTCAATAGCCTAACACATAAAAAACATAATGCAAAAAGAATTAGGAAGTTTTACACTTTTGATGAACAATTACGACGACCAAAGTTGACTGGCTCGAATGTGCTTTTCGAATCAAAAAAGTTGCTTGATCAAAGTTGGTAGTGTATCCTTAATCAAGTATTGACATTCAGTTTCGGACTTTTTCTGTATCATGTTTACCGCGTTTCGGGCGTTCAGGTGAATTAATGAACATGCAAAAGTGTGGCTTAAAAGGGTATTTAAAGTCATGGAAATGCGTTATTTAAGGAAGTGCTTTGTCTTATATTTTTAGTCGAACTTTGTAACTGAGACTTATGCATTCTTGATATCGTTAGATGCCCAAGAAATAGGGCTCCAAAACTATCCCAAAAACATCCAACAAACTTTTAAAAACATAAGTGACCCACACCAAAAGATAAAATTCTCAGAACTTTTGTTACAACCTATTAATTACTTGCAACCTATTTAAACAATTTTGTGCTTAAACAAAGCAATTAAAATAAGTAACTCAAGCATTTAAAAGAAAAGACTTCAAAAGAGGCAATGTAGATGCTTGCTAACGTTTCAACGACGTTCTAAATACTAAACTGGCACGCTATAAATAAACAAATTGACGCATTAGTCTGAATCACTAAGATTTCAAAAACGTTTTTGCAATAGCGAATTTGCGTTTTTAGCGCGTCTAAATTTTTTATGAGACTGATAACGAACTTTCGACTATTCATTAGTTCGTTTCTCAAATCAAACAACTGACTCACTGCTTTTTTCTTTTATGTTTAAAAAATCATATCTGGCAATAAAGTTTATTTTAAAAACACCGAAACATTGAACAACTTGAGCAATCGCAATAAAGACTAATATCACTGGCTAACTCGATGATAGCGAGCCTTGAACTGCAAAAATCGTGACAGTTTATTCGAGTGCCGCATTCCATCGATTATGAACTGACGATTCTGTGAGTCTTTTGCTGCATTCAAACTGGATATGATCTAAGAAGTATAAATTATTTAAATGATCTTGGAGTAAACAAACTCACATCGCGATAGTATTGAATTTCATCCGGTTGCCAGTTATTTTCTTCTTCAGACTCGGTTGGCGATAAACAACGACTTTCAACTTGCTCATTGTTGTGTGGCTTTTCAGTTTTTATACGCATGTAAATTTGCGTTGGCTGTGCGGCAGGAGTGTCAAACTTCTTTTGATGAGCAATTCGTTTCTTGTTCTTGGAACTTTGGTGATCTGCGCTTTCGTTGCCTGTTTTAATTATCGGCCCAACTCGGATGTTAGCCAATTGTTGCTGCTGCTCAATCAAAGCCACTTCTAGCGTCTGTTCTTTGGATGGCTGTTGATTATTCTCCGGATCTCTTGCTTTTTGGTTCGAAGTTCGTCGAGAGTTTAGAGTTTTCACAACATCTTGTTTGTTGCTGGAATTATTTGGAGACGGCAATTCAAATATTGGATTTTCCATCAAAGGAAGCGGAGCATTCCAAGACACATTTTGAGGCTCAGATTTTAGCGGACAATTCATTGGAGTGATGCCCTAAATAAGTTGATGAAAACTTTGGTCATTATAATCAAAAATAGCTTACAGGATAAGACGGACGAGTTCCATTGGTAGCAAACGAAAAATTAACAGGCGTTTTATCTGTCAAGTCAATGCGTCTTCTATCTTCTTTTGATGAGTTTGGCGTTCGTTGATTGCGTTGCGGAAGCCGATCTTGCACAATTGGTTGATCATTTGGATTGTCTTGATTTGCTTCTGATCTGCTTTGCCGGCGAGATCTTGTACGCTTGCGTTTTGGAGGATTTTCCTGGTCGTTTGCTGAGCTTTCTTGTCTGTCTTTTGGCTGATGTGAATTATCTTGATCATTTCGATGATCTTGACGGTCTTCAATGTTGCCATGTGATTTAGATTTTCTTAAAGTATCGTTCATTTGCATTGTCTCGTGAATTAGATCTCCATGAACTGTGTTGATATTCACTTGCAGTGTCCCGTGACTTAGATCTCCATGAATTGGTTTGCCGATCCCTTGGCGGATTTTGTGAGTTGCCTCGGCGTTCTTTTGACTGGTTAAGTTGATGACTTGGATTGTTTCGACGTTCTTTTGACTGATTAAATTGATGGGGCTCATTTGGTTGAATTGATTGGGGAATTTCTTTTGACGGCCTTGCATTGTTTTGACGTAGATCTGCTGAGGTTTGCTTGTTAGTTTTGGGTGCGTTGGATGGCGTTAGTGGCTGTTGAACAAAGAATTGCCGTTGAGCTACTGGCGTTTCTTTCTTCCCAAATACGGCTTCTTCCAATCTCCGAAATCGTTCTATGACATCTTCCGAACCAGTATTCTTCTAAAATAAATTGATAAACTTAGCAAACACAACAAATATTTTACCTTTTAACGCATTCACATAATCAGTCTTCAATTGAGCATAATCACGTTCCAAATCACTGTGCTTTCTTTTCAGTTTTCGATGCTGTGAACGTTCATTAAACAAGTCGTCGTCGAGATCACCTATTTTGCGCTGAAGATCGGAAACTTGCCGTTCTAACCTAGAGACGTATTCATTACCGCTTCTAAAACAAATTAAACTTAAGCATTTTTACTTATTTATTGAAATTTTATACCTATTGTAATTGTGATAGCTATTGTCGTCACCCGTTACTCTGTCCCGCATTTGTACTTTTAATGGAATTTGATTGAAGTCTGCTTGTTTTAAAATAGAAACGTTTTGCGGTAACAAAAATTCATGTGAAAGCAAACTGCAAGCATCGATTTGCGAGAATGTGTTTTTGAGTAAATTTTTATGTGAGATTCGTTTGTGCTTGAAACACTATTGAAATAACATTTGAATGTAAGGCATTAATACTTTGATCAAACTAGGCATTTCGGCATACATCACAGAACCGGTTGATCGTCAAAACAACCACGATCTTTGTCCTCTTTCGCCTTCTCTCAAGGCCACCAACAACCTTGAGATTTGGTAGATCCCGTCCGCAAAAGTTTTAAGCTGATCCGGTTGACTAGATAGTGAAAAGACGAGCAAAGATGAGAAAAGTACACCGTTAACGCACACAAATAATATGCAAATGTAATCATTATAAATAGCGACCGATCTCGATAGGAAATCATTTTTAAAGATCACTCTGAACATTAAGCAGTCGAGAATGAAGCACTTGCTTTTTGTGGTTACTGTATTGTTGATTGTTCATTTCAATGTGGATGCAGCGTCGGTAAGTTTTGTCTTTAATGAGCTTAGATTTAAATTGATTTGTTTATAGACTCGTCAAAAACGTCAAGTAGTTTCTAGAACCCTTGGCAATCCGCTCTTGAACACAAACATTGCAGTTGCTGAAGCAAATGCAAAGATTCGTCAGGCAGAGTTGGAAGCTCAAATGAGAGTGGAACAAGCCAAATTGAAAGCTCAACAACTTTCTATTGGAAGCCCTATTGGAGGCCCGGTTATCAGCCCGAATCCGCTCATCAACTCAAACATTGAAGTAATTGAGGCACAAAACGAAGCTCCGCCAGGCAGAATTGGAAGCTAAGTTGAAGGCACAACAAATTTCGATTGGAAGCCCTATTGCACCAGTCGTTAATCCCATTGTCAGCCCACTCAATACTTCGCCTATTAATCAAAACCTGATAAATGCACAACTTCGAGCAGCCAAGGTAATAAAACCCTTTTGAAGTACTTTGGAACTCAAAATTTTAGGCCCAACAAACTGCAACCGGAATCGTTTCTCCTCCATACACTTCTTATCCAAGTGTTGAAGCTCAAGTGGCCAAGTTGAAGGTAAACAACACAAGTAAGCTTAAAATAGTCATTATGATTGTTTAGTCCGAGCAAGCAATCCGCGAAGCCGAAATCAATGCCAGAATCGCTGAAAGCCAAGCCCGCGCCAACGTTAACTTGGCTGCTGCAAGAGTAAGAAGCTTCCAAATATTGTTTGTTTAGTAAACTCAACTTTTAGGCCAAAATCAACGCTCAAAATGCATTGGTCGGATAAGGTGGATACAATTTAATGCCAAGTGTTAACTTATCTAATTTATACAAACTGTTGATTAAATTTTGTGTTGAGTCAATAAAGTCTTTAGTTTTTTGATTGTTAAAACAAATAAACACATTTGCGATTACTTCAAGCAAAGTCGAAAGATCAACAACACTCGAAATCAAAGCAAAAATCCGCTTTCGCAACTGTAAATATGCATAATCGTAAACAACCATAAAGCACTTTAAGATCCAAATCACTCCAATTACCAACAGACATTTCTATTCGACACTTAAGCCCAAATCAATCAATTGCGCAAGTGCCCAACTGGCAAAGCATGCAAAGATCAGCGACGATCGAAAGCATAAAAAATGCCGAAATCCTTTCAGCTTACGGTAGACGTTTGTTGCCGACATTCTTCCAAGGCCAAATCTCCAATGACCATTGACGCATTTGGAAGATTTGCGCTGATATAAATTGTGGGCTGATTCGGCTAAATCCACTTGTTGGTGATTTTCACTGGTCAGTTAGGTGCATTTGTGCTGAGAACTTGAGTGCATACGACAAAGATGCAAAAGTTGGCTTTCTTCTTGCTTCTTGCTTTGGCCATCGTTGCTGTCAATGCTGAGTCGGTAAGTTGTTATTTAAATGCTTGATTGTTTAAACACGGAAACGTTTTAGCGAACTAAACACTTGCGTGCAAAACGTCAACTGTACGGACCTGGACCAATTGTTGGACCACTAGGCGGCCCTGTTTACCCTCCAATGGCTGGAGGAGGTTCGTTTTTTAAATTTAAAAATGATTAACGTTTGATGGGCTTTAGTTTATGGACCCGGTTTGACAGCCCCACAAATTGCTGCGAATCGAGCTTTGGCAAATGCCCAGCTACGTGGAAGACAAATGCAGATCAATGCGCAAATGGCAAGCAACCGTGCCATCCAACAGGCCACTTTCAATGCAAACGCCTTGGCAGCTGAAGCTCGCGCCAATGCAGCCGAAGCCCGTGCCAATGCCCTTATGCTTGGGAAATAAACTTCAACGTTTTGGCAACCATTCCGATCACTTCATTTAAATCATTGTTTGTAATTTGAGTTTAAAGTGTCTTTAAGTTAGCCAAATAAAATAAAACGTTTGAATTGAAATGTTTATAAACAACAACAACAAAGTTAACCCGTAAAATTAGAACTTTTTAACATTTAAAGCAGTCTCGGTTAATCCAATTCAATGACTTCTTGCAACACTCGCTTTGTGCGTTGTTTTTGGACCTGATTGTTTGATTGCCGGCGGTTTTGAATGTTTTCTAATGGAACGCGTTGGCTGAAAGCACCTAAATTGTTCAATTTAAAAAGTTATATGTAAAAGTTAGTGCTTACCTGACAAAAACAACAACTCTTTGTCAGAACTGATAGCACGCTGAATGTCATCATATTGAAGTTCTTTCTTTGAAATCGGCATGCAATCAACAGTTGAAGCAACAAGGTAACGCAAGAATACTTCCTGAAATGTTTTAAAATGATTAGAACATGCCGAAAACACTTACAGTTAAAACGCAGATCGTTCCTTTAATGTTGTCATCAACTTCCAGTTTGTCTTTTCCTTGCACAAACAACGAATAGGCATCCAGCACCTTTTTGTCCCACTTATTGGTCGAATTGGTCATCTAAAAAGAACAGGTAAATAAGTACAGTATTCTATTTGATTAATCTTCTACGCGCTGAAACGCCCCTCCGAATATGGCCGGAAAGTCTTAGCCTCTCCAAACTACAGGATATTGAAAAGTATAAAAGAGTGGGCAATCTGGCGACAAATAACTCTTAGCTGGCCAGTTGTGGTTATTCTAAAGTTAGATCTTATTCGCTACAAAATGCAATTCCACTTCTTTTTGATTGCTCTCTTCGTTTGCGCTTTTGCGTTCAGCGCTGAAGCTGTGAGTTTTAAAAGCTATTCTAACTATTTAACTATATGAACTTTACAGACTCGCGCTCGTCGTCAGCTGGGAATGGGATTGGCTCAAATTCAAGCTCAACAGAACATCCAGCGTGCACAGACTCAGGCCGCGATTGCTCAAGCTCAAGCCCGTACTAATTTGAACATGGCTCAAGCTCGCACACAGGTAAGACCTATGAAATGCTCTTTTAAAATGACAAAACAACATGAATGCGATTACTCACAAAAGGTTGTATGCGTATGCTTTTAATTACTGAGAGTGTTCAAAGCTTTGTGAGTAATCCCTAATTACAAACAAGTTTTCAAAGTTTGGTCAATTTAAACATTAATTCCAGGCAAACATGGCTCGATTGAACGCTCAAAACAACATGAACATGGCCCGCGCCAATGCTAATGCTCGTTTGGCTGGAGCCGGACTTATGGGATGAATCCATCTTTGAACTCAACTAACTAATGTTTCTTGTCTGTTTGAATCATTATTTAATTGTTCTTTGTAATGTAACATTATTATGTTTTGAATAAACTTGTCAGTAATTGTTTTAAGTGTTGCAAAGATTTCAACGCAAGAATGTTATGTAACTTCATTAAAGTATTCAAAGCACTTTCGCTCTGTAAACAACGTTTCTATTCAAGTCATTCTATTCGAAAGCTTCTCCAAGTTTCTAGTACAAAAATCAACGCTACTTGCCATAAATTCAAATCGCCACGAAAGTCCAAAGATTACCACCAGCACTTGTCGCGCCGTTGATGGACCCGGGGAAATCTCTTTGTGCCCGATTAGATCGGCGTGCACAAAGAATGTGGGGGATGACTTGTGGTATACAAAAGCCGACTGTAGAAATGACCAAGTGGCTGAAAACTTTTCGGTCACCAGCTCTAATCAACAAAGCACGCCCTTGGAGCCCAGCCGGAGAAAAACAACGGAGATCAGAGAACAAACTTCAACTGAGGACTATAAAAGGGCTGATCAGGTGAAAACATCCTTGTCAGTTTCGTTTTTGTGCCCGAGATGAAGTTCTCATCCGCCGTCCTACTCCTCCTCTGCATCTCCCAAGTTGGAGGCCAACCAGTAAGTTTTGAATAACCTATTTCTGTGCATATTTCTCACTGTTTGCTTATTCTAGGTGAAGCGCCAATATGGAGAATCCAATCTCGAAAACACTTTGCCACGGGAATCCGCTCGAATCGATGTGACTACTCGTGTTCCAGCAGTCCCAGAAGTTGTTGAAGAATCCACTTTCCGTCCAGTTCAAGGACAGAATAACTTCCGTCCAGTTCAAGAACAGAATAACTTCCGTCCAATTGAAGAAGAGAACAACTTACGTCCAGTTCAAGAAGTTGAAGAACAGAATAACTTACGTCCAGTTCAAGAAGTTGAAGAACAGAATAACTTACGTCCGGTCGCCGTTCAAGAGGTTGAAGAAACTACTTTCCGCCCAGTTCAAGAAGTTGAAGAAACAGTAGTTCCGGAAACTGTTGAACAAGTTCAATTGGCTACTCGCGTGATTCCGCATGTCATCAACGAAGTTCAAGTAAAGGATATTTAAAAACTTTCCGCTTTTAAAGCATGTTTTACAGACCACTGTCGTCCCGCGTGTTGTTGAAGAAGTTCAAGTTGCAACCACTCAAGTTCCGCATGTCGTCAATGAAGTTCGAATTGCCACAACAATGGTTCCAGAAACTGTTTCCAAAATTGTCCCGCAAGTTGTCACCGAAATCATTGAGCATCCAGAAATTTTGACTACAATTGAGCCTTACACTGTCACTCGCATCGAGCCGGCTACAACCATCATTTCTGAGACTTTCGAGCGTGTTGTTCCACAAACTACTCTTGTTCCACACATCGTTGAGGTAAGTAATTAACAGACTTTTCTGCAAAATGTGCAGCAAAAAAGATTTTAAAAATCTGATCCTTAACTATTGTTGTTTTAGGTTCCGGAACTCCAAACCACCGTTGTTCCAGTTGAAGCAGTTCGCGCTGAACGTGTTGACAACATCAATGCAGTTCCAGCTGAACGTCCTTACATTAACAACGTCAATGCAGCTCCATTGGCAGGCATTAACACCATCAACACAGTTCCGGTTCAAGCTCCATTCGCAGGCATCAACACTGCCGCTCCGGTTTCTGACAATTGGGAAACTTTGCGTCAAGCCAACCGTGTCCGAGCTCAAAAGATTGTTGAAAGCTACCTGAGACAATTGGAAACCGTTGCTGATCAACAAGCCTCTGTTCAAACTCAACACGAACAAATGCAAGCTCAAATCCAGCAAAACATTGCAAACGCGCAACGAGGTATCTACGCTCCAGCTCAACCGATTGCTGTTGGTTTGCCAACTGTTCAGCCAGCTCAGCCAGCAATCGTTCAGCCAGCTCAGCCAGCAATCGTTCAGCCAGCTCAGCCCGTAATTGTTCAGCCAGCAGTTCCTCAATTGCCAGTCATTGCTCCACTTACTATTGAAGGAATCCAGGCGCAAGCTAAACTCCTTCAAGAAAAAGCATTGGCCGACGCAGCCAGAATTCAGGTAAACACTTTTAAAACGTTTTTGAAGCTAATCACTAACATTTTAGGAACAAAATCAGCGAACTTTGGCATCCATTCAAGAGCAACAACGCGCTTACTTGGCTAGTTTGAATGTTCCTTCTTTGGGTGTTCCCAGCTTGGCTCTTTCTCCAGCTTCTTTTGGCCCACAACCGCCAATCGTTCCAACTGCAGGAAACTTTGTTCCAGCTACAACTTTTCTTCCATTGGCAACCACTGAAGGCCTTTTCTCCCGCTTGAAGCGCCAAACTGAAGAGAACCAGCAGAAATTGGACAATCAAATCAAGGAAAACGCAGAAAAGATCAGATCTTTGTTGACTCCATCCACTATCCGTCCGGTCGTTGCTTTGCCAGCTTCAACTCAAGCTCCTGTTTTGGTTGCCTCAACTGATTTGCCAGCTGAAACTCAAGCTCCTGTTTTGGTTGCTTCAGCTGATTCGCCAGTCGCTTCTTCCACTTTGTCGTTTGAAGCCCAAGTTGCAGCCAACCAAGCCATTGCCAAGAAGAATGCTGAGGAATTCACCGCCAAGATGAAGCAAATCGAAGCCGACAACAAAGCCAAGTTCGAGGCCGATCAAGCCAGAATCAAGGAAAGCATTGCCAAAGCTCAAGAGGAATTGAAAGCTAACTTGGCCAAATGGTCTCCGCCAACTGTCGTTGATTCCGCAAACCCAATTGTCATCACCACTGTTAATCCACCAGCCGAGTCCTCACCAGCTTTCGTCTCTACTGGAGCTCCAGTAGTTCTCAAAGCTTAGATCCTCCTTTTGAATCTCTAACCGTTCTCTCTATCTCTCTAGTTGTTGTTTGTAAATTCGAGTCTTAATGAAACTGTTTTTGATTCTATTCTCAAACCCCATTCTACAATCTCAAAACTGGTAAATTGTTGCAATTTAAAGCAGAAATAAACTATTTTAATGCACTTACTTTTTGGCTGTTTGAATTTGTTGTTAAAGCTTGATTGATATTGAATAACAAAATTGAGATCAAAACAACTATTTCAAATAATTTGTGTTTTTTCACAGAAATAAGTCAACTCGTACGCAGTGTCATCTTTGACGAAATGTGCGTATGCGAGACCGTCCACTATTGCACGTCATAGCAACTCGTTTTTTGCGGTCATCAGACGTTCGTGTATCGATCTTACAACACCTAGCTCTTTTTTGCTTTTAACACTCATTGAGTTACAAGAATCCTTTGCTTTTATGTTGATTTCCATCAAGCGCTTATTGCTTACGTGGCCACGTTTTTCGAGTTGTTGACAACTCAATTCCACGAATTCCATTGATTTGTTGAGAGTTTAGAGACACGCGCAACTCCATCGCTTCAACGAATGAATGTACGCTGCTGACGGACAGGCTCGTCATCGACGCACCGCAAACGGAAGCATCGACGAATCAGTGTCATCGCCAAATTTAAGGGTACAAGAATCAAAGCCAACCGAGAGCCTTTCATTTTCCAACCTATCGTCGCTAATCGCGACTCCTGCCCAACAATTTTGGTCGAATGCGCAGGTAAACAAGTGATAAATCAAAATAGAAAACATTCGGTCGTTTAAATTCATCAAAAATTCGCTAAATTCCTCGCTCTTTTTGCAACTAACTCATGCAACCAGTTTTCCGCATCTTAATTGAGTTGTTGGCAGTTGTGGCGCGCAAGCGCATTCACTTTTTGCGTATTCTTTTCAACTATTAGCATCCCGTTTGTTTCAGACCTCGATACAGGCAATCGCTGATTACACACAATCCGTCACTTCTGATCCATATCCAGGATCCGTAAATTTTTCTATTCAAAGCCAGGTTTGTTCTTAAACTTCTAATGCTCAAACAGTCATTTAATTTCAGGAGAAACCTGCAGAACAAGCGATTGTTTTTGATTTTATAATCATGCCGAATGTAAGTTGATTTTACAAGTAGCGAAAATTTGAAAGAACGAAAGAAAGACTCTTTCAAAAAACAAATTCTGCTATTCAATTTATTTTTCTGCTTATTACGTTTTGGTTAATTCAATGAATGCGTTCCAGACCGATCGAACGTCCGAGTTTCGGACTGTGGCGAAGTCATTTCAGGTTTGTATTGAGTAAATAACAATTCTATGCACTATTATTTAGATGAAAATGCACGCACAAAATGGACGGGTCAATAACACAACGGACAGAAACAAAATTATTCAATCTTCAATCCAATTCAATCAACTTGCAAAGTAAGTCTATTCACAACACTTCAAACTTTAGTCATTTGGCTCGTTTTAGACGAATTGGTCGTGACTTGAGCATAACATGTGCAAAAATGGAAAAATTAACAGAGTTGGCTAAGAAGAAATCATTGTTTGACGATCGAGCCGGCGAAATTGATGATCTTTCAACAATTATCAAACAGGTTTGATTTCAAGTTAACAACCGTTAACTCATTTTAATTTTTAGGACATTCAAGGTTTGAACTCGCAAATTGCCAATCTTCAACAGGTGATCAAAAGCAGACAAGCTGCCGCAGCTGAACAAGGTACAAATCATTCTAAATTGGTCGTTGTTGGATTGCAAGCTAAGTTGGTTTCGTTGGGCAACAATTTCAAGAATGTGCAAGAAATCAGAACTGAGGTTTGTTAGAGTTTATGCAATCTTGAATTTAACAGTTGCAAGTTTAGAATTTGAAACACAAAAGTCGTCGACGAGAACAGTTCAGCCAGTCACAAGCAGTTCCGTTTGGTTTGCCGCCATCAGCTAGCACGGGAAATATGGGCTCAGTTTTGTTACGTGATGAAGCTCAATCATCTGGAGCTGGTTCTTCAGTCGCATTGGATATGGATCAAATTCAGCAGCAAGACCAAATGATGCTCATTGACGAAAGTGAAACCTATCACAAATCTCGATTCAACGCTGTGCAAAACATTGAAAGCAGTATCACGGAGCTTGGCCAAATTTTCAATCAGCTTTCCATGCTTGTTGCTGAACAAGGCGAAATGATTACAAGGTTGCACTTAATTCTACTGTTTGTGTTATATTGATTTTATTTTCAGAATTGACAGCAATGTTGAGCACACGAGTATGAACATCGAATCAGCACATCTGGAGCTTTTGCGCTACTTCAACAACATTTCGAAGAACCGATGGCTTATGCTCAAAGTGTTTGGCGTTTTGATGGCGTTCTTTGTCATATTTGTTGTGTTCCTTACATGATCCGCAAACATGTTGATTGTCCGTTGTACGCGTAACTCATAAATACATATGGTTCCTCTTAGTCCGCTGTAGTTTTTCTGATTAAACTTATTTATTACAACGCACATTTTTATTTGAGCTTTTCCCGATTATTATTTATTGCAAGTAGAGGATACAAGTGTTGTTAAATATATTCTGTCTGCATAAACTTCTATGAACAACTCGCCAACAATTGATATAAAAATTTATTGATTCCTAAAGCTTAATAACAGGCGGATCTTCAACGGTCTTTCCTGCTTTTAAGTCATCATATCTTTGCTTGTACTTCAAAAATAGCTGTTTCTTGCCTTCGTCCAGTTCTTTGTAAAACGGCTAAAAAGAAAAGTAAATGAATAGTTGAAACGTTTAAAAACAACCTCCATTGGCTTATAGTATGAACTGACTAAGTTTGCGCCTGTGAACATGCCCACACTTATGACTAAGATAGTAAATACTGCTCGTGGTCCAGAAACCATATAAGGCCATGTAAACCCGGAATTTTCGAGCCATCTCCAACCACCTCTGGCTATCATTTTCTAAAAAGTGCAAAAATAGGCATGAAAAAGATAAAGATGAGCTAATAAAGCAATCGCAGATTAATTAACGTAATAATGGACTTTCTTAAGCCAAAAATATTGAAAGCAAACAAATTTATAGGGAATAATTTATTCAACAAATCACACTAGAACGAGGCTACATAAAGACAAGTGAGAGAATCAACGACCAAGTTTCAACGAGAAGCCAGCATTCAACGCCGCTTTTGTAGGCTTTATATTCAACTCCTTGAAAAGCTTGAGACGTTCTGGATCGACTTCAATTTGTGGTTCGGCTTTTGGCTGATTTTGCTTTGGCGGTGGTTTGAAACCTTCGCTCTTTGCTGGCCAAGTTGGAAAACTGTCTGGACTTGCAGGCTTTGGATCTTCGGTGAAAAACTGATGCTTCAATGCAGCATTACAGCTGATGCGTCGGTTTGGATCCAAAGTCAAAAGTTGTTGCATGAGTTCAAGAGCTGCTTCGGACTTCAAATCGGGCTGAAACGAAACTATTAAACAAACGAACAATTCAACCAAACTTACCATGTATTTTGTGCGCAACTGATTGGTTTTGTTCGGAGGAAGTATCCATTTCTTAACACCAGGCAGTTCAGAATATCCAGGCCATATCTTGTCATTTGGAGTTCCAGTTTCCTAAACAATGAATATGTTCAGATTATGTTAAGTGAAAAATTAACTTACCGCAAAAATTCTGTTGAGTTGCTCAATTTCTGATGTGCCCGGGAAAATCGGCTTAAGTCGAAGAAATTCGCCAAAGATACAGCCAATTGACCAGACATCGACAGCAGTTGAATAAAGTTTGTCACCAAGTAAAAGCTCAGGCGAACGGTACCACAATGTAACGACAATTGGCGTGTAATTCTTCAATGGATCTCCATATTCACGTGCTAGACCAAAGTCTCCAATCTAAAAGATTAAATTAGAAATCGGATGAACATTAAAATGTATACCTTCAAGATGTTGTTGTGAGAAAGCAACAAATTAGACGTCTTAAGATCTCGATGAATAACCCACTCGTCGTGCATGTAAGCGCAGCCAGACAGCAATTGTTGCATAAGAGTTTTGACCTCAGCTAAAACAATACAACGTTATTGAAAATGCTAAATAAAGGACTTACCAATGCGGAACTTTTTCTTGCGCTCTTCCATTTGTTTCAACAATGCCTTGACATCATGTTCCACATATTCCATAACCAAATAGATCTTGTCCATGTTAGAGCCAACAACAATCTCCTAAAAGTTGAATATTAATAAACTGCAACAAATGCTTTAAAGAAACTTACTCTCAACTTAAGAACATTCGGATGATTGCGACACTTCATAAGCATGTTAATTTCTCTCAATGATGTGATGGGAAAGCCTTCGTGTTCCTTTTCCATTTTCAAACGCTTCAATGCAACAACTTCGTCCGTTCGAGTTTCCATTGCTCGGTAGACAACGCCAAATGTGCCCTCGTCGATTCGATTTAAGATCTTGAATTCATCAACACTTCGGCAACCAGAAATCCCAGGGTAGTAGACAGGAAGCTTCGAAATCAAATACTTTTGATACTCTTCCTCCTTTTTCTTGAGTTTATCGGGGCTCATCTAAAAAGAAACAATTAGTAAAGATGCCTATAAGTTTGAAATTGTAATCTGAAATGCTGCGTTAGTTCTTCAAAATGTCTACATTGAATTTTTAATCTAAGACCTACCGTTCCTTTTTCCTCTTCTGTGAGTTCATCAAAAGGTTTTGTTTGTAAACTAGTTTGATTTTCGTCTACATTTTCGGGCTCATGAACTAAAAACGTGAATTTAAAGTAAGCAATAAATATTTGCTAAGTTGCAAAGTGCACTTGTATGAGCACATTTTATAAAACAGTCAGTTTCAAACACCTACCATCCATATTTTCGTGTTCATCGTCGGAAATTTCAGGTGAAGCGTGCATTTCAATTGGGTGATCGATTTCTCCTTCACTTTCCGATTCACGACTATCGAAACGACTGTATTTCTTTGAACCTGGCAAAGGCGATGAGGTGTTGCTACGTGGCTGTTGAGGTGTAGATAGAGATTTCAATATGGGATTTATAGGAGCTAGAAGTGAAACAAATTATTAACTTTAAAGTGCAAAATATCTACATTTGGGCTTTGGCGAAATTCCGGCATTGTTGTCAGGCTTCAAATTGACAGAAACTATTTCAATGCGTTCCTCGACTACGATTTTTGGTGACTTCTTGGCAAGATCGTTGTCCGAATGCCGAAATTTGGGGTCATGCCTCCGTTTTCTGTCATTGTGTCGATGTGTGTCGTTCCGATCAGGTGAAGGCGCTTGTATCCGAGGATTTTTCTTTATAAGAGGGCTTTTAGATCCATTGCGTCTTTCATCTTTATGTATATCTTCCTGGGAATGTCCATCTCTTGAATGCGATGTGCTCTAATAAGTAAACTTATATTATTTGTTGATAAAATTGCTTCTAATTTTGGCTACAAAGAAAAAGTACCGACGGCTGTAAACGCCTTTTGGAGAACTAACGCAACAAATCAAATCTGAATAAAACAATTAAAAGTACTTACCTCTGTTTCGATCATAATTCACTGGCAGAGTTTCTTAGAAAAAATAATGAAAAGACCGCGTTTTGCGAAATAAATACAGACTGAGAAAACTCTATTTTTGAGTCAACTCTTTCGCAAGAAACAACTCAAGCAATCACTGAGAATTCGCACACATACATTTGTTATTTTTGATTAGACTTTAATCTACCTCCTTTATTCAATCAAGCTTCAGCATGCCACCAAAGCCAGCTAAAGGAACGCCCAAGGATTTGTCTAAGCGTATAAAATCCAAAGGGCTCAAAAAGCTCAAATGGTAAGAATAACCAGCCTTTAAAGTGTTGTTAATTTTAAGTGTTTAGGTTCTGTCAAATGTGTCAGAAGCAATGTGGTGACCAGAACGGATTCAAGCGTCATTGTGAAAGTGAAAGTCATCAGCGTCAATTGCTTTTGTTTGCTGAAAACCAGAACGCTTACCTCAAAGAGTTTTCTCGAGAATTTGAAGTGAACTTTATGCATGTAAGTCAACGTTTATCCTACAACTCGGCTTTTTAGTTAATAAGCTCTTTTTAGATTTTTAAATACACATATGGAGGCAAACGAACTCGTGCAAATGTTGTTTATCAAGAGTACATTCGCGATCGAGGCCATGTTCACATGAACGCAACTATTTGGCACACTTTGGGTGGTTTTGTTCGCTACTTGGGTTCAACTGGAAAATGCAAAATTGATGAAGACGAAAAGGGCTGGCATATTCAATACATTGACAAGGAAGAGGAAATGCGCAAACAAAAAGCTCACCGAGCGTGTCAAGCAGGAGAAATCTGATGATGATCGAATGGCTGAGATGTTGCAGCGACAAATTGAACGGTAAGCTAAAATTTTGCCATTCATTTTAACCAGTTCCTTTTCAGTGATTTGGCCAAAGTAACTGATGAGCCCAAAGTTGAGGTTGAGCCGAAAGAGTTCGTGCGCGAGAACAGTGACCAGAAGATTACTTTTAAGTTGGCTCCAATGAAGATTAAGAGAACGTTTTTCTAAGATCTGATTTGTTTGGGATGTTTATATAAATGGTTAAATCTTAGCTTTGGGATATTTTAGACTTAGTTTGTAGATCTAGATAATTTTTAAGTCTGATAGACAGTAAAAACTGCTAAGATTTGATTATTTGAATAAAAATCCCAAAACATTTAACAGAACATTTGTTTTTAGAAGAGAACTTTGATAACAAGGACTCATCTTTGCCATCAACTTCTTCTACTTCGGCATCGATTCCTGATATTAAGCCCTCAAAGCTTGCTTTGGACATGAAAATCAAAAAAGAGCCTAGCGGTAAGCTTCTTCCTGCTTGTACAAAGTGTTTCTAAAAAACAAGTTTTCAGATAGAAAGAAAACTGCTCTTGAAGAGCTTCGTGAAGTAAGTCATTTAGAATTTAATCACTTTAAAAACAACATGCCTACTTTTAAGGAAAAGGAACGATTCGAAGAGCGTAAAAACCGAAAAGACTACTGGCTACATGCGGGAATCATAGTTAAAGTCGTCAGTAAAAAAGCCAGCGACAAGTTCTACAAAGCAAAAGGTGAAGTGACAAAAATCATCGACAAGTATACCGCTGAAATCACATTGCCTTCAGGTAAATAATAAAATAAACTTACTGATTATAAATTCAATCTTTAGGCGATGTTGGCAAATTCAGCCAAGATCAATTGGAAACTGTAATTCCAGCAATCGGGTGTGAGATGTTGGTTGTTAATGGTGCCTATCGAGGCAGTATTTGCGAACTGGAAGAGATTTTAGAAGACAAGTTTATGCTGCGGCTGAGGATAAGCGAAGGCACTCGAAATGGTCGCATTATTGAGCTGCCTTATGAAGATGTATCAAAATTGGCCTGATCATTTACCTTGTAAACTTGCTCAAAAACACATAAAGTGCTTATTGTGATAACTTGTTTTGTAGAGAGATGAATAAATAAATTATTGTTTCACTTGTTTGTTGTTTTTTGGTTGTGATGACCTTCTTTTCTATTTATCTTGTTTTGAACTTCGTCTTTAATTTGTTTGTTAAGATGCCGCCCAAAAATAAAAAGCCAGCGAATGCAGGAAAATCAACAGGAGATTCTGAATCAAAAGAGTCAAAGGGTGGAGGAACATCTGTGAAAGTTCGTCACATTCTTTGTGAAAAACAGGTAATGACTGTTGTTTACGTAGTTGTTATAATTTATTTGCAATTTCAGTCAAAAGTTCTCGAAGCACTAGAAAAATTGAAAGCGGGTATGAAGTTCAACGAAGTAGCTGCCGCTTACAGTGAAGACAAGGCGCGCTCTGGGGGAGATTTAGGCTGGATGACACGCGGTAAGTACGCGGTATCTTTCAAAAGTTTAATCTTTGTTTTCCAGGATCAATGGTCGGGCCTTTTCAAGATGCTGCTTTCGCTCTGCCAAAGAGTACAATTGATAAGCCAATTTACACAGACCCGCCAGTGAAAACTAAGTTTGGTTACCATCTAATTATGGTAGAGGGCAAGAAGTAATTGTTATTTATTGTGAATAAATATTGAATTGAATTTGTATTGGCTTTACTTTGATGAGTTTAACACAAAGCTTCAAATCATACTGAAAGATCAAAGACCAAAAACAATATTCGATTATTTATTATGAAAAAATAAACATCTGATTAATAGTCTTGATTGGGACATAGTTAATTAAGAAGACTACACGCTAATCCATAAAGCTTTCGTCTAGTAGTGAGAAGCTACCCGTTGCGCCGTCTTGTAGAGAACGTAAACTCCAACAGAGATAGCCAAAGGAATGAGAAAATTGGACCATGTTGAGCTGAAGATGATGTCTGACCAAGAGGCTTGCATTTCGTTTCCTGCTTCCACCGGCTCTTTGGCATTTTTCTGATCATCCGAATGCAACTTGCCTATCACATATTCTTTTGCCAGCTCTTTCGCCTAAAAATAAAGCATAAACTTCAACCATAAATTCAAAATATGCTTACGTCTGTTGAATGGCCGACATCGTTGAATCCCTCAGTTGCATCTTGACCAGCCAAATTCAAAATGACTTCTTCGCCACCTGGATGCTCCATGATAAATCTTGGTCACGTCATAAACAAGGTCATCAATAATGATCCATGTCGATTCGGCACTGTTATGCTTGCTAACCTCATCCAAACGCAACAATTTAAGTTGTTTCTGCTCTCCCGGAAGACGGCATCTTAAATAGAAAAATATTAAATTAGCCAAATATTCGTGGAAATCAATCAAATTGAACACGTAATGCGAAAAATTCTGAATGTTAATGCTATTGGAACGGAAACAATTATAGACTTTACACTACCAATAAAAGCAGCAAATGGGAGTTGAACAAAAATCACCAGGGAAATGTAGAATTATTAGGAGACTGTTTCTTAAATGTGAAAACATGGGCGCACTTCGGACTTGACACAAAAAGTGAAGAATTTATTCGAAACTTCCTTTGTTAGTTCAGTGAGTTTGATTGTTTATCTGATAAGGTGGTTCGAGTAAAAGAGAATATTTAAAGTTCTCACTTTACTGCAGTGAACTGCTCGCGCTAAAACAATCAATCGGAAAGAGGTTCAAGATTTTATTCAACTAACTCATCGCCTTGCTTTTGCGAATAGTTTTTAGAAACAAAGTGAGTTTAAAAGGTTTATCAACAAACGCATCTAGTTTTTTAGTCTACACGCTTTGTTCTGATATGCATTGTTTTCGTACAAAAATGATTACGTAATTGAATTAAGCAGCAAACCAAATTAACTGTTTATTTTGAACAATCAAACTTGTGTTTTTACAAATTCTACACGCTATTCAATGTTGTTTGTCAATTATTAACTGCATAGTTCTGGCTTATAGTTTGCTTTCACGTCTTGCTCGGTTCTCTTTCAACAATTTGCCTAGAGTTTGATGATGGAAAGGAAGAACGGAGTGTTGATTAAGGTCAGATTGTTTGGCCCAACTGAAAAGTGAGAAGAAGTAGAAGCACACTATTATTAGTTTTAAGTTAAAAATAGGCTCGTTCGACTCGGATATTCAACTTTTGCTCGACTGGAACTTCCAGTGCCGGTAATTTAGTCAGGTAAGACAAGTCTATTTTAACTTAAAACTCAATAATATGATGTTCCTGAATTTACCGGAAAAGTGCTTCGTAAACATCCCCATCTCGACGTCCAAGACATGAGTTCAATTGACGATCATCAAAGTCCCAAGAGTCAACCAAATTAACAGCGTTTTTGCGCATTTCAGCAAGAGCGGTGTAGAGTTGGTCACGGGACACATCACATTGAGCCGAAGAAAGATATCCATCTTCAAAATGATCAGCTCGGCATTCTTGCAACTCATAGTGCAGATATACATGTAAAACGTTTGCTAGAACTTTCTTGATAGTCGGATCGGTTTCGTTTTGAACTGTCTAAACGTTGCTGTTTAGTTTAACTAGTCTTTAAATTAACACTTGCCTGAATGAAGTTACGAGACAAAAACGTACGAGTGTGCGCTTTGGCGGCTTTTGTCAATTCGACTCCGCACTAAATAAATTGTTACGGGATGATTGAATGAGTTTATTAAAACTCACATAAACCCAAGCTTCTTCATGGCTCAAGCCTTGGTGTTTTGTTTGCTCTAATTGATGATAGGCACGCAAAATGATTTGACGTGCAATGTGTTCAAATCCTGCTTGAATGGACCACCACTGTTCTTCTAGATTTTGTCCTTGTTTGAGAGTTGAGCGTTTGGCGACCAATTTTGTGTCGAAAAGGTAGCGAGTCAACTCGGATGGTTGGCCTTTTGGTTTTCCGGATTTGATTTGAGGCGCCAGTTTCATCAAATAACGAGCCAGTTGCAACAACATCACCATGTTTTCTCCTTCGTAGGTGCAACCACCAACCGCGATTCCGAAAATGGCGGGAATGCCTGAACTTTTTGAATAGCCGTGGCCACCACATGCCATTCTGCACTGTAAATATCATTCAAACTACACATTTTAAACACTGAAACAACTAACCTGTTCAATGCCTTGTGAAGCTTGGAACGAAGTAACTGATTTAAGGCCACTGTTGAGCGCATGAAGGTCAGACATCAAATCAGCTTTGCCTTCTTTTACTTCTTTCATAACACGCTGATATAGATCGCGTGAATAATTGCCAGCAAATTGGAAGCAATAAGCACGGGCGAGTTGAGGAAGCAATCGATGTTGTTGAGTTTGATACTCAAGCACTTTAACTTCGTCTTTTCTGCAACTTTTAAGTTTGAATCAATAGCTTTAAAAAAATTAGCTTACCCGTCAATTTGACCTTGTCGACGAACGCAAGAATAACGAATAGCAATTGTTGAAGCTTGTGCCAAAAAGTGCGCCATAGTGTAAATCCTAAAAGAACTAAACTTTTGATTTATAAGCAATAAAGACTTGCATGTAAGATCTGACGAACATCATGGAAGCATATCCAATCTTTGGATGAATCGGTTTGTGATAGCTGCCATCTGAATCAACTTTGGAATGACCCATCAACATGTTGCGACGTGGAATCCGGACTTGATTGAAGCGCAAATATCCATTGTCGTTGCTGTTGATTCCAATTTTTGGACCAATATCTCCGACGTCAACTCCCGGCATTGGTTCGTGTGTTTCTGGATGACGAATTTGAACCATAAATGCGTGAGCTCCATAGGACTTTCCTTGGGTTATCAATTGAGCCATAACAACGATGAAATTTGATGATTTGCCCAAATTGCCTGGAAGCCATTTGGTTGCAGTAACGGTTGGTGAATGAAGAACGAATTCTTGAGTACGCGGATCATAAGTGGCAGTAGTTTCAAGCTTCTTCAAATTTGTTCCATGGCCCATCTCAGTCTGGGCATATGTTCCAATAAACTCTCCATTTTTTGCACGAGTCAGCCACTCTTTTGTCTGTTCGGCGTCACAATTAGTTTCCAGCATAGGAATAAACATAGTGTGATGAAGTCCCATTGGTGCTCCGTCATCGCCAACAACGAGCCTAACAAATAAGTTATTAAAAACTGTCAAACACAGTCAATCCCTAGTTTCAAAAACGCTTACTGTCTCAAATAAGTTTGCTCATCCAATGAATTTGGATCCAAAATTTTGTCCTTGTACTTTTGCAACAACATTGTATTCTTGGCCGCATTTTCCAACATTTGCATTCGAGTCATAAAGGAAAGATCTGTGGAAGACCGATTCAGTTCAGGAACGCTTTTCACGTAAGAAAGAATTTCCTTTCGGCTAAAAACAAAGATAAAGACGATATTTAAGAATGTTATTTTACCGTTGAACAAACTTCGGATTTCCATAGATTCGAGAACAAAGAACGTCAGTGTCCTAAAGACAGTCTTGAAATTAGGTCTATGAAAATGATTAGTTTACAAATGCGCAGTTTTTACGCTCATCCGTCAAATCCTTGTTGTCGTACGACTGTATGTAACGATTCGGCATTTCGCTTGGCTTGAAAGTCTCTAATTGTATTAAATTGAATAACAAATGTATTGATCACGCAACCTAAAATGATCCTCTAGATCAGACACTAAAACCTCTTTTAAACGAGTAAGTTAAAAACAACGCCGGTACAAGTTAATTAGACACTCGATTTAACAAAAAAAAGCTTGCCTATAAACTACGAAAAACGTATGCTGCTTTGAGCGCGATCGCCAAACACGCTGAGACTTTATCATTTGTAATTTTTCCAATCGAAAACGATTTTTATAGTCGCTTGAAAAAGGCACTACATTAACTCTGCTCACTGCAAAGCAATACACGCAAACGAATTAAACACACGAATTCAAGACAATTCTCACTAAATTAAGCACAAATTTTATGATTTGCATCGCGTTGATCGGACAGAACTTTTTGCATAACGCAGACTTGAAATCAATAGAAACAATAGAAACTATTGAAATGCCTAAAAATAAAGACGCACAACACTTGCAAAACCTTAATTGTTCAATTGAACGAATGTTTGAAGCAAATCACTGTATTTCACAGGTTGTCACGCTCTATAATCGCATAAAGCCTTCTTAAGGCTAGACTACTCGCCGAAGCGTTAATAATTTAATCAAAACAGTGAAAACCGTTTTGAGTGTGTGTTTGTGAACTCATTGCTTTTTACGTGCAGTCTTCGCAAACTCCGTGAATTTATTCGAATTATTCGAATTGTTTGAAAGTGTTCGGAAGGTGTTCGGGAAGTTAATCAAGGGAATAAGTTTATTCTTGAATGAACAGTATAGAACTTTACAATTATAATTCTTAGATCTTGCTCTTTTCACGGTTCTCTTTCATCATTTTGCCAATTGTTTCGTGATGGAAAGGCAATACTTCTGTACGATTCAACTCGGAGTTGTTTTTAGCCCATTTATAAAGATTTGCGTAGACATCTCCATCACGGCGTCCCAATACCTTTAAAACATCTAATTAAACTTAATTGTGTTGAATAAAACTTGCCGAATTAAGCTCGCGATCAGAAAATCCAAATGAATCAACAATGTTTACGGCATTCTTTCTAATTGCCTTCAATGAGCTTTCTAATTCAACACGAGAAATGTCTAATTGAGCAGGAGTCGTGTAGCCAAACTAGAATATCTTGTAAGTTTAAAAAGTGTTAACAAATTCTTCACCTCCAACAAGCCCGAACGACAATCTTGGACTTCATAGTGCAAGTACAAATGCAACAAATTAGCCAAAACTGCTCGAATGGGATGAGATTTTTGACTATGGACTTTTTCAATGAAGTTGCGAGACAAGAAAGTGCCTGAAGTTGTAAGGTTTACCTCAACTTTTAAGAAATGCTTTTAGACGTACGAGTGTGAGCACGGCTAGCTCTTGTCAAATCAAGATGAATCTCGTTCCATGCCAAGTTCGTGAGCCATTCCTCGCGACTTCAACGTTTGTAGACGATCAAAAGCCCTCAATGTGATTTGCCGGCTAATTGATTCGAATCCTTGTTGAATGTCAGTCCATTGATCCTCGCGAGATTGATGAGAAGACAATCTAAAATACTTGTGTCATAACGTTTAAAAGTTTGAAAGCTCTCACTTTGATTGCTTGTTCAAATGCGGATTGAAGAAGTAGGCAACTAACGGACTTGTGTTTTTAGGCTTTTCACCGTCACGCACTTCTTTGCCGATTTTAATCAAATAACGAGCCAGTTGCAACAACATACCATGTTTTCGCCTTCATAAGTTGCTCCTGCTACCATAACGGCAAAGATCTGTGGAATTCCACTCGCATAAGAATATCCGTGTCCTAGATTTGTGATTAAATAAATGATATACTTTTAAAGGAAATAACAACCTCCGCAAGACATACGGCACTAAAATGATTAAATTCGGTTTTCAAACACTCACAACGACTAACCTGTTCAATGCCCTGAGCGACTTGATAAGTAACAACAGCCTTTAATCCAGAACTTAAAGCGTGAAGATCGGCCATCAGTGACGTGTTTCCACTGTTTACTTGGGCCATATTTTCAAAGTACAAATTCCGAATAAACTCTCCGGCCAACAAGAAGCAAAACGAGCGCGATATTTGGGGCAAAATTCTATATTGCTGACTCGTGTAGTCAAGAATTTTCACTTCTCCATTTCCTTCCAAAATCTCGCCTTGTCGTCGAATACACGAATAACGAGTAGCAATTGTGGCTGCTTGTCCGAGATGTTGGCCCATTCCGTGAATCATCACTGATCGGATGTACATCATTCCAGTGTAAGAAAGCTTATCGTGAATAGGTTTATTAAAACTTCCATCTGCATCAACTTTTGCGTGTTTCATGAGCATGTTGCGTCGAGGAATCCGTACATTGTTTAGACGTAAAAAGCCATTGTCATTTGAATTTGCTCCAACCTTCGTGCCAATGTCTCCAACTGTCACGCCAGGCATTGGCATATGAGTGTCTGGATGACGGATTTGAACCATAAACGCATAAGCACCGTGGCTCTTTCCTTTAGTTATCAATTGAGCCATCACGATAATAAAGTTGGAGGATTTTCCCAAATTACCTAAGATTAATCGTTTATGTAAGTAATTGTGATTTCTTGCCTGGCCACCACTTGGTTGCGGTTATTGTTGGAGTGTTCAAGACAAATTCTTGAGTTTTTGGGTCGTAAGTGGCAGTAGTTTCGAGCTTTTTCAAGTTTGTTCCATGTCCAATTTCTTAAAGAGTTCTTTTCACTTTAAAATCAAAGTTTATATACCTGTTTGAGCGTAAGTGCCAATAAACTCTCGATTCATTGCTTTTTGAAACCACCATTCCATTTGTTCGTCGTCCGCATTGTTCATCAACATCGGAATTACCATAGTGTAATGCAAACTCAAAGGAAAGCCTTGAGGTCCAATCAAGAGACTAAAATTGCAAGTTAAAAGGATTGTAGAAACAACTTACTAGCTCAAATGATATGCTTCTTCGGGCTTGCTTGAATCGATTATTTTGTCTTGATATTTAAAGAAGTTCATCGCGTTTTTGTATACATTTTCTACTTGCTCCAAACGACTCAAAAACGAAAAGTCGGTTGAGGTTTTTGCCAATCTGGAATGCAATGTAACAAGTATAAAACAAATCAACTTAAATACTCACTCCGGAATGCTCTCAACAGCTTCTTGGATTTCATGACGACGCTTTACTTGCTTTGAGCCACCCCAAACTAAGGCCGATAATTCGTCTGTATCAAATGGGCAAAGTCGGCGTTCAGCCGCTAAATCCGCATTGTCTCCCTTTTTCAAACAACGATTGGCCATATTGAATGTTTGAATAAAACAGAGAAAAGAAATTCGATTGCAATCAACGAGTGTTTTCTTACAAGTGAAGAAAACATTATCTCTTTGCACTAGACAATTTATAGTTCCTTTTGCTGCCCATTCAATGCAAGTGCGCGTTATCGCCTCCCAACTTTTGACCAGCAATTAAACGTGCACAAAATACGTAACATTACAGATTGTAGATGTTAAACAATATACAATTTATTCAACTAACTTCTTTAAGCTTTTCAAGTTTTCTATTTGAATTTTGTCATCAATCGTTTTTGGCACAATTTGAGAAGGATTTTCGGGAACTTCTAACGGAATTAACCGCTTGTAAACACTAATCCATACAGACAAAGTTGCAACCAGCACCAGTATTTGAAGACACCATGTGATTGGCGGTCCGAACACTGTGTACATTGTGGAAATAACCAAAGGTCCAACTAAACGTCCACAGCTTCCAATCATTTGTAATATTCCCTGATGGGTGGCTTGACGTCGAGGACCGATAACTAAAATGTGTTTGAAGTTTTATGAATCTTTAATCAACTAACTAACCTTGTGAGAACACTGTGTTCAAAGTAATGTTCACCAAGCAAAATGAAGCGCCCATAATAAACACGTAAGAGAAGAAATAGAGCCAAATATTCACCGGTTTAACGCTATCGCACCAAGACAAGTGATCTACATTACATCCTACCGGTTCTGTTGCATTTCCAGACAAATAAGAATTGTAATCTAAAAACATTTGAATAAGCTCGTTTTGAACTGAAAGAAGCAAGCTACCTTGTTCGGTGAAAGTCTTCAGGTGACCGTCAACGAAAGGCCACGAGAACGTGCCCACATAATAAAGTCCGAAACCAATAAATCCGACGATGCACGTTAACCGTAAATTTATACTAAAACTTGATTGCTTTAAAGTATGCAAAGTTGCTTTCAACTTACAACCGGTCCATTTTGAATAGAACAAAGCCAACATACATAACCAACTCTACAAGACTCACGCCGACGTGTGACAATGAAATGTAACTAACGGCTTGACTTTTTGTCCAGGCAAAAATAGTCATTGCAAACGGAGTTGCCAATCTAAATGTTAAAAGTTTTAAATTACCGCGTAAGCGGACTTACGTTTCGACGTTCGTGAAAATAAACATTTGTGTGAAGCGTCCCAAATAACAAGCAAATAAGGCAAGTCGATCGTATTTGGGAATATAAACTTTCTGTCCATCTTTTTTGACCTAAAAGGGGGATCTTTTAAAGTAAGTATAAATCGTTTTGTACCTTGTCGTTAACCAAGCCAGCATATTTTTCCTCAAAAACAAAAAGCATTGTAAGAATGGCAATTGTGTTGACAAGAACAGCAAAAACTGCCGGCGCTGTGTACATGCTCAAACGAAAGTTGGAGCTGATTTCCCATCGGGGATACAGGCAAAAAGCATCGAGAGGACCCAACGCTAATCAAGAGCCAATCCCGGTCGGGAGGCAACAAAGTTCGTGGATGGAGTATTTCCCAAACCTTTTAAACAGCCGACCACATTTACGGGAATGTCTAATTGGAACGTGTGCAGCATAAACTAATTTAAAATTATTACTTGGTGGATTAGCACAGGAAGAGGCCTTTGGATCCAAAAGAAGCAAATGCTTAATTAACTTCTAAAAATAACATGAGTTCCATCAATCAGTTCATTAAACCAGTCTGTGAAAATACTCCATCCACGAATTTTTCTAACCTATAGCAATTGCACGACTCCGGTCCGGCAACGTACTCGCTGATGCACAGAAAGTTCTTTAAAAGACCGATATTTGCTGGAATACTACAATAATTCTTCATTTGCAAACCAAAACTTACTCGCACCAATACCGTTTACAAATCGAGCCACAAATATTACCCATCTACGGTCGGATTCAAACAATTGAGCACTCACATAAATAACATTGCCTGCCATTTGAATAAGGATGCAAGCAACAACTGGCAAGCGAATTGATTTGAAAACACGATTGCTTATGTAGCCAACGAGTGGTGCGGCTATGATTTGACCAAAACTGTAAGAAGCTATGCAGTAACCCAGAAACGACTCTGTAGTTTTGTGATCCAAGCTAAACAATTGGACAATGTAAAGATTCGAACATTAAAACTAATTACATTTGCATATAAGGCCAGATGCTGGCGAAGAAAAGACCGAACTGTGCACCGGTACAAAGCATAAAACATCCTATTAAAATAATTGATCGCCATGGCGTTTTTGGCACTTCCTTTGGTTCATGCTCGCATGAACTGCAATTTGACGCCAATTCAAGTTTCGGATTATCTTGAGGATCGTCTTGAACGTTCATCGTCGTAATGAACTAAACAATCCAATTGTTGTTAAACACAATTTAAAGCGTAAGCAAAATAAAACAACGCGACTAGTAAGTTGAACACAGATTTAAAATCGTTCGATTATCATGGGAAAAAAGTCGACCTCTGAACATAAAGTCCAAAATATAACGAGACGCATCCGTTCAATGAGCCAAACGGCCTACCCGTCTCATCCGGCCTTTAAGTGGACACAAAAAGAGACCAAAACGCTTTCGCCGTCAGTGCTTATTTCCAGGACGTTTGTGATCATTTTGTGCATGCAAATTAAAGATCTCCGTTGATTGTTGTTGCATTAAATTAATTGTGACAACACTTTAAAAATAAACAAAGACAAGAAGATCAGTTTGCTCTCAAAAATTGTTTGAAGTCAAAAACATTTATAACCTCTAAAATAGTTTGCCGAGCACACAATGAACAGATTTGATTCTACAGGGGGGGAAAGCCCCCCCCCCCCCCCCCCTGGCGCCCCCCCCCCCCCCCCCCCTCCCCCCCCCCCCCCCCCTTCCCTCCCGGCTTCCCCCCCCGCCCCCTCCCCCTGTGCTCCCCCCTGTGGTTGGGCGGTGGGCGGGGTGCCGGCTGCGCTGCTGGCCCCCTTCTCCCCCCGCCCTCCCTCTGCCCCCCATCCCCCCCCCCCCCTTCGGCCCCTCCCCCCCCCCCGCCCCCTGTATTGCACAAAGTACATTTGATTTTAGGCGTGGATTTGCATGTAAAATCAATTTGGAAATTGTTCAGTTTCTCGTGAGCTCCGTGAATGATCAATGATCTGTGTCTGCGTTTTTGCACTGTTCAAAAAACGCTTGTTTGTTTGAAAAATCTAGGCCGTTGTGCAAATGATGTTTTTTAAATTTAAGTGCACTTGTTTAAAGTATTCAATGTCATTTATGGAGCAAAATTATAAATTTAAAACAGATCATTTGAATTCAGGTCGTTTCTTCACCTTTTTGCGCTCTCTCAACTTTATGACTCACTTCAACATGCGGCCAAACAGTTTTCAACAGAGACACGTTGGCTTATTTCCAGCCTGCCGAGTTTAAGTGTTTTGACCTCTTGGTACAATTTAAAACATCCAACCAATTTTGTTGATTCATTTAACTTAACATTACACTCGAATTACTTTAGTCGTAAATCACGATGCGAATACTTCACATTTTGCAATAAGATTACGAAACATACTCTCGCCAGACGATGCGAATATTTCGAAATTCATGCGACTATTCACACACACAAACATGACTATAAAAACAGTTGGCTCATTTAAGTTTGGCGCGTCTTTTCATTTCGTTGTTTATTTGAGCGTTCTTTCGCGGAGAACTTATTGCTTTAGGTACTCTTTGATTTTGAATTGCGTGTTGATATTCCTATTTGAACTACTCAAATTAAAAGAATCTTTTCAGATTATCGGATTACGAAATGTCGACCTCTCAGAAACATCAGAATTTTGTGTCGGAAGCGATGAAGGACAAAGCCGTTACGGATATTGCTGGAATTGGCCCGGTGTACGGCGAGCGATTGACCGAAAAGGTAGGCATTTTAGATATTTAAGCATTTCGCAATCACTTTCTATTTCCAGGGTTTCGATAAAGCCTACGTTCTCCTCGGACAGTTTCTGCTCTTGAAGAAGGACGAAGACATGTTCATCGACTACTTGAAGGAACAGTTCCAGTTCAACCAGAAACACGCAAAGTCATGTTTTGACTGTTTGGCGGAGTGGACGGAGTTCAACGTCTAATTTACTCAATAATCCCTTAAATTGCCTTATTGTGTAAAATAATCAGAGTTATTCGTTTTTAAATTGTTATTTTTGTGATTAGTTGAAATTTTAGTCTTTTGCACAAAAATGGTTCGCTAACTTGTCTGATTATTTTGAGTATTCATTTACGAGTCTGTGCTTTTAAATAAATTATTACTGTTCGATCAGTGTTGATTATGTTTATTAAATTTACAAAGTGGAACAGTTCTTGTACACGTAATTATTTGGCAAAGTATATACACAAATACCCTATTGACTGGAGATTTTAAACGGAAATAGATCCGTCTCTGAAGTTTGTTTTGCCGATGATAGCGTTGACCAGAGTTGATTTGCCAGATCGTGTGTTCTCGATGGCGTCGCGAAGAATTGATTCAGTTTGCTCTTCGTTTTTGCTGTTTATCAGCCTTCCGTCGGCATCCAAGCTTTTTGCCGTGTCTTGGTAGTTAGTATACTGAAATTAAGTTGTTAATTTGATTTGAGATGTGATAACACTTACATTTAAGCCGCAAGCAACGTCAGTTTTGAAAACTGGAATTTGTTCTCTTGCGATTTGTGTCCAGTTTCGCATCGTTTCCAACCAAAGCAGCGACTGGAAGTTTGTTTCGAACCTAAATATGAGAGTAACTTCAAGAGATGTGTTAAAGTCTGCTTACAAATGTGTCGAATTCTATAATTGAGTAACCAGCAGATCCATCGCCATAAACGATTACAACAGGCCGATTAGGATAGACTGTTTTTGCACCCAAAGCAAATCCGGCACCAACGCCCAACGTTCCAAAAGCTCCAGGATCTAACCACTGTAACGGACCTTTTGGCTTTACAATGTAAGCTGCGCTTCCAACAAAGTCTCCACCGTCAGCTACCATAATTGCATCTTCAGGAACAACTTTGTCCAAAGTTTTCAACAGCTTCAACGGGTTGATGTTGCCATCCGCCGGCTTTTCTTCCATTTTCTTGGCATTTCTTTGTTCAACGGCTTCGTCGCGTTCACGCAGTTTTTTGATCCATTCTGTAGAAGCTCCGTTCCATTGATGAGCTTTGAGCTTTTCTTTTAAAGAGACAAGAGTTGAGCCAACATCTGCTTGCAACAAATGGTCTCCGTGCCAGTAAAAATCCATGTTCTAAAAAGTTGAATTGTTTTTAAAATCAACATTTAAATTGCCAACCTTTTTTAACTGCTTCGGATCTCGGTTGATAATCACAACTTTTGAATTAGGCGAAAGAAGTTTTCCATAATCCAAACGGAAATCGGCAACAGTTCCGGCTAGGATCACAACATCAGCTTCTTTCAGGGCACCACGGCGATTTTGTCTCATCTGCAGTTGTGAGCTTTGTCCCAAAAGTCCGCGACACATTCCACCAAGATAACAAGGAATTCCAAGTTCATTTACTGTTTGTTGCAATTCGCTTGGGCTAACAGGCGGAAGAGTTGCTTAAATTGCTAAGTAGTTATGTTCTTAACATCATTTATAAGTTTACCTTGAGATCCAAGCAACAAGAGCGGATTTTTGGCATTCGCAATCAACGAAGCGACTGTTTCAATGTCTTTTGGCGAAGCTTTAGGGATGTTGAGAGGAAGTGGAGCCAATGCTTTCTGTTCAAAAGCTTTCCCGAATTGCCAAGAAATGTGTGCAAGACAGTAAGCATTGTACAAACGTTTGTATAGCGATGACTCAGCATTTGGAACAATGCAATCGCGAAATGCGTTTTTGTACGAATATAAAATATCAATTGGAAGCTCGATGAATACAGGTCCAGGTGTGCCGGATTGAGCAATTTGTATGGCTTTTTGAATTGCTGGGCCAATATCAGACAGACGAGTGACTCGAGCAGTATGTTTGCAAATCGGTTTAAAAATTGAGAGCTGATCAATGTCCTAAACATAAAGAAATGTAACTAAGTATATAAAGTAATCTTTATTGATGTTAGTTACCTGGAGAGCACCTCGATACTGCATCAGGGTAGGAGCTGCGCCTCCAATTAAAAGCAAAGGACTTTCCGCCATTTGCGCATTTTTAACTGCTGTGATTGTGTTTGTAACACCTAAAAACATGTTCTTTTTACTAATTGTAATAGTCATTTTAATTACCCGGCCCAGAAGTTACAGCGGCCACACCGATTGATTGTCTTAAACGTGCAACTGCATCTGCTGCATAGACTGTTGTCACTTCATGGCGTGTATCAACTACTCGGATTCCCAAATTCTCACAAGCTACCAAGATTGGACTAATATGCCCTCCACAGAGTGTAAATATTTCTTTAACGTCGTGTGATTTTAATGCCTGTGCAACCAACTCTCCACCGTGTCTTTTGCTTTGTTCATTGACCTAAACAGTCGACAAAAGTTATAAAAGCTCACGAGTCAATAACTCACCCCAAACAAATCCGAAATCCAATGAGAGTTTTTGGAAGAAGACCGCGAAACAAGTCTCTTTAGAGCGTGCATTGTAAACTGAAATTGTTGAAATTAAGGAAGCAACTTCGAGTTGAGTTTATATAGAAGTACTCCCCCACGCAAATTGATCTTTGAAAGCAAAATGTCTCATGGAAAATGACGTTCACTGATCATTGAAACTGATCGAAAAGTTTAAAACGTCACTTGCGCACTTTTTTGTCTGGACACTTGCATGCGAGCTGTTGCAGAACTCAAAGTACGCTCTTTGTCAAACGTCTAAGTGAATATTTTTGAAGAGACACGGAAAAAGAATGAGTGGAAGTGCTTTTTATTCACGAAAATGAACACTAAATGTTGTTTAAGCGCTTTTGATAACGTGAAACAAACAAAGCGTTAATTAGTTGATCATAATTTCTGATTTTTAAAGCAAAGAACGCATAAACTCAATCATGAAACAGCAAAAAGATCAAAAACTGCATCGCAATTCTTTTCTGCGCTCGCTTTTCGCTAAACAACAACAAAGAACGTTAACAGCGAGAAAAAAGCGTTCAAGCGGGCAGACAGCAAAAGAAGGGAGAAAAGAGTGCTGCCGAGTTTTGCTCCCTACAAAACACAACCCATATGAGTTGCTAGGTTGTTTGAACGTCCCCCAAATAAAAGCAACGTGGGCGAATCTTTTAGTCGTTGGTTGTCGGGTGACTAATAGCAAAATCAAAAAACTGGTCATTTGGATCGAGTTAAATGTGGCTTTGCTGGGAAGGTCCGAGAAAGGTTCATTTTCGAATTGGCTTCGAGATGGAGTGTGTCGTAGAAGACATGACATTGTATAAGAAACAGGCCTTCTTAGATGCTGGAGAAAGATGCGGTTTTGGCTGCTGACTCAATGAGCATCAATGGAAGTTTGGACAACAAGGTCGAACAGCAACTTAAGTGCGATTGTCAAACAAAAACTCAATTCGGACTACTGATTGCCAACTTTTTTGAAGTTTTTTCAAAAAAATTAGAGAAAATCGTGTGAATGAGTATGAGAAGCCCACAAGAATATTTCAACAGTTTATTTGAGAAAATCTAACTTCAACAAAACAATTCAATAACTTTTCTTTGCAATAGCTCCGCAAACTTCTGTTGCCAACTGTTTGTCGTCCAATAGTTGAAGCCATTCGTCAGTTCCCATAAAAGCAGTAAAGTTTTGATCCAAAAATTGAAGCGCTTGCTTTTTCAAATGTTCCAAGTTGAATTTGTTGGCTAGTTGAAGCAGATTGACCACGTTTTTAAAATCAATCAGTTTGCACAAATGTTCTTCGCATTGGTTCTACGGAAAAGTTTATTAGATTGAGGTTTTTAATTTATTACCTGTAATTCCTCCAACCGAAACGCAAACGTGGCTATTAAAAGGCGTTCAACCTGGCAATAATCACTCAGTTCAATGTCAATACAGTAAATATGCCTCAAAACTAATTCAAAAGCGTCTTCATCAATTCCTTTCAAATAAATGCAGTTTTTGTTTGAACTTTCACGAATAATGCTTTCAAATTTTGGTGATCGTAAACAAAGCACTAATTTGCTTGCCATAAAAGTTTGTTTGCCAACTCGAATTTCCAAGTCACAAAATTCGGCATCGTTATAGAACTTTGACAAATCGAGATGTGACGTTGTTTCAAAACTGTTTGGCAAACTTGAAGCCAAACTGTCCAGACTAAATGATCGCGGTTTTACGTTTAACTGAATAAATGCGTGACATTCAACAAAACGTTGGCCAAAATTGTCTATTTGAACAACTCGTAAAGGAAATTCCAATAAATCAGCATGAAACTCAATTTTTCCGTACGGGCAGCCAGAATAATCTAAACGTAAATGAAATCATCACAATAATGTGTAACAACAAACCTTGCCATGAATGTGTCTCACTTCCGTCAACAAATTTGTGTGGTTCCAAAAACTCCAAGCGAATTTGACAACTAATGTTCTCGGCATTTGCTCCTTTGACTTCAAAACACACATTTAGTTGGATACTGTTTAGATCGCATTTGAGGTGGAAAGTATTTTGTGGATATGCATTGGATTCTAGTTGTAAATCAAATCCATCACGTTCAATAGTCAAAATCTCGTCCAAAAGTATCTTCTTTGTCTAAAGGAGTGTTTTTAAAAGAGTGCTTTTAAGAGAGTGTTTACCATTGCAGAGCAGCGTTTTTTGACAAGTAAGTAAAAGATCAACTGATTTAAAATGTTTGGCAACACCGATAAATAAAATCTACTTTTGCGCAATCGCCAATCAACACAATTTTCCCACAGTCAATTGCTTCAATTATAAGTGATCAAAAGACACAAGTAAATCTTTATTATGCACATACAAACAAAGCTGATACAATTGAATTAACTAATCAATTTTCTTTGCTTTTAATGAGACCAATAAATTGTTTCTGAACAAATTGTTTCTGAACAAAGTAAATGCCAGAACAACTAAGTTAAATGAGTATTTTAAAAGTTTGGTCGTCAAGTATCCAAAAACAATTAAAATAAAAGCGACGGATGCAATGATGTCCAGATTGAAGTTTTCAATAAATGTTTCGTTAACAGCATCCAAAATGAAATCTTCGCTGATGTCAACCTGTTCCGAAAATTCAACGTGTTTGACAAACAACTCTTCTTGTTTGAACGGGAGATTTCTGACTTTCTTGCTTAAATCGAGTGATCTTTCGCGGTATCTAAATACATACTGTGAAAGGTTATGTAGTTTAATTACTTTTTGTTGTGCAAAACCTCTTCCAACGCTTGAGGCATTTTGTCTAGTTCTCTTTTTGGCACAACCACGCCATTTCCTCGATTTTGAACCATTGCCGAGTTGAACATTTGATCTCTGAACATAAAGACATTAGTTGTTAAAGCTAGTTAATTGCTTGCCCAAAGAACGGAACAGCAATCAAAGGCACTCCGTAATAGACTGCTTCGTTTAAAGAATTTACTCCAACGTGAGTCAGAAATGCGACTGTGCGTGAATCAGCTAAAACATTAAACGGTTAAATATAAGTAATAACAAATTACCTAAAATTGATGTTTGTTGGACCCATTTGAAAGCGTGGACGTTGTTTGTGTAGTTTTTGATATCGGCCAAAATTTCATCGTTAATTTCAGTCAAACGCCAAATAAATTGATAGTCTGGATAACGTGCAAAAGCTTCAAGTAATTGTCTGCGCACTTCTAAACAAATAAACTAAATGAATCAGGACGAAATAATAAGTTTACCTGTTTTCATGTATGCTGTGTTAACTAATGATCCAAATGAAATTAAAACAACGCCGCTTTTTGCTTGCTTGAAAATCTTTTCTGTTTGCTGAAGACACAGCAATTATTTGAACTTATTTATTGTTTTACTTACCTCATTTAACTTTCCTGGATTTTTGTTTACAGCAATTCCGCCAATGTGTTTGATTTTCGGTGTATTCAGACGTGTGAAATCCATGATTTCGTAAGTGTTCAGCCAAACAAAAGATGAATGGCGTTGCATTTCGGCCATTGTTGGATGATCTTGACCAAGGTGCTGTTTGATTACTTCATTCTGAACAAAAAGACTGGAAGTAAGTTAAAATGTGTTTAATTTACAGTTGGGCCGCATTCAAGATTGAGAATGTAGAAGCGATTAAGCAAGTACTCGTAGAAGTTATAAAACAAATCAAAATATGTTTTAACTGGTCCTATTCGATTGTAACTTGTCATAGCTAAAAGTAGAAGCTAATAACATAATGTTATTTGATTTATACCCTGGAACATGTCGAAAATTCGGTTGTATGCCGTGAGAAAAACCTGTTGGCTCTCTAATTGTAAATGCACTTGTTTCGTGTGTGCTTTTAATGCCCAGTAATTTGAAAACGGCCCAAGAACATCCGTCAAAGACTTCTGACAAACCAACTGTGTAGTTTCGTGTACGCAAGTAATTCAAAAACTGGTGATCGGAAAGAAGAGCTAAACGTGATCATAAGTCTTCAAACTTGCCTTCAAAACTAACCATCGCAGTGAGTTCCCATGTACTTGCCGAACATCTTCCATTCTTTAGTGTCCCAATCACCATCAAAAGCTTCATTGCGCATGGTCATCTTTTTATTGACCTCTTCCAACTTGTCCATGTTTTTGCCAACAAATTTAATAATGTTTGCTTTCTTGCTGCCGTTGTAGTTGAGATTTTGATCCCAGATTTCGACAACAAAGTCCTAAAAGCAATGTTAAAACAAACTACAACTCTAAAAACTTACAACTTCGTGTCCAGCATCCACTAAAACGTCAGCCAATTTGCCGGTATATTCCAAATGTGAATAGCCAATATTGTTAGCAAGATAAAGAGCCCGAAAAGCTTGAGATGATTGTGCAAATAAACATAAAATGAGCAAATTTAACATCGCATTTAATGGTCGCTTTAAAGCCAGCAAAGTGATTGATAATTAACAAAACAAACAGTCTTTATATGCCCAGTCAATTGTAACCACACACATACGCGGACATTTCATTTGAAAGATTATTGGGTGTAAAGTGCGTTACTGAATGTTGTGTTTTGTGGTGCCGGAAACAAAATGTTTTATGTCTGGAGATTATCATGACTTTTGATGATTTAGTTCAAAGTTTAGTTTTGGGTTCAAAACCTTGTGTTGAAGTACTTTGTTTAACAATAGCATTTATATCTTGTAGTTTACGTTATCAATTTGTTTGATCGGCTAAACTGTATGTACCTGTTTTAAGCATTCAAAATGTTTCGAAACTTCAAAGTGCGCAGAATTGATTCGTTTAAATGTCATCATTTTTGCGATCAAAATGATCTCACAACTAAACTGACGTCGATTCCTTTCAAGGATTTATTCGTTAAGAAATAAAGTATACCGGGTAATTTGACTAGGTTGGCACAGAATTAAACTTATAACAACAAGTTAACATCTTTGAAAATAACTTCTAGTTTTTCTAGCAATCCACAAACAATAAGTCAAACACAATTGCATCAGAAGTTTGCAGACGGAAAACTGTAATAGTGTGCGAAAAGCATCTCGATTTGTCTGTTTTGTTAAGCGAGTTCTTTCGTTTATGCTAACCATTGCAAATAAGGCTTCTCCGACTTCAAACATATTTGTTATCGTGTAGAAAATCTGGAAATTGTTAACCAATTTAAATACCGCAGCGCATAAAACTTACATTGAACCAAATATAAGGAGTTAAAAGTGTTGAAGTTGCCGTCAGTGTGCCCAACATTAACAGAACCGATACGAATACTTGCAATGTTTGTTCTAAGTAGAAGAAAAACAAGCGATACGGTGAACTCCATCCATAAATAAGCCAAAATGCATGTTGGACGCCATTACTAAACTCTTCTATCGGGATAATAACAGGGAAGTCATTCTAGAATAAACAGTTTACTGAATAGTTTGTTGAGCAGAAGTTGATTTAACTACCTTAATTGTGATCAGAAGGAAAGGTCAGAAGAAACGTGCTGCCCAAAGCAATAAAGATGGTGAACAATGAGATCAGTTTGGCAACATGCTAAAAATAGTCTTTAAAGACAGAAGTTAAACAAGTTCAAACCCTAATGTGCAAACTACACATGCAACAATTTAGACGGTAAGTGCCCATCAAAAATTACATCATCAACGTGGCTAAAATTAAGTTCTTTAGTCAAAATCTGCGAAATAATTTACATCTTAATAGCTCACTTTTAGCATATTCTTAGTTCTTACAAAACCGCGCACTAACCCAACAAAAATTGTCGCCACCACAAGCCAAACAGAAATTAATTTGGTTCGACGCTATGCACCCCAACTGTTTAACCTCGATTCGGCGCTTCTCCGTCATAGTCATCCACGTCGCTATATCATTTGCGGAGATCTTCTCAGCCGCCGGCTTTCGATAAGGAGTCGTGCGGTTGTTGGTTAGCCGTTTGCAAAGCTTGTTGCGTAAACTGAACAGATTGCAAATTGAATTGAACAACTTTGTCGATTGCATTCAAACTTGTTTAAACACTTTGTACTTTTAAACTTGCAAAAAACTCTCAAACACAGCAAACGTTTTATTAATCGGTTTGCCGCCTCGACAACTCATTTCAATAAGAAACCTGGAATGCAAAACAATAATGGCCAAAAGTTTCTCATCGAGCCGCCTGCGACCAACAACTTTACTTCATTTTTGTTGTTTGTATAAAACTGCAACGGCTATTGTTTTGGCCGAGACGGCGAAATCAACATGAATTCAACTACAAAATGCGATACCGGTCAGTTTCGCTTGTGTGGAATTTGGCTACTTATTGATGAGCAGAAAAGGTTTTTGATTGCTGGTTGCTAGTTTTGCATGCCAACTCAAAGATGTGTTGCTATAGATTGAGTGGATGTGTCTGGTTTATAATATCTGCCATTCTGCTTGCATTGGCTTTGATCTGTTTTATTACGGCGACGTTCGGTCTTCTCTTGACACCAAGTGTCATTCATCAAAAGATTCTGGAGGTTTGTTATTTTCCATGCTTAGAAGCTAACTTTAAATTAATTGCTTAAGTCTGCAAAATGGGGTTTCGACAAAAGAGGCAAACCGACGGCAACTACAAAAGCCTGGGAAAATCCCAAGTATAAAATGTTCTTTCAAGTCAACGTCTTTTCCGTTCTCAACGCTGAAGAAGTTAACAAAACTCGCACCACAATGCCGTTGTTTGAAGAGCGAGGACCTTATTCTTTTAAGTAAGTAGTCAAGTTTATTGGAAGTTGTTTTGATCGAAAAGTTCAAACTTCAGAGAGTATCGACACAACAAATATGAAATGGAGGAAAAAGAGTTGGTGACATATCAAACCAAGAAAACTTACATCTTTGATCCGGACACTTCTTGCGAAGATTGTTATTTGGACGATTATGTGACAGTTGTAAACTTTCCTTTGCAAGTACACTAGACTTTCAACTTAAAGCGACAATTAAAAGAATAATTTGCAGGTTATGCAATATACTGTTATGGGAGACATACTTTCTACTTCGGTTCTTAATGGTCTACTTGAGAACACCACAACTACGGCATTTAAAAGAGTCAAAGTCCGAAAGTTGCTTTTTGATGGCTACGATGATGAGTTATTGTTAGCAGTAAAAGAGGCCTATCCAAAAATGTTAAACACAACACGCGCTGGGCTCTTTCTTGGTGTAAGTTTTAGATGTGCCGAGCATACTTCTAACAAATATTACTGATTGCAGAAGAATGGAACTTATAACGCTCCAATCACAGTCAACACCGGCTCGAAAAACATTAATGAAATTGGAAAAGTCTACTTTTGGAACTACTCGTCAACAACGGATGCTTGGTACAAACCGGAAGCTCAAGAGATACATGGAGTTGATGGCCAATTCTTTCCTCCTAAGAAATACGGCCATTTAGATAAATTTGAAATTTTCGTTGGAGATATTTGTCGGTATGTAACTACTATTTTAATTGTCTAATTGATTTATCAATTTACAGAGCGGTAAAATTCAAGCACAATGACACCGTTTACTTTGACAATTTGTTGGTGGACGAGTACTTAATTGACAATTCTATGGGCGATCCGGATGAAGAGCAACGCCTTGGCTATTGCAATCCAAACTCAGCTCGTTTCTTTGACGATCCGAAAGTTCAACCAGCATATTGCTCTCCAGTTGGATTGCTGGATATAGAGTCTTGCCAGCCGTTAGCCAAGGGATTTCTCTTTGGTCAACCGCATTTTAAGGGAAGTCCTGACGAAATTCGCCAAATGGTGGCAGGAATCCGTAAACCGAAATCCAGAGAAGTGACAAGAATTCAAATTGAGTCACAGACAGGAGTACTCGTATTTGCTCAACAATTGACTCAAATTAACATTGGGGCTATAAATGGCGACTTGGCGTAAGTTTGTTTTTAAATAGCATCTATTCTTGTAAACTAATTGTTTGAATTTTCAGGCCACTTAATAATTTGACTTCAAGAGTGATGCCTATAATTTGGTTGAACGAAACGGTTGTGTACGATAAAGAAACTGCTAAAAAGCTTCATCAACTATCGAACATCCAGTGGATTATTTTCGACGTTTCTTTGGGTCTTTATTTACTTGGAAATCTTCTACTTTTAAGTCTTGGAATCTTGGCGTGTTGTCAGTGTTTTAGACGGGTGAACTGCAAAATGCTTGCAACGTTTAAACTAATTAGATTCATTTCAGACTACTCAACGGAAACAAACAGTCTTGGTCAATCAATACAGCCTTCCGCCAACTAACGTTGTTCCAAATCAGCATAACTTGTATTCATCGATTAGTGTTATTTCAAATCCAGCAACTTTCAAATTGAAAGATCCGCTGCGACGCAGTCTTTGATTGTAATTATTGGAGTAAATAAATTGAACACTGGTTTATTCTTATAACTCACAATCAACAATGCAATCGACACTCGACGACAACAACAAATATCTATGAGAATTTGATGTGGAATATTTAATAAGATGATTAAACGATTAAAACGGCATACCTAAAGAGTCGAAAATGAAATAAACGAGATACCCGTACACGGACTAGTAACAATTAAACTAACAAAAGAACTATACAGCTGGATACCCGAACAACGAAAGCGGAATTAGACAATTGTTGGGTGAGAATTCTGATGATAGTAAATGGCATCATTGGTCACCTGTGAAGGCAATGCATTTGGATGGGCGTCCGGAGGGCTACCATAGTTGTGCATGCTCTGGTCGGAGTTTGGCGAGAACTCCAACGTGTTGGTGCCGTTTGAGTAGCTGGGCACCTTCGAAGATCCGTAATAGTTGGCTGGAGAGTACCAGTTTGTGTTCATTTCCGGATATGCTCCGGTCGTGTAGGAATAACCATTTTGCGGATAACCATTCATGTTGTTAAAGTTGTAATTAAAATGAGTCGAATTGTTGGAACTTGTGCCCGACGGATGCATTGGCGGAGAATGAGTTTGGCTGTCCGACGACGAACAAATAGAGCTGTTCATGAGTTCAGGTGTTTGTTGTGGATAATAAGTTAACGGTTGAATATATGGCACGTTTTGAGACGGCAGAGTTACATAGCTTGGATAATTGTACTGGCTGTTCATTGCGCCCTGGCTTTGACCGTTGTTTGGAGAAGAAGAACTGTCTGAAGAAGGTGAAAGCATTGTTGATGGAGTTGGCAGAAGAGATTCATTAGCGCCGCCGATTGTGTTTGACTTTGTCTTTGACTTTTTTGCGGCCTTCTAAAATTAGTTAAACTTATAAAAGTTATTTGTTTCTAGAATAACTACCGTATTAGAAGAAGCTGCACGTTTGTTCTTTCGTGGCGGCTTGGTGTTTGTGTCTGCTGGCTTCTTTTCAACTGGTTGACTTGGAGGCTCATTCAAGATACGAGGACCGTCTTGCCAATAAGCAAAGCGTGCAACCTGAACATTTGCAATACTCATTGAAATAAGTTGTTTTAAATCAATTACATTTTCTGGAGTGCGGTTGTCTGCATCAACAATGTTCTTATCCGCTCCATAATTGATCAGCATCTTAGTAGCATCAACTCGCATGTTTTCGGCAGCCAAGTGAAGAGAAGTTTGTTCCTAAAATTTGGAGAGTTAATATAGTTAGCCAAAGTTACTTTCTAAAACTTACATTAATGTCTTTGGCGTCAATTTTTGCGCCAGCACGTAACAACAACTCCATAATTTTTACGGATCCAGTTTCGGTAGCAACATGTGAAGAGCAGTTCGGCGTCTGGATTCCGGATATTCTTCATCTCCAATGCTGTCGACGTCAACTTGACCAGTAGCCAACAAAGCGCGAACGACCATTTCAGTCAAGTCTCCAACTCTGGCACAAATCTTCAATGGAGTTTCTTCGGAGCGTGCTGCTGCATCCACATTAACTTCGGAGTGATTGCGGATCAAATGAAGAGCAACAAGCTCATTGAATGCATCAGTTGACTCGATGGCAATGTGAAGAACGTTGAGTCCGTCTCGATCAACGCGTTTCAAATCGGCGCCTCGACTAACCAACAATTCAATCAAACGAATGCCAACATCTCCGCGGCGGTTGACGGCAAACATAAGAGGCGTTCGACCCACTAAATATTAAAAATTGAATGTTAATCTCAAAAGCTCCAATTGCTTACTTGAATCAGTAGCATTAGGATCGGCACCATGATTCAGTTGCTTTTCAACTTCTTCAACAACCTTCTGATCGTCAGTCATTTTAAGAATGTGGTGCAAAGGCGACAAACTAGCAGGATCATGATCCAATTTGTTGAGCTGCTCACGAGATGCTGACACAAAGCTTCCGGCCATGCTGCTTGCTCCAAGACTTGTGAGTGTGGACATATTTTGCGGATAACCACCAAAATGACTCTGAGTGAATGTATTCAACGATGTCATTGAGCCGGGGAAGCCTTCTAAAAAGCAGATTTGAGTTGTATTCAGGGAGAAAAGGCTTACTTGTATTTGTGTTCTTCGGCGGTGTCCAAATTGCAGCAGTGCACAAGTTTCGATCTCTGTAGTGCAACTTTCTTCTTGCCGTAGTCAAAATGCTAATGATCAACAAGACGCTAACAACAACAAATCCGGCGTAAAGAATGTAGTGTCCAACTGGAGTTTTGTCTTGTCCATTGTTGCCTTCAACTTTCTCGAGATGAATTCCGAGCGGTTCCAATACCTTTGACATCGGACCAAGCAGACGAGCAGCAATGTGCTCAACATCTTCTGGACATTCGATTTCCGGTTTCAACACTTTCTCTTTCAAGCAAGTTGAGATGTCGAGTCGGAACGTAATCATAAAGCCATTGTATTTGGTGCCTGAAATTAAAGACTACTCATAAATAAGCTGACACAAAAATTGCGAACCTGACGTGTTAGTTGTCTTTGGTGGAGGATTCGGATTGATCTCTTTGCCAAAAACAATGTCTTTGTTGTCTGGATGAATAACACTTGTTGTGTCAACCAAGTCTTGAATTCCACGTTCTGGATCAAATTCGTAGATCTTCGGGTAGCCATCCTTGGTAAGTACTATTCTAGCTGAGATGTAAGTGAGCCTTCCTATCTACAAACAAAAAACAATTAAACATACAAACTAATTAAAAGTCTACCTGGAAAATGATGTCGCGCAAATGTCGAATCACAGTTTCTTTAAAGCCGGTAACGAGAAAAATGACGTTTCCTTGCAAGTTTGTATCGCTTGCTTCACTGAACTTGGAGAATGCGCATCTTGGGCCTTCGTAGCCACTGTCACACTCACATCGATAAGAGTCTTTCATGTTCAAGCAACGACCGTGTCCGGAGCAATTGACATCTAAAAAGGAAAGGTTAGTGTCTTAAAGTTTAAATTCAACACTCACTGTCAATTAAGCAAAGATCAACAGACATTATGCATTCACCTTGCGATGCACACTCTTTTATTTGACAATGTTCGCCGTGATATCCGTTTTCGCAATTGCAGTAATAAGAACTAAAAAGACTTGAAAGTCGATTTGATTATTCAGTAGAAAACAAACCTGTAATTTTCAGTTGGTGAGCAATATCCATGTTCTCCGCAAAAATCGTGGTTGCATGGACTTGGCTTTTCAATTTCGCACAACTCGCCTTTGAATGCAGAAGGACACATACAATGGCTTTGTTGATAGCAAATTCCGCCGTTTTGACAATCCTTGTTGCAGCTTTTGTCAACTCGAATCTCGCAATTGTCGCCAATGAAACCTGGCATGCACAGGCACGTATGTCCAGCATAGTTGTTCAAGCAACTGCCTCCGTTTTGGCACGGATTTCTTTCGCAATGTGGAATCAAGTCACGACAGTTTCGACCTTGGAATCCCATTTCACAATGACACTTGTATGAGCCAAACAAGTTTTGGCATTTTCCATTTAAACACCATTCGCCGGCTTCGTCCTCACATTCGTTCACGTCCAAGTCACAGTTTGTGCCCTAGATTCAATATGTTTATGACTTGTTAAAATCAACTTTAACGTACCGTATATCCGTTTTCACAGTCGCAGTAATACTCATTTTCCGAAGTCAGTGAACAGTTGCCATAAGCACACGGATTGCTTGTGACACAAATGTCTTCGAACTCGCAGTTTTCTCCTAAAATGGAATGAGTGCACGCCAAGATCTTAGAAGCTTACCATAACGACCATGTGGACAAATGCAGCTGTAAGAGTCAACTTCGTCAACGCAAACCTTTGAGTCCGGACACGCATGTTCAGCGCAATCATCTCGATTGATCTCGCAATGTTTGCCTTCAAATCCATGTGTGCAAAGACACTCGTAAGAACCCCATTTGTTGATGCAACTTGCGCCGTTAAAACAAAGATTTGAATTTAATGAGCACTCGTCAATTTCATCAGCGCATTGATCGCCTACAATTTATATTGTTCAAATGCTTTTATTGTTAAAGTATACCTCCGAATCCAGACATGCAATTGCAATCCTTGCCATACGCTTTGTTAATGCATTCACCGCCATTTAAACAGTAGCCAGTTCCGTTGTGTTTGTCTTCATGTTCTTTGCAGTAATCTCGTGCATTTGCGACTAAATTGAAAAGAATGAGTTGATTGTTTAAATTTTTCTTTCAAATGTTTTTGCACCAATTTCGGCCGTTTGCTTGAAACAATTAAGAGCCATTAAATGTGGCAATCAAGTTTTAGTGCCCGTCAATTGAGGGCACATTTTTCACGGTGCGCAATCGATCAAGACAGATGTTTTCGCAGTCCGAAAAGTCCAATGCCATCACTCTCGACTGCTAATTGAGCCAAATGAGACGATTGAACCAAACGAGTCAAATTGAGCGATCTTTGCGTAATGAGATGAGTGCGGAAAAACTTTGATGGTTAAAAATGTGAGAAAGTGCTCCTCGAGTCAAGGTTAATGAAATGATGCGTTTAAATATCATCGGTAATATTATTATTTTGCTGTTCAAATTGATGAGCGGCTAAACGTTTAGACAAAAGCTGTTCATCTTGCTAGATTGACGGCAATACGTGGATGCCTGCTGAGTGACCCTGGGAACGGGAGGCAACAATGATTCAAGTCGCACGATTCTCAAAACAAAACAGCACTGGCGACTGTGTATTTTTATTAGAACTGTTGGCCTTAATCAATCAAATGCGATTTGTCAAAGTTTTTTTGTTTTTCAACTTCTCAAAAAACTTCATTGTTCAATTGCAATTTCGATTTCCAAACAGTTTTTCTTCTTGACAACAAAAGCGATTAATTAAAAGCGCGCACTTGCCCAACCTGTCCGCTCAAATTTGGACACAGAATTGCTGACATTTAGATCGTAACCGACGACCCAAAATGCATACAATTCAATTGTCGATTTGCATACAGGCCCGTTTTCGGCTGCCTATTTTGTTGATCACCATCGAACATGCGAGTGACATTTTGAGCGCCGAGGCATTCACGCAAATGCCACAAAAATGGGTAGAAAACGTCGAGCTTTGCAATTTGCTTTAGTTTAATTTGAAAGCTTGTCGAAACATTTCTTTTATGTCCAAAACAGCCACATTAAAGTATTAATCTCCAACAATAAATTAAAAGCGCATCGACTAATTGAAAGAAAGTGCCGCCAACGCAGTACAGATATGAGCAGCTTAATTAGACAAGTGGCCGTCTAGTTAATGAGCAAAACGGTAGTTAGCGGATGCGCTCATGGAATTAATTGCCGGTTGCGTCAGTTGGGATGGATTAATAATCAAGGTGGATTTGTTTGTCCAAAAAGCCGCTCCATCCACAAGCATCGGGCAAAGTTTTTGTTTTAGCCGCGCATGAGTTAATCCGGTCGGCTGCTTTTGTTGGGACGTTTTAGTTGATCTGCATTTGAATTAGAAACGAACTTTCAGTTGATTTGAAATCTACTCATCAGTGTTTACTTTCAATTTATATGTTCAGACTTTCTCATGCAGACTCCCGATCAGCGCCTTTGCGCACAATCAGCGTGAGAATCCCCCTTTTTCTTAAACAATCGGTTTCTCACCGCTCTTCTGTGTTGTTTGCTTATTGATAACAAGTGGAGATGCCAAGGATTAGTTGTTGGAGAAACAGGTGCAAAACTCCCGGAATATTGGTGAAGTAAGTTGGCGCATGTCTGTTATAGTTTGAAATAAGTGTGCCAATACCAAAAACAAACAAGAAAGTTTGCGCATAAACATTTGAATAAAAACTACAGTAACGTTTGTTTGTTGACTGACAATAATTGGATTATTTGTTCAATGGCGGCTAATCTTAACTAACAATTAGAGCAGGTAGCTTCATCTGTTCAGTCAATATTCGTTTTTGTAAAAGCCGCTTATCACAAGGAGAAAAGAAGCCGCGTACTTTCCCAACAATAAAAACTTTTTATCATTCCATAAAAGCTCACTGAAGCGTTCTCACTGCGCATTCGGCAATAAAAACAATGCTCCCGTTAAGATTAATGTTGATTGTAATTAGCGGCATCTCCGTGTGCTAGGTTGTTTATGATGCGCTGCTAAGTTCTCACCTTGCTGGATTCGAATGAAGTTGGAAAAGTTTTCGGAACTCTCATGAAAGCGTTGAGAACTACCGTAATCACTTTCAAAAGTATAAAAACGTTTAGCTTATGTCCATACCGTAACATAAAAATTACGTCACTTTCAAGCATATGGTCTCCCACATTTCAAGCACATTTAAAGTAGAACTTACCTCTGAATGTGCAACATGTAATTAGGGCTAGACAGAGCCACGCAGACGTCCAATTCATATTGTGAAATGTAGTCGACGCCGGCTTTTGAGATCTTAGACGCACTGGCAACCTGAAATGACAGCATTTAAAGTGCATCAAATCCTATATTTAAAATCTAAACACGGAAAAAGTAGGGCCGCAACACAGAAAGTGGAAAACGGGGGAAAGAACAAGTGACAAGGGGTTGTGCACGAAATTCACAGCAACCAAGAAATCGATGGCTGCTGTCGGTGGCTAAACGCACAAAAAACGCCTCTTCCTTTACTACCATAAATTCATCAACATCTGCGCCAAATCGACGGTGACACAGTCGTCTATGTTCCCTCTCTCCCTCTGTTCAACAAATCCATCCAGACTTGGACACGTAAACAACGAGACAGAACGATTGCTAGGAGATCACAAGTCAGCGCAGTGTTTATTCGAAAACGGCCAGTATGCAATAAATATGAATGCGTAAAATTCAAGTTTGGAGTAAACACTAAAATGGAGGCTTTCGATGAGTCATTGCTTAAATTGCTCAAATCGTTTTTGATAGGTTTTTCTGGGAAATCGGAAGCTGCGAAGGCATTATGAAATTCATTCGATTAAATAAACAATTGCTTGTTGTTGAGGCTTTAGCAACTTCAAAATCTATTTGCAAGTGTAGTTAACAGAAATTGACTTTAAGCAAATGACTTCATGGCAAAACAAATATCACATGCATCAAAAACTCCAGCTGAAAATTCCAGGCAAAAACAATCAACAGAGTGCACAAATTGTTTGCCGAATAGTTGGAATCATCGCAATCATTCATTTACGATTATCAATGTAAGGCTAACATCACATGCCGGCGAACACACATCCACAAGCGTCCAATCATTGTTGTGTGGACGCGCTGCAGACGTGTCCAGACTGTTGAAGGCTGTTTCGGCGGCAGCATTTTGGACCAAGGAACAGGAATTTGTGGCGGTCAAGCGATGATTAATTTCACGCACTCGGTCAAAAAGCGTTTAATTGTTATTTGAAAGAACTACTAAGCGTTCTTGATTGCCACTAATTGTTGCTTGATTGGCTTTAATTGACTTTCAATTGGGGACAAAGTGCTGTTCCGCGAAAGGTAAAAGAGTTTTTGTGTTACTTGAGGTAAAAAGCATATTAAAATTGAAAAAAGCCGTGTTTTTGACTTAAAGTCTGATTGAAATTGGAGTGTGAAAATTAGGATATCAAAGTGTTCTTCTGCTATAAAATAGTTATAAAATCCTAACTCCAGCAAGATCAAAAAAACACCCGAAGATTCCTCTATTACAGCGGTTAAAATCACACGTCAAATGAGAACACGCAAAATTACAAAATCTGCACTCAAGCGTCGAAGCAACAGAGTCTTTTGAACACAAAAGCTATAGCTTAAAAAAGGCAAACATTTAATGCTCTACAACCAATAGACAAGAACAAAGCGCAATTAGTAAAATGAAAACAAAATAATGACAATCAACGGAGGCTTTAATTATGCGATTTTCATTGTAGTTTGACTATAAACACTCATTTCAGCATAAAACGATTGTGAAAGAATTGAATGTGAAAGAAGAGTTGCCAAAAGAAGGCAAGCAGCGACGTAGTACCTGCCGCCCACTTATTTTGGTTGCGGCCGAATGCAGACCAAGCTCCACCCGTGTTTGCGCGCAACATTTTTTGGAAATTTATGCAAACCACGTAAAGATGCAACAGGTAATCATTCTGCTGAACAGATAAAACAAAGATTGTTCGAAGCACAAACTGATTGAGGCAAACTGATTGAAGTGCAGATTCTTTTTGTCGAAAAGCAAGCAACTTTTTCGCTTCTAACAACAAGTTACAGTATAACCACAAAGAACTCTCGACACTCCAAAGGTTCAGCCGCCCATTTGAACAAAAACGGCTATTCATAAAGAAGGGATTGCGAGGCCGATGTTTGCGCCTAAATGACATGAAAAACCGCATTCAGGATTGCAGCCTCGCACAGCCGAAACAGAAGCTGATGGGAGGACGGACAAGCCAAAATTATAAATTTAAATTGCAAGCGCAAAAGGCGTATAATCAACCAGCGCAAAATAGTCAACCGGCAACTGATTCACGGCTCCATTTCTGATTGACCATTTGAAACGGATGGCCTATGTGTGTTGGTGGATAGGAGCGGAAGTGCGCCTACTGATGTAGAAACGTCAACAAATGCGAATTAATTGAATTATAAACAAATGCATAATAAAAACAGGACACTGAACAAGTGTGTCGGAATATTAAATCGGTTTGATGGACAAATTTTTGAGGTCAGCACGGAATGCCTTCAAGTAATTGTAACAACTAGACGATTTGGACACGCGTAAAGCGATTCGGTTGATTTGATAAGATATGTGGGTGAAATGATTTTACTTTTAAAGTGTTGAAAGTGTTGAAAGGCATTTTTGAAAAAGCCAGACAGAATTAAAATAAACAAACGACTAAAATGAATAATAACTACTTCATTTATAAACAAATACATCAACGCGTCAACGCGCAGAGCAATAAACTGGGCACTGAAATTTAGTTATTTATCCGTTTTATAGGTTCGCCTGGAGTTGAAATCAATCTGCAATGATAACCAGAGGTGAGGAGTGCGCGCCTTGTTCCCATCTCAAATTATTCGGACCGTTTAGTCGCCGTCCATTCCCAGCACATTGCACAATCAAAGTGGCTGCCGCTTGTGTCATGCTTCAACAGAACAAATCCCCAATTGATTGACTCTACAGCAAATAAGCTCATAAACGACCGAAATTGATTGAATTGATTGGCAACGGAGGGAGTGCAACTGGAGAAGTTGTGAAATAACTTGGATCCTTGTTTTTAAAATGAGTTACAACGCTTTGTGCAGTGTCATCACTCAAAAGCTTTTCGAAACATGTTTACAACTTACATTGTTGCAAACAAGAAAGCACTTTCTAAAACGTTCTCAAAACTTTCCCATGTTCTACATATTAATCAGCAGAAAAAACAATTGGCGCCGTTGCGTCACATGGAGAATGATCCGAATCGCGGCACTGCTCTCCACAGCAACAATTAAATTTTTATTGCCTTAAACGGCAATTTGCTTCGCCGCCGTTCAGATGTTGTTTTTTACGGCGCTGAGAAAATCCGCTTGGCGCTTTCGGGCAAGTGGCCAATCAATTGGATTTGTGCTGTAAATCACTGAAGCGCAACCAGTGGGTAATGACCGCGAGAACACAAACAAAGCGGATTAACAACCTGAGAAACTTGCTCAATGATGTTGTTGTTGTTAATTGGCGTGGGTCAATAAACTTGAGAGTTTCGTTATTGTGTGAAGAGATTAATTGACTGTGTGAAAACATAGCATTTGCTGGAGTGTTAGAAAAGAAGTCTACCGTACTGAAAACTTTCACACACGTTTCTCGCGCCATCCACTCATCGGCCATGATGAATCAAGTCGAGAGTGCTGTGGCATGAATGAATGGCAAGCAGATTTATGTTTGACGACCGCTCCCAGCAGCCAGCACATCAAATTAGCGCAAACTGTGGCTGTGAAACTTCTTCCTCGGCGCCCAGCATGCGCGAACACCTGCAGTGGTTCATCCAAACAAAACACCAATTATTTCGCGTCCGCATTGTTTGGCCGGAACTTGGACGATGATGCGCCATGGAGGTCAGCGAGATTTTAATCAGATCTTGAGGTTGAGCGCGAAAATACAAGGTAATTACAATGAAGTTTGCCACAAACTTGCGACAATTACGATGAAGTTTGCAAGACTTGCGGTATAGATCTTATCTGGGTCCACTCCTTTGTTTACATAATCGAATTTGAACAAAAAGGTGTTTATGTGCTCGGGGTAAAGAGGAAAGTCGCCGGAAATACAGTAACTTTCGTGTACAAAAGTTTTGAATGCAAGTTAAACAAAGAGGATTAACTTAAAACGCCTTGTTCTCTAGTCTAAAAGCAAATTTGAACTGTTGATCATGATTCCAATCTAAAACTACTGTCAATAATCCTCTAATTATCTCACCAAACAATGATCAATCAGCTGCTTGTAATTGACACTTATCGAACAAATTCTGCCATTATTAACCAAAACAAAACTAATCGCTTGGCAAATTGCCGCCGGCGTTTGATCAACTGCACACTCAATAAACTTCTTTAGATTCTCACCTAAACCAATAAAATCTCTTTCTGAAATGTATGCTGTCGACTTTATGATCCGTAACCATTTTTGGCGACGCAGCAAAAACACCTCCTTAAGCGACGGAGGCCATTTGTTGTTGTCGGCGCCACTCTCTCATAGTGCTGAAATCCAATAACCGCAAACTTTTCTCATCTATCGCTTTCCCAATGTCATTTTGCCGAGTTACTGGACTGATCAGCGGTCGTTTTAGTCGAAATGGAGTTAATAATTTTGAGAAACTGCTCTCAAACACATAAAATTCGTTTAGTGTCAACAATTGGTTGCCACATCTGTTAATAATGTGAACGTTGAAATGCAGAAAAGTTTATTCGATGTCGAATTTCAACACCCTCAGAAGTTAGATATTTAGCAATTAACAAACTAATAAATTAGGATTTAGACATCTATTGCTAACAAGGAATGTAAAGCGGACATAGGAATTGTGCATGAGAATAGCGTTTCGAATAGATACAGACAATGACAAGCTGTTTGACGTATACGATCACAAAAATAATACAGAATCACCGCATTGAAATTGTAAAGCTTATAGGAAATGCTAAATCGTTTACTGTGATGCTTGTTGTTGATTTTGCTGTTGTTGATGCTGGTGGGAACTTGCAATAAGTTGTTTGAGCTAAAGGGGAATTTTTAGTAGTTGATTAACTTCTTTTAATGTTACCAAAACAGATTGTTCTTTTAAGATATTGTTCTCTTCTTGCAACTCCTTGTATTCTTTTGATCTTCTTTGATTGTCCATAGTTAAATACTCTAACTTGTCTTCCGTCTAAATATAAGCAATGAAGTTAAAATGCCAACACACACTATTTCAGTTACCTCATCCAACCGATTACGCAGATTGATTTTGCTTGTAACAAGTTCACGTGCCAAGTCATCATTTTCACGCTCTAGTCTTAGCACAGCAGCCTTCATTTTTGCCAGTTCACGCTCCAATCTAACAACCGGATCCAAATTCTCAATTTCACTTTGTTTAGCGGCTCTGAAGTGCTGTTCATACTTGTTCAGACGTTTATGAGAAATCTAAAAGCAAGATATTAAATAAACAGTTAGCACAAAGATACCTTCAGTTTTACAGCACTATTGATTAGTTCACGCGCTGTCTTATCTGTCCGATATTTTCTAGGCAGAGTGACGCGAAAGTATTTGAGTATGCCTTCGAAGTCCAACATCAGCAAGTCTTTTTTGGAGTCTTGAAGAAGTGCTAACGCAACATGAAAAATTGTATTCACACCCTAAAGCAAAAAATTAAATATCTCAAAACAAAACAATAAATGTGTTTACCTCGGTCAAGAATAAGTCGATGACGAAAAACACCATTTGCAAATGAAACTTGGCGGTGAACAACGTAAGGAACCATTGAGAAGCAAACTGGTGAGTTTCTACATTGTTGTCCATAAAATGTTGATTCAAGTCGGGAATGTAGTCCTGAAAACAAGCAGCTGATTAAACAAATGCTCAGAAATATCAAAAATTACTTCAATGAGTTTTTGAAGTTGATAGAATCTGAGATGAAGTGAATCAAAGCCCAATTTGAATAGATCTCGAAGTTCATAATCGAACATGATGCGAACTAAAACACAAAATGCCTGCTCATCGTCCATCTAAACAACAAACATTGATATAGTTCATTATGATTGAATAACTTACATGAAGCAGTAAAGCAGCGGCAAGAAACGACAAGCCTTGACAGTATCCGACCTCCTCATCATAGAGCGAATATGCTTTGGATATTTTATACAAAGATTCCTGCCCTTTTCCATTCGGTTGCTTAAAATATTCGTGGGCAGGAAATGTTCTATGGATATCACGCAAAATAACTTGTTCCGACAAAGACTCTTTGTCCAGAAGTGAATGATACGTTTTAATTAACTCTTCGTCGTTGTAGGCTTTTGCCAACAGAATCCAAATTTGACCACGAACTGCATCGGGCACGCCGGCCTGAATCAAACCCGCCAGCTCTGGAGGTCTACTAAAAAATCCAAATAAGCAGTCAAACAAAAAGCGGCCTGATAAGGTCGACTACGAAACGCATAAAAAGAACGCACCTGTCCAAATTTTGTTTCCACTTGTCAATTAAATCCTCGAAAGCCTTTAGAACATCTTGATTGCATTCTTGTTCAACTGTTCCTGACCCGCTCAACAAAGGTTCGTCTGAGTCCGACTCATCGTCATTCATTGGATGTATCAATTGAACAGGCATCTTCTCCAGAGGCTTTCCGTTGAGTTCCGTTCTTTGACGTTGAGCAGCTGATTCAAAACTTGTGATCTTCGCTTTTCCGTCAGCAACCTGAAAAGTCAAAATGTAATTGAGTTGTTTGAAAGAAGTGCTTGAAAGAAGTGCAGCATCAAAAGCGTTCTCCTGGATTAATTTGTTCAAACAAAAAGGTGCTAAAAACACACCACACTTGGAAGCGTTAACATTTTAATCCTTTGCGGTTTTATGTGGCGCTTTTTGATGTTTGCAAATGAAATCGACTACTTAAATTGCGTTGTTTTAGAATTCGATTGTTGTTTATAAATGAGTTTGTTTATATCAAAGCTTTCGAACTCACCAGCAAATTCAAATAAAACTTCTCGACAACTGGCATCCTTTCAGCATATAGAAAATTCTCATTTTGATGCAATACTCGTGCTCTGCATTCTAGACTAAATCGTAATGATTCATCTACATCGTCCAGAATAACATCCACCGCGACGGTCATAAAGGCTCTTGTCTCTCTTGGCGTTTCAATGTTGAGCACTTCAAAATTACGGGCTCGCGGATTCCACGGCTAAACATAACAAATAATAAAACCTTTAGCATTTAAAGTCTTACTGCAGATATTTCATATTCGTTTGACTCTCCAACTTGTTTGAACTCTTGTGAATCTAGCAACTGCAAATCACTTTCTCGTAAATACCGACCCGCCGCCAACAAAACTCCAAAACATTTTCGTATCCGAATGTCACGCGGACCTTGCATCTAAAGCAAATTCAGGATAAACAGTGCATATTTTTAAAAGGCCACCTGTTTTAAAACTGCAACAACACGGCGCTTTCTGTCTTTTCGCAACTTAAAGCAATTTGTTTCAACTGGACAATAACTATATCCGTTTTCCACATCGTCTGCTTCTCGAATCTCCAAACGCATCTCGAATTCAAAGGCTTCGTTGATACTCGTGCTTGGTCCATTTGGGCATTTGCTTGCGAACACTGTGTGGAAGCATTGCAACATTTGGCCGACCTGAAACATCGTTTTTAAAAGAACAGAATTCCCATTATAAAATTATTCAACTCTCAAATGACGCATTCTATTTCAAAGCGGCCAACAAAGCATTTCTTTTCGCTCTAATAGTTTTTGTTCAACATTAAACTCACAATTTGAGCTGATTGGCATCTAAAAACGTGACACTGATGTGTTTCGTTGGATGTGCCGAGTCTCTGGGTAAATGAAAATGCAATACACTCTTGCTCACTTTTGCCCCGCAAACCACACGTGCAACATCTTATTTGAGGAATCGGAAAACGACCAATTTCAGTCTCTCCGTCTAACAGTCTAAACAAAAAGAGTATTTAAACACAAATTAACTACTTTAAAACCTTATAGGCATTTTATAGTGTGTAGGCACTTCTAACGATATATTCATAGCCTCCTTGTTTCATACCCTCATTTAGTTGAGCAATAATTGACGTCAAGACGGTTTCATTCGCTGGTTCAACAATCTGAATTTAAAATGTTTGAAATCAAGTTACAAGCAAATTCACTAACTGTCGACGAGCCGAGATAATTAACCTGTAAAAGCGATTTTAAAAGAACGTCTAAATTTTGAATTTACATTGCTGAAAATAATTGGCTTGTGCTCCGGCGTTGCAGTTCCATTTGTTTTTGTCCTTTCTTCTTCATCTTCTGTCTTTATGTTGCTGTTCTGGCCCGCATCGCTCATCTAAAAATCAACGAATCAGCAAGTGAGCGAATCAAAGCGATTAAATGTTGTGAATTACACGCATGCAGAGCATGTCTGCCACGCGAGGGAAAAAAGTGAACAGAGTGGAGCGGATAGATTGCGGATAAACGAGTGCTTATTTATTCGTCAAAAATGGAGCGAAACAAACGAGCCCCAAAAATGCAATAAGGTTAATTTTTTGCCGAACGTTTCGATTTCCTCAAACGGCACTGTCACTCAACAAAATTTGCAGCAAAAGGCAAACGGAAAAGAATCAGGCAAATGCGTAAACTTTGTCAAACTTTGCGCGTTTTTGTTCTCGGCTTCTAATTTGTTTGCTGATTTGCACTTTTTTTTATCAATCTGATGACACGTTTTAATAGGACGCTTAATTACATAGCACTTGAGCGCTCATAATAGTCTTTTATCGAGCAAAATTATTGACTTGAATTTTTAATGTTCAAATACGTAATTGTTTGTTGTGTGACAATGTTTATGAATAACTTTATTCAATTAAACTGATTTTCTTCTCGAACATTAAAATCAATAGAGGTTTGTGGATCACGCAATAGTCTGTGTTTGAAGGGAGACAGTGTGCAACAATATACAAAAACGACATTTAAATAGTAGATGGATGGAGAGGAAATTGTAGCTTAGGGAGACAACTACTCTTGATTATGCAAAAGCTTTTGTTCATTTAGTTCTAAACTTAGAAAGTACTAATTGGACTAGACTCGGGGTCGATTGTTTAGCAAATTGTATCCGGCTCCGTTTGCACATAGGCAGGATTCAATTGAAAGAAGGCATGAAACACAAGAAGATCAATGCAAACGAATTGAACTTAAAATTCGATCATCTTGCTGTTTGTTTGTGAGAGATATGAGAGATAAACAGAAACAGTAGTAGAACAGTAGTAGAACAATGTTGGTAAATTAAGCTTCGGTTGGCAGTGGTTCGTTTGAGGACGCTTCGGCGTTCTTCTTTTTCAAAGATGCGGCGTCGCTTTCGACATGACCATTTGATTCAACTTCTCCGTCAATCTTTCCATTAGTACCGTTCTCATGAACTGCTTCATCATGATGTCCATTCAAATTGTTTTCTTCGTGATGATGTCCGTTGCTGACAGTGACAAACTCTTCGGTAATCGGTTGAGGCTCAAATGGAACATTGTTGAGTTCGGCGACGGCGTGTGCCAAAACTTCTGGATCGTCGCTAGTTTCGGTAATTGTTGTAACTTGACCGTCTTTCTCTTCTAAAAATCAAATTAGTTAACAACTAATGTTTAAACATACCGATGGTAGTTCGAGTCACGCTGATAGTAGGTTCGGCATCTCCGTGTTGCTCAACAACAATTGTTTCAGTGATAGCAGTGCTTGTGATGTGGGGGTCAGTAGAAGTTCCGGCAACTTAAATTGAGTTTGTTTAATAGTGTCAATTAAGTTTTAAATAATACCTTCCGCTGTGCCTTCTGCTGCACTTTCAGCTGACTTAACGTCTTTTTTGTGCTTTTTGGCTTCTTTTGCTGCTTTCTCTTCAGCCTTCTTGGCCTCTTTCGCCGCCTTTCTCTTCAGCTTTTTTGTTTGCAGCTTCTTGCCTTTCTTGGCTTCGGCAGCTTGCCTTTCTTCGCTTCGGCAGCTTGTTTCTTCGCATCGGCAGCTTGTTTCTTTGCTTCAATCTTTTGCATTTCCTTTTCACGTTTTTCCTGCTCTTTTAATTGTTTTGCAGCCAACTTCTCTTCTTCTTTGCGTCTCTTGGCCTCTTGTTTTTCAGCTTTCAACTCGGCTTTTGTCTTCTTTTGAGGCTTGTCTTGAACAGACACTTCAGCATCAATCAATTCATTCACAGACGTCTCTGGTTGTTGTTGATCGGTCTTGGATGTCGCCGCGGCTTCTGATACTTCAACTTGTGATGGAATAGGCGTGAGTTGATTGTCGACAGTAGTTGTTTCAACATTCACAACTAATGCTTTGCTCTCTTCCGGTTTCACTTCTTCAGTCACAACCACCAATTCTTTCTTGGGTCGTTTTTGTGCTTTCGCGTTCTTCTTTTCCTGTAAAAGAAATGTGATGAAAATAACTGTAATGAAACCTCACCTCAGCTAATTGACGCTTCTTTTCTGCTTTGGCCTCATTCGCCAATCTCTTTTGATCAGCTTTTTGTTGCTTGGTCAATTTAACAGGCTTCTTGTCGGGATGCCAAACCAACTTATCGTTCTCAAACGTTCCAAGCGGCGGCCATTGAGCTGGCTCTTCAGCTGGTCGAACAATATAAACTGGGACGGTTGGATAGAAGACAACTGGAGCTTCGTCGACAATGATCTTGTCGTGCTCGTCTGGCTCCACAAACTGATCTGCCGATGATTTGTTGTCTTTGAGTGCAACTTGTGAGGTTGTCAGTTGGATGTTTTCGGTTGCGGTTTGTTTAGCTTTCAACAAATTGCGCACCTCTTCCGAGTCAATTGGCCGCAAAACAAATGGCACTTCAACGATGAATTTGCCGATGAGGAGCTGGAGTGCGTAATGAAGCCTGAACACTGGCTCTTTTCTGAAAGTGTTTCTTAGTTAGTCGTCTTTTAAATTGTTCACTTACCGAGACTGGGAAATAATAGACTCGTGTTCAAACAACTTTGATGCTTGATCATCAGGCGACAACTGCGGTGAAGTTCTGTCTTTGGGCAATGCAGCCAATGCAACTGCATTCGGTAAGCTGACCGGAGCTGATGCCGGAATCAGAATGGAACCAATGATGATTTGATTTTTGCGTTTCTCTACATTTGAACCGTCAATTCTTGCTGATTTAATAACACGAGCTGGATGCTTGAGTGCTTCTTCCTCGCTCAATTCAGGCTTTACAGTTCGTTCAACGACGTTGTACTGGATGTCGTTTGCAATTCGTTCATCGTTTATGTTGTCAATGATCATTCGGCCTTCAATGTTTTCGCCGGCGTAGAAAACTCGCTTTGGCATGATAAATTCCATGTAAACTTGTCGTTTGCAACAGCATCCACCACTTTTAAATGTGTGTCGATAAGTGTAAGGTTCTTGGTAGCGCGGATCAATTGCTGGAACTGTTTCTAAGTCGTAAATAGAGAAATGCTTCTTTGCGAGATAGACCTAAAATGTAAACAAATCAGTAAGTGACTAAAAACGCACAAAACTTACTCCTTTGCTTTCTGTAGTCTCAAGTGTGACACGAGTGAAATAACGAACAAAACCATCCGGTCCTTCAAAGGAACTGGGACAACCCAGCGGCAAAACATATTGAAACGGAAGCGAATACTCAAAATCTAAAAACAAGTTAAATTAACTTGAATCAATCAACAATAAGTGCTTACCAGCTTTCCATGTAAAGTTACCTGGATCCTCTTTACCAGGGGGCCTCTCGAGCAACATGTAGTCTTTGTCGAAGATAATCTAAAAAAACAATAGTTAGTTGTTTTGAGTTGAAAGCATTCTTACTTTTTCAACATCGCGACTCTTTTTCGAATCTTTTTGAATTGCACGGCCTTTGAACTGAATTCGAATTGCTTGAATAACAACTTCCTTTTTGAGTTGAATTTTCACATTGCCAGTAAGTCGTTCGCCTCCACGGAAAAGCGGGCTCTTTCCTGCATCCAAATCTATGCGGAAATGATCGAACAAGTCGTTGGCCTTAAAAGTTGATTAGTTGAATGCAAGCTTGCATTTAAAAGACTCACCGGAGTCGGACTCATTTTCAATCGCTACAAGCTTATATGTCTGGGTCGATCGCCAAGCTTCGCAGTCGCTCTAAACAGCACAAGTTATAAATGCATGATGGAATAATGCACACGCGCACGAGAGTCCGAAAATTTGCGTATAAGTGTGCCAGGAAATGCACACGCGCCAACGATAATTACACACGCGAATTCAAAAACAACAAATCCCCTCCGTGATATACGGCGATTGTTGTGACCTTTGGGTGCGCCAATTAAACTGAGAGTGGTGTAATGCCCGATACCACACCGAAAATTCATAATCTCCAGCTAGCCGTTCCGGTATTTACAGCCAACAAGGATTATCGTCGCAATTCTGCGTGCGCTTGCAACGGCTTTAACATTATAGTGAATCGAATTTGGAACTTAAAAACTTAAAAAGATTGTTAATTTGTTGACCAAGCACATTAGTGGAAAAAGGCGCGAACACCCCGAATTCACGCACAAAGGTTCGACCTGCGAACACATAAAATCAAGTTTACGCAATAAATTTGCAGCAAAGGGACATTTGAGTGGGGCCGAACAAGTTCACTTGTAATTTTATAATCGGCTGCCGGTGAATCATTGTTCGAAGTTGGCGCGACAACAAATTTCACAACGAATAAACATTCGGCGGCAGATCACATCAGAAAGATCTTTTCGGGATGTGTAATAAACATATCACATTATAAACACACTTTAAGCATCTGCAAAATGTGCAGAACACGACTCGCATTCATCAACTCATTCCAATTAGATAAAATCAAAGTTCATAAAAAGCGAAGACCACCAAGCATTTACAATCAAACGCTTGTTGATTGCAACACTTATTTGCAAGCAAAGGCGGAGGTCAACATCAACAATTTGGCGACCGCTTATCAATTCTTGATGTTGAATGAGTAGAGCAGATAGCAAACAATCTGCATACTTTTGGAACCAGAAACCAAACGTATGTCCTATGTCCACTATTTTAAACAAAGTTGATGTTTGATTTAGTCAAAAACATCACAGTTTGGCATTTGGCACTACTGGCTACCAACTCTAAATTTGCAAACTGAAAGACGTACGGCGAAATAATTGCATTGTTCCAACGCATTATGATCCCCCTAATTTGTGCCGCTCTTCTTCGTTTTGCCCCCACAGAAGACTAAATTAGTGCCGACGCGGCCAATATGGTTTTAATGACTGCGTTTCAACTACTCTAATGGTCGAGAATTAGTGTCAAAATGCGCCAAAAGACCATAAACGGCAGAGCGCGTCTGAGCGCAAAATAATACTCCTCGACTAATTGAATTTGTGTGAACGGCAAGAAGTAGAAAGTGTTGAAAACAATTTGAATAGAAGTGAATAGAAGTTCTCAAACCACACAAGATCAAAAATTCACACGAACACCCGAAAGCCCCGATCCGAGAACATCACATGCCTTCAATTCGCGAATTCACACAAAATGAACATCTGCTCAGTGGCAAAACAATGCCGACTGATCCGCTCCACACACGTTCACACTTCATCATGTTTATAATATGAGAGAAAGATTGCAAAAGTTCGGGTCAATTGGTTCGGCAAAAATGTGCTTTTGTCGAAAAGTTGATTTCCGGAAGTGCACAAGCAGAGAAAGTGTAAATAGGTGAACAAGTCAATAAAATGAAAAGAGACTTTTGATTTGAATGTTCTAACTTGAAACAATAACTTTTCTTTTTCAAAAAACTTCTCGAATAAAAGCGATCAAGCACTTTAAAGTGTCTGAGCACACACGTAAAGTACACGAAAAAGCGTGTTAAATTAAAAACATTTGCTGTGCAGCCAAAAAGCGCTCACTTCAGCCGGCAATCACGAAAACCTAAGTGTGGCAACATTTGTTCGCTAACGTCATTTGTGAACATGCATGAAAGTGATCCAAGTCCGTTCACACACATAACGGGCTTTCCGGAACAAGAATGTTGGCGCCATTAGCGCCATGCATTGATTGCAAAAAACGACAATGAAACTAATGCCAACTGAGCAAAAAATGCAAAGTGCTGAGAAAGGTGCTTTATCGTGTTTTTGTTTAAAGCATATTGTTTAAAAGCATTTCATTATTTTTATCGCAAGAAAGGCCATAAAAAGTCGTCAAATCCACTCGCGCCCAACGCAAAGACAAACGACTCATGCGGCAATTTGCGCAGGGCAATATTTTCAAGTCATGACAATTTCATTTCATTGTTGGGTCAAATTTTCGGGTGCGCGAACGGCCTGCAGAGCCTTTGGGGAATTTCGACGAATGATTTGACATTTTGGCGCCATGCATTTGCAAGCCAGATCCTTATCCACTATTTTGGCCAAGGAGGGATGAGAAATGAGCGTGCGCGATGCTTGGCCGAGAAGAAGTAATTGATTGTGGTAATTATGTGGCAGTTAAAATCCAGCATTTAAAACAAAAACACCAATTTGGTGAATGAAACCAAAAAACAGAAAGCGAACTGTCCCACCGATTTGGATCAACGCAGCGTGATTGTGGTGGCTATTTGTTGATGGGAGCAAATGCAAAAAAGCAGCGCCCAGTCATTCCACGTTTGATCGCGATTTCGGTTGACAGTTCGGGTGTACATTTTTGGAATTCTCAGCAAATGAGCAAAAATGAACAGCCGCGCGTATAAATTGCCTCCAAAAACAAGTCGATTGTCAACGGAGTGTTTTAAAAGTGTTTTAAGTGCAAAACAAAATATAGTCATTTAACAAAAAGTTTTCACATCATGCCGCTCAAAAACAACAAGATTCATAGCCGTCGACAAGGACTGGTCACCATCGTTGGTTGTAGCAACTGGCGAACAAATTGTTTCCGATTATGGCCGCATGAGGGCTGACATTTGACTTACTGGAGAAGCGATGATTCTCGCAATAAAAAGTGCAGGTGTGCAAAGTTTTGTTTGGCTTTGCGATAATTTTGACTATTAATTTAAAAGTGTGGAATTCGAGAAAGAAACTATCGATCAGCTGAGCCGGAAACGATAAAAACAAATCATCTACTGAAAGGCATTCGGCAAGATTAATTTGTCTTCAAACAAAGACCAATTGGCAAAAAGCTATCAATTATAAGCACTAACAAACAATAACGAAAAGAAAAGAAAAAACAAAAATAATCAATGAATTTGTTCAATGCCAAACAATTTGGAAAGCCGAAAAATTGCTCCAAACCAACGAATGACCTCGTCATAATCTAGTGACGGTCACTAACTATATCGAATGAACGCGGCTCGATGCTTTGATCTCGTGCTTTCCGTTCTACTCGAACTTAATAGGCGCGCGGATTTAGAGCGCAATTGTAAATAGTTGACCAGATAAGCCGGTAATCATTTGAATGGTTTGAAATTAATTGGTATGAAAATAAGACCTCCACCTGTGCAATCAGCAAGTTTGCACGATTCACTCAGAAAACAGATCAAGAGTTCGTACATTCCCGGTTTCCACAAAACAATATCGACGGCCATTGGCGCAACAAGTGGATTGCATCGTGTTTTTGCAATTTTTACAATCCACCCATACCGAACTAATGGATGGATTTGCAATGGCGGCCTGAGGTGAAAAGAGAGCGAGTAACCCAAATCGGGTTGTTTTGACAGTCAGGTTGAGTTGCGAGTTTCTAAATTGTGTCGTCGGTTAATTCGGGGTAGCTGTTCACGCGTTCGCGGAGAAGAACTCATTTTAGTGGTGGCGAGCAGGTGAGTAGCGAGTAGAAATGAGGTCGAGGTATTAGAAGCAACATTCGCACTCCATTAAGGATTTTTGTGCGGAATCGGAACTTGTCATAAAAGTTTCGAGCCTAACTTCTGCACAACTCAATCAAATCTATTGATCAACAGAGCTAATCAAAAAAGGTAATCAAAAGAATTCAAACCTCGCAAACAAAAACATGCACATTCCGCGAAAAAAACAAAAAAGTTCAGATCCACGAGAGCTCCCAAACAGATCTCCAAAACACAGGTGAAAAGCTGCTCAAGATGCGCGTTTCGCTCCACTGCCGATGGCCAAAGCACTTTACGCTCGCTGTGCGAAAAATCAACAACAAAACATTAAGTGTGTGGCGGGAAGCAAACAACTGATGGACATGGGCGCTGCGCGGTCCAATTAACTCCCAAATGGACATTAAACATGGCTGTCAAATAAGAAAGAAGGTAAGTTGACTGAACCTTCCCCACGCAAAGGCCAAACTTTGTTTGTTTGCTGCTCAGTGGAGAGAGACGCAACAAATGCGCGTGAAATTTGAGTACAAGACGTGGAGTTGTTTGGAGCGCATTAGCTCCTTGTGAGCAAGTTTGGCGTGATAGTGGTTGGAAGTTGCTGTAACTAATCTAATTAATCGACAGGGAACTGATTTGTTCAAGTGAATCTTAAATTGATTGGAGATGTTTCAGAATACTTTTTGATCTTTATGAAATTGACCAATCAAAAAAGAATAAACAATATCCGCAACGAATCTTATGAGAGTAAAAACCGGACGTCTTTGTATTCAAATTCCACCGATAGCTGCTGTTGTACAGTTGCGATCAATTCTGATTGAATTCCGCGAAATTTGGCCTCGCTGAGTCAGCCAAACAAATTCGGGTTTTTCGTAAACGGGTTTGCGCCAAAAATGATTAAAAACACGGGTAAGCGTTATTGAATTGAAATTACACGCAAGTGCAATCAAAAAATACTACAAAGAAGAGTAAAGACCTTTCAAGACAGAGAAATGCATGTAACTCCAGTCTAAGGTGCATTCGCACACTTCATTAATCATCCAGTAGATCAATAAATATTCATGACAGATTGACAATGATCGGCTTTTAAGAACACAGTAGCACAATAAGTATTTAAGTCGAAATGCAAAGCTCCAGCAGCAAGCAAAAAGTAGGTTATTAAACCACACAGAAAGTCACTCAATTGATTGCCGGCACAAAGCGATCGAAAAAACGCGCCAAGCCTATCAAGCAGAAAAGACGCTCTGTGCCAAATCCTCTTGCGCTCGCTGAGAATACTAAAAGTGCGAACAAGGGCCACTCAAAGGCACTCTACTCATTGGCAGCCAATTCGTCCATTAAAAACTGCGCGGCTGCTTCTATTTACAGCTTGGGGTTGCTTGTTAATTGAAACGCATATCAAATTCTTTAAATGACAATGATGTTTAAAGTTTAAGACTAACAAGTGTCTGCAAGATGCGCAATATTGAAACGGCTACAGAATTCATTGGTTTTGATTTAGGGAGCGAGGCGTAGATGAAGAAACAAAGAAAATAAACGAATGCACTTTTCAGCTGGCCAGCTTCCGTCCTATGTTCCGTTTGCAAGTGCCGTTCATTAAGGGGCCGTGAGTTCGCGCACACAATACAAGAAACACTTGAAACGCCACTTTTGGCGCAATAAATCTGATGTCGGGACATCTATATTGCTTGTTTGTACGGGTCAAACCGGAATTGCATAAGAAATGAGCAACTCTTTTGAATCACAGACAACCACAAACTGACCATCGAAATAGACAATCAAAGGCATTCTAGACACAGAATTTACAAGCAAACACTTCACGCTTGGAGACCAAACGAACGGATCCTTATTTGGCAAATCCATGAGCAGCAAATTTATTGCCGCCAAAGCACGAGGAATATGCAAGAGCGAACGCTACGGGGGGTCGAACTGGCCACACGACATGGAAATAATCTTCCAATGGATTTGGCAGAAGATTTTCAAACGCCGAGAAAGCAATGTTAAATTGACTCGTCTTAAACTTGGAACATCAATTAAGCAGAGATAGTTTAAACAAAGCCGCTTCGAAATGACCAGATCAAAAAGCAAAAAAGTTGCGCAATGACTCATTCGGCGATCCCCAAGGATATATAATAGCTGGAAGCTTCGCAAATCATTGACAAATGCCGACCTCCATCCATCAAGTTGTGAAGTTGTGGCCAAGAGCGAAGAGGAAGAGAACGGCAATTTTGCAACAGCCTCCTGCTTCGGTTGCAATTAATTGCCGCAAGTGCTTGCTTGCAATCGATGCGAGGCCATTCAATCCGGCGCACTAGTTTAAACTCCGATTGCTTTTGGCCGGAATAAACTATCTTTTAGCTGTAAACAATTAAAGCTTAAGAAAACAACTAAAATGCAACATTTAAACATTCGGAATTACTTAACGTTCTTTTCGCAAAAATCTAAATGATTATGCACTGAAACGGAAAAAGAAGAAAACGGATCGTTTACACAAAGAAGCGCTTAAGTTCGGATCCGCTGGGAATTGGTCACTTTCACTTTGTTTGTGAAGCCACAACGCAGCGACCCAATGTTTCAATTGCACGGAGGTCATTGTGCCCAAAATTGCCCATAAAGTGAGGCACGAATTTATTATCCAATTTGGGTTTAATTAATCGGGCTGGCTACAAAAAGTTTTGACAAAATTGTTTGCTTCGCAAGTTCCGCATAACAAATAGCGACAATGCAACTGCGTTTAAGAAGTCTATGAAACAACTCAAGAACAGTAGCCCAAAGGCATGCAAACCACGACAAACCAAATTCAAAAACTCACGTGCCTTGTTGCCTTCAGCCAGTAACGTTCACAAAAATGCACGCAAATGAACACGCAATTTGGCAGTGCCAACAACAAACAAAATGTTGCCGCAAACCAATTATTTATATGGAGCACGAAAACACTTGGAAGAGTGTCAACGAGAAATTCTCATGCAGAGGCACATAACAAACAAAAACACGGAACACAAGCAGCCATGGAAATGAGCCAAATAGGTGCTTGTTAAGGACATCATCTGAAAGTTCAACTGTGACGTCTCTTTTAATCACTTCTACTTAATTGATTAAAAACAGTCTTTAAAGATGTTTAAAGTTAGTTGAAAACATTCAAGTATCAAGTTCCAGCTTTAAAGCTCAAAACAATTAGACCAAAAAGGAACGCGAAAACAATGCAACATTCGAATGACCCGACGCCGTAATTCAATGGGAAAAATGAGGTAGACTCTCGTCGAATAGACGACCACACGGTGGCCGCCGAACAACAACGAAACCGTAAGCACCTCCGGTGGCCTCAAATTTGCATCGTTTCCTTGACAACATTGTTGCCGGTGTTCAAGCGTAAGTGTTGAAAAGGAAGCAAACTGTGCGACAGCTTATGAAATTAGCCAATAGGCTCGGCAGAAGAACATCCGTTGGGCGAAACAAAAGAGATTAAACATGTAAATTGAGTCCAAAAGACAAAACAAAGTTTACTTGCAACGTTTACTTGCAAGTATCAATTTTGAATCGTATCAGCAAAAACTAAAGAACACTTTTTCGAAAGGAACTTTGCAAAGAATAATAGGCTTGGAAATATATAAGGCATGTGGTCGACTCCGTCGAAACAATATGCAATCATGCATAAATGAGGGTTGGAAAAGAACTGTGTTATTTGGCCACCTCACAAAACAATGCTTCTTTTGGTTTCTTAAATGTCAAAAATAACTTTTAAAATGCGCCAAAGCACTATAATGTTTAAAGAGCACATTCGCACAACAAGTACTGAAAACTCAAGAAGAACTTGAGAAATTGACAAGCGTTGCGTGATGCGCTCTACTTTGTGAGATATTCTCACAACGAAAGATTTCCTTTTGGCTCCATTCCTGCAGCATAAGTTTTTGCCGCCGATTTGTGCATCTTTATTGCCTTTGCATTACATTAAGGCTGCATTAATGAATATGAATACACTCGAGCGACTGAAGCGCAAGAAAGTAAGCAATTTTTAAAACTTTAAAAGTTGAATTAAACAAATTTAGGAAGACGATGAAAAGCAACGGTTGAGCGCGGTTTTTGAGCAATACAGAAATGACTTTGAAGATCCAAAGCTAGCTCACATTAATCAATCTTTTATTCGCGGTGAAGTTGTCAATGCTGGAAAGCCCGGTAAGTGTTTCAAATTAGTTTCTATACACTTGTTGTTCCTGTTTGTATTTAACTCTCAAGCTTTAGCCGATTTGCCTTTTACTCCGCCACCCTCAAAAAAGCCGGCGAATAGCGATGAAGCAAAACGATTGGCCGGTGAAGTTGCCAAAAGGATAATGTTGGAAGCGCAACAAAAGAAGGTTGCCATGCAAATTCAAACTGGATCCGGCCCAACTGTTACGGCTCCAGCTTTGAATAAAGAAAGTTTGCCAGTCAATCGTCCTCCAAAACCTGGTGCTAAAAAAGACGTACAAAAAACAAAAATGAGCAACTTGGAGATGTTTAAACAGGAGTTGAAACAGTAAGTTGAACTGCATTGTTTAGCATTTGTTAACAACTCATTTTAGGATGCAAGAAATGCGACAAGAAAGAAGAGGCTTGCGAGAACAACTTAAAGAACGATATGGCAATGATGTTGAGACAATTGATCGTTTGGCGCCTTCGTTAGACAATCCTTATTTGCACGGAACTAGCGAGTTTGCTGACGATCCTACAACAACCAATTTGTACTTGGCAAACATGCCCGATGCTGTAAGCAGTTAAACACTTTAATGCTTGACTGTTTCTCGTTTAGATTGAATTGGAAGATCTTTATGAGACCTTTGGCTCGTACGGACCTTTGAGTTCTGCAAAGATCCTGCACCCTCGTGGAGATGAGCAAAGGAAGGTTCCGACATTGAGTGGATTCGTTGCCTTTATGAGTCGAACAGACGCTGAAAGAGTAACATTTTTGTAAAAACAACATCGAGTCAATTCAAACATTTTAGGCAATGACGGCACTATCTGGAATGATGATTAGAGGTTGTGAAATTCGAATAAGCTGGGCTCGCCCACTTCCCGCAATTCCTACAGTGGTAACCAACAAGAATATTAAAGTTTCATTCGTTTAAATTTAGCCCTTCTTTGTTCCCGATACACTTAAAGAACTGGCAATGCCTGATTCTCCAACCGGACTTCCATTCAATGCAAAGCCTCAGCCATCCGATCTGGAAAACTTCTTGCGCAAATATGGCGATCTTCCTAAACTCGGCGTGCCGTTTCCAGACAATCAAGACATGCTGGAAGATTATAAACAGGTTAGTAACGCAAAGATGCTTGCATGTTATATAGCGCGCAGGTAGTTTGTTTTATTTATGTCAAAACTTTCCAATCAAAATCTATATTTATGTCTACAGATGCAGAAGAACAGTATTATCCGGGTCGTAGTTCCTACAGAACGGTATGTTAAATGTGCAAGCGTGTTTTTGCACTGGGTATATTATCCAATCAACAAGTGTTGACAGCGGATGTTAGGACATAAGCTAGAATAATTTCGACCAAAACCCCTTTTCACTCTTTTTCGACGTCCAAAAACTTACTTTCGGCTTTCAGGCCCTTGCTGCTCATTCTTCACCGTGTGATTGAGTTTATCATCCGCGAAGGTCCGATGTTTGAAGCTTGTGTGATGGAAAGAGAGCGAATGAATCCTATGTTCAGGTAAGTTTTGCTTTTCAAGCACACCAACACAAAAGAGTTAATTTAGATTTCTGTTTGACAACAACCATCCAACGCATGTATACTACCGCTGGAAACTTTATTCATTAATGAATGGCGAAGATCCGGCTGAATGGAGAATTGAGCGCTTCCGAATGTTTGAAGACGGATCTTGGTGGGAACCACCTCCACTTTCGCTCTACGATGGTAAAATGCCTGTTCAACTATATCACAAAGCATATGTGCCCAGAAAAGCCAAACTTGTTTCATCAATGCGCCGATCAGGAAGTCGATCTCCAGATGAAGTAAGCTCAACTTGCTTTTTGTTCAAACAAAAAAATTGTTTCAGAAACGCAAAAGAACTTCGAGTCAAAATGATGATGACAAAGCAAACCGACAACGTGGAGTTTTGCTGTCCGAAGACAGAGACTTTCTTGAAGACATGTTGCGTGATTTGAAACCTGACAAAACTTCGATTGGTGACGCAATGATTTGGTGCTTAGATCACGCGGATTGCGCTAAAGAGATCTCCGAATGCCTTTACGAGTCTTTGGATATTCCAGAAACTCCGCTTCACAAAAAGGTTTGCTTGTATAAGAACTTTGAATATAAACTCTGTACATTTAGATCGCTCGCTTCTATCTGATTAATGACATTTTGGGCAATTGCGGCGTTCGAATCAAAGATGTTTTCTATTATCGTCAATACTTGGAAGAATACTTGGAGAAAGTGTTTGTCTCTTTGAATGCCACATTGGAAACAATTGAAAGTCGAATAAAAGCCGAGCAATTCAGACAACGCATAATGCTCTGTTTCCGAATGTGGGAGGAGAACACAATATATTCAAGAGACGTGCTTATTAGACAGCAAAACGTTTTTCTCGGACTTATAAAGGTAAATTAATATTTGAAAGTTTAAACGATAATTGCTTTTAGCCGAGCGTCAAAGAAATTGAAACAGACAGCGAAGAAGATTTGGATGGCGTTCCAATCGATGACGATGAAGACATCGACGGCGTTCCTTTGAATCCGGCACCAGCCACTCTTGTTAATTTAAAACATTCTCCACGCAAGCATAATCATTCTCACCAAAAAGACTTGCCAGACACTAAATGGAATCAGGTATGCAAAAGACTTAACAACTTTGAAAGTAAAATCAACTTCTAGGACACTTTGGATAACTTTACAAGCAAATGGGACGCACCTGAAACCAGTGATTCGAAGCCAGCACACGCTGACCGTACAGACAGCACAAGAAGTGAGCGTTCTGACAAAAATGGCGGGCACAATGACTCATTAAAATTGGTTTCAAGTGCACGTGAAGAAGAAAGAAGAAGACTATTGCGAGAAGTTGAGGTAAATGCAGTCAGCATATCTTTATTTAACATAAAGAGTGTTTAGCTCAAAATTGTTACATACCAAGACGATTTGGAAGCAGATGGTGCATCAAATGTGGACAAAAAACTGGCCGAGTATCGCCAAAAACTTATGGAAAAAATGGAGAAGGACTTGGAAAACTTCAGTGAGGATCAAACTCATTCCTCATCGAGCAAGAAATCATCTCGTCATTCAGATGATCGTCGCAGCTCCAAAAAGCACAGTTCAAGCAAACGATCGAGAAGCCGAAGTAGGGAACGCCGTGACAAACGATCGAGGAGTAAAGAGCGCAGTGACCGAAAACGTAGAGCATCAAGAAGTCGCAGTCGAGAGCGTCGTGATCAAAGAAGACGCTCGAGAAGTAGAGAAAGACACCGCTCATAAATGCATTTTAAGGGTACTTTACTGGTTGTTATTACTTGTTTAAATGTGATAAACTTTACAAAATAAAAGTGTCGATTATTGTCAAAAACACTCGCAAACATTTCGCTCCTACAACTATGCAAAGAGGCTTTTACACGACTGACTCGGCGCCAAGCCTAATTCTTCCCAAGGTTTTCCAACCAACTCACTTGATCCAACCAACTCAACAATGGTGCAACACTTTGTTCTCCAACCAAATATTTACAATTTAATCAAATCTTTGGCATGCCTTTCTTTTAAATTTGATGAAGACGAAACAATTGAAGAGCCTAGAAAAATAATTTGAAACTTGTGGGCACAAACAACAATTTAATTGATTGCTTCGCAAAATAGAATTTTGTTGCTTACAAACAAACACATTTTGATCATCGAACGGAAACCAATGGCAACAAAAACAGTGTAGTTTGAAGTTTGCTTCCAAAAGCCTACACTTTTAACATCAATTTTCTGAAGGGCTTCCCATTGTGCTTTGCGAATAAAAAGACTGCTCGAATTTGAACCGAATTCAAGAACACCTATATAAAAGAAAGATCTTTTGAGTCTTTTTTGTTTGAATACTTTTGAACATCGTTTGAATATGCCTCCTTCAAGTTCATCTAGATCCTCGTCTAAATCTAACAATAAAGCAAAGAAGATGGGAAAGTTCGACGGCAAAACAGTTATTGTGACGGTAAGCTTTGTTTTAACTTTGCTTTACTATACCTTTTTACTTCCAGGGCTCATCATCTGGAATGGGGCAAACAATTGCTGTTCGGTTTGCAACAGAAGGGGCTAATGTCATGTTGCATGGGCGAGATGAAAAGGGCATTAAAGTAAGTGTTATTTTTGAGCACTTGTTTCATTCTCCAACGTTCAGGCCACACTTGATTTGATTGCCAAACACAAAAAAGGATCAACCGATCGAGTCAGTTATGTGTTGGGCCCTTTGGAGAAAGAAAAAACACTTGAAGATATTGTTTCCAAAACCATCGAGAAATTCAAGCGGATAGATATTTTGGTCAACGCCGCAGGTATCGGAGCAAAGCCGGGTGCTGATTTCCAATCAATGGAGAACTTTGACTTCATCATGGCTGTCAACTGTAGAGCTCCCGTTCAGCTGGCTCTTTTTTGTGTGCCTCATTTGGAGAAGACAAAAGGATGCATTATTAACATTTCCTCTATTGCGTCTGTTATTACGGTAAGTAACTTTCTGTGTATGCAGTTTTTAAACGAATTAAACTGTTTAGAGCGTAATGATGCCATTTTACAGCATGGCGAAAGCAGGTTTGTTTTTGTTGTAACAAACTGTTTTTAACATTAATAATTCAGCTCTCGACATGTTTACTAAAAACTATGCAGTCATTCTTGGGCCGAAGGGAATACGCGTCAATTCTTTAAAGTAATCTTTAAATTCAAGCAATGTTTAAACTTTCAATTTCAGTCCCGGTCTTGTTCGGACGGGTTTCCAATCTCGAATGGCTCCAAATGCACCGGCCAAAGACATGCAAACATATATAGATAACTTCGAAAAGAACGGCATTCCGATTGGAAGGTCTGGCAATACAGAGGAGATGGCCGATTCAGTTGTTTACTTAGCAACAGCAAACTTTATGACTGGAGCACTTCTTATACACGATGGAGGCGCCACGTTAAAGCATTAAACTGATTTTTATTCAAATAAACTTTTGTCAAATCTGTTAAACAAACGAAATTGAAATGCTGGTCAGGAGGTCAACTAATTGATGATCTTTATTCAGAACTTTCGAAGCGTTAATTCAATGATTATTCCGGTCAGTGAGAAATACAAAAAAGCATGGAAAAGCTGTTTATTGGCGCGGACAATCGACGTTCCGCAAAGACTCGCAAAACATTGATTTTTCGGGCTTAGTGATCATTGTTGTCGACCAACAGATGTTTGCACCCTGTCAAATTGGCTATGCACCTCGCACGCTGATCCGTTTCAAATTCAAGTGCAAATATTTGCAGAGTTCGGGTTCCACAGAAGTATTACTGTTTCTCAAGTCTCTGATGCCGCTGGGAAATCGTTGACTTTTTAATGCACACGTTTTCGGACTTTAACCGAGAATGACGGCTTTATTGGAAAGAGTTGGCGGTTTCTTGAGTTTTCAGAGCTTTGCTTTCAGTTGTCTTTAACTTGTTGTTTGTAGGTGCACTGGCACTCGCTCAGAACAGTGCTTGCAAGGGTCACTCCAAAAGATTAGCGCTGTTTGGAGGTCGTTTATAAAAAAGCAAGCGTTTAACCATGACTTTTTCTTTAAAATGATTACTGTTCTCATAACAAAAAACAATTCGTGAGATCGTTATTGAAAGCGTTTGTTTGAGTAAAGTTTTTTCGTGGCTGTATTCATGTTTGTTTTAAATAAAGAAGTCCCAATAATTTTATTCCACTCTGTAACGTTTATTTAATTGTCTTTTTGTTTAAGATGCACGGTTTTCTAACCGCTTTTTCAATTTGGCAGTTCATTATCAAGTTGACCAAACCTGCTGATACTGTTCAAAATCCATGGCATCCTCGTGCATTAATTCCTCCACAGGTGCTTATACCGGCGAAAAACAAAGTGGAAACTGCCGAGGAAAGTGGCTATGACTCAAAACACTTGTACGAGTTGAAACTTTTAAACGACGACTGGGTTCAATATCCTATAATGGCTATTGCGGACCAAGACAAATTGGCTGCGTATCAAAGCAAACTAGGCCTGTACACTAGTTCGTCGGTTCGCGGCTATTTTAATGTCAACCTGGTGAGTGTTTTAAATTAAAACTATTTTAATGTTAAATTGGAATTTTAGCAAACAATGAACTTTACTTTGGAATGGGTTGAAACATTCAATTACACTTCGAGCTTGAACTCCAAAGGACGTGGAATGGAACTATCTGATTTAAAAGTTTTCAATGGAAAGCTGTATGCTCCCGATGACAAGACGTCTGTAATATTCAGACTTACCAACAACATGGCAATTCCGTGGACAATTGAAGCTGATGGCGATGGCTTGACAAATAAAACTTTCAAAACGGAATGGCTTACTATCAAAGATGAAGAGCTTTATGTTGGCGGCTACGGAAAAGAATACACTGACAAAGTCGGCAATTGGCAAAATGACAATCCGCTTTGGGTGAAAGTAATATTTTTAAATCACACACACTCTTAAAGTAATGCTTTTCAGGTAGTTGATCGTTTTGGTCGAGTTCGCCACGTTAATTGGACTCAGCAGTTTCAAGCAATTCGACGCTCAATTGGAATTGAATTTCCTGCTTACATGATCCACGAGTCATGTCAATGGTCAGATGTTCATCAACAATGGTTCTTTTTGCCCCGCAAAGTCTCGCTCGAAGCTTACAATGAAAACACAGACCCATACAAAGCCGGAAATTATTTGATAAGAACTGATGAGACTTTTGAGCATTTTACCGTTGTCCAACTTGAAAGCCAATTGCAACCAACTCATGGCTACTCCGCATTTCAATTTGTACCTGGTGGGCTTTTAAACTCTTGTGTTTCAAAAACCACACAAAACATTTATAGGCACAAATGACTCAGTAATAATTGCACTCAAATCCGAAGAACTTGACGGCTTTCCGTTCTCATCTTTCTATACCGTCTTCAATATCAACGGCTCAATTTACGTAGACGAAACAAAAGTACCGGGAGACTATAAACTGGAAGGTCTTGAATTTGTTGACTGGACCAAAGATTTTTGAACGTTATGTGTCACTTTAACGAGTAATTGGAATCTCATTTCAATAGAATTTGTTGTACAGACAGAAGAATTAATAAACGAATGCAAACTTGTTTGTTAATCGGTTGTTGAAAAGCATTTTCAATTCAACAAAACTAGCGCTATTTTTGATTTCGATCTACTTATTTTAGTTTTTCTAAACACCATAACGAATGAATTTGAACTGGTCTAGTCGCTCTGTAACAGAAACATACGAGTTTACGGAGACAGAAATGTTGGATGAAGATTGCTCGCCTGATGAATTTCAAGACACTTTTATTCTGGAAAATGCAGATTCTGGCTAAATTGAAGATGCCTGGAGAATTGGTTTACACGGTAAACATTGCCTCTTTTTGACTGTTTCAAGCTTGTTAATTTAGCTGTAAGTTTTCACCACAAACGTCTCAGAAAATGATGTTAAATTTGGTTCGCAATGACTCTCTTGGCTGCTCACTTTACATTGGTTCTGACGTTGAACATAATCCGTGCTTTATTACTTTTGACAAGATTCGATTGGGCAAATCAGGTAAGTTTATAAGTGTAGTGTAGCATAATTGAGATATTTATAGTTTATCAAATCGATCAGCATTGGCACGGTTTTGTGATAGAGAACTTTTTGACAGAAGAGCAAATGGACAAAATGATCGACAAGGACGACGACAATATTCTGAAGCTTCATTTAAGCTTTTCTTTGAACTCTCCACGCGATGCAGAAGCTTTGATGAAGTCGATGAAGGCTGATAAAATAATGGTCGATCAACATGAAGTCAATCAAATGCCTTTTTTCAACGGCTTTATTCAGAACATAAATGTGTCGGAGGAATTTGAGTCGAGCACTGAGAATCCCAGCGTTTATGTAAGCTTTTCATTGATTAAACAATATTCTTGATGTTTTTAGTGTTCGCCCAATTCGCCTTTCAAACATATGCAGGAAATCTTCAGTGTGGATGGACAAGAAAAGCGAAGAACTGCTCCGATCAACTGCACGAACACCGTTGCCTCAGATTTGATTAACTGCACAGATATTCAGCAAGATGACACTTCAAGTGTGAGCAGTGAAGTTTATGCAGAGTCAGATTTTGGTGGTGAAGAGCGATTTGAGTCCACAGCCCAAAGTTTTGAACAACAAGCAGACGAAGAGCAGCAGATGTTCACAAAAGATGACAACGTGTCTGTGAAAGAACCACCCGAGAAGCTGTATGTACGAAAGAAATCCAAAAAGTTCATTCCGCGAATTTTGGCCGAGTTTCTTGAATTTCTTACAAGGCGACCTATAATGACTCCATTCTAAGAACGATATTTTGATGCAATGTACAAATGTGAATGACTAATAAACTATTCCAAGGCAAATGCTAGCTGATAATTTTTGTTTTATTCAATACAAAGCGTTAAGTTAAAATTGTTAGGTCGTCAGTTAATTAATCAAAATGCAAACTAATTTAGATTCGGGCATTTCGTGACAGGCATATTTGATAGCGTGTAAAAGAATTTCGTATTGTTGATCTTTTAGCCCTAGTGTCGCTATTCTGGATGTTTGCACGCAAGCTAAAACAACACATGGTTAATTAATGAAACTTGCAAAAATATAATCGATCAACAAGTTTATCGGTTAATTCAAACGCTATGTTTATTCGGCAGATGTTTGAACATATCTAATTTTGAAATTAAACAATTACGTATGCTTTAGTTTCAGAAGTTTGTTTGTACTCGCATTAATTTGAATACCCTTCAAACTCCACTTCTGTCCAAATTAGTACACGTACTTGAAATTCCAGAAATTCTCGAAACAGTGCCTTGAAATTTTGCGCATATTTGCTTATTACGTCGAGTGTTTTCAATCATCGCGAGAGTGCAATTTGTCTGCGCTATGGTTGCATAAGACAAAAGTTCTCTTCTGTAATCGCTTCGTTCGACTCATAAGAAAGCATCGCGCTCCGATGTCATTGGAAAGTGTTCGATGAGCAAGAATCGGAGCTGGTTTGCGCATGCCACGTTTATTCAAAAATACAGGTTCCGTGAAAATATGAATTAAATGCAAATAATTCCGGGTGTTTTGTTGTCTGTTCGGCGTGAGCGGACGGGTTTTCACTTGTCTTTGATCTAAACAAGCAATGAACCCTTGAATGTGCCCTCCCCGAAAAAATTTGGGTATTTAAATGAGCGTCTCACTTGTTTGTGATCAATTGATTTGAATTGTTCCGAGATTGTTGACCAAAATGAGACTCATTACTTTTGTCCTATTGACCTTGTTTGTCGGAATGGTTGTTGGCAAAATCGGTGAGTTCCAATTAGTTCATAGACGTTTATCCGGCTAATTTCCAGTCCGCAAGCGAGAAAGTAACAGTTATGGAGACGAGCCTGTAACTCCGGCCAGCACCGGAGAAGTCCATGAAGCTACTGAGACAAGCGAAGGATCTGGATCAGCTGTTGAAGGCAGCGGATCATCTGCAAGCGGGTCGGGAAAAGGGGCTGGATACTCTGCTTCTGAATCGTCTGGTGAGGCACCTAAAGAGCACGAGTCCGAGGCCGTCCAGCAACCAACTCAAAAGTCCCAAACTCAACAAGCTTCAGGTTATCGCAAATAAATTCCTCCGTTCAATTCAAGTCATTTTGATAATCACATTCCATATAAAAAGAGCTTTATTCAATTGTTGCTTTGTGAAGTAAATAAACGTTTTAATTTTTTGATGTTATCAATTCGGTAAATTTTAAAAAGTTCAAGTTATTTAGGCTTATCAACTTTGATATTCGCAATACTTTATGGAACAAAACAAATGTTTTTAATATGTGCAGTAGAACTATTTAAATCTCAATTTTCTCGCCAATTCACAAACAACCAACAAGATTCTTTTGGTCGTGTGGCATAATGTTGTTGGAAAAAATTTCATTTTCTTCGCCGCTGCCTTTTCTTCTCGAAGCACACACAGCTTTTGGCCCGTTTGCCCGACGTTTTTCAATAAACACTCGGTGTTGGAATTGACCGTTTGTGGCATGGTCGTTGCCTCTAATTCTTGTGGATTTCAGTTGTTTAACAGCAAAAATAAATTACAGTGTTTTAATCGATAACGAGCAGTTTTGTGAATTTTTTGTTTGCATTTATTCTGTGCGCTGCGTTTACTTCTTCCATTCTCGCCAGCTTTATATTCATGCTAATTGTTTTTATTTCTAGCCGGCTGCTCATGGCTTCCATCTATCACGTACTGATCATCAACAGGGCCGGCAGCTTGATATTTGACTGGGAGAATCGACGAGATGGAGACGACAAGCCAGCGCTCTCTGCAAACGAGAAAATCATTTTGTCAAGCATGTTCTATTCTTTGTATACTATTGCTGCTCAATTAAGCCCTGCATCCAAGAGCTCTGGTATTGAAGTTTTGGAAACAACGCAGTTCAGGTAACATTTTATTCAGCTTTGTCGGAAATCGTTATTTTTGCATTTAGACTTCATTGCTTTCAATCAATGACCGGCGTGAAATTCATTGTTGTTGCATCTCCGCTAGTCACTCAATCGTTAGACCTTCTGTTGCGCAAAATCTATGAATTGTATGCTGACTTTGCACTCAAGAATCCTTTCTATTCCATCGATATGCCAATCCGAGCCGACAAATTCGACGAATCTCTAAAGACCACTGTTCTCAAATACGAAGAGACAATACCGAAAACGTTGTAATCTGAACCGAGTGTAAAGAGATTTTAACTGTACGGGTTTTCGAACTATTGCTGTTCTTTTCATATTGATAATGTATGTAAGTATTGTAATTAATGATAGTGATTAAAGTATGAACATATCAGTTGTTGTTTGTTTTTCGCACAATGGTTATTTTACCGTTGATATTTGATTGTTTGGAATGCTTTAGAAAACGACAGTTTATTTTAGGATTGAAAAATCCGAATACGGGCTTGAATGGCTGTTGCAGAGTTAAATGGATGTCTCGGCTATGTAGTCATCAACAACAGCACGGGCTCTGTCGTAAAGGTCTGCTTTTAAAAGTTATATTCAAAACTATGCTATTTAATTCAGGCCGAGGGTAACCTAACCAACATTGACCGAATCGCGCAGGTACCCAAAAGCAACTTAAATTATAAAAACACCAAAATTTAGGCAGCCATTCGGATCGTTTTGTTGGGCAATGGCGATTCAATTCTAAAAACCGGTGAGAAATTCAACTCAAGTAAGTTTTAAGTTACTTTTGGTTTGCAACTCAAACAAAAAGAAGGAAACAAACTAATTTCAGTAATTGTCAACTACCCCAATTTCTACTATGTGATAAAACGAAAGGATCAGCAGATCTTTGTAATAAAGCGCAGTCAAGAAAAGGTTTCTTAAATTATGTGTGATCGTCTTTAACTGCTAAACAGGTTTACTTTACTCTTCTCGAATTTCTCTCTCATCCATTTTCACCATTGTCTAGGCTGTTAATAGTTGTTCAATAAATGTTTGCACTTGTACGTTTGCGGATTTTATTGTTGCCAGATGGTCGTCGACCGAAATGTTTTACTAAAATCGTTGCGACGAGTTGGATTTAAGTAGATTTCGATTAAGTAACTGCACTTATTCAACAAAGTTCTTTCAGTCTACTCAAACTAATGGTCAAAAGGTCTAAAAAAGTGTTGGCTAAGGACAGAAGCTCGACGCCTCCGTAAGTTCTGAAAAAGATTGGCGTAATTTATGCACATTTTAGGCTATTAACCCGTGGACACGGATTCAACTCGTTTAATGAAGACACACAAACCACTCCAAAACGCAAATTTATCCCGCCTATTTCCGAAGAAACTTTGTCCACTCCGTAAATAAATGCTGGATTTTATATAAGCTAAATTACTTTAGGCCATCTCGTCCATGGAACATTCAAGTTCAATCAGCTCGCAAAAATCACCACAGTGGCAAGTGCTTGAAACGTGCTCAAAGTATCAGCGGCACCGTCCGTCGCTCAACACGCTTGAGTACGAATGGAGTTCAGCTTGAAGGTATCAAGTTGGATTTGCGCCCATTGAACAGGTAAGATTGGTAACTATGTAAACTTTTAAAACTTAACTTTTAGCATTGATCAGCAAATAGAAAATCGAGTGAATGAGATGCGCAAAATTGATTATGAGAAATTAAAACGTGAGCTGATCAAACGTGGAAAAGTTAAACGAACACCGAAAAGTCGCAAACAACGTCCTGTTTACAACTTGATGGATCCAGATTCAGTGAATCGCAAATTCGTCGACGATGAAGCTGCTTATTTGTTGGAGAATGGAGAAACCGACCAAGAATTTCAACGCCGTCCTGGAGCTGTGTATTTTCGACGTCTAATCTTTGATAATGTCTAGCGGATTTATTTAAAACTAACTTTTTAAGTTGTTGTTTTCTACGCCTTTCAAAAGTTATGAACGGGTTTATATTTGAATACGGTTGGATTAAAGTGTTAATAAATGTTTAAAAGACAGTGTGTGTTCTATTTTGACGCTGATGCGAGAAACGTGTTTTTAAAGTTTGCTTCTTGGCGAAGTAGATGTTGAGACGAGTTAGGGATTTAATGACAAAGCGCAAAAGCTATTTGGATTGATGATGGAGTTGTTCATCTTGTTATAAATTTGTAACCATTGTTGTGCTTCTCAAACTGTGTGTTAAGCACTAAAATCTTTAAAACACGTGACATTCACATCAATTTAAGAAATCAAATTCGAGTCTCATATTATTGCATTAAATTATGCGTTAGATTAGTCTCGCATCTCATTCATTAAGCACATTTTCGCACAAAAATACCTACGTAAATACCTCTTCAGTTTAGCGCCATTGTTCATTACGCTCTTGCAACGAAAACGTGCTCGTCTGCCCGGCTTTTTCTGCGTTTCTCAACCATCCCCGTCGGAGCTGCTGATTACATTTAAGTTTGTTTTCGCGAACTTAAAAGGCGCCAACGAGAGGGTTCCTCGAGTTTTCAAAATTCCGTTTATTTACTGAAATAAGAGTTTAGAAGTCCGTTCAGTCTTTCTGCCATTTTCTCTCTATTTGTTTAGATTTCTATTCGAAAACACTCGGTCAACACATGATTTCGAAACACGCGCTGATCACGGTTTTTTGATTAATTCGATTTGATTGTTCGTTCTGTTAACTGAAAGCTCTGTTAGTTTGGGTGTCTTAATTCGTCTGCATTGGTGTTTTATAATTTGCGTTCTGTTAAAATTAGAAAAGCTCTCAATTTCATGTTAACAAAATGCTATTTAGTTTCAAAACATTCATCGTATAGTTTGAATATTAATCGTGATCTGCGTTTAGATTATTCGTTGTTATTCCTCGATTTAAACTAATCAATATCTTCCAGCAAATCAACATGGCGGACCGTCATACGCAGTACAAGAATCAAGGCAAAGATGCGGAGAGTCAGCGTAAAAGCCGTGCCGAACAAGCTCTCAGTTTGCGTAAGGAGAAACGCGAAGATATTATGTCGAAGAGACGTAATATTCCAACTGCCCCGGAAACGTGAGTCCTACTTACCTAAAACGTTTTACCTCATTGCTTGCATTTTCAGCGAAGGAGATGCTGCCGTTGGCTCTAGCGCTGGTGCTCAAGAACGCATGAGTTTGGAGGAAATCGTTGTGAATGCGCAAAGTCCGGATCCTGAAGTCCAGATGCAAGCTATCATTCATGCACGTAAACTCCTTTCTTCCGACCGCAACCCCCCGATTGATGAGTTGATCAAGAGCGGTATTCTTCCAATTTTGGTTGCTTGTCTACAGTCGGAAAAGTAAGTTGTTTTAAATAGGTTATTTTAAGACTATTACTTTTCAGCGCAACTCTTCAATTCGAAGCTGCTTGGGCGTTGACCAACATTGCTAGCGGTACATCCGAACAAACTCACGCTGTCGTCAAAGCTGGCGCTGTTCCTTACTTCCTTCAACTTCTTTCTTCCTCTTCTATGAACGTTTGCGAGCAGGCTGTTTGGGCTTTGGGCAACATTATTGGCGATGGACCCCATTTCCGTGACTACTGTATTGAATTGGGAATCGTCGATCCACTGTTGAAGTTTGTTCGCCCTGATGTGCCATTGAACTTTTTGCGAAATGTCACCTGGGTTATGGTCAATTTGTGCCGTTCGAAAGACCCGCCACCATCTCGCCAAATTGTCGAGTCTTTGTTGCCTTCATTGGCTATGTTGATTCATCACGAAGACACTAGCATTTTGGTTGATACAGTTTGGGCTTTGAGGTAAGAAAAAAGTCTTTTAAAGGCGCATTTAAATTACAAATTTCTAGTTACTTGACGGACGGAGGCAACGAACAAATTCAAATGGTGATTGACAGCGGAGTAAGTACTTAAATTCAATTTCAATTAAATGTTTGCCATTTAGGTTGTTCAATACCTCGTTCCGTTGCTTGGCCATCAAGAAGTTAAGGTCCAAACTGCTGCTTTGCGCGCAGTTGGAAACATTGTTACCGGAACCGATGAGCAAACACAGTTGGTCTTGGACAATGGTGCTTTGCAGATGATGCCTCCGCTCTTGACTCACGTTAAAGAGAAGATCAACAAGGTATGTTTGCGGTGTTTTTGCAAACTATAAGTTTTAATTTAGGAAGCTGTTTGGTTTATTTCGAACATCACAGCGGGCAATGAATTGCAAGTCCAAGCAGTTATCGATGCTGCTTTGATGCCTTTGATTATTCATTTGTTGGATCGTGGCGACTTCCAGACTCAAAAAGAAGCTGCATGGGCCGTTTCCTAATGTGACTATTTCTGGAAAGCCAGAACACGTTCTTTACATGGTTAACTGCGGCGTCATCAATCCGTTCTGCGCTTTGTTGAACATTCGTGACACTCAAATCATTCAAGTCGTTTTGGACGGTTTGCACAACATCTTGAAGAAGTCCAACGACCATGCAGACGAAATTTGCCAGAAGATCGAAGAATGTGGCGGCTTGGACAAGATTGAACACTTGCAGGTATGTTGATTTAAATGTAAAATCACAGTTTAACGAAACTGACGTTTAGAACCACGAATCGGAGGATATCTACAAGTTGGCCTATGCCATCATCGGTAAGTTGCTCTTAATATTCAACAAAAACTAACCCAAACTTCTACAGACAACTTCTTCTCCACCGACGATGAGGAGAACGCAATGGCCGAAAACGAGCAGTTCACCTTCAACCCATCGGCTGGCCAGAACGTCCCATCCGAGGGATTCAGCTTCCAGTAAACCGCTATTTGTTATCCCATGCTGTGAGCCTTTGATTGTCGCCCACCTGCTCTTATGTCTTGTCTCTTCTTAGTGTATTGTTGTTCTTTGCTCCTAACTTTATTCATTACCCTCTCCTCATGCCTTCTTCCTCCTCCACTTTCATTATTCGGAAAATTCTTTGTTCGAAGGCGAAAAGTTGTATGTGTTTTGTTGTAAAACGTGTAATTGTTACTTATTGCTTGAAGCTTTTTGTGTTTTATTAAAGTGTTCAAAAGATCCAATGTTTTATATTTCGAAGTCTGCTTTTACTTGTCAATCTAAAGAGTAAAGGCATCGCTTTTTGGTGCAAATGTTCCATACTGCTTTTTTGTTTCGTGGACAAGGTTTTCCATTCATCAACACTTCCAATCACTCCCCTTTTGTTTGTTGGGCCCTCTGACTCATATAACAAAAAGCCTTCGCGAAGGCATGTTTATTTAGCGTGTTAGTAGATTTCCTTCATTTTGGCAATTTGAATACGGGAGAAGGTCGGCGCCAAAAGCGCTCCTTCGTTTGAACAAGTTTTTTACGGAAACGCATTCAGGTTTTTGGTCAAAATTACTTCATTTTTGGTTCCAAATTGTTGAGATTTTTAGTCACAGCCCTAATTTATCCTCGTGAATTTTGTCTTAGGAAACGGATCCAGTTTTGTTTTGCAAAACGTCTTCTCTTCCACCGTCTAGGCCTTTCTTTCAGTATTGTTACTATTGATATTGTTCCTTGATTCCGACACATCTTCTCCATCATCTTGATTGCTCCATTTTCTTATTCTATTGAACTTCCATATTCATACGGTGAATTCATCTGCTTCCTTTCTCATCCGGCTTCACCATCCACCTCTTCATAATCCCCTCACTCTGTCATATTGATGGCGAAAGTGGCACCAGCAGCACGAATGTAATAATCTTATTTTAGTGATTTTTGCAAGCTTTTCGGTCAAAAACTGTCTATTCCTTTCGATGAATAAAAGCATACTGATACCATCTTGTTGTTCAACGAAATTTATTCAAATACACTCATAAAACAATGCAATAAACACAAAATTTAACGTGAACTGTTTAATGTCCGAAGCTTGAAAACACAGAGCGCTCCAATTCGCACTGAAACTCAAAAGATATTTTAAATCGAGACATTTAAACCTTACAGCTTCGTACTCCTTTTTGTAGTGAATGTGGCCGTTGGCTTCGTAAAAGAAGATGAGCACTGAAATCGTCTTTTAAAATAGTATATGTTTCTTTAAGAACTTACACAAAAGAGCCATGCAAGCAAAAGAAATGAACATCATGAGGTGATCAACTCGCTGGTGGGTGCATTCCAACGCTGCACGCGGATTGTACTTGGTAGCAGCAATGTCGAACAAATCTTCAACAGTGCCGGTAGACTGTGGAATACTGATCGGATACGAATGGGTAGGCTCCGGTTGAGTATTCTGAATAGACTCCAATTGAGTAGGCTCCGGTTGAGCAGTTTGAGAAGGCTCCGGTTGAGCAGGCTCGGTTTCAGCAGTTTGATTGTTGATCGATGTTGGCTGCTCATCGTCGGTTGAAGCCTCATCATCAATGTTCAAGATTTCAACATCGCTGTGCACAGAAGACTAAAACGAATAAATGTTAATTTCAATATTGTAATATTCTTCTTACCTCGTTGTCGGTCTGTTCGGCCAAATTGCTGTCGAGATCATCCAAATAGTCGAATTTGCTTTCGGTTATGCCCATGTTGTTGAACTCGAAGAGAATAAATAAATAAGAATGTCTAAAAACAAAGAATGTCTAAAAACAAAGAATGTCTAAAAACGCTTTTTTAAAAGCGTTTGTTGATCTCACAATTATTTGGAGATTCTCACATAATTAACTGGATATTTCGTCCCTACTTCATTGATTGGCTCAAATTGCGTGCGTACATAGCAAAACAGTTTTACGTAGATTTATTTCTTCTCTAAAGTAAGAGCACAATTCAAAGTATACAAAACAGCAAAATCAATCAACTAAAGGAAGCTTCACAAACAAGGTGCATGGACGGCAAAACAAGAGCTAAATCGACCGAGTCTATTTGGTAAATTGATGTTTGTTGGGGAGCGGAGATGAGACACGATTTAAATTATGGAACTAACCGAATGTGTGCTTTTGGTAGAAGATATCTATCTGTTCAGTGGAATATCTGATTTCATGTAAAGTGATCAAAATAATACTTCCGAATGTGTTCAAATGGAATATCTTCGAAACGAATGTTTACTGCAAGTGGAACGGACCTAAAGTTGGCAAGACGGGCCAGAATATCTGCTTCAACAACAATGGTGAGGAGTGAGTGGAAAGGCAGCAACAAGAAAATGATCGTTATTAGCATAAGACACTCGCCGGAGATACGATTCAACATGGAGACAACTACTTAAAATAGACCAATTTGGGAGCGGACGTGCCCTGAAGTTCGCAAGTTTTCCGGAGAGTGGTGAGCGCCCGTTTTAATTAAGAAACAAAAGAAAGCCGCCTAAATTGCGGCACTACCGGTTCGTTTAAGAATCATAGTGTACGTAAATAGAAGTCGTTCAGAGTTGAACTTAAAACAGCTTGATGTCCGACTCCAAACAACTTGAGACAAAATACAAATTGAGTAAGTTGAGTAGTTTAGTTGGCACTCAAGGCAATTTTGCCGCTGGAAGGCGCTTGAGTTGGCTGGTCGCCAGTCAATAAGCGTTTGCATTTGGCTCTGAAATGTGGCAATTAACTAAGTACGAAGCTAGTCTGTTTACCTGCGGTTTTTGAACCAAATCTTGACGTTGTGAGTTGAGATGGGCGGATAGTTTTGACGGTATTGAAGTGAATTCAAAGAGTCTGTGTACTGCTCAATTTGAAGCCAACCGGGATGAGGATTTTCTAAAAATGTGCTTGATTGATGTGACTCTCACTTTTAAATTCAGTACCTTCGAACCAACGCTCCAAAATAGGCAATTCACTCAACGGATCAAACATCAAACGAGATCTGGCAGTTTGTCCGTTTTGCTGTTGTTGCGGAGTAGCTGGATTGGTGGAAGATCTTTTGCCTGAATGATGTTCATCGTCTGTGTGGCGGCTGTTTGCTAAAACATATATGATAATTAAGATGCATGCAATCTTTAAACACTTACACAAACTGCTGTTCAACAAAGCTTGTGCTGTGGATGTAGATAATGCTTGAGACTGCGCGGCAGCAGCGAATTGTGCCAAAGCATTTGTGTCCAGCGATTGAAATCCGTTCAAAGATGAACTTAAACTGATCGGGACAAATTGCTGAAGGGCTGACAAGGCAGCCGCAGCTTGTGAATTCAACGTTGGTGTGTTGCTTTGTTGTGCAGGCGAGAAGGCGTTCATGTCGAGTGAAAGCTCTGGAGAAGAAACAATTGAGCCCTGAAAACAGTCAAATAAGTGTGCAAATCTGATTAAAGCAATGTTACTTTGATGTCCGCATCGTAGCCACAGTTTTCACTTGCACTGTGTTCGCTGGCATCGTCGTTTATCGGGGATTCAGAACCTCCTTCCATTCGCTCGGCTTCGTTTTGTCTGTCTAACAGCGGAGTGTATGAGTTGTCTCGGTCAAATTTTGAGCGAATATCAGGCTGACTTGCCAATGGAAGTGGAGGGCTGGAAGGGTTAGAAGTTGTTGTTTGTCCACTCAATGCCGCCAAATTAAAAGACTGTCCAAGCATGCTTGCTACAGATGTCGCTGCTGTCGACGCCGAGGGCCACTGAAAGGAAGCATTTGCTTGTGAAAGTTGTTGTGCAATTGAATTGACAGTGGAGGCTCCAATTTCGCGTGAATTGGCACGTTGATTGGAAAACCAGTTGCACAGTTGTTGATATGAAACTTTGGGATTGGAACGACGATAAGGAGCTCCGTTCAACTGATTCATATGCTTGACCAAAGTTTGACGACTTGGGTTCGGATCAGATTTGAACCAACGATTGAGGAGAGGAATCTCAGAAACAGGCGAGAAACGAATCGATGAGCGAGGGCTAAATTATTTAAATGTTTTATGTTGTAAACAAACTTTAGTAAACTTTTGATAAGTTTCAAATTCCCCGACAAACAAGTGAGAGTTATTTTGGCGAACGGCCTTGTATAAAAGTCACTGTTCAGCTCAAAGAAACCTAATTGGATTAACGGCCGCCAATAAAGTAGTAGCGCTCAATGTGGTGGAATAAGTTTCGGGATCGTCTCACTTGAATGTCTTGAAGGTCGTTTGTGAGAAAATAAATTGAGAGATCTGCTTAATTTGTGTGACAAAACAAATAAGCAAAATCAAACTTTTGACAATTTTTCTTTTTTGTCGAAGAGTCAATATTGCAAACCTTTTTCGTTCTGCGGTTGCGTTTTCGGCCAAATTGTCCATCCACTCGTTGATTGCTTGAATCTGAGTCTCGTTAAGTGAAAGATCGGCACCCGCGACAACTTGTTGAACGATGTTTTTAATTTCGTGATTGTCGACCATTTGCAACAGTTGTGGCTGCTTGTCCAGCGCCATTTTCAAAATTCGGTCTTTCAATTGCATGATGCATGTTGCACTGTGTGTTTCAAGAGCTCCGCTAAACATCAAAATTTTAATGACAGTTTCCAATTGTGTGCTTTCAACACTTTATTATGCTAATTAACGTCCCGCGCAATTGCTACCTATCGAATCTCTACAACAATCAAACGCGCATTGTTCTTAGGCAAAAAACGGCTGCCATTCCGACTAGCTATTTATGCGCACTAGAAATCCTTTTTTGCCATAAACACTACTGACTCGATCTTTATCTGCAAATATTCCTGTTCTAAAAAACTGAATGCGCAGAAGAAATGTCAAATAGTCATTTACAGTAGCGACCAGATAAATTATGCATACACATGTGCTTTTGCTTAAGTAACTTACTGTTTGGTGAGAATTTTGAGTGTCACGTTGCTGGAAATCTCTTTAAACAAGTTGGCGGCCAGATCTTCTTGATTGTCGGTTATGGACTCGAATGGAATGGGCTTCCAATTGTTTATTTGGATCAGGCCTGAAAATTGCACATTATGCTTCAATTTTTCTGAATCAATTTTGTCCAAGTTATCCGCTGAATTTGGCGCAACGGAGTGTGCGCGTCTAGATTAGCAACAATGATGGGGATGTTTGTACGCCTCAGGCCGGCTTGCACAAAAGCTTATTGGCTGGGATTAACTTTGTGTATTGTCGGAGCGGGTCCCTCAAATGCAAAAGGGATCGTGGGCCTTGGGGTGCGGACAAGATCAAGTTTGATGGAATATTTAAATAACAAACTGTTCTGTTTGTTGCTCAGCTCTGTGTTGTTCAATCTCTCAAATCAGTTTCAACTGTCAAACAACTCGAAACAATTAAATTCCAAGTTGAGATCAAAAACTGTTTTTTCGGGCGCAGCGGAACGATTGCAAATCTAGTTGAATTTGCGTTTGGGATTTGTGTGTGATGATGGTGGCCAAACGAGCGCGCATCCCCAAAAGACAAAACGTCGAAAATCCGCAGCACAGTCGGCGACCTAATCTCTTCGTCTGCAACAACGATTCAATTGTGAGATCTTTCAACTCAAAGCATTCAAACAAGACATTAAGAAGTTAGAAGCAGTATTTGCAATTTAGTTAGACGATCCCCGAAGTGCATGCCCTTTAACCTTTGCCTATCCATTTTGCACATGCAAACATCCTCCGATGAACGGTTTTATTACCGTCTTGGCGTGAACGTGTGTGCAAAAGAGGCAATGCACAAAGCCTTCTAAGCCTGATGTTTGCGCACTCAATCCACACGAATGGATTTGCCGCAAGCCGCCAAAGCAAACAGCCAAGATCAATGTTCCATTGCACACACTTCCATTTCACTCTGAATTGGACCCAATATTTGTCTAAAGCCAATCCTTTTATCCACACGCAGAGAAGGCATTACGTTTGAACTCATAAAATCCAACGCATTCATTTCATAATTTGTCTCTCGATTTGAACGAACTTTAATCACCAAGACGGACAACTCAAATTCCATCGATCAGCAGCCGAATTGCTTAGACTTATCTCTCGCTCCCCACCCGATGCACTTGAGCAAACAGTCCAAATCTTGTGGACGATCAACGGCGCGCCATATCAGTTCAGCAGTGGCGATTTTATGGATCAAGCAAGAGCTTATTTCAATGACACCAAAAAGGCAAAGCACTTTGAGGCTGCACCGTCCGAATGGCGAAGCGATAAGCTGGCTGCTTTGTTTATCATCTCTCAATACTCCACACACAATCGTCAAGCAGACCAAGTGCAAGCTAGTGGATTGTGCTGATGGGCCGATTTTACGACGCGCCGGGATCGCAACTTGTCTTCGCCATGATCAGCATTCCAAATCGGTATCAACACTTACGGTAGACTAGATTTTATATAGTCTCCGTTTCTTGACTCACCAATTTAAAGATCCCTTCGACTGGGGTGCGCAAATCTCCCTAACCAAACACTCCAAACTGTCATCGAGCCGCTTTTCACACAACCGATTGTTTGGGAACACAGCGCAGAAATAAGTACCTCTGAAATCAATCAAATCCTCTCGCTTAATAGACAAATAAACAGTTGAACGACTTGCAAAAGATTTGAAAAGACTAATTTCAATGCTTGACTTGAAACGATTGTTCTTGTTGATTTGAAAGACTGATTTCAATGTTTGATTTCAATATGTTTATATTGGATTAAATTGGCGGGGCTTGAATTTCGGCCGTGAGTTTATATAGACAACGGACTGCAGAAGCAAGGATTACATGACAGTGATGCGCCAAATAATCTCCCCCGGACGCCAAATCATTTTTTCTGCGTCCAAATTTATTGGGACTTGTGCGCTCATCCCGTGACAAACGTCCGGGATTTGTTTATTCGACGAGGACGTGGCAGTGTTTAGGCTTTGTGGGCAAATTTTACGGCGAATTGATCCCCCACCAACGACTGACAGTCAATGTTTAACTTGATAGCCAATTGAGTGTTTGAAAATAAACCAACCTCTCGAGTCCTGAATGAGATGTGGCATTCCGAGTGCGGACAGCACTGTTTCAACAACATTGTGCAACTGAGTGTGTTGATTGATGATTGTGTAGGTGTCGACGAGAGTTTGGCCTTCGTGAGCGCAAGTCAAGCAGTGATTAGGTCTAACTGATTCCACGACCACTCTCACTGGGAACATTTTTTCTCCGCGCTCCATCCTCCACACGCAGCAAAGGATTCAGTAGAAAGTGATATAAGCCGTTGTCGCCGTTCAAATTGCCACGAAGTTGATGCAAGTTGTTGAAAGAGGAGGCAAAAAGCCAATGGCAAGTTTGAAGCCGTCAAACAAGTAAGACTTTAAACAACAGCCAGTCGCCTGAAATAAACGATTAAAGTTAATGATTAAAATAAATGAACACGAAGCAAATAGCACGTAAAGACACAATGGAACAAGCTCATCAAATTGAGAACACGATGCGCATGTGGCCATAACGAGGCTTCTATCCTCATCGCGCATAGGTGAACAATAAACAATGTAATCACGAGCAAACAGAAAGTGCAACATCCACACGTCCAAAACAATTCACGCACACGAAAAGCTGGTTTCCCAACTAGGCCATCGTGAAGATCCACGCGCGCAAATGCAATCAACAAAGCAATAATCACTTGAACACTGGTTGCAGACAACTGTGAAAAGTCCATATTCGCTGATCCTACATAAGTTCCGGGACGTGCAAGCAGTGCGCAAACCTCTTCCTGTTTATCCCGCTTCGAATCAAAATGGAAACAAACACGCGGATCGCGTAAAAAGAGTTTTGAAATCAACAACGATGACCTGTAAACAATGGGGCGGGATTGTTGACAATAGAACTGATTGAACCGACTTAATTGATTGAATTGACTGAATCAATTTAGTTGAAAGAATTAAAAGAAAGATTTACAGTATCTAGTTAGCGACTCAGTGCACAGCGATATCACCATCCGCCAAAACAAAAGCCAGGACATGAGCGCTCGCGATGAATGGCTGTTTGGCGTATCGCGGTGGGCTGGATTCTTTCTGCTCTTGGGGGCCGGCCTAACAGAGCACCAGCATTCCGAATAACATTTAAACGCACATAGGCGAGAGCCAAAGCGCCCGTCTTAATCATTCCGGCTATACACGCTCTTCGGGCTTCTTTTTACCACCAATCGAAACTTCCAACGGACCGACGAGCAAAGCCCAATTACAGCAAGTGAAGTTGATCAGTGCAGTTGAGCAAAGAAAGCAGTTGAACAGCAAACAAACTGTTCTTAACTGATTTGATTTAAAACCTTCAAAAGACTCAACAATATATCTAAAAAGACTCGACTAGAATTGCTGGGCGGAGCAGCTAAACCAAAACAGCAATTGGCCGCTGATATCGCGAGTGGTGAATGGCCGACGGGCTTTATCTTCACTACTAATCTTTGTGCTGGACGTAGGCTTACGGTCCGCCGATTAATCCCACTTTGAGTTGAAAGTAGTTGATTGCAGTGAGTGCAATAGTGAGACTTTGCAAGTTGCAGTTGGAATTGCCCAAATAGAGATTTGTAACAAAAGCCATGCCGGCGACATTTGTATCCACTCAACAAAGCCATTTGGTCGTCGAGACTCTAAATGTCGGGACAGGTATCTTTGTGCATCTTTGCGCAACTCCTCACAAATCAACGCCAAATGCAAATTTTCGCAAATGACATCCCAACTAGCGATTGTAGAATTTTCAGGCGGCATTTCATTGAAGGACAAAAATCGGTTGTGCAAAACACCTCCTTTGCACCGGAAATCGCGGCAGATCCACAAAGGCAAGATGCGCAGCTTGGGCTCAAAGAAAGAGACTTTCAAATGAAAACGTTTTTCTAATAAGGATAAATACGCTCTGACTGTTTGTTTAGTTGAGATCAGTTTGCGCAAGTGTTGACTATCTTATCATTTGGCTTTGCCAAGTAAAATAACAAGAAACGAGCAAAACTTTAAATCATTCCACACAATTGAAAGTACACCAGTATGAGACGCCAAAAATCCCCACACACAATTCAATTGGGACAATAGCCGCATCGACAACAACACAAAAACACGAAGGCGGCTAAATCAACCACTACAAAAGGAGCCACGTCAACTTCGTACAATCACTTGCTGCGAATTTCCAAATGGCCGATCAGCGCCGAAATCTCGATGATGAAATTGCTTGTTTGGGCAACCGAATGATAATTGTGGAAGTGTAAACAAAAGTTGAATAGAAAGTTACACAATTTAAACAATTTAAACAACTTTAATAATCTGTAGAACTTTACAATAGAGAGAAAGACGCGCCCGGAACGATATAGATAAGATCAACTGGCTTGCTCAACTTTCCATTTCGTTGACTGTCGAAATCACCAACTCCGACAGCGGCTAGGCGATCGCCGAAAAGCCAAATATGTACACACCGGAGCAGCGAAGACGTTGATTAGTGAATGTGCGTCCATCTCGGCGCCAGCAACCCGCTTTAATTTGTCCCCGGCTTTTTCCAAGACGGGCGAACGGCATGTGATTTGATGATGGTCCTGTGCGATTGGGGTGCTCGCCAAAGGCAAGAAAAGGCAAGATGTGATTTATCACAAGCAACAAGCACACACAAATACAAAAAGAATTACAACGAAAGGCCCTTAAATGGGCTGATCGCATTTAAGCAAGAAGTCCGCGGGAGCAAAAGTCAAAGCAAGATCAGCTTCGGAAGGGCAAACAAACTTGAAGTTCTTTGTAACATTGGAGGAACAAAGTGCAAGCAAATCTCCGGTACAGTATCTTTCACTGCAATCCGCCACCCAAACTTCTACTTTCAACAACAACAAATAAAATGGGACTTTACGTCTCGAGCGCTCGAAGAACAAAGATCCTCAAGATCGAAGCGTCGTCAATGGGGGACAAGAACCTGCTTTCAGGTCAACGTTCTTTGTAACATTGGAACAATTAGGTCGACAACGACGCTTACGACTTTAGAGGCTCCAAACAAAGACTGGATAATTGCTACACGGGAGGTCGTGACCTACATTTGGCTTTCGCCCTCCACTTGCGCAAGTGAAAGTAGAACACGTTGAAGCCCTCGAGCAACATAAAATTGGAGGCGTGGATCCGAAACAAAGATGCATCCACAGCCGGTTTTCGAGACGTCGCGTCCAATTAAATTCCGCGCAGGTGATCAGCCGACGAGAAAGTGAAATCTTCGGTTGCGCAACACTCTCCACCATCTCGCCGTCGACAAAAACATAAAATAACAAAGAGCAAGATTTTAGATGCGCGCGGAAGCAATGGCTAATGAGATGCACACGTACTTGTTCGAGCTGTTCTCGAGCTTGTCAAATTGTGCTCTTCGTTCGATTGGCAATTCGAGAATTACTAATTGCTAGAACAATTAAATAAAGATAAGAAGCAAGTAATTGCATATTAGCAATAAGAACGTTTGTTGTTTGAACGTTTTAGATAATTTCAAACAATTTGAAAAGTAAGCAAAAAACCTGTTTCGTTTTTGGCTCTTGTCAATCCGTACGCCTTCGGCTGCGCAGCGTGATGCTCTTCCAGCCGGGAACAACGAAAGACGTTGTGGAAAGTAAAAGTTGGAAGAAGGAACGCCGTGCGATCAGCTAGGTTATCTGGCGTCGAAGGTGTGTGCGCCACGGATGTTCTACAGTCGAGTGTTCTCAATCCCAAGAGGCGCAAGCAGTCGAGTAAAGACGGCGATAAAAATCAGCAGGCGTTCTTAGTGGAAATGAGTGAAGAAGAAGTGAAATCAGGTTCCAAAATAGGTAAACAAGCTTTTGTCCCTGAAGGTGATTTGAACCAAACTGAACAGAAATAATTGGACTTTCAGCATTTAAAATTAGGGATTGATTAAAGTGTTGTTTGGTGAATTGGATAATCGACAGGGTTTGATTTGTGCGCACAAAAAGAAGCTAGTTAAACGAAGTAAGAGTGTGTGAATTGTTTAAAATTCGTTCTTAAGTTCTCGAGAGTTCAAATTCAAACACTATCTTAAACTTTCTGCCACGTCGGGGATTCAACTCAAAGCGATGCCGACTCAAAAGATTTTAGTCAGATTAAAAACCGGCTGTTCTCATTGCATGGCCGGAACCATAAAATCGTTGAGCGCAGGCAAAAGTGCCAATATCGTCTCAGCACAAAGACAAATGACAAGCCGCGACGGCTATAGGATTAAAGTTTGGTTGAAGAAGACGCGAAATTAGGAACCGTAGGAAATTGAACCGAATCTTGCGGCCGGGAAGGCGGATGATGAATTTGGGCATTACGGACGCTTAAGGACATTTGGATCGTAACCGTTGGCGGTGTCGTCGAAGAATTTAATTAACTGGATTAAACGAAGCGCAGGAAATTGTCCCGCGAAAATAAATAGCCGCTGTTTTTTGAGTTCAAGACTTGTGGAGATTGAAACTTCTTGTTTCAAGAGTTTCGTCACCCTACTCAAAATCTGGGAATCTCGATTACAAACTATTCAAGTCATTCAAATCGTTGAACCAACAAAAACAAAAAACAACAATTCGAATTGATTTGGCGCCCATTCATCGCAAGCATTCAACAAGCGCACAAATCAATTTAGATTCCAATCGTCTCGCTTGCAATTCAACAGAAGCAGAAAACAAAAAGGCCAATTGCGCGAAGTGCCAATGTGTCAATTCTTCGCGCAATCACTGCTATTTGCATTTTTTGCTTTTCGATTGGATCTGTTCGAATTTGGCGCACAAACAAACACAAAAGAAGAGTTGTTTGTTTGGGAAATCGACGGGCGGATTTCTTGTGATTCAAGGTCAGAGGGCGCAATCATTGTATATTTTGAGCAAACAAGCTTTAGTGCAGATTGGAATCACTTCGACAAGATCGAAAGCCTCCACAAGATCGAAAGTCTCGACCGTTCGCTCAAATGAGGACTCGAATGAGGGCCATTAATATCGGTGGTATGTGATGTGAAAGCATGAGACGATTAGCAGCAAATGAGCCGAGAACAGTGAAGACGTCGGGGCGCGGATACCTGACTGCCTGAAAACTGGCAAAGGTTGTGTGATCGGTCTAACCGAACGCGCAAACACGCCATAAACAATTAAAAGAGAAAGTCGAGATTGAAGAACGTCTTTCGAGTCGAAAAGACGCAAATTAAATATTGTTAATTGGATATTGTTAACTGCATATTGCTAATTGCATACTGTGAATTGTGAATTCAAGAAGTTCTAATTGCCCTCTTCAAAACGAGGTCAACAAGTTTAATTACACAACAAAAACAACGGAAGAGCCGGATTCACGACGCTTCAAAGCATTTATAGATTTCCACTCCGCCGACGCCCATTGTTTTCGACGACGCTCCAAGAATGAAGGTCACGTCGGAACAACTTTCACTTGCCGTGACCTGCATTCTCCGCATTCTGGGTCATCTTCACTCAAACATTGCGCAAGTGGAACAAATCGGTGCTTGAACAATGAACGCAGATCCAAATGTGGAGGCTCTGACCTTAATCTTTTGGAGCCGGTTTCTTGAAGATGTTCACCCCCAAGCAGCGCAACAAAACAAATTATGTCATCGAAGCGTCGAAACACTTTGTCTCGCGCCGCCGATTGGATTTGACGAGGCAAAGTCATAAAACCTGTTGGCATTGTTTTGGAAGCTCTAACATTTGGCTGATGAGTGGATGAGAAAGTGGGTCAACAAAGTAACGCTCAATCCATCATTGTCTGCGGAAGAATGAGGAAGTTGTTTAGAAAAGTGATTCGCTTTTAAAATAAACAAATTGTTTCAATTTTTGTGTTGTGTTGAAATCTCGCAGAAGATAGAAAGCAGCTCTTGCGAGACTTTCACCGCTAGCCGAACCAATAAATAAGCACATTGCATTTGTTGCATGCACGCAAAAGAGTAAACTACTGTACTGCTTTTTAAGTAAAGCACTCTTTTAAAACTTAAACACTCGTTCAAATCACTCATTTCAAAAGAACACATCAACAAAGGCGGATTTCAAAACGAGCACAGAGGATTTCTCTCAATAACATCTGGACCTTTGGTGTTGATTTCCGGCCTGCAAATCCGCAAAATGTGTTGCGTGAAGAGGCAGGTGCGCGTATTTCATCAAAAGGGAAGAGATCTGCAAAAGGAAAGAAGTGTTGACAACGATGTTGGACGTGATAGGAGAAAGTGACGGAAAATCCGCAAAGAGGCAATTGCAGAGTGGGAATGCGCATTTTTGCTTTTAATTAGTTTTAGTTGGTTGTTTATTTGGGCGGGATTTTTGAAATTGGTGAGAAAGCCTGCAAAATTGCAAATGACCTCAAACAACAATATTCATTCAAATTGTCCATTCAACTCGTCTTCATTCAAATTGTGCATGCATAAATAAATGTCTCTGATCCATTCGGCGGCGTGTGGATTCACCCCAATGTATGGATCTTACCTATTGATGAGTCAGGCAACGGGCCTAAAAGGTCAGAGCGCAACTGCCTTCGACAGTGCATATTTGAGAGCTGTCGTTCTGATTGACTAGCAAGCAAATATTTAAACTGCACAAAGCTTCTAGACATTAAAGTTCATGCAGGCACCAACAAAAATCTTGCTTCAACCCCGAATCCACAGCATTTGGCTTGACATTTAGCCTTGAGAGCATTGTTGGAGGTGAATCAGAGATGTGTTGGCCCGCCAATCGCTGCCCACAACAACAAATCTCAACGGCTTTGTTCGGCTTTCCAACACTCCGAAAACAGTCATCCACGTCTTCGGCCACATCGAATTGCTCATCGCGGCAGTGAATCTTTCATGGCCGAAGATTTAGACTGTCTTTTGCGGGGTTTGCAGAAATGCTATAGATCTGAACACAAAAGTGTTTTTGAAAGCAAGTGTTTAAAATGCAGATTAAACAAATTTTGGCGTGATTGATTTGATCGCAAAACAAGTGCATAAAATGAAGATCGAGCAATGTTTATCTTTTATCAGCGCGCTGCAGATCGGGAGTTTTAGGCCGCAAAGCCTAAAGTCACTGTTTATTCGCAAACAATTGCTTACATTGGGTAGAATCAAAACTTGTAAAGTCAAAAGCACTCTTTATTCTAAAAGCGGACACGAAAAAGGAATGCGTAATTAAGCCGTGTCATTGCTTGGCGCTTAAACTACCCCAAACTGATAAACACTGAGTCTATCCACGGAACGGACATGATCAATGATATTCGAAAAAACCGCCAATTGATTAGCCGCTTGTTTGGCAAACACATTTCAATGACACGTAAATCGATCAAAACTCATTCAGACAAACAAGTCTAAAGTAAAAATCCGTTTGAATTGACGGTTACAAAAACTCATCCAGCCAGCAACTAAAGCCAAGTAGTCTGTTTGACGACTACAACGCTATTCATCATCCACACCGGCCAATTGTTTTAGCCAAGTGAAATGCTGCAGTGAGTGGAATCGCGTTTTCGAGGGATTAGGAAGCGCTGTGTTTGGGATTAAGAACGGGTTGCATCGTTGAGCGCAAAGTCCGAAGCTTCGTCGCACAAACGAGATTCACTTTGTGTCCTTAATTTAAAAATTTAAAAGATGTCTAGAGCGAATAGAAAGAATTTGCTTGCTTGGTCAAACTTACAAAGTCTAAACAACGCATGAACCATTCTAAAACAACCAAATCACTTAAAAACAAACCAGATCCCTGCTACACCGTCAGCCGACCAATACTCCCGCATATTTAATCCACACCTAGGAGCCTTCATGGAACCACAACACAGTCACCAATCGGCCCTGATTATCATAAACGCCAAGCTTGAGCGCGCTACCACAGCCGATCTCCAGCATCATCCGTGTGCAGCCAAAAGGCTGTGAAGGGCTGCAATGGAAAACAGCCTGTCTAGGATTAACATTTCAAATTTGGGCCGCATCAAATCACCAAAAGAGCATGGGATCCTGGGCTTCGATTATTAAATGTCATTTGGAAGGATTTTTCCGAATTCATTTGGCGTTTATGGTTTGTGAATATAGTCGGATGGTCTCCGTTTAAGTGTGCAAAATGGAAATATCGTAAAAGCTGTTTGCGCATTTTAAATGAGTGAACTGGTTTCTTAACAGCACTATTAAAAATTTAAAGAAAAGTTGAACGGATGAAATCAATTCCTTGCAATAACAACGGCCTTTGATTATTAGGTCTTTGACTATTAAATTGCACGCATCCGAGACATGGGATAACAAAACAAATTCTCACCAAATCGACAGAGATCTATCCACGACTGCTTACTTCCGCCGTTCCATACGCGTAGGGGCAAAAATCCAGCCGAATTAAAATACATTAGCGGCCATCAAAGGACGCTTAATCCAATATATAAATTCAGCGCCTAGTTGCACGGCTTTGCTCCAAATCAACAATGTTGAATTAGTCAAATGGGAAAATGCGGAAAATTAGTGCAATGTGGATCAAGTTATAATTGAGTAATTGAGCAAGCAAGTAGAAGAAGCTGCAAAGTGTACAAAAGACTCGCTTTACTAATTTGCAATGGCGAGTCGAATTGAGCTCGATCTTTAAATCAACAATAAACAATCATTAGCCTGTTTTAACAACACTTTTGCTTGTTTTGAACGTACTTAGAAGTTCAATGCGTGTTGATAAGTTAATTGTGTTCTAGACGATCTTTAAGATCTTCAAAAAATCAATTTTTGCAAAAACAAACAAAGTGATGTTTAAACACAGAACAATTTCGTTTTTAGCTCGGAATCGTTCGTTCGGTTGCCCTTCGATCGCGACAACAAATTCTCGGCGGGAAAAAGAAAGTGTAAGTTTTATGGCGAAAACAGGAGGAGATTTAAAGCCACGAGCCATCACACAAAACTTCTTTGCGTCTCCGTCAAGGTCAATCTCAATCTCGACTCCACATTATGCAAGCTGAGCAAAGCCAAAAAACAACGCATCCTTGAATTGTCGAGAGCGTAAGATCTTGCTTTCTCAAATGGAAGTTGTTGTTTTAAGAAGTACACTGTGGGTCAACAAATCAATCGAAACGTTTTTTGGTGTACAAAGTATGCACTGCAATGTGTTGAGCCCAAAACTACAAAAACGCCGATGAAAAAGCACAAATTTATAAACACAAATCCAGTCTATAATGGGATTAATTTTTAACTGCCTATCCCGTCAAACAACTAATAAAATAAAACAATTCGGCGTGGGCCAAACAATCAAATTTGCCGTGGATTTGTGGCCAGAAACCGTTTCATTGAACATGGCCGGAGCAAATAAATATTCGCGGGATTTTACGCCGTGGTTTGGAGAAATTAGGTTCAGCAAGAAGGATGTGGCAAAAATCCGCCTCGTATGAAGATAAATAAATGCCCGAGGCTGAAAATTAATTGAAGTGAGAGCGCAAATGCCTGGTTATGAGATTCTGCACAAAACGGTATGCATAAACTTGCAGAATATTCGGTACAAATCCAAACAACTATTCAACTCCTCGCTCAACTTATCAATTAAGTGTAAGTTAGCGATTAGGCTGGTTCCACGAAAGCCGCAAAAGCCACCTGGCCTCGAATAAAGGCCTAACCTAAACTACCAAAACGGATTAGAGGAGGTTGGCCACCGTGCCCGACCGCCTAGTTCCCTATCCATGCCCTCGCGGATAATTGAACTATACCTTTTGGTGCTTGCAATTGACGTGAATGCCAAAAAACTCAAATGGGATTAAGCGTCCAACCTGTCGGCCTGTTAACCAAAACAGCCGGCGGATATTTTGTGGCACGGATCCATCCGCTGCACTTGAATTATTGATCAACATGACGTATAATTGTAGTCTCCAGGTTTTGTGCTTATTTTTAGCACATAGAAGTTCGAGAAATCCAAGTAACTTGACTAATTCAACCTAACCAAAATCCTCTTCAAGCAAATATCCCAACACCTTTCAACAAACAAACAAAGTCCGGCGGCGGAAGTCCCAAGAAGAAAGATGAATACCGGCGGATTGTGAATAGGCGGTTGGGAGCGGATATCGAGCCTTGAATATCCAGATTGCTTTGGGCATTTAACGTGCGCTGGCCACAAATAAAGTGCCTGCAAAAAGCGCGAAAGAACAGATAATAACCGAAACGATTGCACAAAACACAATACTTTCATTTGTTTATTCGACGTTAAAAAACAACAACGCAAAGATGTTTGTGTCGAAAGTCCTGTTCAAGAATCCGCGTATTAAATAATTCTTTTTCAACACAAACACGGATTTGCATTTTGTTGTTTAGTAACAGCAACGCTTACTTAAAATCTACACAAATGACAGCAATCCCCAATTAACATGCTTTTCGACCAAATTTGTCCAAATTAATATGTAAAAGCCGAAACCGCTAATTACCGACCAAGCGCAAATTGAAAATGCTAATATTCTTTACGAGGCGGATATCTGCTTGGCTTAACACTCCACGATGCGACGTCAAAAGTGCGCGCTATACCCAACGAACAAAGGAAAATGAAACCGTTTCATTTTCACAAAGCCTCTAATAAGCTTACCGCCTGGATGAGGACTCCACGCAACTGGCAAGTCCTCTCCGGTTTATTAACTGACAAAATGCCGACAAAGGATTTACTTGACAAGCGAAACAACGTGATCAATTTGGCTTTATTAGTTTTACTCTTAAATTATTAACTAGATCAGTAAACAAGCAAACAAACTCGTTCAATTCGTTCAATCAAACAATTTAATAAACAAACAACTTTTCGAGTGAAGGAAGCAACTAATACTTCGGTTTGGTTGGACGAATTTTTAAAATCCAAACGTACTTTGGATTACCCCTCATGCGTTGGCTATGGCATCAGTGCTTAGAAGGTTTATCCTGAAGATTCGTCCACACTTCTTTAGCCATTTCCTTTTGCGGACAGATCTATCAGATTTTGAGATTTTGTTTCCTCTGTTCTAGAAGCTTTTTAAAGCGCAGACTTTACAGTACTTGAAGCGCTGTTGTTTTTTAACTCAACTAGCTTTTCTAAAGTCTACAGTATGACAAAACATTATGTCTAAAAAACAACTTCTCCGACCATAATAGAGCTAAACAAAAACCACTTCCAAAGCTAAACCGGAATCCACTTATCTTCCGCCGATAATTTAAGTCGTCGAACAGGACAATTCCGGCCAAACGTCGATATAGAAAGCCGGCTTTTGAGACACGCGCACTCCACACCGAAATCCACCAAATCCAGTTCGCAATTTTGTAGATTGCACTTGGTGTAAACAAATATTTGCAAGTACTGACTGATTAGTTAAAAGCTGGAACGCTTTACAGTAATGCTAAAAGGTTAGTTAACCTGTTCTTTTAATAGAAGTTGTGTAAGTAGTTAAAAACTCACAACTCACTCAACCGTTTAATAAATCTTCAGCGCGCGGTCAAACGTCAACAAGAATTTGGTATTTATGGCCTTAGTTGGCGGGAATTTGCCCTCCGTTTGACAAGAAATCTTATCCGTCGGCACTTAAATCCCGAGAAATCCTGCTTTATTTGTTGGTTTTGTTTGGAGGAGTGCGCGCAAGGGTTTTGGCTGCCAAAAGCCAGCGGATAGGTTTACGGAAACCGTTACGGGATTTCGGCCCTCCACAAAAAGTCAAACAAACCGAACTGATTTGGACTTGAATGACAAATTGCATTCAAATTCTTCAATGTAATTTATTGACAGTTCAACAACAAACACTTTAAAAACACTTTAAAAACACCGTTCAAAGAACAGATGAAAAATAGTTGTTTCCTTGTCCAACTGAAACTATTAACGATTAAACAACTAACTAACTGAACAACTTGCCTTCCCAAATTGCAATGCCTCCAAGGTTCTCAGACTCGGCTAGGTTCAAACGCAAGTTGATTGATCTACTAGTTGGGAAGTAGCAGAGCATCTTAGACGATCCAAGATAGTTCTCCTCAACCGCAGAGTCCCAAAATAAGAAGTTGTTGCTGGTATCACTCAAGAACTCAATAAACTTATCTCCATTAATTGTGTCATTCAAAGCTCCTTCACATCGGCCCGAATAACTAATACTGATTAATACTTTTTGGGAAAAGAGTGGGATTTTCTGCCACGAACAAGTCCACGTTATCTTTGAACCAGGAAATCGGCCCAACACCATCAGTCTCATTGTCCACAAAATCATAGGTCATCAATTGCAAGTAATCAACAGAGTCGAGCAGCCGAGGAATGTATTCTTTAGGCAAGTAAGTGTCTTTTTTGGCGTCTCTAAATAGAAAGCATTTGTTTAGTGAGCATTTGCTTTGAACTTACAAGCTTTGATGAGGTGGTATAATTGGCACAATGAACTCAAGTTCTTTCAAATGTAAGCGTCTGCCAAACGTCTCAGTCAGTTCAATTAAGAATTCCATGGGAGATTCTTGCACACTGTTCATAATTTGTGTCCAGAATTCAACAACTGCTCCGTCAAATTGGTTTTTCTGTAAGAAGTCAGCCAACTTGTCGATACACTTTAAATGACTAGGTTCAGCTGTAAGGAATTGTTCAAAAAGTTCGACGTCTGTGGGCTCAAATGTAAATCTTGGCACTATTTTAACATCCGGATTGTTTGTACGCAACTCCTCTAACCAAGGCCGATCAATGTCGTGTTCTCCTTTAAACAGACTTTTATAAGTCACAAATAACATCAACCTGCCTTTAAAATCGCATGTGAGTTCATTGTTTATCTTTACTGGGTAGAATTGAAACCAACACGGAGCAATATGAGTGTACTTTTTAGTTGTGGATTTGGCAACGTCGTATCCTTTAAATAACTTAATAAGCTTTAAAAGCTCGAAACAACAAACCGTTTCCATTCCAAGGCACTACGTAGGCAATTTTGACAAAGTTACGTTTAGATTTTGAAGTGTCGAGATCTTGGTATGTTTTCAAGATTTCGGCACGCAATTTGTCATCCTAAAGACAATTGATAGTTGAGTACTTGATGTAAAACTTACTCGCACTAGTTCCGGTTCTTCTTCGCCGTCTAAAATTGCATCACGTCCGCCCAGATTGCGTTCATCTTCTTCCTCCACATTCCCGTCTACATTTTCATCTGTATTCTGTTCCTCTTTCTTGTCACCAGATTTGGAAAGCGTTGATTGCGATAACGAAATTAGAAGAAGTACAAGTAGAGCAGCTAAAACACGTCGCAGATCCATATTCGAAAATGCAGTGAATGGAACTGAACAACCATTTTTTGCGTTGATTCGGGTAGCAGGAAACAATAAACATGCAAATCTCCTACTTAATCAAATGCGCTGCAAATACACACCGATCAACTTGCTTGTAGTTGTTTTGACTACTTGAAACTTAATTTACAGAATTGAATGCTCAACAACAGCAATTAATTTATTAGAGACTATCAACAACACAAAGAAAGCTTGCTGCATTAAAGAACAGATGAGAAGTGATTCAATCCGAGACCGATTTCCCAAATTGCAACGCCTCCGAGCTTCCGTTCTTTGACCAAATCTAGACGTTTGTTGATCGATTTGGTGGTCGGGTACAGGCAAAGTGTCTAAACAGCATAATTTAAGTTTAGTCTTTAAATTGCATTATTTACGTCTCTGTTGGTGTTGACGATGTAGTTTTCTTTGTAGTCATCGTCCCAGAAAAATTCGTACTCTTCTTGTGGCAACAACTCCATAAATTCAGGACCGGAAATAGGTCCGTCTACTACGGTTCCGCGGCATTTACCGTGATAGTTCATGCCCAGCAATATTTTAGGTGCAAACTCCGGATAATCAGTCAACAAGAAGTCCAGATTATTCTTTATGTACTCAAACGGCGAATTTCCTTCTCCGTCATTACCGTTAAAGTCGTAGCTTACTAACTGTAAGTAGTCAACAGCTTTGAATAAGCGTGGAATGTACTTTTTATCCAAATATGTCGAGTTGCTTGGAGCGCTTAAGTTCAATTGATTAAAGCGGATAGTCTTTTGTTTAAAGATTACATGTTTTCTTGTGGCGGCTTCAGAGGAACAATATATAGCAAATTTTTCTTGCTCAGTCTCCGTCCAAACGTTTCAGTCAATTCAACTAGATAATCCATAGCTGACATTTCTACCTGCTCCAATATTGGCTGCCAAAAGTCGAACACCGCTCCATCAAATTGGTTTCTCTTAACAAAGTGCGTAAGTTTGAAACGTTGTTTAGTTATTTTACCTGCAAAAAGTTTGCCACTTCGTCGGCACATTTCAAATACGCAGTGTCGGTAGTGAGGAACTGTTCGATATCTTCAATTTCCAGAGCGTCGAAAAGAAATCTTGGCACTATTTTAATTGCAGAGTTATTCTTGCGTATGTCATCTAACCAATTTCTGTCCACGTCATGTTGTCCATCAATCTCACAAGTAATCTCTCCGCTCACGTTTCCAGGTATTATTTGGAACCAAGCTGGCGAAGCTATTGTGTACTTTTGTGCCGTCCACTTCGAAGTATTGTATCCATGTTCATTCCAAGGAGTCACATAAACAAGCTTTGTAAAGTTGTGCTTGGCCTTTGTTGTGTCAAGATCCTCGTGCGTGTCTATGATTTGGTTCCGAAGCTCTTCATCCTAATAAAAACTGTTTAAACGTATTCCAAGTAAATTACCTTAATAACTTCTTCGTCTAGCAATTGCTCCGCGTTTGAGTTTGTTTCTTCGGCTTCTTCGTTTTTGTCGCTTCCTTTAGAAAGTGTTGCTTGAGATACACAGATTAGAAGGAATGCGAATAGGATGAATAGCCGCAAATTCATTTCGGAATACAATGAAAATAAACTCTCACTTTCCACGACAGCAGAGTTGCCAGCAGAAACTAAAAATGCAAAGCTTCTACGGCAACGTTTTATGAAAAATGGTCAGTGAGAAACCACCGATTTTGCAACGTCAAATAAAGTTGCAGCTTAAGTAGAGTTTATTAAACACAAGTCGTTCTATCACAACGCAAATAAATTACTAACAACCTGAAATGCTTAAAACAACCCGACGCAACAATATCACATTCTGTGCTAGAGTATACTCGAAAAATGATTGAGGCCTTGTCCTGTCTCCCAAATAGCAACTCCAGCCAAGTTCTCGTCTTGAACGAAGTTCAACCGGTCGTTGATTGACTGCAAAGTAGGGAAGTAGCACTTGTTTTCGTCGTTCGCAATGAAGTTCTCATTCACTGCTTCGTCCCAATACATTTCAAATTCGGGATCATTTAAAAGCTCGATGAATTTGTTGCCGAGGATTGCATCGTTACTTGATCCTTTACAGCGGCCATAATAGTTCAATCCAATCAAAACTTTGGACGCATACTGTGGGTTGTCGAACAAGAGAAGATGCACGTTGTTTCTGATCCAGGGCAAAGGAGCGTTTCCTTCTGCGTCGTTTCCATTGAAATCGTAACTCATCAGTTGAAGGTAATCTACGGCTTTGAAGAGGCGAGGAATTACGTTTGGCGGTAAATATGTTCGCTCGTTAGGATTCCTAAAATTAAGTTAATCAACAAAAACCACTACCTTCTTAATTCTCAAAAACTTTTAACAAAAGTAAGATCCGTTTTAAAATTTAGTTGTTTAAAACTTACATGTTTTGTTGAGCCGGTGTTAAAGGAACAATATATTCCAGTTCTTTTAAATGCAAACGTTTGCCGAAGATTTCAGTCATTTCAATCAAGTAGTCCATTGCCTGTCCTTGCGTGTTCACCAAGATCTGCAGCCAAAACTCGAAAACCGCTCCGTCAAATTGGTTTTGCTAAACAACAAGAAATGAACATTGCAAGTTTAAAATAGTTATTTACCTGCAGAAAAGCAACCAACTCGTCAGCACAGAACATTTGCGCGGTTTCGGACGAGATAAAGTTCTGGAACAATTCGACGCTTGCAGACTCGAAAATGAATCTGGGCACTATTTTGATTTAGAGTTGTTTTTCCTCAGATCTTCGAGCCAGCCTCGGTCAATGTCATGTTGTCCTTTGAACTCGCATAAAATACGTCCATCAATTTTGGCGGGATGCAATTGGAACCAAACAGGAGATATATGTGTAAATTTATGCGCAGTCCACTTTGCAACATCATATCCGTGCCCATTCCACTGTAAATAAAAGAATAACTTGTACAATGAACATGAAATAGTTTACCGGAGTCACATATCCAAGCTTGACAAAGTTTCGTTTGGGCTCTGACGTATCAAATTGACTGTGCGTTTCCAATATATCTTTTCGGAACTGATCGCTCTAAAAACATTCTTTTTATTCAACTACAAGGTTAGCCAACGACTCTTGCACTGCTCATGCCAAATAGTAATTATAAATTAAACTTGACGTTACCTTGACAACTTCCAGTAGGTTTTCATGATCATTTGATGACCTCTCGCCCTTCTTTGACTTCTTCTTTTCGTTGTCCGATTTAGATAGTGTTGAATGAGACAAAGAAACCAAAATGCAAACAAGTGCAACTAGCAAAATCCACCGGAAGCGCATGCTTGGAGATTAAATGAACAAAGCAGCCACTAAAACATCCACGTCGATTTGGCTGCTGAACAAAACCCGAATAAAAATACAAAATGTTCACGCAAATGCCGTTTCGAATTCCCGCCGAAATGTTTTCCGCTAAAAATTGCTTGTTCGCTGACAACTGATAACGTTTTGAATTTTGGTCTTTTCTGATGTCTCAATTCTAATTGTTCACTGTGTTAAGTTATTTATGAGGTCTCGTTTGTACGGGTTATCTGCGGCAGCTTCTGCTCTTGCCACATTCTATAAATTTGACTATGAAAATCCGGAAGTTGAAGCTTAGTCGAGAAGAACGTGTTTCAAACGCAGTGTCGAGGTTTTTAGTGACCAACGGAATCCCTGGTGCAAGTGTTGGTGTTTCTGTAAACGGCAGATTAGTATTGGCTGAAGGTTATGGATTCGCAGATGTCGAGAATGGACAGTATGTTTTTGAATATACCTTTAAATCAAACATTTAGTTTAGTCCGTGCACGAAAGACACCGTTATGCGGATTGCTTCAATCAGCAAACCGATAACATCCACAATTGCTGCTAAACTTTTGGAAATGGGCAAACTTGATCTGGACAAGTCAATTTATGTGAGTATTTTGGATGACATAGACCAAGCTATTCAATTTTAGGCACTTGTTCCGGACTTTCCAAAAAAGAAAGTTGAAAACAAAGAAGTTGATATCACAATTCGACAACTTTTGAATCACACAAGTATGCTTTTTAAACGGAAAATTGACATTTTAATGCTTTCAGGCGGCGTTCGACATTACAAAAAGATCTACGAAGAAACTGATTTGAATAAGATAGACAAACTATTCGAGAACTACGGACAAGACGAAAAAGACGCCGAAGCTTTGTATCGGAAGTTCTATCCAACTACCGAAGACGCAGTAAACATGTTCAAAGCAGATGATTTGCTTTTCAAACCTGGAGCCAAGTTTTCCTACACTACTCACGGCTACACACTTCTTGGCTGGTGTTTGGAAAAGGCATCTGGAGAGACCTTTGATCGCTTGGCTTTTAAACTGTTCAATGAACTTGGAATGCACAACACTTGCGTCGACCAGAACGAGCCAATCACGCCGAACCGAGCAAAATTTTACCGTCGAAATGCAAGGCATTTGCTAGTCAACGTTCCTGAAGTCGATTGCAGCTATAAACATCCATCTGGTGGAATTTTGTCAAATGTGGAAGACTTGTTGAAGTTTGCAAACGCGATGCTTCAAAGGTAAACAATTTAATTAGTTTCTATTGTTCACATTTATTGTTTAGTTATCAGGCTACTGACTCTTCACAAACATTTCTGAAGCCTTCCACAGTTGATGAATTTTGGAACAATGTTGGAATTGCATCTTCCGACTATGCTCTTGGATGGTCTCAGTGGCCGGTTTCTTGCGTTAACAAACAAACTAACTGGAATCAAATCTGGTACCATACCGGTGCAGCTGTTGGAGCGAGCTCCATTCTATTAATCAAGTCAGACCGCCATTTGACAAATCAAACATATCCGCAAGGAATTTGCGTCGCCATCTTGGTTAATATGTACGGAATCGACACACGAAGCCTAGCGAAAGAAATTGTAGACATTTTTGAACAATATAACAACTAGTTACATTCCATCTGATCCACTTGATTTGTTTGATTTTACTGGCAATAAATACTTACAACTTGCTCAATTATTAAATGCAACTTTAAGACGAGATGATCAGTTTGAAACCGAAACCAGACAAAACACTGTTTCAACCTTTCTGGATGCGCTATTACAACGAACTTGCAGCCAACTTTGTGCAATAAGAATTACAGCGTTGTACTGTCATAAACAGACAACACGGCAAGATTACTACTGCTACCGACGATTGCACTAAAACGTGCCCCAGCTTCCTGTTCCATTAATCACTTACGCCCGCTACAAAAACCCGTCGACGTCCATTCAAAGAAAAGGCTAATAAAGAAGAAAATCGCCGAAGTGACATTGACCAAAACAGACAAACGATTTCCGCCTTGTGCTTTAAAGGTTTAAATTTGGAGTTCTGTAAACTTAAATTAACTAAAACTTTGTTGTTTCAAAATACTCATATGCTTTATTTCCTAGTGTCAAGTAAACAGCAGTAACTGTGCTGTAATTTGCGTCCCAAGCATTTTTGACTTTAATAATCGGGAAAGTGGTTACAAACCAGTCCGGTTTTAGCGCCTCGTTTCCTATTTATAGTTGATTTAATGAAACCGGGAATTTAGTTTGGGTCAACGACGAAATGCTTCGTTTCCTGCTTTTTGTTGCATTTTTTGTGGTCGCCGAAGCGGTAATGCCGTTGAGCGAGTAAGTTTTTAAATTGTTTTGCTCGTTTAACATATCTTTTTAGACAATCTCGTCGGATTGCAATTCGACATGCACAACAAATTCAGATCTATTGTTGCTCAAGGCAGCGCAAAAAGCAGGAATGTCATGCCGTTGCCAAGTGCTGCGAAGATGCGAAAAGTCAGTTACAGCATAGATCTGGAACACAAGGCTGCTTTGGTTGCTGGAGCGTGTGATGTCAGTTTATGGAAGTTATGCAGCAATTTATATTCTTAGATGTTTAGATTTCTATCCACACAACTGGTCAACCATATGTTGAAAACTATGCCGTTTATTCAATAAAATTTGCAAATGTCTCGCAAGAAACTGCAATGATGGAAGGCGTCAAAAAGTGGTATGATGAGCTTTCGCAAGTTGGCGTGAATGGCGTTGTTTTCACCAGAAGCACTTCCTTTGGAGTCAGGCATTTTACTCAAATGGTCTCAGACAACCTGGAAGAGATCGGATGTTCTGTTAACTTTTGTGGATGTAAGTTTTTGAATTAAAGATGCCTTAACACTTATTACTTTTAGATATTCGCGGCTCCGCTTTAAATGGACGTTTTAACACGAGAGCATTAGTTGTTTGCATGTACAGACCAAAGTAAGCACTTTGAATAGAGGTGGTGTTATTTGTGACTTTAGAGCTAACAAGTATGGCATGTCAATTTATGAAGCTGGAAATGCGTGCAGTCGTTGTTCTGAAATAAATGGTCGTTGTGAATCTCAACTTTGTGCGGTTTAACTATATTTTGAAATGGCAATAAATGATATTTAGTTGTTTGTTCAATTGGATTGTCTAATGACAGCATTTTCAGCCAACGATTTTGATTTCAAAAACAGCTCTGCCACCGGTTCTGCTCGCGAATTTCGCCGCAATACAAGCATCTATTCGTCAAATAAAGATCATCAAGATGAATATCCATATTCGGAAAAAGAACGTCAAGACGGATGGACATTGTCAAAGAAGGATCGTCAAGCGCAATGGAAATTGTCAAAGAAGGATCGTCAAGACGGATGGTCATTTCCAAAGAACATTTCCAAATACTTTTCGAAGTTTTAACACACTTATCTCAGTTTAAACTCTGCCAGTTTTTATCCCTCGTTGTTCCGTCCATAACCACATTTAATCTTCAATAAACTGTTGCAAAAAGTAGTCTTTGGTTATTTATTCAATTAATGTAAACAACGATTAACAATTAACGTGAAAAAGCTTAGTTAGCAATAAGTGAATATAGAAGACAATAAATGCAGATATTAAAGAAGTGATGATCAGTTTCTCAAAACTCGTATCCTAAAAATCTACAGGTATGTAAATGAATATTGCAACGGCTAAGCCTTCTGTTTTTCGCTTTGCAAGTGAAGTCCATCCAATGCCTTCTCAACCTCTTTAGAGCATTTGCCTTCCGGATATTCAAAGATTCCAGTGACTGCACGTCCTTTTGCGGCTTCGGTTTCGGCGGCTGAAAAGTCAACGTTTATAAACAATGTTTTGTCTTGGAATCGGTGTTATTTGCTATTGTTGATCCGGATGGAAGCAAAGTAAATCATTTGAAAATGTTTTAAAACTAACCAGCTAGCCAGAGAGCCAACGCAGCAGCAAACTTGTCGGCGTCTTCTTTTGCAGAAAAGTCAGGAATGCCATGACTTGGATTGCCTTTGGCCTCTTCAAAAGTAGTTAAACCAGCATGGCCCATTTGTGTCAAGGAGATGTTCAAAGCAACAATGAAGTCGTGTTCATAATGACTGTAAGGAACTCCGGTAATTTCTCCAGACAAAATCTTCTTGGGCAAATCAGGCTCAGAAGTAACCTGAAAACGTTTGTGAAATTGTTGTTTGAAAGGCCAAAAAGCAATAAGATCAATTTGATGTTCATGCTTAAAACAACTCTGTTTTACTCAAAATAGCATTCAGCACAAATCTAAACTTACCGGCCGTCCAATTCCGACTCCCTGGGTTTCGTTATTCTTGATAGCTTGTACCATTGCAGGAACAGTCCGAAATCCACCAGTCAAATAGACAACAGCATTTTTGATGTGTGGAACAATAGTTTTGGCAAAGTCGCCGAAAAATGCTTCTCTTTTCTTGCTAGACTCCTTTTGCGTGATAAAATTCGAACTTCTCATAAGTGCCTCCAGACAGCTCAATAAAGTCCAGGCCGAGGTCATCTAAGAACTTCGCTGTCTCAATAACATCATTTATGTTGTCTGCATCATGTTGGAACTCAACTGAATTGATCTTTATGCCGATTACAAAGCCAGTTGAAGCAGGAATCTCCTTTCTAAGTTTAGAGATTAAGCTAGTTGTTATAATTCGGATAAACACTTACCTAATAGCGTTGTAGACCTCTTCAATGACACGAGCACGATTTCTGACTGAGCCGCCATATTGATCAGTGCGTTTGTTGGTGCGAGTTGATAGAAATTGAGCCAACAGATAACCATGTGCTCCGTGAAGCTCGACGCCATCGAAGCCTGCTTCTTTTGCTTGTTTGGCAGCGAAGACAAATCTGTCGACAACTTCAGTTTTGATTTGTTCAATCGACAATGGAATTGGCTTTCCATATTTGCTTCCTCTGCTTTCAACGCCCAATTGAACATCAGATGCCGAAAACGGCGATGGGTTTACGCCTGCAGCGGTTTGTCGTCCAGCGTGAGTTAATTGCACCAACGCAAGAGCTCCGTCGGATTTTGCAGCTTTAGCTAATTGCTTTGTCAAGTTACGACGCTCTTCAGTGTCACCTTCTTTTGCCAAGAAGAAATTTCCTGGAGCTTCCAAGTGCCACGGATCTACTGGAACGTTGCCAGTCAGCAAAACACCGTATTCTCCGTTTCCGAATTTCTCATACAGATTGATCAACCTTTGAGTTGGTAGGCCGGACTTCTTGATGTCGGATGGATTGTAAGTTGAAATTAACTCCGTCAATGCAGACTTAAAAAGGACATGATAGTAATAGTTGCTTTTATAACTTGCATTTTAAAAACTCACCTTGAGGATTCGGTTTCTTGCTACACGGCCGGAAGTCTTAAAATGCAATGGCTCCTTCAACAACGAAGCATCGGCCTTCTCGTCACTTTGGAAACGACGGTTAACCATTGTGGTTGTCAGTAGTCAGTAAAGTCTCACAAATAAAAGTTTTGTTGAAACTTCTCAGCGCAAAAGGGCGTTTATATAGCCGAAAAGTGCTGATTTTTTGACGTCCTCCTCGCTTTTTGGTCTCTAGAACGGAGGCTAGTCACAAAGCAAAAAATCGAACGTCTCTTTGATTGCTCGTCTATTTTGTGTACACAAACGGGAACGCAGAGGCACAGCGCATGTAGTCTAGTTTGTGTTCAAAACTCCAATGTTTTGTTGAATGCGGTTTTTGTAGTTGAATGTATGAGTTTTATTTATCGTTGTGTGGATTTTGATTGGTTACAATGATGGAAGTTTACGTTGATTGCTTTTTGCTATAGATGAAATTTGTTGCGAGCAATAAATGTTGTTTAATAGCTTCAACATCGTTTAAGGCTTGAATGTTAAGGACGTCTGAAACTTTAGCTGTTTTAACATATTATTTAAACGTCCACTCAAATCACTCAAGTTTACTCAAAGATCTCAAAAATAGCTTCGCAGATGATTTGTAGCCGCAAAAACAATTCTCTATTTTGGCGGAGAACTTTGAACTCAACTGCGAATGCACGTGAAAAGTAAAAGGGCCAACGATTCACGGTTCAGTTGCTATTCCTTCCTGATTTGATTGGAAAAACTTTTCGGAACAAAACCTGTAGCGTAGAAAATGATTTTGAGTGCACTGGTTTGCCTATTTGCAAACAACTTCCGAGTTTAATGTAAACATTCAAAAAATATATCCTGAAAAAAAGAAAAACGATCAAATAAGGCCTGCGACTAGACTTTCAAAAACTGATAATCAACTAGACTTTTTTTTGTTCCCAACTAAAACTTGACAATTTTGAATTGCTTGTAATAAGATGCTTATTTATTGTGAACTGATTTGAGTTGAAAGAACTAAGTTTATAACAATGAGTGTTAAAGTTTACTGCATTCACGGAGCAGTCCATTCAAAGTTCAACTCATACGCATTGAAAACGATTTATTTTTGCTTTTATGAACAGAAATAATTGCTCTTTTACAGAATTCAAATAAAACTTTCAAAATACAGTTAACTCATATCAAAAAATGATTTATTGGACTAAAAATTGCAAATGTGTACAATAAAATTAGTCTTATTCTCTTGTTTGTCCACTTGGCAACTGGCAACTGCGCGTTCGAATAAAAAATCGCTGCAGACAAGAGCAATTGTCCTCGGTGTTTAATCAGCCAACTGGATGTCCATTTTGTACATTCTAAATATGGGTATTTAAAAGAACGGCAAAGAAACATTTTTAACAAACATGTTGAAAGAGTTGTTATTTCTAACTGCTGTCTGGCTTTTGATTGTACTTGAAGTTACAGGACAATTTTCTGTTGATCTGAAAGCAGAGCCTGTATTTGAAGGAAATGAGAAAAGCCAGCCTCTTATGGATGTTTTTGGCTCAAATGTTCAAAGTGCTTTATACAATATGCGATATTATGGAGAAGTTGGCGTCGGAAAGCCTCCAAAGCTGTTTAGCGTTATCTTTGGTGAGTTTGATTTTGATTAATTTACACTTTACAGCCATATTTTAAAGATACCGGCTCATCGAGTTTGTGGCTGCCAAAAGTTAATTGCAGAACTGATTCTCCTGCAAATCAAGCTGTTTGCAATGCAAACAAATCAACTCTCTATGATCCAAAGCAAGTCTTTTTAAATAATGAGTTTATTTTGAACTTTAGTTATTCGAAAACATCGCACAAGTTGCCTGGAAAGTTTGTAATAAATTATGGAGTAAGCAGTGACAAGTCGTCAACACATGGAGATTTCTTTTCGGACTACTTTATGGTTAGTAACATAAGATCCACATAAAAACTAAACTTTTAAGCTTGGCAACTTTAAAAATCCCAAACAAACACTAAAAATTAGAGGACCTGTCATCTTCGGAGCTGCTGATTTCATTCACCGGCTTGAACGAGGCATTCTCGGTTTAGGTAAGCAGGTGTTTAAAGAACAAATTGTGTGATGACTGGCGCTATTTTAAGGAATTCCAGTTGCTAACAGTCCAACGTCCTCAATCTTTGATATTGCATACAGAGAAGGCCTTTTAGACAAACCAATATTTACGTTGTACTTTAAAAAGTGCCATAAAGGGCAAGAAAGATGTCAAGACGGTGGAGTAATCACGTTTGGCAATCAGGACATAACAAATTGTGAACCAAAAGTGCTTGGATCGGTTTCAGTTTTTAGTTATGGCGGCCCATGGTAATTAATACGTGTGCAAATTCAAAGCTTAAACTTTTGTTTTAGGCAGTACAACTTACAAAGTGAGACTTTAAACTTATCAAAAATCTCTTTGAAAACTGACTAAAAAGATTTTCAGGCCTTAAAGTCGGAAAGTATTATTATACTCAAAAAGCTGTTGTCACTTCTGACTCGGGCAGTCCGCTGTTACATCTGCCTTATAAAGTTGTTAATGGAATTAGTAAAGAGTTGGATGCTCACAAAGAAGGCAATCACTTGATTGTAAAATGTTCTAGAAAATTTGAAATTGAACTAAAGATTCAACGGACAAGTCTATTCATTGCCTGCAGAACAACTAACTTACGACATCGGTGGAGACAAATGCTTGTTGAATATACAATCTGCCGATGCAGACACTTGGCTTCTGGTGAGATTGCTTTAAGAATTAACAAACAGTGTATTTTGAGGGAACGCCAATGGTACGTTCTTTTTGCCATATCCACAACTGGTCGACAAGAACAATTAGCTTTGCTCGGCCAAAACATTAAAGTGCAACGTTGTAAATAGATTTGTTTATTCTAGTTAATAAATAGTTGATCAAACGACGAGAGTATAAATCAGTTTTTACACATATGTAAATGCAACGGCAAAATCTAAAGCTAATCGGGAGTTTGCAATATAAGGTAAAAAAGTACTCGGAAAGCATAAAAGATATGATAACTATATGATCTAATTAGGAATCTAACAAACAGTATACTTTGGACTAATCACCTTGCAAGTCTTCGTTTTCCAATTGTTCAAGTGCGTTGCGCATACGATTCATAATGTCAGCCATTCGATCTTAAATTTCGTCCATCTGGGCATTTAGATCTTGATTTCTTTCAGGCTCGAAAGCCGGTGCATTGAGTTCAAGCATTTCCTGAAAAGCAATGACGTGAATGCGATAATGCTTTATAAAATAGAGTACACATGTCAACAAAACGTCTTCTCACAAATTATTCACAACACTAAGAACATAATCTTCATTCACAAACGTATTGCGAAAATCACAGAGACTGTTGACTCTTTATGCAAAAGTTGACCGCTTACTTTAGAAGATTATTTATTTTTCAAATCTCTCCCGTTAAATTATGACTACTCAACAGAGGCAGGTGTTTTTGAGTATTCGAAGCGGAACATTAGGCAATAAAGTTTCTCAATTTACCACCGAAGATTTGAATCCATTTTTGCCTACACTCATTTATCAGTTCTTTACAAATACGGAGTCAACTTCACACACGGATAATGAATCTTTGCAACAATTGGTATACAATTTTGCACGAAGACACAAGTATCACTTCATTTTTAGAATACAATTCGTTCTTGCCTTATAAATTGCCCGGCTGGAAACGAAGTCAATGCATTGCACTCACTCGATTACGATTCTTTGTCGACTAAAATTAACGATATTCAAAATGGCCAACAACTGCAATTCGATCCTAGTTATTCCATGTTGGATCTTCAACAGAAAGTCATATTGATCGGCTCGCATCTTCTAAGCAAAGGTTTGTTTTTAAAAGCAAACTTCCTCAACCCATTAACATGTTTTAGTGAAAAACCCCGACATTGCAACCGATTCTTTTGAGCCGTTTGACATTGAAAACTACCAAGAAGAGATTATTTGTATCATTTCAATTTTGTGCATAAATATTCCCGAACAGTTCGATGTTGTGGAGTTGGCACCTGTTCTGCTTGGATATGCACACGGAAAGCAAATTATATTGGGGGTAACTTGAATTTCTACCCTTTTGAAATTAAAATGTACAACTTTTAGATGTTGCTGAACCATCCAACAATGTTGGAGCATGTTTTGGACAGGATTCTTGAACTTGACAGCGGCGAACTTGGCAAGCCGTTTGTAAGACGCCAACAAGAAACCATCTTAGCTGTATGTTGACAATATCTTTAAAGTTTTGGCATTTAAAATGTTTAGATTCTACATCTGGACCCTACTCAAACAGAACGTTTGCTTAAATCGTCGCTTGGAAGTTACGTCTAGATTCCGACTTTGTGTTGATGTTTTGTGTTCAATCGACTTGGTGGATGATCAGTTTTTTGTTAGCACACTTTTCAGTCATTTTATGAACGAGAAAGGCGACTTTTCACAATTCATCATCAAGAACAACAACAGAGATTGCATGATTAAGTTGCGCAATCGCTTTAATTTGATCCTCAAAACGTAAGTGCATTTCATTCAAATTGTGTATTGTGAATGTTTAGACAAATGCATTCGAAGTTCAAAGAACAAGTTGTTTTGTTGTTGGCCGTACTCACTGAATTGAGGTTTTTGTACACAGCACAGGACATTGCGCGTATCTGGGTTGAATTTCTTACAAGTCAGACAGTTGACAATCTGCGTCTTATAAAAATGGTTTTGGCGGTCATTATTGCTTGTCCCAATTTACTTCCGTCGTAAGTTCAGATCACTAAAGACATTTAACAACTTTAAACAATTTAGTAATCAACAAGCTTTCCGAGACGAAGTTGTCGATCAGCATCTGATGGAATATTTTCAATGGGTCAAAGAAAAAACCGAAATTGGAGATCCAAATAAATATGGACCGCTGAATCGTTTTATGCTTCTGTGCGCAATTCATATGCAAACTAACAACGGCGAAGAAATGTCAAAACTCCTGTCAGATGAACTTTCAATTAACGTATGTGTTTTTATAACAAAATCACTACTTACAGGACTTGTAATGTTCAAACACTTATGTTTAGGTCGGAGACTCCCTACGCAAACACACAACAGTTAAAATGCTCTTTCTTAGACATGCAATGCCAGGTAATGTTACTTTAAACACAGATTTTCAATAAAAAGACTTCAGAAACTGCAATTGCACAGAAAGCCGTCCAGTTAAATGCAACCAAAAACTTGGACGCCAATTTCTTCGGTATGTAAACGTTTATGGCGGTTGTATTTATATGTTTATTTATTTAGGCTACTTACCCGTACATTGCATTAATCACTTACTGATTGCTCGAACGTTTTCAAAGAATCAACTAATGATCCATGTTTGTTTCTAACTTGAAAGCACTTAAACACTCTTTTGATTTAGGACTGGATAAAAAATCAAATCCGAGAATGTCGGTTGCCAATTCACGAATCCATGGTTAATGTGCTGGAAAACTTTGCCGATACGTGTTTTTCTACAAAAGATGATTTCAACTGTAATATACAAATCGACGAGAAATTCTTTTGGGTAAAGACACCAATTTGTTCAGTCAACTTATTCAATCTTATTCGATTTTAGGAAATTTTCTCAACCGAAATGTTCTGTGAAGACAAAATGATGGCTTCAAAAGTGGTTGCTCTCTTTTACTTGTTGGCATTCACAAAACGTTTGGATTTGGGTCCACAAACGTTGAGCATCGGTAAAGGAAATCCACCGTCACCTTACTCAGATAAATTATGGGCCGAAATTCCAATTCGTTACATCTTGCTGTAAGTTGAATTTACAACACCCTGCATGGGTTAAATGTTGCTCAAACAATAAGAAGTTTAGATAAATAAGAAACAGACATATAAACGTTTCGACTAAGATTAATAATGTTTATTCACACAACAAGAACAACTTCAAAGGCTCACAGCCAAAACGCAACTAACTTTTATCACATAAAAGATTGTATCTAAACTTCTTATTGTATGACCAACATTTAAATGCAAGTTTTGTGTGTCCTAATTATGTATTTTGAGTGTTATGGACGCACGGCCTGCCGATTTTGAACATATTCGTGTAAATATGCTGCATTACATTGGAACGATTATGCCGCATATTTTGCCTACACTGGATGCAAGTATCGATAAGACTGAAGACGAATTGGCTTGCGCTACCGCTGTAATGGTTAGTCTTTCAAAAGCAAGTTGTTACGCTGTTAATTCTTGCAAATTTAAGGGCGTGCCAAAAGAAATGTTCAATCAAGCTTTGGCCAACATTCAAAGAGATTTGAAACACTTTATTACTCTTGTCAACCACATTCAGGCATCGCCTATCGACGAGCAGTGCGAACACTACGAGGCAATAATTGAATCAATGTTTGTGAGCTTGGATGATACAATTTGTCCACGTTCTGTTACTCTGCAATTGTCAACGATTTGGCGACGACTTGCGAATATAATTCCACGCAAGTTATTTGAACAAACACTCCAGCTTTGGCTGAACACTCCGCGTGCCGCAACCCAAGGCAACATTGAAGTGACAAATTCGGTTCTACTCAACGAAACTCCCAGTTTGATGTTCCGCGTCGACGACCGCGTGTTTAGAAGCCCGCCTCACTTCGAGGCGTTGATGATAATTTTGGAGTTTTACCTGGAAGCAAGCAAGAATTACAACAACGCTCGTTTGCAACAAGCTATGAATTTACAAGAGAAAAGAATGTAAGTTTCGACTGGAGTAAACACTCTTTAATATTCGACTTTCAGGGAAATAAAAGAAACTGAACATCTCGTCAATTCCTTCAAAGGTACTCAAAATCTAGTTACAGTCCAGCTTTTGCTGGATGTTTGCAATGGCGACCCGGAGACAGATCCCAATTTGGAAAGAATTCGTGATATTGCGTGTGCACAAATCCATCAGATGTTTGTTTCGGATCCGCACTTGCCGAGACTTGTTCATTTTAATGTAAGCTTTAGGAAACATGTCGAAGTTTGTAATTTAAACTTTAGATGTATCCAGTGAATTTGATTCAAATGGTTATTGAAAAGGTTCCATCGGCGCACGTTTTGATCTCGGCAATTGCTGAATTGATGGTTCATGACAATTTGAAACGCCGGATCTTTGGAGTCAATTTAGTTGCCGAATTGGCTATGAAGGTATTCAGATTTAAGTTTAACACAATTCAATCCTTTGTTTAGTACACTGTGGCAACTGCTTTATCAGCCGTTGAATACGTTGAAGACGTTCTTTTGACTATGTTGGAATCGACTATTGACGAGCAGACAATTATTCTCTTCCTAAACATCACGGATGCACTGAAAAAGTTTCAACGATTCGGTTCGCCACACACGGACTTTGTCGACAAAACGCTGAAACGAATAAAACACATCGCAAATGCTCGGAATTCGATGTACAGAAGTAAAGCAGCTATGTTCGTGTCGCCGGAACGGCAATTGATCAAGAAGATCGACGAAATACTCTTACAAAGTTGTGTTTAGTTGACTCGTTATAACTTATTGAATAAACTGTTGTTTTGAAGAGTAGTCTTTGAGTTCAATTGTGTTCTAAAATGTCCGGATATAAGTTGATGATTAAATATTTAATTGGAGTTCAATGTAGGGGTTAATATCATCAAGCAACTTTTGAAGTTTGTTCAGCTGTTCGTTTAAATTTCTCTACATCATTTTTTGTAGAGTTGTTGTCATTGTAATCAAACATTGAGCCTTTAAAAGTGGATCAAAGTCATCTGAAATATGAATAAATTGCAAAATGCACGTTTTGCTATTGATCGTTGTCTTGTTGGCTACTGTTGGCGCAGAAACTTTGGAGTTTTTGTTGTCGGGTGAAAAAACAAACTCAACTACATGGTAAAAGTTCAGGACCGAAAAATGACTCTCTTGCGTTGATGGATGTTTTCGGATCTCAAGTTCAATCTGCTATTTACAATATGCGCTACTACACTACGATTTCATTAGGAACTCCGCCGAAGAAGTTTATAGTTGCAGTGGACACGGGATCTCATTCTCTTTGGGTGCCACGTATAGGTTGTAAATGGAGCGGTGCCAGTGGATATGACAATTCATGCACAAATCCAGCTGATTTATACGATCCATCAAAGTCTTCAACCTTCAAAAAGTTGGGGCCTTTCCAAATTGATTACGGTTTCTCGTCGGCAAAGAGCTCTACTTCGGGCAGTTTCTATTCGGACATGTTTTCGGTAAATATGTTTGAATTGAACACACAAATTAAATGACACTTTTAGTTTGGAGACGGCTCCAGCAAAACAATGCGTTTAAAAAAGCCCAGTTGTTTTCGGTGTTGCTGATAATGTGTACCAAGTTGAAAAGGGAATCTTAGGAATGGGAATGACTTTTCCCGGCGAGCAAGCCACCTTAATTCACGAACAAGCCTACAAAGACGGACTTCTAGATAAACCGTTGTTCAGTCTTTACTTCAAAAAATGTGTCAGCAGCAACACACAATGTCAGGACGGAGGAGTTGTCAAGTTAGGAGATCAGGATTTGAAGAACTGCAGACCAGTAAAAGGTAAGTGCGTTTCAGGTGAACATTGTTTAAGCTTTGAGTTTAGATTGGGTGCCCGTTTATCTTCACGAAGCTCACTGGCAATTCCCTGTTGGCGAATTATCGGTCGGTAACTACAAGTTTAAGAAATTCAACCAAATTGCTATCACTGATTCGGGTGAGAAACTATTAGTTTGCAATGCAAGTTTTGTTCCTAACGAACTTTAGGCGCTCCAATGCTTCATTTGCCGAAAGATCTAGTTGCTGGCATTGTCAAACAGCTGGGCGCAAAAAAAGAGGGCTATTACTACATGCTGGACTGTACCAAAAAGTTCACCATCGATGTAAAAATCTACGGAAAAACTTACACAATGCACAACGACGCTTTAACATTTGCCTTGAATAAAAATCGATGTATGTTGATGATCGCCGAAGGAGCTGATTGGGCGTGGTTGCTCGGAGACCCGTGGGCAAGATCATTCTGTCAAGTACATGACTTTAAGCAAAAACGCATTGGATTCGCTCAACCAAAGAGATTGTAATGTGCAAAAACTGTTAAGAAATAAAGCATTGTTAAATTCTCGCAATCAAAAACAAAATGTTGCATGATTTGTTTTTATTCACGTGTATTCAATTTTTACAAACAGTTGCTTTGAATGCTTTATTTTCACAGTTAACATTAATATTGCCTTATTTGTCTCATTTAAACAAACGTTAGATGCACGGTCATTAATTATGCTTGGCTTTGGCAAAACCGATCTTTTTCTCCTTTACGTTGTGAATCTTCAAATATAGACTTGTTTTAAACGAATTGTTAGAGTTTGTTTACCTGACAATATGCGCGAATGAACGGATCCCCCAAAATCCAGAAGCCCATGTCAGATCCGCTAATTGCTAAAAAGAAACAGGATTGAAGAGCATAGTATTTGATTACCTAAACGACAACGTCCGCCTCCGATGTGTTGTAAAACTTGATTTGCTGGGATTTCATAATTGTTGCCATTGATTTTCAGTTTAACATGGAAATTTCTTGTTGCAAGAGATCAAATAGTTTCCACCACTTCCGTGAGCGCCAACAGCGTTTGCAATTCCCCTTGCAACGTGGTTACTTACAAGAATATCGCTAGTTCCCGTATCAGATATCACTTTCGTAGGCTTATTGTGTCTGAAGCCTCCAACGGATATACTGTCGAGAGTAAACTTCCAATGTGGAACTCCGTGATCAACATGTGCCCAACCTTCAACCTTGTCGCAGTTATCGGAATCGACCTTTCCAAAACTTATTCTTCCCCCTTGTGCACAGTTACCTCCTGAAGGACATTTACGAAAAAAGGCAGTAAAGAGTGGTGCGTCCATCAAGCCATCTTTTACCTGGACGTCAGTTATTTAAAAACTCAGCAAATCCACAAAACTTACAGCCAAGTGGAAAACACTATGACCACGTCCTGAATCCGTGTCTGCAGAAGGCAAACCTAGAATTCCCTGATCAGAAAACGTCATCGATCTGGCTGCTCCAAACATTACTCTCGATTTCAACTTCATTTGTTTGTGATTCGGACTGCCAAACTATAAAAACTTTAGTCAACAAATGCGTAGTGAACACAAGTTTTTAATGTTTGTCTTGTAAATAGTCGCCCACGAAGCACTGTTTTGTAAACAAGTGATTACACATTTGTTTCAAAGTGGGAAACACCAACCGAAAACACATCTGAAATTAACAACATTCAGTTTAATTAAAATCAACTAATTGCCTGTGAAATAAAGTCCGTTCGCGCTGCCCTAAAAATAGAAACATTTTGAAACAGCAGTGTCTGATAAGAAAACTTACCGTTCCATATTGAATTGAGAACTTTTGACCCGTTGATTTTGAAGTTTTTGACTTCTTCGGTGAATATAGCGAGTTGCCGGATCGACAATGTTTTGCATATGGACCAGAAGATCTACAGTTTGCTTTTGGCACCCAAAATATGTCCGATCCCGTGTCGAACACAACGCTTAAACGGGTATTTAAATTTCAAAAACTGGAGACAATTTACCTGAACTTTTGGGGAGGGTCGCCAAGTGAAATTGTTCCCTAAAAGACATCAACTTTTTAAGGAAAGACAACTTTTAAATGAAACTTTCCAAATACTCTATGTTTTTTCGATTGTTCATTTTCTGATAGAAATAGTCGTGCATTAAGAGGCCATTGGATGCGTTTTGATTTGTCCATGCTAAACATCATGTAAAAGCGCAATCAAGAATGAACTCACATTCTGTATGGTTGCTTTCATAGCGTTCAACGTCTACTGAAAACGAGCCAGCCGTTGCGCAAGCAACAAGACAAAAGAGAACGACGATGTGTGAAAGCATTTTCACGCTGAAACAATAAATTAAATGGATCACATCGGAATTTATATCTGGAATACTGAACAAGAGTGTCAATTTTAATTGTTTACAAAAAGAGTCATCAAAGGTCGGCAAAAGCTAATTTATTTGTACAGGAAGCATGAAACACTTCAAAGATTTAGTCACCTACAAACGCTTTCTGCTTTTGAGAGTCCAATGATCAGGAACGCTCATTAAAGATCCTCATTACAAAAAGTCTTACCTTTACACTCTCCACACAACAACTCTCTTCCTAAATGGACAATTTGCAAATTTGACTTCTGTTCTTATATCCGAATGAGCAGCAGAACAAGCGTTCGACTGTGAACGTACCGGAAAGTGTGGATCGAGAGCGTTGGAGCGACATTTTGTACAAATATTTGGCCAATTGCCTCTTTGCTCGACTGCAAAAAGAACAATGTTCGGGCAACCGGTCAACGTCAAATCCATGATTTCATAGACTGAAGGGATTGTGACCGGAATTGTGCTTTTACGTAAGTGATGAATTCTATTGTTTTGTGAATAGTTGAGATTTAACAACGTTTTTAAATAATAGCGTTTATTCAGTTGTTCGTTCACAGCAGTTAAATACAATAAGTCTATTTCTTTTTGGCTTTTGCGAATCCCACTTTCATGTTTTTAGCATCGTGAATCTTAAAATACAAACTTGTTTAAACGATTGTCTTTCAAAACTTACTTGGCAGTAGGCTCTAATCCAGGGGTCTCCAAGAATCCAAAAGTCATAATCTCCAGGAACCAGTAATATCTCACAATAGCCATCATGATTATCTATAAGAAGATCATCTTGAGTGATAGTGTACATTTGACCTCCGATTTTTAACTTGAGCTATAATTAAATTAGAGTTGTTCTTAGTTGGAACGCTTTACCTTAAACTTCGCTTTACATGATACGTAATAAGATTTGTTGTATTCTTGAGCGCCAAGCACCGCTGCAAACACTCGAATGACTTTTAGCGGTGCTACTATGATTGAAGTTCCAGTGTCGAAAAAGGTAAAATCATAGAATGTGGGCGTGTAAGTCAAATTAAACAAAAGTATACTCATTCGACGCGGAATCTTAAACTTCGAATGAGTATACTTTTCTCCACACGAAAGTACACGCCCAAATTCTATGATTTTACCGGTTATTGCCTTGTAAGATTTCCTGTATGGAACTCCGTTCATCGATGCGCCGTCCACTGTAAACTTCCAATGATCTGAATCCTCCATCAACGTCCGCCCAGCCTTCAACCGGGCCACAGTGCTCTTTGTCTTCGTCTCCAAATGTAATGAGACCTTAAAACTTAACATTCAAATTTAAAAGAGCTAATTAGACATTACCTCCGTCCGTGCAATTATCCTTACACGATTTCATATAGACATTAAATATTGGTTTGTCCTTAAAGTTGTAAGTGATTTTGAAGGCGAAAACAAAATTACCATAGCGCCTTCCTCGATGGCGGAGTGAAAGATAGAAGAGCCTAACTCGCCAAAAGTTTTGTACGATGGAAGGCCGAGAATGCCTTCGTCCGTAAACTGTAAAGAACACAATAACGCTATAATTTAGTGAAATACTCACAACTAAATCCGTCCCTGCTCCAAAATTAATTTTGTTTTTCAATTTCAATTGATTTCCGTCTGGCGATCCAAAGCCAAAAATGTCCGAGTAATAATCTCCATGCGATTCGCCGGTTCCGTAATGAATCTCGAATTTCTGTTTCTGATCTTCAGCAGTGCTTGACTTTTCTGGGTCATAAACCATCTTTCCAGATTTACATGATCGAGCGTAAGGACCTTCGGATTTGCAGCCTTTCTTCGGCACCCACAATCTGAAATCGGCGAAATTGTTGAGAGTGAACAAGCATAGGAATTGGACAATCTTCAAAAGCTTGCATGTTTGAACCCGTGTCGAAAACGACGTTGAATGGCTGGCCGGGTGATCCAAGTGATATCAAGCCTCTATATTGTATGTTTCCTTGATTGTTTAGGACTTGTCCATAACGTTGTAACACAAAATGTTTTCCAACTAAATTGCTTTAATATTTTGATCAAAGATCACAAAATCTAATTAACTCACACGCAGGCTTGCCAACAACTTTCCTTTCTACCTGTACACTAAACTTTCGCGCGCACGCTGAACTCAGTAAAACTCCAAAAACAAGAAGACAACATCGAAGAAGCATTATGTCCGGTCCACACAACGCCGAAAACAGTGAACAACGAAGAATCGCTTAAAATTTCTCAATACCTTATCGGGTCTTTTTGTTAATTTTGGTATTTGAACAGCTACTGCCAATGTTCGTGTCGGCGTCGCTTTTGGTTAGATTTTGGACATGTGTTACGCTAAATCCTATTTTCGTGTTTGTTTTTGGAATTTTTGCGTGGAACGTCAAGTTGCGGATGCAAGGCAGACAGCTGTAGAAATTTCGGACATTAAACTTTGAGAGACTGTGAAGAACTCCATAAAGAAACACTAGAGCTTTTAATGTTTTAATGACATTATTGTTTGGACTTTATAAATTTTGTGCGAACAGTCATTTCATTCGATTCATTGTTTATCGTTAGTTGTCTATTAAGAAATGCAAAATGCACAACAAACACTTTTTCTATTGTTTCACAAAACGCAAACTTAAAACGTGAACTTTTAACAAGGAACATCGAAAATCCGCAATCGATCATTCATCTGTCAATTTACGTCAAATAACCACATGGCTTTCCGTCCACCTATTTTTGTCGAAGTGCTCCGGTCGCAGTTTTATTGCTTTTTTTGCTGATAATAAACTTTGTTTTGCCTTTTTAGTTGGTTATTAGCACATCATCAATGAGCGTTACTCGTGCGATTCTTCAAAAGCTGCAGCCTTCCAACACAGCTGTTTTGGTTTGCGATCTTCAGGACAAATTTCGGTATGCTTTATCAAATTGTATTGCGAATTAATTTGCCTTTTATTTAGAAACAATATCATTCACTTTCCTGAAATCGTGACTGTTGCAAAACGTTTGATCGATGGCGCTAATCATCTTGACATGCAAGTATTGGCTACGCAGCAATATCCAAAAGGGCTTGGAGCTCTGGTTCCAGAACTTGGCATTGATCCGGAGAAAACTCCAGTTATCGACAAAACGCTCTTTTCAATGTGCATCCCCGACCTTACAAAGCATTTGAAGCCGGAAATCAAGTAAGTAATTTCTAATCTGTTAAGGTTTTATTTCTGTGTTTTTAGAACTATCTTGATTTGCGGCATTGAAGCTCATGTTTGCGTCTATCAAAGTACTCTAGACTTCTTGGATAAAGGTTTTCTTGTCTAGCATGTTTCAGTTTAGTCAATACATTTTTAGGTTATAACGTTCAAGTTGTTGTCGATGCTACTTCGTCTCGAGCTGCTCCTGACCGATTTTTTGCTTTCAAGTAAGGATTTTTCATTGTTTTTCAATTGCTGACTCTGATTTTTTTAGACAAATGGAACGTGCTGGAGCCATTCTTACGACTAGCGAGTGCGCTTTGTTGGGACTTTGCGGAGGTTCTTGCCATCCTAAGTTCAGGCAAATTCAGTCGTTAATCATAAAGTCAGCACCGGATACTGGACTGCTTTCGTACATCTCTCATGTCTGAAGTCAATTGCTCAACTTTTTTTGTAAACTAAATATTTTTTTAAAAAATTTTTTTTAAATTTTTTTTTTTTTTTCCCCCTTTTTTTTTTTTTTTTTTAAAAAAAATTTTTTTTTTTTTTTTTTTTTTTTTTTTTTTTTTTTTTTTTTAAAAAAAAAAAAAAAAAAAAATTTTTTTTTTTTTTTTTAATTTTTTTTTTTTTTTTTTTTTTTTTTTTTTTTTTTTTTTTTTTTTTTTTTTTTTTTTTTTTTTTTTTTTTTTTTTTAAAAAAAGTCACATTTTATGTATAAACTGCAAATACATCATCGTAAACTTTACTTAAAACCTAAATTTTAAACAAGCACTGCAAGCATGTGTAACCCCCCAGCATATTAGTAGCCATTAATACCTCACGTGAAAAACACAATAGAAAAAGATTTAGATTACACATTTGGTGACGCGTTGCGATACTAAATTGACTGACTTGAAGTGCTTTCTTTCGAATTGAAACGCTACTAAGTTTATGACCTAACTGATTAGATCGCACCCTTTAATGCGGAATATTGTTTTTATGCATTCAGACATTTAAATGACCAATAAACATGCAAAGTAGACAACCGTGCGTCCGGCCCCCCTATTAATTTCATTTGAAGAATTCACACTCTTATCAAAGTGTACTTGTTCTGCTTTGAACCTTTTGGTTGAATTTTGTTGTGAAAGATTTAAGTTTATGATTGTGTTGAGTTTGAAATGTTATTCGATGCAGTTAATAACACGTTGCTTTCACGCTTTCTTTAAGAAATTTGCTGATAATTGAGAATTCCGCTCATTCTTAAAGTTAAGCATCAAAAAACACAGTCGAGAAGAACAAAAAATGCTCGGCTGGACGTAGCTACACGGAAGAAATCAACAAATATTGAAGACACATAAGCCTTCCTCCTTGCCAGGCAGCTTTTTGAGTACAACGGCTACAAACTATACGCAAAAAACTCGCTAAATTTTGTCTCGCACACCTGGAAAACGGAAACCTCAAGTCTAGGAGTACACTTCTTTTGTTTGCGTTTTATGAAACGTTGATGATTTATAGATAAGTGTGTTTGTATATAAACTCAACTCATTTGCCATTTCAACCACAAGCAATGTGCTTAAGTTTTGAGTTTCTTATGTTAGTTAACTTGATTTAACGCTTCTTACTAACATCGTGCCCGTTAATTGACAATTTCAACTTTTTCAAATTAGGATCAAAGCAATCAAGACATGCCTACTTACAAGTTGATCTACTTTCCAGTTAGAAATTTGGGTGAGGCATCGCGTCTTACGTTCCATTACGCCGGCGTTCAATTTGAAGACTTCAAAATTCCGCTTGACAAGTGGGCCACCGAGTACAAGCCAAAAACTCCTTATGGCACGGTTCCAATCTTGAAAATCGACGACTGCGAATTGTGCGAAAGCACAACAATTTTACGTTATCTTGGACGCAAATTCAACTTGGTCAAAGGACCGTACGAAGAGGCAAAAGTTGATGAGTGAGTTGAAATCATCAAGAATTTGATAGTTTTAAGTTTCATCTTTAGACTTCTGCAAGTTCATTCAAGTGAGTACGCAAGAATCAAGCCATATGTGCTGACTTGCACCGGATTTGAAAAGGGAAACAAAGTAATTTTAACATATCTTTAAATGTTTTGAATCCATTTTAGGCCGAACTCTACGAATCACACGCGGTCCCAACCGTTCAATTCTATTTCCCAAAGTGGTCAAAAATCTTGAAAGAAACGGGAACAGGATTTTTAGTCGGTAAGTATTGAACAATCCTTTCAAAAATAACTGATATTCTTAAGGACAAACACCAACTCCAGCCGACTTCTTCCTTGCTGACTATTTGCATACCTTGTTGAAGTTGGCGCCTGAACTGTTCGATGGCTACACTGACTTGAAATACTTTGTCGAGCGAATATATTCGCTTCCGCAATTGAAAAACTACATTGCAACTCGATTGGATTCACCTTTGTGATCTGATTTGACGTCCACTTTGCACTTTAACCGTCACATTAAAGTTCTGTTTGAATCATTTAATTGCATGCTAATAACTTATTTTTAATTGAATAAACAACTTTTTAAAATGCAAAGTTTTTAAGACTAGTTTAATTGCTCATTTTATTTTACTCGCTTTTCAGTTTTGACTGTAGCACTTTCTCTTTGTCTTGTCAAAACAAGTTCTACCATGAATTCTAAAATGGAAGTTGACGAGCCGAAGAAGCGTTTCCAAGTCAAAAAGTGGAATAGCGTAAGCTTATGGTAAGCTTTGAGCGCTCTTTTAGTCATTCATTGTTTTCTAATTTAGGGCCTGGGACATCAACGAACAAGACTGTGCTATTTGCCGCAACCACATTATGGAATACTGCATTGATTGCCAGGCTAACCAGGTAGTTTTGTTTTTAGCTGATCTTTTGATTCATTCTACTAATTTTAGTCAAACAACAATACGGACAATTGCAATGCTGCTTGGGGTCAATGCAGCCATGTTTTCCACTTTCACTGCATTGACAAATGGCTGAAGAACCGTCACGTTTGCCCTCTTGACAATGTGGATTGGGAATTTCAGCGAATTGGCAAGTAAACATTCTCGTTGAGTTACACAGCATGGCTATCCGATTGTTTTGATGAGAATAAATGCTAAGTTGTACAAAGCTTTGGAACTTATTTTGTATTTACAACATCAGCGTTTAGATTGTTGTTCAATAGTTAGTTGTTAGCATTATCAACTTTCTTATGCACTTGATGACATTATAAGATTTTATTGCAACACACTACATGGCACACAAAGTGCTTAAAGACATAGAATTTCTAGAGACCACATATAGAGATTGAGTGGTTGTTGATCGCATAGGATGATGGCAAGTTGCCGTTGAGTAAACTGGAGACGATTCGAGGCTTATTTGCGTTCTCGGTAGATGATCATCTTCCTAAATTCATGTGTTTAGAGTTTTAAACAATCACAATTAACAAACTCGTTAGGGAAGGATTGATCCTCGACGATCTTGCTTTCCTTGCCAGTTCCAAAAAATGATTCAAGGACTAAAAATTTATTTGAGTTTAAATAGTAAATTTCACGACTTACACTGATTATAGTCAGGAAATTTGGTGATGTTGGCTGGAGGATTTCTGCAATTAAGTTTTTAAAATTTCTATAAGCATTTAAAGAAGTGTTACGGGCAATTGACGGCGTCTTTCACATCGCGTTTGATCATGAACATGTCTGGAATTGGCGACTTCTGGATCTCGACCAAGGTGTGGTTTTGAGAAACTCGGGCAACTGGGAACTTTCCTTGGACCTGAGCTTTGTTGTAAGCTGTGATGAAGCGCTAAAAAGGCTCGAATTTAATTGAAATTAAACAAATAAACTTACAAGCATGCCCAACGGCTCGTCCTTGTCCTAAAAATAGAAATTAATGAGGAGTTAAAGCTGTGAGATTTGCACAATCATTTGTGAAATAAATTGTAATTCGATCCAAAAACTTACCACAACGGGAACAATGATGGCTTGCGTGTCGCATTTGTCAAAGAAGTCCCAAACATCGGTAGCATTGTTGACGCTAAAAGTTAAAAGTTGAGTTGAATAATGTAAGGCGGATTTAAAACTTACTCTTCGAGCAACGAGAATTTGGGCCAGCCGGCGTAAGCGCTGTAACCGAGTCGTTTGCGGTACTCGATGTTGAGGGCCACAACTGCCTCTTCCAAGATGAGTTCAGCTTTGGTGTAGGAGCGACGCTTTCGGCCTGGATCTCCCGCATTTCCATCAAGTTCAAATTGCTGTAAATAAAAACGTTATTGACTGTAAAACTTAGTTTATAAAGCATACCAGAAGAAGAGGAATTTTGTCGTAACCGTATTTGTCGCAAAGCTCTGGGCTGTCAACGCAGTCAACAAAACCCATGCGGAGGATGTTTGGAGTCTTCAAGGGAAGGGCCATCTCGGCGGCGCGTGTGTATTCAGGAGCATAGTCGCTGCAGATTGAACTTGTTGAACGACAGAACTAAACATTTTAAATTTAATCAAAAGTTTATGACGATTAATCAAAAAGTACTAACTTGGATCAAAGTGGTCGTACACTCATTTCTGTTTCCATAGTGCCAGCAGTAGGCAAAACTTTCAAAGCTGGTTTCATTGAGGATGATAACGGGCGGATTGTACAAAATTTTCTTGGGTCTTTTCGGTGGTGGTTTCGATGTCCGCATAAGCGAAAGCAACGAGCGCCTAAGATCGCGACTGTCAACTTCAACATGTTGACTAAACAGTTTGAAATGAGTAAGCGACTAGTTGTTGAAAACGCGAAGATTAAAACGACTAAACATCTATATGAATTGCATGTACTTAAAAGCCACATCTACAGTATCTAATGTTTGGCAAATCCAAACATCTCATCAAAAACAAAATGGCTAGTTTTTGAAATCTAAACATGACCAATATGTATGCAGTTTAATGACAGATGGGCGGCTCCCGATGTCGAAATTTGTCTGATGGCCGTTGTTTACATGAAAAATCGGCGGAGAATTCGTAGGAAATCGATGGGAAAACGGCTTTGTGGCAGAAGAAAGTGTAATATCTTCATTTTGTGCAAACGGAAGGGCTGGGAACGCAACGGTCAACAACATCTGCGCTCTCAAAATGATTCCGGTGATTCACATAAGAATTCGAAAAAGATAGGATGTCGCGGAAAGAGCAAATGATTCTAGAACATTACGAAATAATGACTTGAGATTGACTAAAATATCAATTCGTTCTAAAGAGTTTTGTTGAAATTCATTTAAAGTGCAAGGTGAAAAACATCCAAATACTGCCATAGTTCTTAACAGCAAACGAACATGCCACAAACAAAGTAGGGAATGAAAACAGTCCAAATGACCCAAAGCAGTGTTGCCTTTAGTATTTATATTGAGAGGCTTTGCAGCGTCCCTCCCACAAAAGCCGCAATCTTATTGAGTTTAATTGCGCATATTACCTGTAGACAACGGGCAAATCTGTTCGGGAAATTGGATGATTGCTTCGTAAAAGCGGCATTGTTTTTTGAGTTGATCAATAATGAATAATTAATTACAAATTAGCTGTGAGAAAACTGTTTTGTTTTCAAATGTTGTTGACAGAACTTTTCGAATGAAGTGCAACAGGATTCAATGCAATTTCGAAGCAGTAGACTATCAAGCATGTTGACATAAATTTCAAGTTATATGAATGCATTTAAAATTATGTGTTACTTTGTGATCAAATATACTTTTGTGTTGAATTACAATATGGAAGTTAATGCGGCGGCTCTATTTTGTCAACGATCGCAAAAACGTTTCCTGGTGCGTTCGCATGGACCTTGTGGCATTTTGCTACCAGAGACGGGATTTTTAATTTTTATTGCGTCAATGCTTTTTAAAGAATTGTTGTATGTTCTGTGTTTAATTTGAGCTAGAACTCATCTCACAGATATCAAACTTATAAAACAGTATCTTTTTCTGCTTTAGAAACGACTTAAAACATAGTTTAAACACATCCATTAAAGCAAACGTTCAACTCGTTTCTATTTTTAGAGTGCCTATCCTTATTATTGCTTTGCGTGTTTTCTCCACTTTATGCATTCATTTATTTCAAATTTTAGTAAATTATTGTTATGAGCAGTCGAGGAAAACCTAATCAGCGTAAACCTGTAGCTCCGAATATAGCTGCTGCCGGTCGTACAAAACTGAGAGATCAGAGGACGCTTCGTAAGTTTTATTTATTTTTGTTGGAAAATAGCTTAATAGCTGCGCTATGAGTTGTAAATATTCGTCTTTGTCGATTAACTGTTTATTTTTAAGAAACAATGGCGAAAAAGGCACACGAGGCCGTGGTCGTGCTGGAAATCGAGGCAGAGGTCGAGGACGTGGTGGTTCAAAAGCAGCAGTGATTGTTCAGAGTGAGGGCACTTTTACTATGGGACTCAATGACGGCATCCTCAAATCTAATCGACTTAACAACCATGGTAATTTGTTGCATTTTATTCAGTTGCTCATCATTTGTTTAGGCAGCGAAGAAGTTATTGGCAAATTGGAGAAATCAGTTGGTGCTTCAAGTTCTGACTACGTGAGACGTCCAAAGGCAGAGCATGATGATGATGCTAAGTCAAATAGTTCTGCGGCTTATAATGATTTGGAATGGGCATCAGACGACGATCAAGACAAAATTGAGTTATATGAGCTTGTTAAGCCAGCGGTAAGCATTGAGTTTTTGTTCGCTCAATAATCAGCTTTTTAAGTTTATTGCCGACATCAAGAAGGGACGAGAAATGCCAGTTGTTTTGCCCCAAAAAGATGAAAGTCAGTTTCACAGTCTTGTGCAAGTTACTCAGAAAGCCACTGCTAAAGGTTTGCATATTTAGGATTAGTATCAGTATTGACAATTTTTGTTTAGGTGATTCAAGTGAAGACAACAAGAAACCTGCAACTAATAGCAGAATCTCAGCCAGCCAAATTCATTCATATGCCAAGGGTAAAGACTTTTGATGAGCTCACTTTAATTTATTTTTGTGACTTAGATCATGCAAACGAATTAATGTTGCTTCAATTGCCTGCTTCGTTGGATCTTGTTCACCAGGCGTTTAATGTAGAAACTTCGGAGGAAAGAATGGAAGTCGACGACCCTAAATCACAGCAACAGCCCTCATCTTCAACTGCGCTTCGACCAGCTCCGCAACAAAAGCATTGTTTGGATGGCTTACCGACTGGTGTTGAAATTGGGAAGTTGCAATTGCTCAAAAATGGTCAAACTCGTTTGGTGATTGGCGATCGTGTTATGGATGTGCAAAAAGCAATACCGAGTCAGATGTTTGAGGTAGTTTTTGAGTGCTTTTACATCTTATTGAACGCTTGTTTTAGACTATTGTTCAAACGCAGACTTTTTCTCGACCAAAGGCAGAATCGGGTACTTCAGCTCAAGCTCCTCCAAATTCGGGTGCAATGACTGTCTTGGGAAGTGTTGGCGATTCGTTTTTGTGTACGTATAATGTCGCATGGGACGGATAAGTTGGCGAGAAGAGAAAGCATCTCAGCATTGCTACTGTTGTTATTTGTTTAAGCCTAAATACGAGTGAATAAAGATTATTTTGCCGCGTGAATTTTCTGTTTTTGTTCAATGAGCATGTCAGTAACGTTGAGTGGGAATGCCACGGAAATGCAAAGTCAAATGTGAACTAAGCCGTTGGTGTTCGTCAAGATAAGCAGCGTGTGTTCGATTTTGAGCGTAGTTTGTGCTGATTTCATTTAAATTATTATGCGTAAATTATGAACCGGAGATCAAGTTTTGATCAACACTCATCGGTTGTTAACTTTTTAATTCACATATTTCTTTTCATGCATCTCTTTGCTTGTTTGCATTTAACAAAATTGCGGAAAGTTATCAGTTTAGAATAAGATTCCTGTGCTTAGAGCAGCTGTGTTGATTGTTTGCATTGATTCTATGATATTAAAGAATTTCCACCGCCTTCTTCAAGCCTCGAATTTGCGCCAGCTGATAAAGCAAACAAACGAATAGAATACTTTTATTTGGTTCAGCCGATCATTGTTGCGGTATGCGGACATTGCAAATAACATTTAATGTTTGTTTAAAACATTAAATGCTCACAATTAAATTGGACAAGTTTGATAGAGTTTGAGTGCAAAAGCGCGATTTAAAAAGTGTGTTTTTTCGAACAAAACTTGCATCACTTCTAACTTTTCGATTATTTTCTGTAAGTGATCTATGACACATTCAATAACAACGTAATTTCTGGTGCTTTGCCAAAATCACTGAGCGCAAAAAGATAAACAAAAATAGACATTCTCACTTTGCGTTCCATTTTCGACTCACGTGGTAATGGACACATAAACAATTCTCGGCTCCAGTGGCCAAATTGGGACTAGTTGCTTGTTGTTGACATAGTTTGTCGTTGGAGAGCGCTTATCTCTTTGTTTTTGCAAAAAAGACAAGGAAGTTAGAGTGGATGATGAACAAAATAAACATTGTGAAATGCGGTGCAAACTTCTTCGTCCTTGCAAGTGGTTACAGTAGATTTTTTGTGTTTTTTGGTGCTGGAAGTTTGTGATAGCGATTTAATAAAGCTGCCACGTTTATGCGAGTTTATAAAATGTTTTGATTTAAAAGCACAATTTAGTCACAAGTCACGACCTACTTGAGATTTAGTCAATTTCAAAACTGACATGTTTTCGCACTGTTTACGCGCATAAACATTACAGTTATAGACTGGATATTTAGAAACAAACATAAATATTTACTGCTGATCCATTCAATCAACTACGCACATTCCTTCCTTCCACTGTTTGTATAAAGAAATGACGCAAAAACTTTAAACTGCATGTTTACCACGCAAACTATCCAGGAACTTTTGTTACTGTACTCGAGTGTTTTAAAACAACATCTTGCAATTTAAAGCATATTCACTTCTTGAAAGCCTCCAAATAATAAGAGGTCAATTTCTCTCGTCCCTCAACTTTTCATTTTTTGACGGATTCACGCCCCGTAGATTTTTGATTTGTGCGCAGAAGGTCACATTTCGAGAAGGTTCGTCGTTGTTGCTGGAGCGCTCCGAAAGGAAACAACAATTGAAGGTTGTTGTTCCATTTTGAGCAAAGCTGCGTGAATGCATCTCACGCGTCCACTCTCAACGTAAACGAATGAATCTTTTGTAGACTAGTAGTTGAAATGAGTCGAAAACATTGCAGAAGCGGTAACAACACTTTACACAATTTATTTTTAAATCAACTAAAACTGTGGGGTTTCCTGTTCATTTGGTGATAAAGCGTGCACACGAGTGGGCGTCAATCGTCCACAATGCTTTTAATAGCCGCACGTTAATGATTGTGCCTTTGAAGGAGCGCTAAGTTATAAAGATTTTATGTTTGAGAATGAAGCAGCAAGTGGAGAAGACTTAATTGTGCACAAGTATGTTTAGGCTAAAAATAGTTGCTTTTGTGGCATTTAATGTTCTAACTTTTCTTCAGTGTTGATCCGTCATAAACTTTTAAAATATCACTTGTTTGGTTACCTGCGTGTTATGCGATTCCACGAACTCTCCATAATAGGATTATCCCGGTCGGCAAACATTTGCGTCTTGACTTTTGGTCTCTTTTTGTGTTTTAGAAACTTAAAGCCACGTTTGGAACTTCACAGAAAAAATTTGCTGGTTTTGCATTTTTTGATTGTAAGCGAACGTCCATGCTTTGTTTGCAATTTTGATGGTGCATTCTTGTGTTGCCGATTGAAACACAAACAATTGGGCACGTGGTGTTCGTCGTCTCAGGCGCTCGATTGCACTTTATGGCTGTTGAGGTAATCGGCTTATTTGACTTCGAGGTTCTTCGGAAGTTTAAATTGATGGGTTGTTTGATGAGATTTGTGTGTTTTGGACACTGAGATTTGAATATTTGAGTGTTTTTTGAGTCTTTACAACCTTAGTTTTAGATTTAAACATAAGTGTTAAGAGTTTAATTTAGAATTGTCTTTCAAGTTGTTTCCATGTGCATTCCACAACAAGTCTTCACATCGCGGCGATTAAAAGCAACGTAAAAACTCGAAAACAATAGTTGAGTTATCAGTAGCTCCTGCTCTCGAAATTAAAGCTAAGAAACAATGCCTCTGCGAGCAAGTGAACAAACGGATTGTTTTTCGGTTCAGTTTATCTTTTTTGCATGACTACGATAACCGCTGCATTCGCTTCTAATTAACCACAAAATTGTTTTGATCGTCAATGCCTTTGGTGTAAAGTGAGCGGCTACATTGTTATTCTCTGTCAATTTTTGTCCCCTTCATGTGTCGATTTGTTGCTGATGCATGTGTGAAGGTTACGATATGATGGCATTGATGTTATTGGGGTGAACGTGAACGGGGAAGTTGCGCACACTCACCCGCGGACTTTCTATTTTTGATCAAATGAAGTTTAAGAGTCTGGAGATAGACTAAGATGGCCTGAGTTGTAAATATGTCTTTGAGAGTTAGAGCTGATAAACTTGTTTATGGTTTTGAATGGAATTCGATTAGTTGATAAGCAGCTATGTTTTTGTGTTTTAAGAGTTCAACACCATTTCTGTGCAACTAATAAAAACAAAAAAGACGAAAAGAAGTGTTTAGTTAAAACTCTATACTGTCACTTCAAGATCAATGATCTTGTTTAAAGTTTCTTAACTGTCTCAGCCACCAGAACAATCTTCATCCATTTACAAACAATTTTGCGATATTTACACCCGCCCACTTACAAAACCACAAACATAAACATCTTGGAGTCAGCGATCAATCGGGCGGAGGAGAAAATTAGATTTCAAAAACCTTGTTCCCACTTTTCATGCGATCTCTGCCACAATTTCCTTTTTCGTTCCTGGTCCGCTCTCGATTCTTACACCGCACTTTCAAAACCTTATCAATCATGTTATTGCGATGCGCAAACACGTTGCTTTCCGCTCTTTTTCACTGTGCTATTGACCTTCGCAATGTGTTTGATATTTAAAGGAGTTCTCCGATGTGTCTAATCAGTGGCTTTGAGCGGTTTGTAGTCGAGAGGCAAAAATTGTTTTGCACAATTTTATTGCGAGAAGTTTTTTGCGCTTTTCGTAATTGATTGTAAAATGAAGTGAGTTTCGAGTGTTTTTGTTTAGTTGCAAATACGTTCGGCCAAAAACCATTCTGCAAAAAACACCGAACGTTTGCAATTCCCCATCGTCTTTTAGTGAAATAGGCCCCATAAAAAAGTTTCTCGTGAGCACATGTTTTTGCTATGCTCTTCGAAAGAATTCCCATTAATTTTTTGGTTGTTTTGACCTTGGAACCTTTTCTCCCTTATCAGTTGCCATTCGGAGCAAAAAGGTGCACTTTTCTATCCAACAAATCAATCATGGAGACGTTCCAGCCGTCTTGGCAAAACGTGTGCTGTTGCTTTCACACCGTATGCTCTAATTTGCTGACGTAGTCGTGAAAAACAAAACTTAGAAGAGACCGGAAAAGCAAATGTTTTTCGTTTTTGCCAATTGATTAATTTACTGTTTAGTGATTAAAGTTTTGATTGCAAAAGTTTGCAGATTGCAGAATGTGTTTGAACTAGCGATTTTAGTTGTGAGTTTTGAACTGGTTTTCCTAGTTTGTTTTCATGTCTAAAGACATGTTTTGTTGAAAACCGCTGTTATTTTTGAAGACAAACCTGGTTTTTGGAGCTTAAAAAGCTGATGTGATCGAAGATTTCTTTTGTTCCAGTTTCAAAAATTTGATCTTTAGTTGTAGTATTGAAACGTTCAAGTCTTTAAATCGTTGTTTAAAAGTCACTTTAACGTTAAAACTCTAATTTTAGCTCCACCCTCCGTTTGCACCCGCAAAATTCCAAACATCAAAACAACTTTTGCAAATCGTTCCGCATCCTTGCGTTGAGATTCCATTCTCGAGTTTGTTTTTCTATTTTCGGTTGTTTTTCTTTTCCTCTTTTGCTAGTGTCCGCTGGAGAACAATCGTTGAGTTGCCCAGCATGGTGAACTCTCGGCTCAAACATGCTGGGCGCTTTCGGGCTGTTTTTGCTCAGACCACGTGCGATGTTCGTTGGTTTATTTTTCCGTCCGTTTTTTTTGCGGCGAAAACAAAGTTGGGCGTTCAGAGCTGACGACCTCCAAGGCCAAAATGTTTTGAGCACTGCTCAATGGGAGAATATTAAAACCGAAAGTGAGTAGAAGAAAATGGACTTGCGTGCTGTTGATTTCCTCGAAGTGTGAGTAATTTTGAAGGAGCGATAAACGATCTTTAGAGTGGGAGTTAAAATCAAATTAATCGAGTTAGAAGACTTTAAGATGCTTCAAGTTTTGTTTACAGTAGACTCGATTTTTGAAGACTTTGACTTGCGCGACTCCAAAAACTCGGCGTCCTCCACAGTTCGCGCCAAAATTTCAAACGCTGTCTGGCAACCGATCATCTGACCTGTTGATTTCCTCACACAAACATACAAGTAGTAAAAAGTCCTCTTCTCAATTGCAAGTCCTGCGCAGTCACGTTTTGGCGGCAAAACAACAAACTAAAAGATATTTATTTTGAGTGTGCTGAACAGAATAATCAACTTAATATTAAAGTGCCTAATCTCACAAGAGTGCATTCAAAAGCAAAGCCACAACTTGCAAAGATTGCGTGCCTTCACACTTTTCAAAACACTTTCCACTATTTTTGTTTTTTGCGTGTTTGAAACCGGATATCTAATACGGTAGGCATAAGGTTAATCATGTTTATTGTTTGCAAGTGAGACGTTATTTTAATTGAATAACAAACCTAACACGCTTGTTTGTTCGTTCGAAAATAAGCAGGCAGACAGTTATTAAGAATTAATGCGACAACAATCTTCAAAATACAAAAGCTGTCTCGCAATGCAAAATGCTTATTGTTTGTTTTTGACTAAAGACATCCTAGTTAATTTGTTTATGCAATTGCGTTGCTAGCTTGATCCGTTGCATCAAAGACTTTGTGGGCGGGCCGCTGAATGTTTATGCGAGTGGATGGAAATTAAGTGCTTCATGCTAATGCATTGGCAACAGTTTTGATGTTTTTGCGCTTTTTGGAAGCGTGTTGTTTTGTAGCCACTTGTTGTTGCATATCTTTAGTTAATAACTCTTTTTAATGCTGAGAGCAAACATTGTTAGAAAGAACTAAATAAAACCTGATCCAACATGAGTCACTTCCTTCCTCGACAACAATTGAATGAAAGCTCATAGAAGATCACTGATCTTTTGTGTGCGGATTCGGATCCATTCCAAGTAAAATTTGCATGTTCTTTGATCTTTTGTTTTTCCCTTGCGCGCTTACTCATTGCTGTTTTGCGCGGCGCGCCTCACCATCTTTTTTGTTTGTGTGGACGCAAGTGGACAACAACGCGGACTTTCTATAGTTTTGCATTTTTCGAAATCTGCGTCGAGCGCGGAACATTCGGGAATGAAATGTTTGGGGTTACGTGATTTATTAGGTTTTTGGATTTGACAGATTTTGACCTTGTTCTGCGCATAACAACCTAAAAACATAACGTTTTCTTAGTTTGTACATAACGTATCAATTAAGTTTATCTTTGATCAATTTCCCCAATTATACGCGTTCAAATCATAAATGCAAGCTTCCGGCGTGTCTGAATTACGTAAAATTGTTTAATATCTGTGGGAGCCGAAAAGATGCGGGCATTTTCCAGCAAGTTCTCGACTTCCAAAGTGTTAAATTAGGCCATTTTGCGAGAACTTCAAATGTTGCAGTTTAAAAACAAAGTTTTGTTGTTGTTTCCTATTATTTCTGCAAAATTTCCCTTTTGCTTCTAGTAATTTAAACAGGTAGGCAAAATAGCTCGCGAAACTCACCATTAAAAATCATCCGCTTTGTTCAATAAAAACAGTGGGGTTTTTAGAGTTTTTCACGACTATTTGCATAAATTAGTCCGTGTTCACCCATCGTTTTAGTGTTGCATCATCCAGTTTGGTTCCACATTCACTTAGTGGAGACTTTTGGTGCACTCATCGAGGACTTTTGTCCTTGTTGTTTTTTTACAACGGATGAAATCGACCCACGACTAGAATTTTTGCAGGATGTCAATGAAAAACGATTTTCACAGGAAATAGAACGTTTCAAAATTATTTGAATTCTGCTGTGATTTGTATAGATAGTCATTTAGAGCATTTATAGATGTTTTTGAGGGTAAGTTTCAAGTTTAAAGCCTTCTAGCGTAAAAACGCTTAGACGCTTGAAGATACCAAACACCAAAAAGTTTTCCGCAAACACAGTCAATTTTGCTTGTTGATCGCCTATTTTGGGGATGACCCGCTGCGACCAATTCGGCAAGACTTTTGCCAATTTTGCATAATTTACCCCGAAATGTCAACACTCTTTTTTGCTCCAAACGAACATCTGTTCCGCAAGGCTCGGCAGACATCCACTTCCTCTCTATTTTCGTTTCAATTGAGATGCGAGAAGGGTGTTTTGTTAAGGACGTTTTTCTCGTCAAATCGGTTGGGACTCGTTGGTGAGCTTTTTGATGAATTTCTTGATTTGTAGTTGTGATGTCATTTGTTTGACTTGAAATGTCTTGGGAAGTTGCACTTTTAAGTTGAACATCGTTTCAAAACATTCTTTTAAGAACCGCTTTACACTTTTCAACACTCCGCACACAACCAATCAAATATCTATAAATAGCTCCTGTTTATTTCAATACCAATCGAAGGCCATCACCATTCTAGAAAGATCAGCTTTGTGCAAAAATCACACACAGCTTTTCTTGCAAGATTTTTCTACAAATGTTCCACGCTTCAATCGACCAAAGGCTTATGCAAATCGCGCAGTCGACGTGAAAGGTCATGCTCGTGTTGTTTTCGCGAATTCGGGCTTTTGCTTTTCCATTTTACGTGTGTCAGCTTGAAGTCGCTGTCGTGAATCAATTGCTGTACGGGAACGCTGGGAAAATACGAAAAAGATCAACGAGAGGAATTGTGCAGTTTACGTGGTGTTTTTGGCAAATTAATCGATTCTAATCTAAGTGATTGTACGGAATCATTCGAGGCAGTTATGTTTAGACTAGTTGATTCATGATGTTATATCAGTTGAAAGGTTAATTTATTTATTTAAAGGTCCGTGCTTGTTTTTATTAAGTGGTTGGGAGTTGTTATTTTTAGCGATGTAAATTGAATAGCCGGGTGCATTTTGGCCTTAAAGCCTAATTAGTTGGCCGTTAAATTAAATGCTAATTTTACAACCTCTTTTTGTTACATGTTACTACGTTCTTGCATCCGAATCGCCTCCTTTCTCGAAAACATTACACTAAACTGTTCGTCAATTTTCGCCGCGCCTGATTCATCCAACTTTTCGCTGGCCTTCCATTGTTTTTGTTTGGCCAGTTGCGACCGATGTTTGCCTGGGCTTTGCGGCGGAACGGCCACATCCATCCACCCTCTGCGCATGTTGTACAGGTGTCCTTCGGCCTTGGAAGTTCTCTCTAAAAATAACAAGCTTGTTGGTGGTGCGTTCGAGAGGCAACGAATGAAATGAACTGTTGCTCTATTTGTTAAATTTGAGTTTTTTGTTAACTGCATTGTTTTAATCGTTATGAAAGATTCCTAATCTCAAGAATTAAAAATCATTGGTTTCCAATTGCATCACTTTCTTTAACACTATTTTAAGACAGTTATCAAATTGGATTTAAATCCGGTTAATCCAAACCCCAAATTTACATAAGGTCCAAAACGCGACAGCAAAATAATCTCATCAAGGCCTTCGGCGAGTCATAAAACCTTGAAAACAAGTGATCTTTGTTTTTCGCTGTCGACTGGTCGACAAACGTGTCGTTGGTGCAAAAACACTTGTTAATTTGCTTGGTGTTCCAGCCAAAAAACACTAGTCTTTCGGGCTTTTTATTAATTCATTCGATCTATGTTTTTGCATTTTGTTTGTGACTGTTTGGGTTTCGGGTCTAAAATTCACGTGGGGATTCTCCAAATAAAAGGACATGTTTTTATGGATTCTTTTCGGAGTTTACGGTATGCTTCTGGAGACTCGTTGAGTTTAAGCAATTTCGGCAAAACAATATGTGCTGAAAGCATTGCAGAAACAGTCTTCAACCTTTAACCATCAAAAACATTCGAGAGCCACACTTCGTCAAAAGTCACACCCCTGTCACAAACAATCATTGAACATCATAAAAATCACACCGTTTTCTCATTCATAAACAATCAACAAACACTAGAACATCACTTTAAACTCTGTTCAATTATTCAACCCACTTCGGCCCGAAAACAATTTCCGTGTTTACTTGTTGCGTTAACTTCCCAAAATAACAAAACAGATGTCTAATTGTAGCGAGAGAGTGCAGAACTTTGAACCTTTCAGTGACCCGAACAAAAAAACCAACTCAAAAACAAAAACACTGCATTTCTTTTTCGTCTTTCACATTTATCTCTTCTTCGTTTCTTTTTTGTCTCCCCAGTCAATCCAATTGTTTGTTGTTTAGAAGTTAAGTCCCCATCTATCCACTGATTTTTGATGCCTTCTCGCGAGAGCCACTGTTTCTTTTTTGTGGGTCTATGTTTGTTTGCGTGAAATTTGTGTGCATGTGATTTGTTCGGTGAGGGTGTTTTCCTAAAATAGAAGACAAGCGAACGAGTCGTTTATGGACTTGCAAGCGAGAGCTTTCATTTCAAGTGGATTAGCCCACACTGCGCTTGTTTTGACAGACTGGTAATTGTTTTTTAAGCCGCTAATTAGGAGACTTTAAGGAAGTTGTTGAGTTTGAAGTGCTAGTAAAAATGTTACCGAAACGTTAGTGACAAGATTCAATTGTATTAGACCAATTACTTATTTGACAGATGAGCAACTTCCGTCGACGATTTTTTAAAATTAGCTAATTTAATCAAGCAGGAAATGCAGTGTAAAGCAGCATGTTCACGAATCAAAGTGTTCTGTTTACTCGAATTCAAAACTCATAAAGGCGCGGGTTTTGCGCAATCTCTACACATTTTAGTAAACAATCTCCACTCAGTTTCTGTTTATTTCAACTTTGATACAGTAGCCCGTCTTCTGTTTTATGGTATGCTCTGCATTTAGGCATTTTTGCAATTTAGGCTCACACGCGCTCGCATGCTTGTTGACCGTCTCTGGCCTCAACTTGTTTTTGTTGCTTTGTATGCTGTTTCAATATTCCGTTATTTATCCGGCTCATTGGCCTGCATTCATTATCGGAACGGTTTGCACTTTTGCATGCAAACTCTCCCAACCGATTAATTGGCAATTCAGGACTTTAGCAACCGCATTTTTGGCGCATGATCCATCGCTTGTTAAATTCGATGTTTTTCTGTTTTTTGCTTCCGCAAATCCTCGCGTCTCAACTGTTACAACGTGCAAATTAATTTCTTTTTTTTGTTTTGCGCGAGCATGTGATTATGAGCCAAATGTGCTGAACTTGCTGCCGTCGATCTGACCACAAAACACAATTAGGACCGATAAACCCGCTAAAGGGCAACTTGTTTACACTCTAATTGTTGGTTCGTCTCCATTGATAAGCCTTTATTGTGGCTGAATCGAGAGGAATCTCGACAGTTGTCTAATCGAATTTCCAAGAATCTCGACCTATCTTTTATTTGCGTTTTGAGTTGCTTAATTTTAAACTCATTCCAACTGCTGATCTTTAATCAATTCGCTTATCATTTTATTTATTGCCGATGTTTCAAACAGCTTTTTTCTTTCACCTTCAAAGTCAGTTTATGCTCAAAATCTAAACACCTATTATTGTTTACACACAATTGCCGACAACAACCTGAATTGTTTATCGAATTTTCTGGCCTCTAATCAGTTCACCTATCATTGTTTTTATCTTCGCGCGCTGGTTTCTGATTCTTTACCGTGTTTTGCAATTTAGTCGTTTACTACAATTGCTCTCTGCAATGTTTGGTCCCTGCCGAAGTTCAACTTTTCTTGCAAAGCACCATCACCGCTCCGCTTGATGTTTTTTAGTTTGACAATTCATTTTGCACTTTTAAAGGAGCGATTCATCGGTTGCGAGATTGACGTTTGGGGGTTGCAAAGGGTGCAGAAAGTCTTACGCGAAAAAAGCACAGTGATTTCCTTCTGCAGCAATTTCTGCACAGCCTCTCGTTTGCTTATCAGGCCTTCCCGGTTCCATTCCTTCTCCACTTCCATAATTGTTTTTGTCCGCTTTTGTGCATCATGACGTTGCAAGAACGAAAATCAGGTGAGCAGCACCTGTGGGCGCTCTCTTCGCATTGATTCTCCCTCATGTACTCTATCTCAATTGATCCGCCGCGTTTTTTGAAAAACCTGCCTTTGATGTTCGACGTCTTCGGTGTGAAAATCTAATTTCGTTTCGGAGTCACTTTAGGCAATTTGTTTAAGATTATAGTATCCACGTGACTTCTCTCTAGATATAGTGTCTTTTGATTTCAAAACGTGGATTGTGCGATCAAAGTCCGCTATTTTATGTGTTATGTTTATGCATTTGAATATTGAGATGCACATCTGTGTTTTTATTCGATTCCAAGCATTTGTCTGTTCGTTTTGCGCGCTAATTCAATTTCATTTTTGGTTTGGATGCACAAGAACGGCGATTTGTTTAATCGGTGGTGTTTTGTGTTTTCAATTTGAGTGAGCGATGTAATTGTCATGTTGTGGCAAAAATAACCCCAGTCTTTTCATCAGTAATTGCCAGATTAACTTTTTGTTCTCAACGTCACCATACAGCAAGTTTAATATTCATTTGCTACCTTCCTCCTCAAATTATACAGGGAATTATTTTTGGTGAATCGAATTTGACTACATTTGACTGCTTTGGACTACAAGTGCCCTTTTGGCTCGGAGATTTATTACGGACATTAGACATTAAGTTTTGTAAATATAATTTAATCCTCCCTTTTAGCAAAAAACGTGATCAATTAAGGTTACTGCGCAGGTGTTTTAATTCGACTTAATTGGGAGTCTAAAAATAGCCAAAATGTTTAAGGGCAAGAAGAGCCGACTTTTGAACTTTTTGTTTCCGCTAGAAATTGATTGACTTTTGCATATGAGCACTTCTTCGAACAAAAACAATAAACATTGCTTGATGGCCAACACAAATCCTTTTGGCGAGCTGTTTATTTGCCAAAAAGCGTTCGCGGTTTCCTTTTGCAGAATGTTTGCACGCGGGGGCAATTGGAGAAAGTGTTTGTGAGCTGGTTGGTATGGAGCTGAGTAATGGACTTTAAACGTTCTTTTTGGCTTTTGCGAGATTGTTTAAAACTTTTTGAGATTTCTATTTCTGTCACAACTTACTGCAATTACCATCCTTGTCAACTGTTGAGGAAAGAACGGTGCGCGTCAATCTGTTCATCCGTTAGAATGCATCCAATTTTGCCGCTTGTCAGCACTGTTAGACCAAAATAGAGAGGCGCCTGCTTTTCGTTCGAATTTCAACTGACTTCGTTGTTTTGATGTCGTGACAAGTGGCCGAAAAGAGTTCCGCGTTCAAATTCCAGCACTCAAATTTAAGCGGTCAAAACAACAAAAATGCGCCATGCTGGCACGTGGCATGCAAAAAACAGCTTTTTGGTGGATTTGGGGAGTGTAATTGGCGTGTGAGTGAGTCTAAATTGGAAGTGGCGTTTTCAAAATATTTTTGTGTTCATCTTTATGAATAATTAGCAAAGAACAAAGCGACAACTAATCTACTTGTGCCCCAAAATAAACAGCTAAACTAAAAAGTACACATCTATTATCTCTTGTTTTCGCATCAAATCGACTTGTTAATTATGTTTTTGTTTTGTTGCTCTTTTGACCGCAAACTTTTAATTATGTTCTTTTGAGTATGAAACGTTGAGTCGGAATTAAAAATGAAGAGACTCGCTCTTGCTTCCAGTTATTCATATCATGTTCGCGTGCCCTCCCATCCTTAATTAACTTCGCCGTTCATCCAGCCACCTAATCCCTCATGTTTCAGCTCAGCCACGACGAGGTAGCTTTGAGTATAGAATTTTTGGACAACCTATAGCGAAGAACGGCATTCCAGTCGTTCTTTTAGAAAACGAACAAGACGGCAACCCTTTTGACTCTATCGAACAACGAACAGCCGCGCGACTCTTACTGTCGCTTCTCGGGGACCAAGTTGCTCCCGCCGGTTGCTTCATCCACTTCGACCGCCAATCAGCAACAAATCCAGCAATATTGCGGAGAAAAAACCTGCAAAAAAATCGGAACAACCGGGTAACAAGATTACACGTTTGCTAGCGCGTGTTCGTCGTTCGTCACATTCATCGTCCAGTTCATCGATTGGCAAATCGCCACCACAATCTACAAACATTCCGCCAAACGACGGTCATTCCAAGCAGCTTGAGCGCCAGAACTGGTAACGCTTTCAATTAAAGTCTGTCAAATTCAGTCATTTTTAGTATCCGCGACGGTGGCAGTGAAGTCGATCTGGAAGCTGGACTTGGCGCAAAAGAAAACTCCACTAGCATGCTAACCGCAATTGATCCTACATTTGGTGGAAAATTAACTCCTCCACCTTTGGCCGTTCGTGCTGAAATCGAAGCGTTGAATGCGGAGTTGCAAAGACAATCCATTGGACAGATTTCACCCACTCAACTGTCGCCTAAAAAGAAACGAAGCATTGTGTCTGAAACAGTTCCCGAAGAGTCATCGTTGAGCATCATTACTGACCAACTTCCACATTCAACGATTGAGCGCTTGTCTTCTTCGAGTGGAACCACAACAGACTCTGCTTTGTCTTCCACAAATGACTCGCGCCGAAACTCATCTGGTACAGGATTCTTCAGCAACGGAAACGGTCCAGCTGAGACTGGATTCATACGGCCAAGACGGTCTACTGTCACTGGAAAGGTAACATTTGTTTATAGTCGAAACTTTAGGCGAAAGAATAAGTTTATAAGAAGTTTTGTTCTGCTCGCTGTAGAATGCACAAAATCAATTAGCCAATGTCTTTCTTTTGCTGCAAAACATGCTTTTTGTCTTCCACACACATGCACAGCTTTAAATAAACGGGGATAAGTGTTTTCATCAATTGCATTATTGTGTGTTCGGGTGCCCGCTTTTGAATGATATCGCGGTTAATGAACTGGCTACGCAAGCATAGTGTAGGTTCCAACAAACGACACTTTAGATTTGAAATTGCACTTAACTAATTTCTTTGTTGTTTAGTTGCCACAAACACGCATCAACAAGCCGCCTTTGCTCGGCACTCTTCCCAATGGACAATCACCGCAGATGATTGCCGGTTCTGCAGGATGGCGCACTGTAAGTGTGGACTCTCAGTTTGACGACGAGAACCTTTCTGATGATGACATGACCGTTGATATGCGTTCTGTTCAACGCAGACTATCAATTGATGAGAGGACATTGCGTAAAGCAAATTATGCCATCTTGCGTAAAAGTGAGAATTCCATTCAAGTTGTTGGAGCATTCAGTAAGCTTTTAAATGAAACTTCAGCCAACTAAGCAAGTTGCTTTAGGTCGAAACGAGTCGACTGCTTACCGAAACTACTTGCAAGCTATGACTGCTTATGATTTACTGCCAGCGCACGGAATTGTTTTGTTGATTTGTTCCAAGTTGTCCATTCGCAAAACGATTCACGCACTTTGTTCACAGACTTCAAGCAAAGCAGCAATCACAACTGAGTCGGAATGTGAGTTTTGTTTAAAAGCCCTACGCACTTTTTGTTTTGTAGACGTTTCCGTTTAAACGGCGCTTTAGCTAGTCTAAAAATATCACACTCGTAATTGTTTCCACTGATGATTGTTTCCTATTTTAGCTGGCGGCTACAATATTTTCACCATCTCCGACGCATTGCATTGTCTTCAATTACGCCGCAAAGACAAGTCAGTTGCTGATCAGACAGTAAATCAGTACTTTGAAACACATCAGCCTCAGAAGAGATTAGTTGTTACGGGCGAAATTACTAGGTATGGCTAAGTTAATTTGAATGCATTCAAATTGTGTGTTTAGTGTGTGGGAAGTGGCTCGGATGTTCCGCTTGAATCATGTCCATCGCATTCCGGTTGTTCGCGTTGAGAACTTTGTCCGAACAAAAGAGGTTATGGGAGTCTGTTCATTGCGGCCGATTTTCGTTGAAATAATGAAGATGTTCGAGAAGAGCTGCAGCTTGACTCCCAATTTGCATCAACTTACTTTGGCCAACACAATGTTGGGAAAGAGGAAAAATTTGGCAACGGTAATTGAAATAAACGTAAAAGTCTACACAGTTCGCTTTTAGGTCAGCGCGACATGCTCTTGCTCCGACGCTGTTGACAAGTTTTTGGAAGAAAAAATCTCTTGTGTCCCGTTGGTTAACTCCGAAGACAACATTGTTGGCGCTTTGACCAAGAACGACATAATAAACGCAATTGCTGTTCGTGGCGAGGGAGCCATTGACGAGATCATGGATTCAGCGGTCAGTGTAAGTTTCTAAACAAGTTGTTGCTGACACTTTTCAACTTCAAACTTTTAGGTCATTGCAAACCCCTCAAACCTTAACGAAATGCTCATTTCCGCCGATGCTTCACTCGCGACAGCAATTCGCCAACTTGTCTCTAGTCATCATCAATGTTTGTTGATTTCGCAGGAAAACAAACTGACTGGAGTTTTGTCATACGCCGACATCATGGACTTTTTGGTCGATACCGATAGGAATTGAGAACGTAGCCAGTGAGCGTTGTTCATTATTGAATGAATTTAGTTATTTCGCCTCAAATTTGTGGACTTTCAACACGTTTATTACATAAATGTTAAAGGTCCACCGAGTTTGGCGCACATCCAGCAATAATTGTAGATTTGAACTGTTGTTAATTTATGTTGTTTACAACTCAGGACTATTCACCTGTTTTTACGATGTATTCAATGACTTTTAATAAGTTTTCCATTGGCCAAATCTAGTGGCTTTATTCTTAGCGTTCTTTTGTGATATCCGTGTAAATAGATGTAGATCTACGTTTGCCTTAACCAATTTAAGTTTGCAAGTCTACCGAACCAATTGAACGATGAGTTTTGTCCCGGTGATTCTGAACGTGCGTCTCAGTGATTTTCGCGTGCTCACTCTTTAATCCACACCAAACGAGTCTTAGCATCGGGCAAAACCCACACAACTGATAGTCGTCTTTATCTACAAGTATTCTCCTCGTCTACGTGTACAAACTCCGAGTTTCTCGTTGCGCAAACGTGTTCTTTTCTAACAATTTATTCGATCCACTGTAAATTATTTATTCCACTAGTGTACAGAATTCCACACCTTATTCTAATCCCTTGTATGTAAAATAGTGATAGCACATTAGCATAGTCACTAGTTTGAGATGTTTGTCCACTTGGCTTCTAAGTTGCAATTTTGAGTAGACAAAGGTTCCAAACAGTCATAATGAGTTTGTAAATAGTTGGGGTAGTTAACGGAATTTGGCCAAAATATTTGCCCTTAAACGACCAAATATTTAAATTGTTATGTTCTCTGTTCAAGAAGAATAAACAATTATGAAAATGTTTGTTATGTAAACAATATGTAAACGTCTTAAAATTGTGTTAATTCAAATTGTGTTTGCAAACCGCTGAAAAGGAAGCTCCATGTTCATTTCGAAGTTGCAAACAGTTCATAAAAACGTACATCTTCCGTCCAGCCGAAGGTGCGCATTGAAAACTGGATATCCATCGGGGTTAAACTACTTATTTGTGAAGGCCGGAAGCTCTGCGAGCAGATCCACGTCCCCAAATGGAAACTGTTCGGTGATCAGAGGATGCAAAAGGCTTAGAGACGTCGACGACGTGGATCTTCAGGTGTCATCTCCGTGTTTTGGTCGTTGATTGTGGGGAAGGGATGAGCCATTTGTAAACGTTTGATTCATTTGACTCGGTTTTTGTTGTGAGTGCATTTCGGGTTTGGGTCTCTTGTATTTGCTGAATATGAGGATAAACAGAATTGCAAATTGCTTTTAATTTAATTGAGTGCTTTTGCACATTTGAATTTCTTTGCGTGTAGACAAAATTTTTTGAAAAGCTTGAAAGTGTTTTTTGATACTTTAAAATTACTCATTTCTCGATCCCCGTCTTGGAATAACCACATGGCGACTAACTTGAGCTCCACTTACGCAACACATCATTGAACTCCTCATCGGCGCTTATCATTAAACACACGGAACAATTAAGTGGTCTGGCTCTGTGGTGACACGTGATCTTTTTCGCCGTTGTGCGGAAATCCCTACCAATTGATCAGCCAAGGCATTATGCTCTATTCGGCTGCTCTCTTTTACATTTTCGACAGACCGTTGAGATAAAGTGAGGAGAGGTTGTGAGTAAGAGATGCGCCGTCTTCTAGGCGTTCATCTTGGGTCATTTTTGTTTGTTGTGCTTTTTGTTTGTACAGAAGCCGGACATGAAGGTTTGTTGCATTTGTTGTTTGAATTGCTCTTGCAAGATTTGAACACACTTCATCAAAATGATTTAGTCTCAAGCGAAGATTCAAATGCTTCAAGAAACTACACTGGCAACTACACGGATATTTCATCAGCAATTAATGACGACAATTCTTTGTTTAGAAGTTTAGAGGACTTGGAAGAAGCGCGAAAGCAAAGAGATCACTTTAAAGTAGAATTTTCAACAGAAGAAGACACCAATCGACATGCCTTTGAAGGCTTTTCTTGGAAATGTTTAAGTTGTCGTGGATCGGTTGAAGTTCTAAAGTAATACACCTTAAAATCAGTCTGTTGTTTAAACAACAAAGCACACTTTTAGATTTCTATTTGAACGGAATGCAACAGCTGAACGAATTCTCGAAATGGCCAATTACATCTGTCGAACATTTGCTGATCAGGATGCTCTTATTTGTAAAGGAATTACGGCACAGTTTAAAGTTAGTTTTTATTTATGTTATGCAATTGTAACTTAATCAATATAGGAGCCGTTTCTGTACGTTCTTGAACAAATGGTCCTTCGTCCAAAACAACTTTGTGGGTTGCTAATTCATGATTGCGGCGTTCCTGACAACCCATTTGACGGCAACTGGACAGTAAGTTCCGGTTAAATTCTAATTAAAGGAGAATCTATTTTCAGATTCCTCTTCCACCTAAACCCGATCATAAAGGTCAACAAAAAGAAGATTCAACTCAAAGACGTGCATGGTCAGGAACACATACCGATGAACATCCCATTTTTAAAGTTATCCAACTGTCCGACTTGCACTTTGACTTTGAATATCAAAACGGATCTGAAGCGCAATGTGGAAAACCAATTTGTTGTCAAGGTGAACCTGATCCTCACGCAAACTTACAAGCTGGTTATTGGGGAACTTTGGCGTCGGTAAGTTCTTAATAACTAGTTCAAAAAAGATGTTGTTATTTCTAATTTTAGTGTGACGTGCCGTTAAGAACAATCGAGTCTCTTTTTTCACATATTTCGAGAGAGCACATGCGAGATGATGAAAAGAAAGTCGACTACATTATGTTGACTGGGTGAGTTAAATAAACAATGTGAACTTAAGAATAACAAACAGATTTGAAAACATAACTAATCAGACTGTATAGAATAAAATGTTGCTTGCAGCACAGCACTTATTAAATATTTTAGCGATTATAACGGACATAAAGATTGGTCATACACGAAACAAAGTCACGAACTTGTCATCAGCAATTTGTCCGCATTAATCAATACATATTTTCCGGACACTCCTGTGTTTTGGGCGATTGGTATGTGTTTTAAATTAACCGCATAAATTGATGGCATAAATTGCACGTTTTTAGGCAATCACGAAGGCGTTCCAGTCAACACGTAAGTTGTGAATCTTTTGACGTTTTAATAACAAGCTTTTAGTTTCGCTCCGCATACAGTTCCTCGTAAATTCTGGCCCGAATGGCTTTACAAGTCTGTTTATAATGCTGGTTACAAATGGATACCGCCTGAACAATACGTCACAACTGTAAGTTTTCGGAAAACTATCACAAATAATAACTAGCACCTCTTTAGATTTATCGCGGGTCGTTTAGTTGCATGATCACCGAAAAGTTCAAGTTAATATCTGTCAACACAGGCTACTGCGAAACAACGAACTTGTAAGAGTTTTAAATGCCACTTGCAAGTTTATCTAACAATTTAAGCTTTGTCTACTTAAATCAAACTGACCCGGATGGAACGCTTCAATGGCTAGTTGACGAATTGTATGATGCTGAACAAAGAGGTCTTGCTGTTCACATCATGGCCCACATTCCACCAGGAGACAGTGAATGTTTAGAAGGATGGGCAAGAAATTACTACCGCATTATCAACAGGTGACTGCGTTCAAGTTTCATGATGGTTTTTGAAAACGGAGTTGTTTAGATTTGAATATACAATCCGAGCTCAATTCTTTGGTCATGTTCACACTGACAGCTTTACTGTGTTTTTTGAAGACATGAATGATTTTCGATCTCGGCCGATTTCGTATGTTCTTAAATGCCAGTTTAAAGCAACCTTTAAAATTGTTTTAGAGTTCTGTATACTGCACCTAGTGTTACAACGTTTGAAAAGCTTAATCCGTGAGCTCTTTGGAATTCAAATTTTAATTGCTTTAAACGTTTAGATCTTACCGCGTGTACTATGTTGATGGCAATTATGACAGGAGCAACTATGTGAGCTGGCTGACTTCATGCTTTAAATGTTTATTTAAATCTTTTAAGGAAATTCTCGACTTTGACACCTACTTTTTAAATCTATCAAAGCCGCAAGGTTATCCTGATCCTCAATGGGAGTTTCTTTATTCTGCCAAACAAGAATACGGATTGCATGACTTGACACCGAAAAGTTGGAATGAACTGAGCGAGAATCTTCGACACAACAAAACTTTATTTAACAAATTCGTCAAGTAAGAAAGAAACTTCAAAATGCTGCTTGCAATTTAATTTAGAAACTACGGACGTCGAGATGATTATGAATGCAATGACAAATGCAAAGCCGAATTGCTGTGTTCGTTGAGAAGAGGTTAGTGGTTGTAATCTTTAAAATGAGCAAACTAGACAGATTGAAACAACAAGTTAGTTGCGTGTGGAAGTAAAAACTAAAAATTTGTAGTTTACAAATTAGATGCACTTTCTTTAAAATTATTGTTGTTTTAGGCCATCACAACGAGACAGCACTTTGTCCTGAAAACTCCTTTTTGAGGAGGATCTTTCCTACATTAGCAACTTCTTCGTTTATTGACTCCGCTGTTCTGGAACCTCTAACACGAGACGAATTTGTACTTGAAGCCAAAAGGGCCTTATGGAACAAGCTATCAAAGTGGCTTTTTGGTGCACAATAGAAGTGTTTGAGGGTTTTCGAATAACTTATGTTGCTTTTAATTTGTTCTTTATTCCAATTTCATACGCATTATTGTTTACTTGAAAACTTTCATGGCAATCACCTTTTAATAACCGATTTTTAACTCTTTTGTCAGTTGTCGGTCTTCTTGACTTGGCAAAATTTCCATTACAAAGCTTTCTCGGAAAAAATACGCATCTCCCTTTTGGTTAGATCCAAATGCCATCGCTTACGAGTTGTTTAGCAATGTTGTCTAGTCTTTTCAGCCGTTGTTGCAATAATAAATAATTATTTATTCACATCAAATTGACTTTCTTTATTAATTACGTTCTAATTAGTTGCTTACGTGTTAATTAATTACCCATTGATTAATTTCCACCGTATCCCAACTTAAGTGACCAAATAATCGCGCATATGTAGTCTATGCAGTTTTTAAGGCCTCGCTTTTCAATTGCCATTCCAACTAAATAGACATCATCCGCTAGTTTTGCCTTCCGATTGTATTTACACGCCAAACAGTTAAGATCCAAGCGGAAATCTGCCTTCTAAAATGTACACAACTATAAACTGGGAAACTTATTTGAAGAAAGCATGCTGAAGAGAGCATGATTTTTGTACGGATAGAAGAGAGTATTTGTATTCAAAGTTAATTGTATGCGCGCAGCTTCTCGTGTGTGTTTAATTGGTGGTCGGTGGATGGCGGATTTTAGAATTTGGGTTATGGTATTCTTAGGGTGCGGTTAGTCGACTTTCTTGTTTTAATTAATTTCTTGTTTGTGTGGTTGATTGCCTTTGTTGGTTGATGTGACAATTAAGTTTAATAGTTTAGAAAAATGGTTTCGCCTGCAGTGATTACTTTGATCGGCGTTCTTTGCTCCATGGTTGCCAACACAGTAACCTTGGGCTTGATCGTATGCATTTTCGTTCTGCGGAAAGCAAGATTGTCGGCGCATTTTGCAATTAATTTGAGTACATGGGTTATCGCTGTCTCGCTTGACATGCTTTATTTGTTGTACATAGCAGTTCTTTGGCGAGGTGAAGGTGAGCAACCGTTCTAATTTGTTGCAAGATATTCAAATTGGCACTCTAGGAAGCATGTACTCAATGTCCATAATGTTTTGGACTGGAGCTTTGTGTTACGCTTGCATGTTTGCCTCGTCGTGTAGCGTCTTTTTTCTGACTTGTGACCGATGCCTCATACTCTACTGTCCTGCCGTGTACACAATGGCCAAAAGAAATCAGTTGGCTCTTGTGAATGTTTGTTGCCAAACGGTTGGATTCGGATTTATGATTATTTGGTTACTGCCAGAAGCTCCAACACCTGGGAATTTGGAAAGGTCTGTAAAAACAAGTTCGGTCACTTAGTTGCTTAACTTCATTAGTCAACAGCATCAAATTTCACATTTTCAAAATGTATCTTGAACAATTAATTTTGTTAAATTCAGAGTGCATGACAATTGGCTGTGCAGGCGGCGAGTTTATTGCTATCAAAATAACAAATATGAAATTGTTCTTCTTCACTTTAAACTCAACCACCGGTTTGTTGTTTGTTGTGATGTTGATTCGTTTCAATCGGCGTAGAATGATGATAACCAATCCAAATACGAAAAGTGTAAGTTTAAACAACGCAGTTCATAGTTAAATTCAATTCAAAATAACACATGTTGCAGGCCAACACTCTTGCTGCTTACTCAATAGTAACCGAACTTTTGTGCAATTGTTTGCCAAATGGAATTGGCAGTTTCTGTTTTAATCAGTACGGTCTTCTACTGAGTCCTTTGGTATAGTTTCAAACTATCAACTCTAACTGATATTCAAATTTAGATCGGTCCATATCTTTCATACGCGTTTTCGATTGAGGGTCTTTTGATGTCTATTGTCTACTCAAATGTGTTGAATGTTCGCTGGCAATACATAAAGAAGATAGGCACTTCTGATCACAGAACTACTACTGTAAATGCCATTAATACGTTGAATCAGAAAATTGTCCCGACTTATTCATAAGGCTTGTTTTAATAATGTGTTTCCAAGTAAATAAACGTTTGGTGTGATTGTTCAAATTGTTATTTAAATTGCTGGTTGTTAAATCCGAGTTTATTGGGCATTCCGTAAGAGTTAATTGAACACACAAGAAGCACACAAGCAACATAAATAAACTAAACTATACGGTATAGGAACAAACGTAGACAGTTCAATCCAAAGTACAACGTTATGAGTGGTCAATGTTTTATAGTCGAGGACAAAAACATCGTGATCAATAGGATTTGTTAATTATAAGACAAATAAGTGCGACTGGCTACAAAAAAGATCGTTTCTTAAATACATATTTTGTAAGTATGAGATGCAATCGAATGAGTGGAACAAATAAAACTAATCAAGTCAAAGTGACAAAAATGGGTTTGTAAGCAGCTTCCTGCTCAACTTCAACTTTTCGACTTTTTCGCAACTCGAGAAGAGCGTAAAAGTCGTGAGACGCTTTCTTGGCCATGTTTCGGCGTTGATCGGCATTCAATCGTTGAACTTGTTCAGCAGTTGTGGCATTTGGAGTGACGAGCTCATTAAAGTTGAGCTAGAAACAGTTTTTATTAACAAACAATCAACCGATGCAGTGTTTAGGGACTAACCTTTGTATCTCCAGTTCTTGTGCTCTCGTTTTTGATCAAATGCAACAAAATGCGAGCCGACTCTTGTGCTTTCCTCTCTTCCATTTGAAGTTCTTTTTCAGTTCGGCTGCGCTTCATCGGCAGATTGGTAAACGGATTGATGTTTTCAACATCTTCTTCAAAATATGATCCAGTTAAATCGGCATTTTGAGCATAATCATTGAACACAGCTTGTTCTTGAGATGGCATGTCCAAAATGGAATTGTTAAATGCAGCGTTGTCAAAGTCGTTGTGAGATGGCATATTCAGATCCAATGAATAGTTGTTTGCTTCCATGTATGGCGGCATGGCAGACGCTGCACGGCTTGATGAACGTGAACGATACTAGAATATGAACTTTGACTACTGCCATCTTTTTTCAAAAAGCTTACCGGTCGGTTCTCTTCATGATCTAACTGTGGCTCGGCTGTGAAATTCATGTCTTCGCGAATTTGTTCAGCAGTTGGAACATCAGACAATGGTCGGGCTTTCAAAACACAGTGTTCATTGTACATCTAAATTTGATTTTGATAACTAACTAGATTCGTTTGCTACCTTCAAAAAGCTGGCGTTCATTCCGAGGTTTGTTGCAGGATTGTTGAAAATGTAGGCAAGAGATCCCATATTTTTTGCAATCATGACACGTTTGGTTGGCGGAGCAATGTCAATTCGCTCCACGACAATGTCTCTGCAATGCCAATTTAATAAAGTAAGTTGTGTTCAAATTACTTACTTGATGTTATTCATTTGTTTGCGCATTTCTTCGTCGTCTAAACTAGTGATTTCGTCAGCTAGCATAACTCGACGTCGACGGCGTGGTGCTCGGCGACGTTGTGCTTGTTCTTCTGCTACTGCCTGTTGGATTTGTGAAGTTGAAAGTGGATCCAACGGAATGTTTGATTCGGAAATGGTTTCATCTAAAATTAAGCGTTAATCAACAGAACAGTAACAAAAATGTGTCAATTACGTTGTTCTCCGCCAACAATATCGTCAGGAATGGCAAAGGATTCAGCTTCCATTGGTTCAATGAAATCGACGCCTATGTTGAGAGCTTCACGTTCTTTCTTGAACAAACTGTCATTTTGCGGATCTGTGAGACTTTGTTGTCCATTTGAGCCAATAGATGCACGAGGATCTTCCATAACACTGCTTTCATTGTTTCGTAGGTCTAGTTTTTGCTCATCTTGATTTAAGGGAAGTACTCTCATGTCAATAAGATCTTGATCAAGACGATTCACAAGTTCGTCTCCTGGAATTGCAGAATTTGGTCGAGACATGCGTTCTAGTTCAATTTCCATCAACTCGTCAAAGTTTTCATGAGATTCTGGCTCAAAAACTTGATCCATGTAGCTGAGATCGCCATTTCCAAGAAAAGGATTGTGCTCATGCAAAGTAATGTCGGAGTTGTTGGCTCGACCGTTAAAGCTTGGACCAGGTGGATGGCCAAATTCATCAAGATGAGGCAAAGTAAGCTCCATTCCTAAAATTTCAAGTGATTAAATTGCTCGTACAAATTAAATGTTACCCATTTCATCGCCTTCTTCAACAATAGTCGATTCTTCGTTTCCGCCAACAACTCGACGTACTCGACGAACTTGTCTTTGCTTCTCTTCAACAAAATGATAGAAAATCTTCTTTGCTCGCTCCAAATCATGAAGAACATAAGAAGCCTTTCTTGAATAGATGCGAACAATGCCCAACAAAAGATTGCCGTTTAAGCGCAAAGACAATTTGACCTGAAAGTAGATCAATTATTTATTCAAACTTGTATACTTACTTTCGGTCGAAGAACTTCCGCGACTGCATTATTTACGTCTGTGTCAAAAATTTCACTACGAGAGAGCTTCTTCTCGAAATGCGCGGCGAACCAAACTTTAGCCAAGGGCCCTTTCTTAGCTAGAATGAATTGCCCATAGAACATGTTTGATCTGAAAGTTGTTCAAGATTAATACGTAAGATCCGCACTGGGCAATAAACATAATCAAGTAGTAAAAAGCAGCGCTGCCGATTAAGAAACAACACAAACATGCCGATCTGCGGACTTCCCGCCAAAATTTACAAAACGCGCTCGAGAAAGAACTGACACTGTTTGGACATAATTTCTCTTCAGATTTAGTTTTTATTGTTTTTTCAACTTTTTTATTCAGAAATGGGACGTGGTCGAAATCAAAAGCGACCGGGTAAAGGAGATGCAAAGACTCAAAATAGAGTGGACAAATTTGCTGATGTAGAGGATAGATTTGAGAGATTAGATGTGGAAAGCAAAGAGGCTTCAAATGAAAACTCTGAAGAGTCCGAGAACTCTGAAAATTCATCAAGCGAGCAGGAAGATGAAGTAAGACTTGAGTTTCTAAGCTGTATTAATTTACTATTAATTGCAGGTTCCAAAAATGCCGTGTAAAATTGCAATGTTCGACTTCAAGCAATGTGATCCGAAAAGATGTTCAGGCAGAAAACTTCAGCGACATGGTTTAATGACTACAATAAAATTGGGCAGCAAATTTCCAGGCTTAATTTTGTCTCCAACGGGCACTAGCACATTATCACCAGCAGATCGAAATATCATTATATCAAATGGGTTGGCAGTTGTTGATTGTTCATGGAATCAAGTTGAAGGAACTCCGTTGCACAGAGTGAAAGTAAGCTTTAAAAGCTTTGAATATGATGTAATTTATTAATTGTTTAGGCTGCCGAGCATAGACTTTTACCGTTTTTATTGGCTGCAAACCCCGTCAACTATGGAACTCCGTGTAAATTGAATTGTGCTGAAGCGTTGGCGGCTGGTCTAGAAATTGTTGGAGAAAGTGAGGCTGCAGCAACACTTATGAGCAAATTCAAGTGGTAGGCTTTTTTAGTATTGTACAGATTTGTAATTGTGTTATCTCTAGGGGGCCAAACTTTCTTGAACTAAACGCCGAAGCTTTAAGTGAATATAGAAAGTGCAAGAATGCTCAAGAAATCATTGAAGCGCAGAACAGATATATGGCAAAGATCGATGAAGAGAATCAACAACGAAAGCAAAGATCAATTGATTTGCCACCGTCTGCAAGTTCGTCTGATTATGAAGACGAAGAGGAACAGACAAATTGATATTGTTAAATTTTTATTTCATTCAAATAAACTGTTATAATTGAAAGACTGTTGAATTGGCGTTCTTGAGTTACTTTGTATTGTGAATTAACAAAAGAAGTTTGAGCAAAACTTGACGGGTTTATTGTCATTTGGTTGAAAGTTGGCATTTGGATTGAATAACCATTGTTGCATTGGAAACATTGCAAAATCGGGCATTTGTGGAAACTGATTGAATTGCGGCGTTTTGGGTGGTTCAATGCTAAAAACACATATACATTTTAAAAGCTCACTCAAATGGTTACTTGTTGTTGTTGCACGGAGTGGATTTATCTGAATTTGAATTTTTCTCGTGTTCACTGTCTGAGCTGCTTTGTGGAGTTTTCTTTAGCTTTGTGCGTTTGTTTTGATACCTAGAATTTAATGCCATTTCAATTAAACAATTTAAGCACGCTCAAGAACTTACCAAACTTTAACTTGCGTTTCACTCAATCCCAAGTCTTTTGCTAACTTTTCTCTTTCTTTACCAACCAAATACGGATTCTGCTCAAATGCGGCATCTAACCGTTTAAGTTGATCGTTTGAGAATGTTGTGCGTGGTCGTTTAGGTCTATTCAAATCAAGGTTCTTGGGAAACAAAAGACGCTTCATTGACCCATCACTTCCTATAACATGTTTGAAAAATTTAAAGTGTAAGTTGAAAAACTACCTTTAATCAACAACGCCTGACAACTGAAAATGCTACTATTGAAGTTTTATCTAAATCAAAAACTTACTAATCGGGTATCTCTTCCACATTACTCATTTTGACTAATACAGATCAATGTGAGTTTTAAACTCAGTCCGGATACGGTTTTATTGTTGTGAAGTTTGTGAAGAAGTTGCTCCACCCTCATTACGAGTCTTTTCCTAATTATCTGGGTCCTTGTTTTTGGCGCCGCCGTCGACCCACAATAAAACAATCATTGCGCAGCACCGTGAACATATGTTTTGGTCGGACATAAGGTCCTCGAATAAACGCCAATTAAAATTGCGATGAAACGCGTGCCGAGCGCGCCTCTTGAACTTGGAACACACCACATTCCCACTCTTGATGATCGCTTGAAGTGGGCCGGCAAGTGAAGATGCGGCGATTTACACTGAATATTGTGGACAATCAAACGTCTAAAATGCAGACAAAACCATAATAAACCAATACCAAAACAACAGCTGATTAAATTCAAAACTTTGTTTATTAAACAGAATAAGGCACGTTATAAAAACAATTAAACCTTTCTTTGCCGAAAATAATTATTCATCAAAACTTCAAAGGCACATTTAACAGCTACAGAAACTATAATGCAACATAGTTCCAAGTTATTTACACTAAACTTAATTGAAAGCGAATTTGTTTGTCTAAAAAGGTACTGGATACTGGAATTCGTCAACAAAAAAGAATTAAAGCCTTTGAAGTTGGGCAGTTTCTCTGTGGTAGTATGTTAATCAAAAAGGATAAATAGCAAGTTTCATAAACTGGAGCAGTCGGATGAAGGCGTTCTGGCGTGTTGGAAAAACTTTCAATTGTGCTTCGTAAATTGGGCGGTTTTCAAACACTGGCAACAAATGTGGTATCAGAATTAAGCAAAAAGACGGGAATCTGGAACAACTGATGAGCAAATTTAAGAAACTATGTGAATAAAAGAGTTTAAAAATCAAATTAAAATCGATTAAAAAGTTGGACGCCGGCAAGAAGTGTCATCAAAGACATGACCGAAGGAAGTAGTGCCATTCCGGCTGCTTTTTCTCCATGCTGGTGATGGGAGTCTGGTTCGTGCTCGTCGTCGGATGGAAGGATTTCTCCGTCACTGGTCTGTTGATTCCATTCGGAGCTGGCTTGTTCAATAGCACAAGTAACTCCCGTGAAACCAACTTGACAAGAACAGACATTACAATTGCACTGGCCGTTTCCTGAGCAAATCAACTAAAAGATTTAAGAGTTAATCTGTTTTTTGTTTAAACAACTCACCCCATTTTCTGTACATTGAGTTTTGTCTTCTGAGCATGCACAGTCGGGCCCTTCAAAGCCTTCTTCACATCGACACTTGCCATAGTAGCATTCTCCATGTCCAAAGCACAATTTGCCGTTTGAATCTGTTGGACAGCTAGTGTCTTCGTCACCTTTACAGAATTCACCTTGGCCCTGAAATAAAAGAGAAACTGATTTAAATTGTTGCAAATAAATTGCTTACACTTGTGCAAACACATCGGCCGCAATTACAAATACCATTGGCACTGCAAATTGGGGCTCCGGGTTCTCTAAAAATTGAGTTTTAGTTCCATTTTAATTGCAAGTATCTTCCTAATTTTTATGTTGGCCTCCGAGTAGCCAAAACATAGTTAAAGCAATCAATCACACGCGAGCTAATCCTTGCCCCTTTGCGTTGAATGCAATTTAGAACTTTCGAACGTCCGCTCTTGCGGCGGCAAATTATAATTCATAGGGCAATTGCCAGAAGATTGATTAGCTCGTTGAGAGAAACACAATTAAACGAGTTGTTTAAGTTGAGCGTTTTCAAATTGTTTAATAATAAAAGCTTGCTTAAGAACATACGGTCTGCATTTGTCATCCAGTTGTTCAGCATTGTTGACTCCGTGATGAGATAACTCGCACTCACACGATCTGCCCCCACGTCCTCCGTCACATTCGCATTTTCCACAACGCAAATCACCTTGATACCGGCAAGCAGCAGCACGTCTTTCCTAAATAATGTTCTGTGTTAAAAGCAATGTAATGACAGAAACTCACATAGAATTGAGGCTTTTCGCATTCACATTCGCAAAGTGGAGTAACAAAAACGGCTGACACGGTGTTGTAACCATAAACACTGACAGACAAGGCGACGCTCTTGCACTCAACCAAAGTCAATTTGACATAGAAGTTGACGCGCTGTCCGTCCTGGATTCCAGGACACAAAGTTCCAGATCTGCGCTCACTAAAATTGTTTGTTTTCAGCTTGTTTCTTAAACACAGTCTTCAATCTCTTCTTCTGATCCGAAAGATTAAACAATTTTATGGCCATTTTAAACCACGACTCAAAAGTCCGATTTGGGTTGTAAACCGAGTAGCTTTCTTTCAAAGCAATATATTCCAACTAAAAGCGCCTATATTGTCTCATCCGGACACAATAAAACCGCGACTTGTGGTGGCATTTAATTTGATTAATCAAAAATTACAGAACTTTGAAACTAATGTAAAGAATTGAATTAAACGCACCCGTTACAATCTATGAAGAACTCCACTTCGACGCCTGTATTCTTGTACGAACTGGTCATAATTTGGAAGTTTTGAACTTCGATTCCGGCATTCTTTCGGTGTTCATATCGGAACGGAACTTCAATTGAGTCGCCTAAATCAAATTTGTTAATTTCAATTCTTTGTAATGCTTTAAAATAATTATTTTCAAGTTGCCTCTTTTTTCTCAAAAGCGACCTCATCTTTTCTGCTCATTAATTTCTTCAAAGAAGTTTTACGCGTTCTTGCGCAACAAACGCTTGCTCCTGTTCAGCTGCTTTTTGGCCCATTCGCACAGCAACTGTTGAACACATCGATCACGTCTGGCCGCCATTCTTAGGCATTTTGTGCCTTTCGACGCGCGCAAATTTAGCTTGTCGAGTGGCCGGACGATCGGTAACTAATGGATCGGTTTTCTTATTGGATTGAAGGGCTAAGTTTTTGTTCATCAAGCAGTGAATTAAGCAAAAATTGCCAGACAATATTGTGAAAGGAAATTAAGAATGACTGTTTGAGTAAACATAATCAGAACTTTAAAATGTGTTTAAAGTTTGTGCATTTGAACCGTATTCCGCTATTAACTGCTTTATGGGCACTTACTTCAAAACACAAACCCCGAGTCTTTAAAATTTTTATTATGCTTGCGCCTGCTAAGCCTATCAATCGCTTTTGCCTTTCATTTGGCACCTTTATTAAAGAGTGCCGACGCGGTAAGCAGGCAACAGATGCCATTGGGGTTGTAAAGTTTTGGCGCGCAACTTATTGATTGGCGCTTCTCCGGGAATTTTTAAAAGTTTACCTGGCTTGATTTTGACTTGCACTTGTTGAGGCTCCAACTGTGTAATTGTTTGGCCGTCATTTTGCTTTCTTGCCCAAAGGAAAGTTCTAATTCAGCAAGCATTAAACCTTTCAACATAAAAACAAACTTACATGTTGCTTTGGCACACGCAATTCGGTCTTTGGCTCGTAAATGTGTTGCGACGAGCACTTTGACTCCAAGTTAGTTTTTAAGTCGCATCGGACAGAACCATTAAATTGCTAAAAATTGAGAAAGTAAATAGATAAACTGTTTTAAGGGTTTACCGGATCCGTGCAAAAACCACAATCTTTACTTGCTTTGACACACTCCGTACATGTTGATGCAGTTATGCATGGGTTGGCATTAATTTTCAAACTGGCAAACAAAAACACGCATAACACAAACATAATAGGTGGCAACCTAAATTGCGGCAGCATTGTGCTCACTCCTTGTGTGTTGATGTTTTGGAAATCAACAGTTGAGTCCAATCAGCAGCTTGGATCTTGTCGGCTAATGGAAACGTAAAACCAAGCCTAAAAATAATTAAACTAACAATGAATAGAGTCAAAAAAGTAATAAAAGTCCATTAGTGAACGCAATAACTCGAACAAAATCAACTAAAACGCATGAAATCGTAAAAGTGACGAGTGAAATTGACGGGATTTGGCGGAAGCGACTAAACTTAAAAGCACATTAGACAAGTGACTCATTTGAAGGAATAAACAAAAAAGTAAGCGTTGAACAAATTCGAAAGGTTGACAGATTTTTTAGATTGTTTATTTCCTATTTGTGTTAAAAAGTGTTGATGAGAAAATGTGCAATTTTAGAAATAAACAAAGCATTTGATCCAAATATAATCAAATAATTAAAAATGGTAAGTTCTCGAACGGTTGCACGAACGACGTCCATCCACCTCAAGATGATTTATGAACGCCAGCGAACAGGCCTTCCATTTGGTCGAAAAAGAAGGAGAAAGGAACGCCGGCCAAGCCGAAACCCGATCTTTCTACTGATCGGCCAAGATCCAAGCTTTGCCTTGCAAAAAGATCGCTAAAGTGGGCGTTGCCCAACTGCAAAAATCTCCGTTGCGCCTGAGAATTTCAACATTTGACACCTTTAAGGTCATTTTTTGGTGAGTCAACAAGAAAGATCTTTAAAAATAGAGTGACGAGGTTTTAAAAACAAGTTTGTTGGCAAACAAATAAAGTTTCTATTGAAATCTCCAAAACACATGGAATTGCAACATTTCCAATCTGTTGGTCACTTTTCATGTCCAAAACAGTTTGTTATTCTGCAAAATGTTAAAACCACATACTCTTCCCATTCCCATGTGTTTATAGAGAAATCATATGGTGGCGTCGGCAAATTCTCAAAAAGTCTTTGTGGACATTTCTGGGCATTTTTCAAAAATTGCAAGCATGTGGTCGGTCAGAAACATTTAAAAGATTTTCATGTATAAAACCGCATGCAAACTCAAAAATTCAACAACGTTGAACAACGCACTCAACAACTGCATCAATTTTGTTTCACGTTTTCCAATTGAATGAACAAAGTGAATAACAAGAGTTCAATTTACTCAAACATGTAAAAATAGCCAGAAGTCTAACGAAATTCAGGTCAAAAATCATTACTCAAAGACAGATAGAAATTAATCCTGCGATGCGCATCGCTCTTTGTGCCAAGGGAATTTGAAATGGCAATTTTTCAACACAAAAATCGACACTTGGTTGGCGTTCGGCACGCAACAAAATTAATGAGTGTTGATGAGATTTTAACAAACACTAAAAACAAAACCACTCAACAACTTGAAACCACTTTCTAGCAATCTCACAAAACAACAAAAAACACACTTTCTCACACAAAAAAGAAAGCAAGAAGAAAATCTGCAAAAATGCAATTTCCTTTTGCTGTTTCACGACTTATGCTTGTTTTGGCTCGTCTTCAACCAAAAACTAAAAGATGCTTTGAGCACTGCAAGAAACGGAAACGGTCTTTGAAAGGAATTGGCCATTTCAAGTGAGAATAGGTTACTCATCACGTTGGCGGAAAATCAGCCAAATGAATGACCACTGGAGACGACTGTTGCTGTATTGTTTTCAACAAATGACTTTTAGACGATTGTACAGTTTTGAAATGCTTAGTGAAACGTAACTTTAAACTGGCGTGTAAGTAAAAAACATCTAAAGCCAATCAGTTCCTCAAAACCAAAGACCCGGATTTATTCGAAATCATAAAAATTGCAACAACACAAAACGGCTCATAAAAGACGTTCGAATGGCTAATTAACGTTAGCATTTCAAACAAATGACTGCTCTCCGCAGTGAAAAGTTGCTATTTTTAATGTTTGAGACGGGCAATTAAAAGGCCAGTCGTTTCGAATTCTTAATTCCTTTTTAATTAGATTAAGAAGTTCGGCTGGACTTAAATTGGCGTGCAATTGACGTAAAAGATTTTCGAAGCATTCGTCGAACGGCCAAAGAGCGCGCCAAATCGCCAAGGTAAACACTTAAAGTTAGGTATTTAAAGCAACGAAGCCTAATCCCCAAATCTAATTTGCGTTCGTTTGACAGCTAAAGTGCATTTGAGATCGAGGAACAATTAAAAACTGTTCCTTAAAGCGATGATGTTTCAAACAAAGTATTTAAACGCTCCGAACTGTAATTATTGTTTGTTGTCTTCTCAGCCAAAAACAACGTCCCACAACAATTTGTAAAACAATGCGAAAAACAAAGTGCCCAACTTTCATTTGTGCGATGATGAACGGCAGTCCAACCGTGCCAATGTGAAGAACAGGCGGAGACGCGCCTGTTTCCTTTTACCCCATCCATAAGCAACAAATCAAAGAAGCTGTTCATCATCGTGCACAAGGTGGCGACTTGGACGCTCCACGAAGTTCTTGGAGGCCATAAAAACATGGAGGATGATGTGTTTACATGCCATCATTCATCCTCAATGATCCGAGTGCATGAGCACATTTGAGTTGAAGGTTTAGAACATAAACTTTTGGGCGATTGAATCGGAAATAAAAAAGTGAATAAGGACATTAAAGAACATTAATAGTGTTTGTTTTTAACTTCACTCATTTCATTATTTCAAGCATTAGTAATCGGCAAAAGAAACAAACAAGACGCCCTGCCACTTGGTCAAGACAAGACCGCAAAGCCCGAACTTTTTATTCAAGATTAACTGCCGATCGGCCGCAATCGAAAGTTGTGGCATTCGTCCGCCGCCCATCGGCTTGTTTGTTGTTGTTTCGGGCAGCAGATGTCTAAAAGGTAGCCAGTCACAGTTGATTTTTGCTCTAATACAAGTTTAAAGTGGGAGTAAAACGTTAAAAGTTGATTGATATTGTTGAAAACTATGTCGAGTCTAGAACTCTTTACTAAAACAGTAAACCAAGTCTCCAAACGAAATACACGCCTAAAAGTTTAGCAACATTTGCCCTACTCCGATCCTCGTCCAAAATCATGTTAACATGAGGCCAATGAGACGAATCGGGTGCGAAAACAATCGGGAGCAATCGCTTCTTTCAATCTATCAAACACTGACCAATTAAAGTTCGCTTTGTCTCTTCATGAGCAGAAAAGTCTTGGCAGCAATTACGCGAAAAAACACGGCAAATTAATCAAGATTTGCGATGGCAAAAAGAATCATGGAAATATTTGGACAACAAATCACTCTCCTCCCGCTTTGATTCAAAATGCACCGGATTAAAAAGTGACAAGACTAGATTGACCTACTCTTTGGCCGAGCTGCCAATCAACTTGGGCGCGTATGTGTAAAAACACGGATTGGGTGATTGTTGAGTTTAATTGAACGTGATTTTAATAGACATACCCTAATTAATCAAGCTTTAAAATAGAATCAAAGTATGCATCGCGGAACAGTTATAACTAGTAGTTCTAATAACTGCTCAAATTCAGACAAGTCTACAAAATGCACGAGGATTTCGAACAATTAGGCCAGTTTAATTGCTTCAGCATCATTCAAAGCGCAATGTGGTCTGCGCACGAGACGGAAGTCATGCCCAATTTAAGCGCCACACCTTTGCGTCCGAGCCAAATTGGTGGAAACTTGAGTCGGGACTCGAATTTCGTGCCGATTATCCGCCTGAAAAAGATTTTAAGATTTCATAAAGTTTGGCGGCTTTTCTTTTTACTGTTGTTTGAATAGAACGATTGTTGAAATAGTTCGAGTACTTGTACAGAAAGTTGTATAGAAATTTGTATTCGGTTTGTTAGAAGAACTTACAAAATAAACTACTAAACACTCAACTAGTAAACAAATTTGTCGCGCACTACGCTGCCAAACAACCGAACAATCAAAGGCCAACGGAGATCTCTATTATTCCACTCATTTGGTTTGGCGCTCCGAACCGTTTTTTCGGGGATTTGCGTGAACTTGCGACTACAGGTTGGCGCGCCGACGGTAATTGTCCAGCCAAGGTTATAAAAATGTTTGCCTTTCAGTCTTTATTTCAATTGAGTGAAGTCATTCAAATTGGATGAGTTTATGAGCGCGAAGGAGAAAGTCACTTTCTTTGTTGGAACTTGTTATATTTTTGTAAGCAACTCCAAGCAATTTCACACAAAACTATACAAAAACTGTTTGTCGGCAAAAACGACGCTCAAACAATTAAACAACAACAAATGGCCAGTGATCACAACCACAAAACGTTAACTGATTCATGTGTTGCGGAATCTTTAAAAGTCAACGACCAGCTTGGTTTTTTGATTGTACAACAAAATGAATGGATTTGTGAAGAAATTGTAAAGGTGCGAGATACAATATTTAGAGAAAGCAAAACTTACGTAAAAGCTATTGAATATTTAAAACGTGCAAACATTTTCAGACAAACAAATTTGCGCAATATTCCCGTAATGTAACAAAACGGATGCCCTAAAGCTTCCATGCAAATCAAACAATACGTCTAAAAAGATGCGCAATCCGCAAACACTTCTCGACGTGCAAAGCATATGCTTATGATAGAAACTGGCTCCGTGCCCAAAAGGAGGCTGCAAAAAAATACATCTTAACCAATTGCTCGGAATTAATTCACACGAGGACTAAAACCGGAAAGTTTTTATAATTTAAATAGCGTGCTTTGAACGCAAAACAAAAATGTCTTTTTGAAAGAACAAAAAACAAAAGATCTCGGAGCACTCAATAAATCTTCAAATTCACACTCTCCTGCTTGTTCGTTTTGATCGCCAGAAATTGGGTTAATTTTGAGGATTCGCGCCCACTCTTGTAACACTGGGATTAACGCTAATTAGATGGCAAAAACAGATTTTTGTAGAGAAGCAATGCTTTCGATTTGACGTAATTATTGGTTGCTTGATTACACAAGAAGAGTTGAAGACATCAATCTGTAAAGTTTTAAACTTTGTTTTCAGCAAAAAACAGTCAAAACGATTGCGCAAATGAAACGCCATTCACTCATCGAAAAAGATTCAAATGGCGCAATCTTTCAAGACACTCGAACGCCACAAAACACAAAAGTGGATGAAAGCGGATTGCGCCAATTTATTGACTTCAATACTTTAATGACTGGAAAGTTTTGTTGAAATTTATTGCATTACACTATAACTGGTTACATATAATTAAACTGCTTTCAAAAATTACATATGCACATGCTTATTATTTCTGACGAGTTATCAGAACTCCATGGTTACCATAAAAGTTACTCAACTTCAAAACTTTTATCCGAGGCGCTGGAAACTTTTGGCGAAAAGGGTCATCTGTTTTCTTGTTTGGTTGCAGTGACTCGTCTTTTTGTTGTTCTTCGATTAAATGTCTTTGAATTCTTCTTATTCCACGTTTCATTAAACTGCTTTATTGTTTAATTTTTAGTAAAATGACAGAAAATGCTGCGCCATCACCGCCAACCAATAACGATCATCCAGCCAACCAAATACCATTTGTTCCATTAGTTGCCGATAATCAAACACCAAAAGACTACGGATCTGCAAAAAACTATGCAGATGCGGTTAGATCATGGCTAATGTTATCACACAACTGGTTCGTTAACAGTTCTTTAATCTTAAAATCCACAGTTTTAGGCTACAATGTCAACATCAACACTTTCTCCAAAACAATGCAACGGCTTATTCCAATCCCGCACCTGTAACTCAAATTCCCACAACTAACACTAATAACAATGCAAATGCTGCCAATACTCCGGTGTTCAACATACATCATAGACGCGTTCTCGTAGATCAGAATGCAATTCGTGACATCCAGCCTGCCTTTCTGCGACAACAAGCAATGGAAGCTCATCAGCTAAATAGAAACTCGTGGTATCGACGCTTGCTTGGACTTCCGCAGTTTAATTATCAAAGCAGTACGATCATTGTCCAACGTCTAATGATACCGGTTTGTAATCATTGTCGTTTCACTTACTAGTTTACTATTTCAGCCGTTTTCAAGGCGTGTCATTGCTGAGATCATTGACTTCTTTATTTTGTTTTTGATTAAAATGGTTATTGTCTATTCACTTGTAGAAATTGAAGCAATGTGAGTTGCTTTAAATCAAACAATCAACACGTAGTGCTTTTAGCGATCTCGACCAACTAGAGTCCATATTGAACAACAGCGCCGACTTACAAACACTTATTGATTTGACGCAAGGATTGTTCCACTTGGAAGTTATATCAAAGATATTTTCCGGCATTCTAGAAGCGCTGTGTATAACATATGGGTTTGCAAGTTATCCGCACGGTTGTACTCCAGGAAAATTCATTATGGGTCTTCGCATCGTATCGTGTGTGAATGTTCAAGAAATAGCCGGAGGTCTGCCCAACCAAGTAATGATTACTCGTCACACACATGTCAGCTTGAAAAAGTAAGTTTACAGATTTGACATTTGTTATTGATTGTTGTTTGACATTTTCAGTTCACTCATTCGATCCTTAATTAAGAATTCAATTACAAACTTCTTATTCCCGATCAACTGTTTCTTCTACACGTTCCAGTATAATCGATCTATCTATGATTTGGCAGCGAAAACAATAGTCGTGGCCCAAGAGTGAGAAGACGGTTATCGAGATTTCTATTATTGTGCTAATTTATGTGTGTATTAAGCATATCTTTCTACTTTAAGTATATTAGACGCTCAATGAAATGACTAAATAAATATTTTGAACTGACGATTCGGCAAATTCCACAAGCGATCAAAAAGCAATTTAAACCTTATTTCTTATGCAAATCTAATCCGCCTGCCGATCTCCTAACTCATTAAAAATTAAGCTGAACTCGCGTGCCGCTTGCAGTCCCATCGTGGATTAATTGCGATGAGAACAGCCAAGGAATGGTCAACCAGTTGAGTGGTTCGCGTGCAAATGTTGCGTTCCAGAAGACGAGCTTTTCGGCGCTAAATTGACTGGCGGCGCGGACTTGTCTTGAAGAAGTAAGCGGTCGCCGAAGGCCAAGCAAGTGTCTAACCAATTTGCGGCTGCAAGAACGTCTTGTTTTGGTCTTTGAGATGCGACAGTCAGTGGAAATCTTCTTATTTGGACGGAGTTTGTTTTTGACATTTTGTAATTTGAGGTCTCGTTAATTGGTTTTAAGCATTTCTTCTATTTTGGTTAAAAGCGCATTCGCTTATTACAAACTTATTTTAGTATTCGGCAAATCCTCACCCAAAACACTCATTAAGCCACCATTGTTCATTTGTGCGTAAAGAATCCGCTCGCGCACTCACAGCTGTTGACCCTCTACACCGAAAGCAAATTGACCGTGAAAGCGGTTAGGACAAATCCGAAAACCGTAAATGTCTGCTGTTCATTTAGCGTGTTAGATTCTAAGATCTTCTAAATGCTTCCAAAAACAAATCTATTTTTGTCCAACGTTCTCTGCTAAATCAAACCTCTGTGACGTGTTTAACTATACAAAAGTGTTTGTGCAAAAATCTCTCTGTTTGGTCGGTCAAGTCCAAATTTGCATTCTTGTTCAATTTTTTGCCAAAAATGCGCGTGAACATCGTCCAACACATTTTGCTCAATTCCATGAAATGTAAATATTTGCGTTGAGAAGTGCCCGAGGCACTTTGAAATCCGTCAAACAGGCCATCGCATGCTCATCCAGTGTTTTTGGAATTTGGAAGCGGAAGCTTGACTTTTCGTCTAATAATTTATGTGCTTGCTTTTAATTAGACCACCTTTGGGGGTTTCTCACATTTGACTAATTAGATTCGGAGAGCTTGTGTCGTCGGAGGCTTCCGGTGAGCTCATTTTTATTTTTGGTGCGTTTTGGGAATTTAGGCAATTGGGTCATAAATTATTTGTTTGAGTTCTGCCGTTTTATTGATACGAACGGAACGAGTTTTTTAAACAATCAAACGTTTTAATGTTTGGACTTTAAAAACAAGCAATCATTTGACTTCCAAATATTAATCTTTTTCCAAGAACTTCAGCAATTTCTTTTCAACAATCTCCACAAAGCCTCAAAACAAAGGCCAACACTTTAACGAGCAGACAACGGCAAGTTTTGCGGCCAGAGTTACCGTGGGATTCAGCCTCGTGTTCGCTTAAATGGAGGATGGCACAACAGTGTATTCACAAGGAGGCAATTTTGGAGAAAAAACTAGTGGAATTTGGCTCTTGTCCACGGCGGATGTAAACAAAGCGGTTTTGTTGGCGGCAAAGTTAGAAATCTGTCTTTTGTAGCGAATTGTTTAAAGTTTTGGAGAGATTTGAAATGTTCAAACGTTTTTGAGTTCTTTAGTTGAGTCCATGAAATCATACTTTAAATGCCAACTATTTTAAATCCTTATTACCGTTCAACTGAATGGCCAAAAACGTAGTTGCGTGTCATGATGTTTAATTTGTACGACGGCCACGAGTACACCTGACAAATAATTAGTCATGCAAAAGTGCTGATGAATAACAATTTTTGTGGTCACTTGTGTTTGTCGAGTTGGTTTTTGATTGAATTAATTGACTATGCAGGCGGCTGATGAAAATCTGTTTTTGTTTACATTTCGGCTAATTCGGTGGTCATTTGTTAAAGGGGGTTGAGGTGTTCGTGCGAGCGGATTGAGGAGTTTTTGGGTTTAAGAGATTACATGAGTCAAGTAACAATCAGTTGAATGTGCTTTTAAGTTTGTTTATAAACAAAGAATGATTTTCAGTTCACAGTGTCAATTAGTTTGTGTTTAAAATTCTGCAACTTTACAAATCTTCCTATACACTTTACAAAGTCGACAAAAGTCCACACGACTTGTAAGGCGTACCGGAAGTGGAGGAGACCAATTCCGTTTGTTCTCCCCGAAATGCGCCTGTGAAGGAATTTGTTACGATTTGGCCTTCACTGCTGGCCAGTTTCTGTTGATTTTTGAGTGATTGTTTGTTTATTGTGTGGTCAGTGAAGAAGTGTTGTACGGAAGTGATATCTACGCTTCTAACAATTGTTTAAATGTTTAAAGTGTACAGCAAAATGACTACAATTTAAAATGGAGTTCTGTATTCTTTGGCCTTTTTATTTACTCATTTCCATTTCGGTTCTAAGACTCTGTTCACGCCCAATCTAAACCCATTTAAGTCGGCAACTCTAGGCAAAAAGCGTTCCATTTAATTAGTTTTCGTTCTTTTGCCTCAAAGATTTCCCTGCAGTGTTTTTGTTTGCTCTTACAAACAAACGGAATGTGGCCAATACACTGCGCGCAAAGGTGAATAACGCGCGTGAATGGACATCGTTGTTTGTGGTGACTGCTGAGAGAGAATGAAGAGACTCGATGAGGTGTTGAAGCAACTTGGTCTACTTTCTTGCTTTAGTTCTTCTTTCGAGTTATTCTTATAACTTCCTTCAATAAATAAGCCAAAACACTTGAAATTTTATCGAATTTGTGCGACCTTCCAGACATCTGCTCCCTTGCATTTCAAAGGCGATTCATGCGCTTATTCAAGTGCGCAAACCAATTTGGTTAGTCCACTCGCTGTAAGCCAAGTCCTTGCGTCCATTCTTTTGAATTTTTGAAGCGCAAGAGGCGAGTTACGCAAACAGAAATTCTTCGATTGAAAAAACTCTGTGCTTTTAGTTTCTTGGCATTTCTTAAAGTTGTGCAGTTTTAACTCTGTGCAAAACTCATAAATATTAATCGGCCACCGTCGTTTTAGTTTAATCGCGTAATCCGTAACGTTAATTTTGCGGCGATTAGCTGTATAGTTTTTGTGACAGGTGTAGAAATATTAAGAACACTCTTTTAAAGCGTCCACTTCAAACTGTTAATGAATGGCTACAAAACGTTGAAACGAGCCACTGATTAGTCGAACCTCAAACAACACGACTTCATTCATACACTTCACTCATTAACGCAACAAAAATCTGCTCGCCTCCCCGACACGACAAAACAACTGACCATCTTCATTTCCAAGACAGTATATTGCTTGCTTCGTTGCGCTGTTGCATGTGACTGGCCTTTCCAGTGGACAATAGTGCGCCCGTGCAATCGGATCGGGACGCAGGTCTCCGATCTCCCATCTTCAACGATTCAGACTCGTCTATTGATTGGAATGATGAGGACAATAGTGAGTGGAAGCAATAACCAGTTTACGGCCACTATCAATTGACTCTTTTGAGTTCTCGAGGCTGATTTAGAAATTTTATTTGTTTGAGCTAGTTGACTGAGCTGGTCGGTTATGTTGATTTAAAATGATTAAAGTTACGTTTTCTTCAATTTATTAGTACTACACCGCACTTGCATGATAATCCCGTTTTAATAATTGCGTAAATTTAAAACTCACTGCGGACTTTTACGAAATTAATCTTCATAAACGCGCACCACTTCTTCTTTCTCTGCGTTGACGACACTCAGTGATGATTACTTTTGTTGTCTGTTTAATTAATCAAGAAGACTCGAAAACAAAAACGCACGAGGCAGGATCAGCTTTTGATATTTTTTTGTCAGGAGCTTTGGCCGGATTTGCCACAACGAGTTGCTGGAATGAACTTTCAATATTCATTCGAGTATTCGTTTGAGTATTTATTCGAATATGGTAGTGGGATAAAGAAGGTTTGGATCTTTAGAACTTTTACGCAACTAATTGTGTAGTTCGAAAACAACTCCATTTCAAATTTTGTTCCACAATTATCGTTTACTTCACAAATGATAGATTGGGTCGGTTTTTTGCACGTTTCTCACTAAATTTGAATGGGATTATTTTGGGAGCGGTGCGTTTCATTGAAATGGAGCCGAACTAGATGTTCTCATTATTTTTTGGAGCCAATTACTTGCTCGTTGGTCTTTAGGTTTGAGTTGTTTTCGTTATTTTGTGGAATGAACGGCCCTAATGAACGTGGCCTTTGAGATTTTAACAAACGGTGCTAATTAGCTGAACTTGCTAGATATTTTTGATTTTTTGTCATAACAGTTTTTAGTGTTTTAGACTAAATGTTTTAAGGCAACTTAAACAAAAGAAAGTGTAATTAAACTTCCGTTTAGTCATTCAAAGTGCGTGGGGATTAAATTTTTGTGTTCAACTTTTTGAATTAATAATTGTTGTTGACTGTCTGTTTGGATTGTTTTTGACGTCTGGTCACAATGTTCTTTTAAGACTAACTTCACAGTATATTGGTTAGTTAATTAGTTTCTAATCCACTCCAAATTAATTTCTCTGTTTTTCGGCCTTTCTTCTTCTTACTCACTTGACGGCTCGTTGACAACCAAAGGATAATCATTCGTGCTTTGTCATCTACGCATCCACTATCAAAGTGGCTCCGTTTTACAGATTTTGTTGTTGTTAAAGTTTACTTACTGTAAACTAGAATATCACTTTCATCGCTTTCAAAAACACTTACACGGAAGTTTTGATTCATTTGAGCTGTTATTTTTAGACAGTTCAGCGATGAATATGCTTTGGCCGGATTATTGTCTTCCGCGTGTACTTATTATTTTTGGATTTGGGAAATTGTACGTGTTTTCATTCTTCAACAAGTCTAATTTCTCATTGTTCTCATTAAATTGTGGGAACGTGTAGTCGAGTCGTGGCTTCCGTCCTTATACATCCTTATATTTGTATATTTGCAGGTAAAATGCCGGACAAAAAGAAACAAAAAGTGGCGCCGATCGCCCTTGCAAATGGCCAAACGCCAATGATTGTGACTGTAGCGGAGAAGAATGCACTTGCTGATCAGACAAATCCAGTTTTGAGCACCATTCCAATCAAAATGCCATCTCCTCAGCCGATTTCTATTACTCCACCGCCGGCTTACACTCCAAATGCTAATGAAGCACCGAAGAGTTTGATGGCAAAGTTGCGGTCAAAGCTGCGTCGACCACCGCGTTGGAATGAAGACAAAGTTAGTTCACTGTGTGTTCCGATCATTTTGACATGGCTTTTGGTGGCCTCGTTCTTTGCTGGACTTTTGTTCTACCGCTACTTTGGTCGACGTTTTGGTGAACCAACTTTCTACCGTTGGTGTGGAACTGATTTCGTCGACGATCAACTGGGTGAACGGCAGCGTCTTGAACAAAAATTGGAAATCAACGAGCAGGAGCTCTATGAACGTATTCAAGTCCCCAAATTCGGAACAAATCGACCAGCCATATTTGTGCATGACTTTAGAAAAAATATCACCGCTATTGTTGATGTGCTGGGTGATCGTTGCTTCCTCAAAGAATTGGATCGTTCTTTAGTCTCGCCGCCCAAGAACTTTATCGATTTGATCCAGAAAATGGAGGTAAGTTAAAGAACTAGTTGTTTTTATGTTTAAATGCTATGTTTAGAAAGGCTACTACGCTCAAAACCCACAAGTCATCAGAAAGACATTCCGGATTGGCGCTAGATTGAACCAAGCTGAATTAGCAAAGATGGGCTCTTTGATGGTTAGCAGACACTGTGTTGGACGTGAGGTATACAGATTGGAGCGTGCTAATAAAAACCCCGAAGAATACTTCTTTGGCGGAGTTCGTCAACGACGAGGTAATCAATTAGAATAACGTTTGATTAAATAAGCATTTGCTGTTTAGAAGCCTCAACCGAAACCCTCAAATTCGCATCATTAAATGGCGACAACGTCGAGCTGGAAGAAATTACTTTGTAAGTAAACAACTCCGTTCGACTATTTATTTCAATGGCACGGACTCAAATCATTTCCAATAGCAATCTGTATATTTGAAATGTTGCGCGTTTATATTTTGTGCGTATTCTTCTCTTCAACGATGAGGACAATAAATAACGGTTTTCTTAATCACAATTGCGTCTATTGATACGTAACAAAAGAGCGGCAGCAACTTAAAGTTATAGTTTTATTCACGCGTATTTACACACTCGCTGTTAGAATTATCGTTGTAAAACAAGAATTATGAAAGTTTGGTCAAGGGCTCGTGGTTACAGGTATTTGTGACTAGATGCTTGTCGATTAACATCAACACTGTCTATTTAATTAGAATGACCAATTATTATGATGGCAATATTAGTAGATCTTTGGGATGGCACTAAAGTCATTTAAATTAAAGACTACATGCGTGAACAAAACAGATGGAGAGCGGATGATAAAACTCTTGTGAATTGAGCTTTTAATTGTGATCATTATTTGCTACGTGATTTGGAGTTTAAGTTGTCTAAAATTAAAGCCTTAACAGCGACAACTTAAGTCCGTGTAAACCCTTTTGGAGACGAAGGCCGTTTTGTGATTATTTGTTTTGAAAAAGTTAGAGAGGGCAAGAAAGAACGCGTTTCAAAAGAAAGTATTGAGCATTCCGGATGGCTACCAAACATGTATAGCGTTAAATGAGTTTTGAAGACAAATAAAATGAAGAAAGTAACAATAACAATGTATAACTTTGGGCTATTCGCTTGTTGAGCAATGTGAGACTTTTTGTGGACATAAACGATGCACATGAAGCAAACAATCAAAGACTAGCAAAGTCAACAAAACTGACGCATTCAACTAGTTCAATAATTAAAGATGTCTGATTGAATGTGACAGTTTCAAATAGAACTAAAATTGCTTTAAAGTGCTTTAAAGTGCATGTTTGTGTCAGCAAAAATCAATAGTTTATGATCTTGACATGGCACGCGGAGCAAAACTAAGGAACTGGTACCGCTTTCGACGGCACGACGCTGATTTGTCAAATTGCTGTGAAGAACTGTCGTTAACTCCGTTCCCCATGAAGCGCCCACCAGTAATGGCTTTAGCATACTGATCGGCACTCATTGTATTTCCGACTGTTTTATTGAGAGCGCTTCGAGTTGGACTTAAGCTCTGAAAACGTTAGGATAAGTCTTCTTGTTTTGTGATCAATGAGGCTTTTAAACAACTTACAGTGTCTTTTCGGCTTGGCGCGAGTACTGTTGGGAACATGCTTTGGCAATCACTTCTCCGTCTCAAGCGTCTTTGGCGTCTAACTTCACGTTCTTCTTCTTCGCGAGTCATTTTCCGCAAAGGTTGAACATCGTTTGCATTTTGGCTGCCAAAACCTAAAAGGCATTCAATAAAACCTTGTAAAGTGTAAAACTAACCTGACGACGAAGACAGAGGCGATGCCTGACCGGTTTGCTGCTGTTGAGGTTGATGGTGTTTCTGACTTCCGTGCTTTTTGCTATTAGCGTACTGTTGTCGTTGGCGTGTTTCATCGAGACCTGAAAACAACAAGTAAGTGATAAATCAAATGATAAGGCATTTCTATGCAACGTGTAATGTAAAACGTACTTGCTCCACGGGAAAACGAACGTTTTCTTAGATGATCGACTACGTTGCTGCTTGCCTAAACACGATAAATAAGTGCTTGTTCAAGTTGTTCAATGAAATACTGAATATCAAAGGAAAGCATTAGAAAAGCTGTTTGAAAGCAAATTGCAAAATGTCAATAAGCATTGCTGAGTTGCGAAAGCTATTCAAAAGGCGTGATACTTTTTGTTTCTATATTACAAACAAAGCTTTAGGAATCAATTCAGCATAACAGCACACAACACGCACACAAAAAGCCAAAGCTACTCACATGCACAAGTGATTTGAAAAAGCCACCGGATTTCTCCGACACATTTGCTGCCTCCACCATTTTCGGAGAAGAATTACCGTTCTTGTTTGCTTGTTTTGGCGAGTCTGGACGGTGAAGAGCCGGCGGTGCATTATTTGGAAATGGACCCGGACTTCTATTACCGTTTTGGATCAAGTGGCCATTGGACGTGCCATTTTGTTGCTGAATGCTGTTTGTTTGAGTACCCAACTAAAATAAATCAAAATTGTTGTTTGAACAATTTGTTTAACGAAGCTTACTTGTAACAAAGGCTGAGTAGATTTGGACGATGGCATTAAACGTCGATTTGAGCGCGGAGACAAAAATCCAGTCAGATCGCCATTTAAGGTTGGAGAAGATGGGATATGATTGCCAGCAACCAAATTGTCCAAATGTTTGTTACGTGCAAACGCCATTGGCGACCTGCCTCCAGCATCGTCATCCACTGAATCGTCAAATGAATCTGCAAGTTTTCGTTGTTTAAAAAGTGTCTATAAGTTGAATAAGTACCTTGCCATCTGGAAACAATTGTCTGGTTCTTTCGCTGCATTGTTGTGTCGCCATTTGGATTCTCGGTTGCAATTGCATTTGTTGAGCAAGTTGCTGTTGCATTTCTTTTCGATCCATTTTGATCTAAATATTCAAATGTACAGATACTTACTCATCCACTTTTTCCCTTTTTAAATCACACAAATCTAACACTCATATTCCGAATCTTCAAGCTCAACAATCACATTAAAACTCCCAAACAGCTGCACCCTAACTTAACAATTCTAACACATGTGTTCTTATTCTAACGCTTGCAGTCCAAATCTAACAGCCACACTAAGCAGTCTTAACAAACATATTTAAACTCCCATTCACATTTTAAGCATTCATTTTAGCGTCACATTTTTCTAACGCTTACACCGTATTGCAAAGCTTCACTAACATCAACACTCAATATCAAACTTAAATGTGTCCATTTCAAATCCAAAAACCGTTTCTTAAGACTAAAGTTCCATCAACTATTACAGTTTTATTACACTAAGAATATTTCACACTTAAGACTCGCCAAAAACACACTAAACTGATGTTATTCAGCTTCTAATTTTAAGTTACCAACTTCTGCTCACAAACATCGCTCAAATATATCTATTTAGATAAAAGCGCAGACGATTGTCCCAATAAAGAAACAAAATAGCAACCAAAACAATAATGAAATAATTTATTCCGGCCTAACAATAAAAACAAGACTGAATTCACTTCTTGAATTTCTTAGAAGTAGGCTCATCATATTCTGAATCGGAGTTCAGATCAACAACGCTCTAAAAATAACATTTACTAATAAACACTAAAATCAAACATTACCTTCTCCAAATCGACCTGACGCTGTCTCTTGGAAGCATCGCCATCTGAAGTACTGGGCAACGCAGAAATAAGCGGAGACAACATTGCACTGTCAATACGATCACCTTCAATAAGAGAAAATAACTGCTTTATCTAAAAATAAAGTATGTTAAAGATGATTTCAAAAGACAGCTTAACTGACTCTTGTCCGCATTCTCCGGAATTTTAATAAATTCATTGTTGTCTGCAATTCTATGATTCAATGTTGATCTTTTAAACAAGTTTGTTTTCAATTCCCGACCGGTAATTGACTGAAAGAAATTGATTATTAAAGTATGAGTAATAAAGCTTACCTTCAACCAATTATTTGCATGTTGAGCCGCGTTTGCCTTAACTGTCGCACGTTGACGGTTCTAAAACATACACTAAAAACTGACAACTATCAAAAGCTTACCTTCACTTGTTCCAATGCATATCGCCAATGTTTGTCAATCGGAGTGCTCGTGAAAGTTTTAAACGCTTCAGCCAAAACACGAGAGCCAAAAACCGCATCATCTTCAACTGACCAACCGCCAAAGTCCTTAATCGAGCCTTCCCCTTTTTCGTTCAACAAATTCCAACGGCCTAAAACAAAAGTGAACATTGAAAGATTGCAACAAACTCACCAATCACCTTGCAGAACAGCTTTCTCGTAAATACCCACTTCCTTGTTAACCAGCTCACATTTTATTTTGAATCCAATGGGACGCTGACCATTTGAACGACAACCAGTAATTAAATCAACGATTCCCTGACAGGATTTGCTCTAAATTAAAAAATAATGAACAGGCTAAACACCACTAATTACCAAGATACAATATCCGTGCTCAGCGATACGATCGCCCGAACCTTTTCCAACGTATCGGATCGATTGAACAAATGCCTTCAAGGTAGTTGGATGAATAGCTAACGGTTCCATGATGAAATATAAGTAATATATTCTGTTTTTAGTCTCGTCCTCAAAATGCGCATTCATTTTTTTGGAAAGTCGCTTGCCTCGTTGCAAAATCTTCAAATCGTCTTCATAGCGTTGAATCAGAGCCTTTGAATAGCCGTCTAAATAAAGGAATAGACCAATAAACTGCTTTTAAATTTACCTTCTTGGGTTGGATGAGAATCAACACATTTTTCATACACCTCCGAATTTACGGTAGCTTTTAAACAGATCGGACAATTTTGGTGTTTGTGCCTACTTTTATCGCCAGAATAAATCGTCGAAAAATCACAGTCTTTCACACTGCAAAACCACTTCTTTGATAGTTTGCCCATTAAAAAAACAAAAAGACTGAACAAAAAATTTCAACGCTTGGTTAGATTTGTGTGGTTTAAAAAAGGCAAAAGTGGATGAATAAGTATTTGAATATTTACATCGTTTTCCACCCGCTGATAATGTTAAAGATTTCTGACTTGGCTTTGATTTATCTTCTTGATTGGCTGGAGGTTGTTCAATTGTTGCTTCAACCGTTGCTCTTGTAATGCCGTAAATCTGTGGCGCATTTTCAACCGATGTTTCAATTCGCATGCGACTGAAATTAAAAGAATAAGTTTTCTATTTTTGATTCTAGTCATTAAAGAAAAGCTAGCTCACCTAAACAATGCTTCATTTGACTGAGCTGGAGCAATTCCACCGTTTATTGGCTGTCCATTTGAGTCGGCGGCCGCAAGCCTGGCATTTACAGCATCGATTACATCAAAGCTAACAGCGCCGTATTTCGGCCTCATAAATTCTTGTCGTTTATACTTAGGCTTGTCAGCATTCTCATCTTGTGACGACTTCACACTGTTGCCCAAAGGTGGGGGAAATTTGAAGTTGTTGCCAGTTTGTTCATCTTCATCTTCTCCCATTGTGATTGGCGCTTGTGTGTCCATTGCACTGAAAATTAAGTGGATTAGTTGCAACCAACAAAATAGTGATTACCGATTCTTGTCGTCTGGTCCTCTGTCTCGCACTGCTGTTGTGTGTGAACGCATTCGAGTAGAGATGTTTCCATTTGTTGCCGTATTTGATGTGGTTTTTGAGCGTCCCGATACATTTTCATATCCAATCTCCCAATCATACTGAACAATAACAACTTTCATTTTGAATTTGGTAAATAAAGTGTGCTTTTGAACTTAAAACAAACCGGATCGTCCATGTTGATTCCTGAAATCAGTTCTTTTAAATCATTTAAATAGACAACAATAACATACCCAGTCTTGCCATACAACTCCACAAACACCTTTCGAGCAAGTCGTAATTTGGCTCGTCGGGGTAGCCCAATGTCTTCAAATGTTTAGGGAAATCAAGCAATTCAAAAGGACATCCGTCTAACAATTGTTCGATATTTGCCTCTTCTTTCATCCGGCCAACTTCATCTTTGTCTTTGATTCTACGCCACGGTAAAGCACCTTGAAGGAATTCGACTAACATGTAGAACAACGACCAAAGATCATCTTGTCTGCCCATCTCCTTAAAAGAAAGAATGTGAATTGTTCCAAATATTCAAAAGTTGCATACCTTGTTTTTGTGTGCCGACACTGCTGCATATCTAACAGTTCCACGGAAACCAGCCGCTAATCTGGGACTTCTAATTTCATTTCTGGCATTTAAATACAAGCGTGCAAGACCAAAATCAAGCATATAAACTACTTTCATTGTTGAAGTCGTTCTACCCATCGCGAAGTTGGACTAAAAACATTGATTTGAAGTGTTAAAAGATGCTCTTAATTTTAAAGCTTCGTTAAAACTTACCGGTTTAATGTCTCGATGTCTAGAAATAAGCAAGAATTATGTGAAAGTTACAAGTTAAAGAACTTACAAAAATCCGGTTGCATGGATTTCGCGTATTGAAGCTAATATTTGCGAGGCTAGACGAACAGCCGTTGAAACCGAAAAGCATTGTTTTGGAGATTCTCTTCGAAGGATCGGCCAAGTTTTTGCCTTGAAGACTCATTACTAGATAGTTGTAACGGTCGTTTCGTCCACATCCATAGAATTTACACGCGTGTTTTTTGCCTAAAAGCAAGCAATCATTATTTAAGAGCTGTCTTAAAAACTCGCCTTGAAGCCTTCGCAACACGGCAACTTCCATTTTAAGTACCTGTTTTGTTGCTTTTGCCGATTCAACTTTGACTGCAACCCGTTCATTGTGACTTTGCAAATCTATAGCTTCATAAATTTCTCCAAATCCTCCGCCGCCCAGCTTTTGCTTCTAAATCTCAAATTATAAACAGTTGTGAACTTTAAAAGACTTACAATCTTCCATCTATCACGTATAATTTGCGAGTTTTGAAGGATTTCGCACTCGCTCGAGGATGTCATTGGAGGAAGCAGAGGGAGCGTTGACCTGAATTTACACGATTAATAGAGTGTTTCAAGCATGTTTTTAAATCGCTACAATCGTCAACAATAGCAATGAGACACGCGGAACTACTGTTAATCGTCCCCGCTCCACAAACAAAATAGTGGTATACAATGGCACTTGAGTCAATCGAGGATTAGCAATTTGAAAATGAGAGGGGTGCTCGGGGCTGACGCAAAGTGATGCCAGTGAAAGTTGGGTGTCTGACACTTTTGGAGAAAAACAACTTCTGTAAAAGGAACTTGAAATGTTTATTTGCTATTTTTGGACAAGAAAGTGTTCAAACGAGAAATACTTTTAATGTTTAAAGTCTTCTTAACAACAAGGAAATGCCTTAAATTCGACGCCGTACAACTTGGCAACTCCAATAAAACCAGATGACGCCTACAATAGTAATTTAATAGTTAGTGGGTGATGAGAAAGGACGGAAGTAAACCTAATAGTCGTTGGACTGTTAGACATTCAGTCTTTAATTGTTAGTTTCAAACTAAATAAAGTGTAAAGCATTTAAGAAGGTACTTTTAATTACTGAAGAACATTTCTAAAAAAGCAAAAATTCGGAGAAAGCGTGAGTCTTACAGATTCGTGCAACTTGGGCCAAAGGCCGCCGCCAATTAAAGTCCAATAAACCAGTTCACGATTCAGCAAAGCTCATAAACTCGGCGGCAAAAACAACAAACATTTGGCAGCGTCGGCGTAACAGCCTTTATCACTGGCAGGCCGGAAATTTGAGATGGCAATGCCAAAGTTCACGCGTCTTAATGGGTTATCAAAAAGCATTTAAGTTGAGGTGGTTTAAATGTGCGTATTGAGTTCTTTAAAGGAATAAATACACTTTTTAAGTTTAGACAATTCAATTAAGAGAACCGGAAATTGTTGAAACTAACTAGCTAACAAATAAGACGTCACTTCAGAATCTGTACACAAAGCTCAAAAACCAAAACGGAAAACAAACGATTATGAAAAATTGGGAAAATCCCAGGCGCAAGGCTGAGAATGCCACGAAAACAGAAGATAAGTCAATTGAAAGTTTGAACGGCCCATCCGTTGCCACCAAAAAGCAAGCCTACGATTTGACGCCATTTGGAACGTGTGCGTACGGCAACTTGACGAATATAAGCCACTAAAATCTCTGCTTCTCCGAAAATAAGCTCACCAGTTTAGACAAAACACGTAAACAGTTGGATAAAAACAATCGGATGTTTATATAAAGATTGGGAAAACGTTCTTTAAATACCAAAAGTCAAAACATTTAGTACACTTTTATCTGCCCAAAGACAATAATCAGCTTTGTAGATTAAGTTGTCTAAGCTTAATCCACAGTTAAGTTCCGAAGATTTTTGTTACAACAAGTAAAAAGTCAAAGATTGCATCATAAAATACGTTCAAGTAAGATTAAAAGATTAGAATAGATTCGATTAGAAACAACGGTTTAAAGCGAACAAGAAAGTGTAAAGAGTTTGCACAAACTGAAGCAGAAGTTTGTTAAGAAATCGTGCTTTTTTCGCAAAAGTGGACTCAATTCAAAGAGGACTTCACGGAACTCTCATTATGGTGATTAGGCTCATTTGTTGGGGACGAAGTTTACAAAGAGTGACTAATGTTCCGCGAAATTTTTGATGCCAAAACTTCAAAGACCACCAAAGTGTATTTTAATAAGTGTGATGCCAAAAGTTATTGAAGTTATTGAAAACTGCATTGTGTAGAAAATGGCAAAGTTTACAAAACACGAGTCGAATACATAAATCCAAAAAGCACATTGAAGCAATAAAACAAATCATATGATTGTGACGTCGCGCATCATGCTTTAAAACTTTCATGGGAAGTCGAGCAACTGGAATGTTTCCAATCTCCGGCCCCTCCGATATTATAGAGCCATTTGACTGCCAAAACGGCAAATTGTCCTGATGCAATTTTGAACGGACTGGGAGAATGTCTGCACGTCTTGGCGTGCAATTTGCTTTCGTTGTTTGGCAAGTGATTTGATTGTTCATCGCTCGTGACTTCTGTTAAAGGACAGATAGTTTTTGTGAAAAGTTGCTTTTTACTGACATGAAACATCTTAAATACTAACAATCTTTCTTTGCAATACCTCAAAGTCAGACTAATTAGAACAAATTCAATAATCTACCCGGAAATTCACACACATCAACGAAACTCATTCAAGAAGATCCTTAAAACAAACCGAAGACCTTGTTGCCAAAACCTTTGGCCTCTCAAAACAATGGCATTTAGTTTCTCAACAACAAAGGAACGATAGAGCTCCACGAGAACGAAAAAGGAAACATTCGGCATCTTCTGACGACAAAAGGGGCAAAGAAGGAAAATTGAATATGTGTTTGTATTGGCACTTTCGCATCGACTTTTCTTTCTTCTCCTGCTATTTGTTGGGAGTTTTTGCATCGAGAGTCCAAATTTTTGAAATGTTTTTTGATTCCTCGACGAACAAGACAAATTGCTTCCTTTTGTGCACACGGGTAAATGTTAAAAATCCGGGCGCGTGAGTATTCGGGAAAATTGCTTTAGTTTAGCGTGGAATATTTGGAAGACTTTGGAGAATTGGAAGTTCACAGCTTTTACCAAACTACAAACGTTTATAAACAAATCAGTTATAACAACTCGCTAGTCCAAACATCAAGTGACATAGACAACCCAAAAAGGACACCCAAACAAAACGCGCAAAATAGCCAAATTATTATCACGCATGCATGGTGTCATTTTTCCTCTACATCCCCTTTTATCCCAAATCCCGATAAACAAATCTCCTGTCAAAGATGATAATGACGAACGAGTTCAATAATCGCGTTTTGCCGACAAAACGAAACTGAAAGAAACGCCGAAGGGAGTAATTAGAAAAGAAAATCGGGTGCAAACACTAGTTGCCATAAATAAACAAATTGCGTCGCTGCAGACAAAAATAGGCCAAGGAGGAGGAATAATAGGAAATTAGTTAGATGACCGGTGGGAAAACGCGATTTTCGAGAAATTAACACTACTTGGATGGTTTTAGCTTGCAAATTTGTAGTTGAGAAATTGTACAAATTGAGTGGGCGACAATTTCTAAGCCTGCATATTCGTCGCATGCAAACGTGCACTTTAAAAATAAACGTTTATAAATAAGTGTTATTGACTTGAATCTTGCAATTCAAACTACAAATTTTCAAGCTGTTCAAACAAACAATACAGTATGTTCAACATTTTCAAATCTGTTAAGAAGTCCACCCGCGAAAGGTAACACGCTCCAGCAAATCCGCAAAATGTCGCATTGACCTCAACAACAACTTACTTAACCGAAATTCACACTGTTTTACTCTAAAAACGGAGACAAGGAAATGGTTATGCGTTTGTAGGACACCAATCGGAAGCAAATTATTCACGCCTCTTGACACTTAAAAAGTCCAGTAAGTGTAGCCATTTTTGATTGCGTAAAAAGAGATCAGCTGTTTTGTTTGCAAAAACGGTTTGAATGGCTTTGCAGATTTGAGAGCTTTGAGTGTTTAAAGTTTATTAGTGCAAATGCCGAATGTTTGAACGAGCTCAAAGAGTTTAAACGACCGAGTCAAAAAGTTTAAAACAATCAAACTCTAATAACTAGAATTATGTGGCTGGTCGCTTATTATATATCCAGACTTGAACGGTTCATAAACCAACCCATCCAATCAAAAATACAGCCGATGGCTCAAGAACATCGGAAAACATGCCAAACAACCGTCGAACTCGTCATTAAACGAACTCCGAGAAGGTGAAGATGAATTGGCAGCCAAAGGTTGAATGTCAATTCACGTCTAAACGTTACAGGGATTGACTCCCACCTTGAACAATTGCTAGTCGTTTTTTGGCCTCTTCAAAACAGTGCTCCAAGCTAATTGTCGCCGGCTTTGAAATTGGCCGGCGATGTCTAGCCAAACAAATGTGATCGATCATAATTTGGGCAGGAAGGTGCTAATGAGTGGATAATAAGTGTTCATATCTGCATAGAACTTTGCACATCAATTTTAAGGTTTGTGAACGTCTCGACAAGATAAACAAAAACAACATGCAAAACTTCATCGATTATGCAGTTTGTAAACCTTTCGACCTATAGCGCCCAAAAACCAAACACTTTCAAGTTTTAACTTGTGGACTGTTTACTGCGCCGCTGTGTGCCCCAAATAAACAACCGTTTAAATTAGATTATCCGCTGGCTATTTTTGGCCCACGAAAGATCAAAGATATTTTAATTTAAAAGCACGGCACGTTTTTGGTAGCAGTATTGAGAGCCGAAAAAGTTCGCCAATTAAAACAAAGAGATCTAATTTAAATACTACTGCTCAAAATAAATATAACAATTGTTAAATGGTGGCTACCTCCTAAAACCTTTCAACATCCTCTAAAAAACTTTCATCCTATCAAGCAATTAATAAATCACCTAACAAAGAATGCACCGTGAAACTCCCCAAACAAAAAATCCCATTTGAACCCGAATGGCCTCGAAATTGGCCACGACTGCCTCAGGGCCCTTCCCAAATCAATCGATAAAGGTGCTCTCAGAGGCTATTGGCGTCAGCTGAGCAATTGGTCGGCGCTCAACTGTCAACATACTCGTCACTTGCCAACAATTATACACTTTTTGCTTGAGCAAAAATCCTCCTTTATTAGCTTGGAGAAGGCGTTTGCGAGTTTAGCAAGTTGGAGTAGAAATAATCGGAAGAATGATTGAAAGCTTCTTGTGAAAAAAAGAGAAAGATAAAAACTGTGCCAAAAGTTTCTAAAAATGATTGAAAGAGTTCTTTTCTCAATAGCTACACAGTTTTATAAAAGAACTCGTGACTAACTTAATAATCTCAGTTTAAAATGTCCATTCAAAGAAACCATAAAGTTGCCCATCAAACATTTTTATGGCACTAAAAGCGGATATTAAAAACTGCGGATAAAGCGTTTGAAGCCTTAAAATGAAATCCAGAACATTTGCTTTAAACGTGACTAATAGTTATTACACATTTAAATAAAGGTGGCTAAAAGTAGCAAATCTAATCAAGCTCTGCAAGAATCCGCAAAACTTATCTCCAAATCAAATCCCTAACCAAAAAACCATCCCAAATGACCATCAAACAATAGCCGCTAGAAAAGCAAAACAAGTGCCACTCAATTTTAAATGCGGCCGCTCGAATATTCCTGGCGCTGGTCATTCGGCGACCAATTCCGGTTTGTACCCAAGAGGAGCCTAGCCGCATGCAAGACGAAATCCTCGAATTTGCAACCTAAATTCTCTCCACTCACTAGCGCCAAATGATTGACTTGGAGCGCTAATTCTTTTCAAACTTTTGCTCACTAATGAGCATCCCTATTTGGCTAATAATTTTAAGCGCCAAAGGATGGGCAATTTTGTCGTTGGAACCAAACGTTCTGTTTTGAACGTGGATATTTAAAGGCTACTATTTAAAGACTATTTTGTATAGCTAAACTCTTCACAACTTCTTAATAAACAAGTCAATTAAAAATGCAAATGTCACACGCAATCTGCAAAATAAGAAAAACACATTCTAATCGGTTTGTGTACACCTTTGATGAGATTTCATGCAATAACAATGTGAGCACTAATCTCCGGAAATGGTCAATTGACAATTGTGACGCAACTGCGAGATTGTGACGACAAAAGTCAAGGAAAATGTTTGGTCAATGAGTTGTTGCCTAAAGTTTGGAAGTTAATAAAGTGACGCAAATATTTAACAATAAAAGAACACGGAACTCGTGAAATTGAACGCAATAGATATTTTGAATTAAATAAATTAAAGAGCTATAAATAAAACTTCTCGTCACTCACAAAATCCTGAATCCAAAAACTCAAAAAACACACGGTCGACAAAAGCCAAAAAGCAATAACCAGACGTGAAAAACAAGAGCTGATCGAGTAGCACTCAACTCGTTGCGTGAACTGATACCTCATCGTAGAGCCGAAATTCGATCTATGGCGCCATGAATAGGAGGTACTTAAAAATTAGAGTAGCAATATGGGATTCGGAACTGTTAAGACAATTGAAGCATATTTATATGAATTTGTTGAACGAAAGATATCAATTGTTTATTTGGACAAATAATGAGTGATAGAAACAATTGTTCTATTAGTTTGTAAGCTTTAAATTATAAAAAACGTACTCAGTTAGCAAAAACTATTGAGTGGAACAAGCAGTAAAAACTGTACAAAACAGATAAACGTGCTGCAAAATCTAAATCCTTCCTCTTGTTTACCCAAAAACATTTCAGCGCATTTTGCAGCAACACTCGCAGTGGACAGGTAAAAAAGAGCTGCTGGCCATTGCAAGTGGCGATAAGGATGTGCTGGCCGGTGCAACGTGTGAATTCCCGATGTGTTTGGCCGGGATAAATGAGCCGTAAATGTTAAACTTAGCGATTCTCGATCAGCAACTTTTGAATAGATTGATGGCGCGTAAGAGTTTCAAAAACGATAGTTTTGTTGATAGTCAAACATTTGTGGATAAATAAGCTTAAGTTAATGGGTAGGCTATTTCAAAGAAAATTAGGGATTGCATGAAATGATTCGTTGTAAAAACCTTTTAAAAGTATTAGATCAACACTAATCTTAGAACTTTCTCACGATCTGGACTTTTGAACAGCTGCTCTCTTGCCAAAAAAAACTCACCTGTATGATTAGCTCAAATGCGGGAATTACATGCAGATTTGCAAGCAATTATCGGCCCAATAGAAGGATTAGTTTTGGTCAAGAACAAGGATTTGGCGCATTTGCCATGTGCGCAAATTAATTCTCGTTTATGAAGATTTGTTTTCCGGCTAATAATGATTGGTTTTACAAGCGTGCACTTTAATAATAGAGTGGAAATGAAGACGGATAAGACGTTCTTATTGCAATCTTGAGTGTACTAAATTGTGCAATATTGAGAGATGTACTGAAAGCATTACACTTTGTGCAGTTAAACGCCAGAGTTTTATACCTCTTTTAAAGAACAAAACATTAGTGTGACGTTAGTGTGACCGTTTATTTTCGCCAAAAATGTGTCGTGTCTTGGCCCAAAATAGATACGAAACAATTGAAACAGCTTATTTAAATCACAGGTGGTGGGCAATTAGTTCGCAATAGGCGTGAGATTGCATCGTGTGCGTGCCAACCAGGGTCGGCATTTGAACTAAAGTTAAGTCACCGGAGTTTAGCGGAAGTGGTCTAAAGTGAATTAAAAAGTCAAAATGGAGCTTAAAGTAATTAATAAGTTCGAACGCTCTTAAAACATCATTACTTGGAAATGAAACATCAAACTTCAATTCAACAAATTGATTGACACAAAATCACGCAAAAAACAATCGAGCAATTTTTGGCACCAACTATGTTCCTTGAATTGAGTCAATTCGCTGAGCGAAGAAACGACAACTCCATTCACTTTGACGAAGCCAAGAATCGTGGTCCGGATTTCGCCGGCTTTCAATCCCTCGAGACTCAAATGCCTCGTGTTGTTTACGGGTCACCGTTGCTGGTTCGAGAATTGTCGACAAAGTGTTTGGGGCTATGACCAGGAACGACTTTTGTTCGTGAAAATGCGCGGAAGCGTAGATTTTTAAAGATATTTTGGGGAAAACGTGTAGTTTGCAGTTGTTGAAAGATTTAAGAAGAGCGTGAGTTTGTTGCTATTAGTTTCAACGGGATTGATTTGTTTTATGTACAGTTTAGAAAAATGCAGCAGGCTTTTTTTGCAGATTTCAAAAAAGATCTCTACGAAAGATATAATGTACTTTTAGAAGAATGCGATTAACAATTCCGATTTAAAAATACGAAAATGTTTAAAACTCGAGCATGTCAAAAAGCAACAGAACACCTCCGCCTAAATGCCTGAAGGACCGGAAACTTAATTAAGAAATTACAAACCTCACACTCGACAATTAACTGTTCGGGCGCACAAACAAAGAGCAAAAACGAGGAAAACAATCGGTGAAAAACAATTAGACGCTCAATTGAACATTGCGACGATTTTTAAACGATGATGAGTTTAAATTTGTTTAATTAATTTTGGGCGAGACTTCGAACATTTTTCAAATTTTTTGCCGGAGAGTGAATACAATGTAACAATAACTTACACGATAAAACATGTGTAAACTACTTAAATAAGTTCAGAGAAAACGACATAAAAGCACAAATGAAACAATCAACAAACCAATTAAAACCATAAGCGTTCCACGAATAAACAGAAAACACATGTCTTTCTAGAATCACATTAAACCAAAGTTTAAACTTGAAATCAGAGATGTCTACAGACAATCTTGAAAGCTCATCTTTAAAATCAGGTGACACGTGAATTTAAACAATACCTCGAGGACTTGTGAACATCTGGTTTTCTGCACATTCAACAAGCACTAATTCGTTCCGCCAATAACGGCTATAAGTTTTTTAGAGAACAGGAGTCATTTGCTTATTAATTGCCTACCAATAAACATGCAACGCTTGGAAAGGATGTGCTTGATGCATAAATAAAATTGTGTAAATTCAACACAACTCAGAGAGCAAATCTTAACTAATAAACAATTAACACCGATTCATTTGAATAACACAGTCAACGCCCACCCAAAAACCGATCAATCAACAAAAAACGATTGTTTGCAAAAGTCAAATGCTTATTGATTGCGTCACCATCAAGAAAAAAGTCGAAAATTAGCTCACGCGCGTTGAGCGACACTTCCAATCTTTGTCAAGTTAAAAAAGAAGGTTCGGTTAGCGCAAACGAGTTCAAAAAAGGCGCAAAAAGAAGTTTGAACTGCAGCGCAAAAACTAAAAAGCACAACATCAACCGGTTCCCCATTGTTTTCGCGCCATCGATGCTTTTTATCACATCTGTTGAGACAATCTAAACTCCTCGATTGTTTCGTGTGTGGAAGGATCAGATGTTTTGATTAGGGCGGAAGTTGCGCGAAATGCCCATTGGACTTGAAACGAAGAGATGGGCAGTCTAGTGATATGGATAATTGAGGCTGATTTGATTGCGTTAACCTAATTGGAGGTGATCTTTTGGCTATCTGGATTTTTTAGTAAAAACAAGCGTTCATAAATCGGAGTTAGTTTTTAGTTACATCAAACGTCACTATGAATTTTGAAACAAAAGGTAGAACTAGTCATTTTGTGTGTCTTTTTTCGCGATTAACAAAATTGAGTCATTTATTTTGCAACAAGTGAATAGAAATTTAACAGCATAATAAGTTATCTTTAAAAGCTCTCATCGAATTTCAAGAAGATTTTGAAATTGCGCCAAAAATTTGCAATTTAAAGCAAACTATACAAAAGCGTGCCTGTTCGTCGAGCGGCCACTACTTCCGGTTGCCATGGCAAATCCACGCAGCATTCGGAAAATAATGGATCATAAAAGCGCACCCCGAACATAATGGATGGCAAGTTGTTCGTGAGGTGCGCAAAAGAAGATTTACAATGAAAGGAGGAGTTGATTAAAGAAAACAGTTATTTTAAGCGCTTGTTAAATGCCAAACAAAGAAACAAAAGGAAAATTCAATTATGGTCTTCAAAACAATTATGAAATCATTGGATGCTGAAGATGATCGGCCGCTGAAGCAATAATGGAATTCAAAAGTCAATGTGAGCAGAAACAGCTAGAAAGAGACAATTCCTCCCTCGAGACCGATACAATGACGCAAGTCGTCAAAAGCCGACGAATCTGAAGGCATGTGCTTCACAAGCCTTGCTTCGCAATTTTGCCTGCAACTTGCACGCGCAGAACAATAAATTTTATAAAAAACGGAATTGAGAATGGGATTGAAGGGTAAAATTTGAGTAAATCTTATCTGGAAATTATACACAGCAATTTAAACTAACACCATCAAACAAGCTCTTATTGTAATCGAGTTTAAAGTAACAACACTTTTCAGTTAAAGAGTCAACGATTCATAAACATCACTTTTGCCGTAATTAAATCAATTTCTAACAATTCGCACAAAATTGACAATTCCTTCCAAAACAAACAAAGGAAACAACTCAAAACTAATAGCTCCCCAGGCTATCTTTAAAAAGCCATTATTGTGTGACAAAAATGAACGAACTGTTTTGCAAGGCAAAACGTTTTAATTGGAAAATCTGTTGGAAACTTTTCCGACTTTGCATAAGAACTTCCAAGAATCAATTTGAGTTATTAAGTGAAACTATAAAGTTTCTAGTCCAAAGAATTAAAGATCGCAAAAATGAGTGAACTTAAAATAAAAAACTAAATTTAGAATGTTTTTGACTTGTGGTTAAACGTTAAAAAGCAAAGGTTTGAAATATTGAAACACCAATTGTAAAAACATATCGACGATTTATCTAAACGCAATAAAGCTCACAAGTTAACTTGGAACTCGCTAAAATCCAATTGATCAACTTAAAACTTCCAATCGAAAGCGCAACTCACAAGTCCACTCAATTTAACACGAAGAAGCGCTAGGCCTCTGCACATTAAAAAGTCGCCCGGCGGAAAGTGAAAGCAGGTTGCGCAATTTTGTGTTAATAATCGAGCAATTAATTGTCGCACACGGATTAGCTATGTTGAATTGTCGGCGTTGGAGTGGACGTGTCTGACGAGTGTGAACATAAAATTTTGTTATGTAAAAGTGTTGTTTTTTGAAGTCAAACACTAAATCTAGTTCAAACTTTGAGTACAGTATGTAAAATGTTGAAATTGTTTAAGCAAAGCTGCAAACTGCCTTAGTTATTCAATCTGAGAATAAATAAAGCATTCATGACCATTGAAGTTTGTCACATTTGTTTAAACTCTTAATTACTGTGCTTTAAAAGCACTTTACTTATGGAAAGATACAGTGTGTTTTGGCAAAGTGCGCCCTACTTTTATCCTCTTTCAAAATGGCCAAGGACGAGTGCGCATTTGGAAGGCATACTGCCGCAAGTGCCACGCGTACGGCCAACCATGAGACTTTGCATGAAGGACCGGAATTGTTTGTTTTCGTCGGAGGCGGCAATCAATATCGCCAAAGTTTGTTGGCTTAAATGAATGATTTGTTGCTTTGTGGGTTGTTGAGTTTTCCTTTTCTCCATCAAACACTTTTCGACTGTCTTTGCGTTGTTTTTAAAGATTAAACAAATATTTACTTAAAGTTAGTTTGAAGTTTGTTTTAAAGTCAAACAATTGGCCTCGTCTTACTTGTGTTTTTGCAAACAAATTACATGTTGTTTTCTAAAAGATCGTTTGTTTGGAGGTGGCGCGTTGAACAAAATTTGTTTTTCCTCTGGGACACGATTGCGAAACTCGATAAACAACTAGTATCCATTTTGTTTTTGTGTCGTTTTTACATTTAGCGTTTGTTTAATTTGCAAATCAATTTTGTGATTGGCTTTTAAATTAATGTCTTTGCGTTCAATTTGGTTAAAACAATGTTTACTCCAGTCCGTATATTTTAGATGCATTATTTCTTCCCCTTTCGTCAATGTTTGGAGTGCGTGCAAGGTCCATCATATACTGCGACTGCTTCTTATGCACAATTGAGAGACGAGGCAAATTGTGTGAAACTGAGCACTAGCCATATGGGTTTGTTTCTAGTTTGTTGGAATGAATTAATTAATCCAGTTTAGGTCCCGACGTTGTGTTGCTTAAAAATTGTACCCGAATTTGCGGAACAGGATCAGCTTTAGGTCAGTGATTCATGAAAGTAAAAAAAGTTTAAAGTAGAGTTTTGATGAAACTAACGCCAACAATCGCACCATTTTAACATTAAATAGCGCTAATGACAATGTTGTCTTGATAACTTTATTCTCAATACATAACTGCAAACTTGCCCTTGCTATTTATAAAACATCTAGTTAGTTGTTAACTGCTCGCATGCTTTATCAAATAAGCGTTGAGTGGTTGTTCGGAAAGTTGCTAGATAGTCTGACATTTTTGATTACAATTTAAGCGACCTTTTAGATTTTACTTTTGATGTCTAATATCAATGTAACTTTTAGGCACGGCTCCAATAGTTCAAAACAAAGCGTTTTTTCAAATCGATGTTACGCAGACAGGTAACTTCAAAATATTATGGAAGCACTTTTATAGAATCTTTGTTTGTTTTCAGGCACATGGGGTGTTGGACTTGCACATCGTTCGGTAGATTTAGAACGAGTGCCTCCAATGAATGAGGCATGGATTTTGCGCAGTGACGGAGAAGTCTGGCAAAATGGTCAGCTTTTGGGCAAAATAGACACTGTTTTGCAAGAAGGCGATTCAATTGTAAGTTTTTTATTTTACTCCATTGTAACTATTCAAACAATGCGAATTTTAGTGCGTGACTTTCGATCATGTTGACTTAAAGTTCTATCGCAACAACCAACAGCTTCCAATTACAATCAATTCAGTCAGAGGACAAGTTTACCCAATTGTGTACGTGAGTGAAAATGCGATTTTGGACGTTAAATTCCGAAACACAAGTGTTGTGGCTCCTCACGGCTTCGAAGAAATTATGATTGAACAGACCTTGCTTTAATTTATACGTTTAATCTATTTTTAATGTTTATTCTTCTGTATCAATACAAATTGACTTTAAACACTCGTTCGTGCTAGAATTGCTTTACATCATTATCAAAATGTATTCACTTAAGTTGTGCATGCTTATATCCGTTTATAACGTTTAGTTAATTTCCTGTTTGTATAGAAGATTATTTAAAGCGGCTAGCTTATTTTCTCCACTTATACGGTTTTCGAGTGGCTTACTTGTCTAATGTAGTTGGAATGTTTTCAAATAAATTATTTAAACACACTCGGATTGAGTTTACTTACGATTGAATGCATGAAATGGTGCGGAGTTTGAATAAATACCAGTTTATTTCAATAAACACGTTTTACAAGCAAATACACGCATAAATTATTGTAATGCAAGCAATAGGCCAAAAATAAGTGTAGAATAAGTATAGAATAGAGATTAAGCGATAACATTAAAGCACCAGTTTAATAAGTAAAGCAATAAAGATCTGTTTAAAACTCATCTACGGCATTAATCTCCAGGTTGGCGTCTTGTGTCTTTGAAGCTTTCGGAACGCGACCTCGCTTTTTTGGCTCACTACCATTGCGTAAAGTTCCGGCCGATTTGTTGGCTTTTTGACTGGCAGGAGCTACATAAGATTCAATCGACGTTTGCTTTATCTGCGGAGTTTGCTTCTTCAATTGAACTTCCGTTCGGCATTTGGTCAATTCGTTCTTGACAATTTCATGAGCTGAAAACGAAGTGATTATTTAAATGTTTATAAGTGAGTTTAGCAATATTACATCTAGTTTTTGCAATGTTGTCTCGTTCCAGCGTTCTATTCTTCTCCATTAAGTCCGAATTTTGACGACGAAGTTCGTGATTTTCTATGCGCAAATCAAAGAATTCCTGCTTTTGATTTCGGCAAACTTTTTGATGACTTTTCTGTTCGGCCTTCAAGCGTTCAACTTCCTCGATCAAGTCAATCTTTTGTTCACGCAACTAAACATTTAAATATGGTACTGAACTAACAGAAAATTTAAAGAAACTAACCTTTAAATTGTCCCATTTGATTTTTCGTTTCTGTTCTCGCAGCTTTTTAACAATACTCTCTTGATCCATTCCTTCATCGTCACTATTATCAAGCACATCAATGAGTTCATCATCGGTTAAGGCTGCTGGCTCGGGAAGCAATTGATCTTGAACTTCGTTTTCTGGCTCTTCCTCCTTTTCCACTCTTTTGGCACGCTTGACCGGTTTTGTAGCAGCTTTCTTGACGCCATTCGACTGCTTTGGTTGTTTGGATTGTCTTTGACGTTTTTTCGGAGGACTCTTTATTTGATGATCTTCTGGATCAGAAATCGGAGCTAAACTTACAAACATTTAGACAAACACTTAAATAGTAATTTTAAATAAAGAACTTACAAACTGAACGTCGTTGTTCATTGTCATCAGCAGTTTCAGTAGGCGGTTGTGAGCGTTCTCTCAATCTTTTAGAAACGGGCAATGCATCTTTGTTTTTGTGGATCTGACCAACTTCAATCACGTCTTCGTCAACTGATTTTCTGCCATTCTTTCTTGCCGGCTTTATGGCTTTGCTTTCATCTAAAAGCGGATTTATTTCAATACACTTTTAAATATAAGATGTTTACATTTTCGTTTCGGCGCTTCATTTTTGGTGACTGATCGTTTTGCTGGCTTTTCTTTCTTTTCTTGTGCCTTGGTTTCAGCCACTTCTAAACATTGTTGATACTACTTTATATTTAGGTGAAATTGAAGAAATACTTTTCGAATTCTTGGCTGGAACTGCACATTTTCGTCTCTTTATCGGCAAAGCTCCATTAACTCCGTTTCCCGATCGTTTCTCAACAAAAATGATAGGCGAATCTGTAGAAGAATCTTGACTGTCTTCGCAGTCCTGTGACGATTTAGAGATATTGTGAAGTGGTGCCAACTTTGAGGGCGATCCTTTTCCGTTGGATCTAGAATTTATAGTTTTAGATCAACTATCGTTAATCTTCTAGGATCTTACGTTTAGCTCACTCGTTGAGGCACGAATATTCAAGCCGGCGTCAAGGCTGGCCAAATTTAGCAACGGTCCTCGCTTTTTAGTAGAATTAGACTTCAAATTCGACTCACGATCCATCTGCTCAACTGCAATGGGAGGGTCCATAGCGTCAACAATCAATTATTTCAAAATAAACAAAAAGGCAGAAAGCAAACATATTTTCGCATAGACATTTTGTTGTTCAACGAAGTATCACACCGTTTACAATTAACATTCTTTAATGCTTTGTGTGTCTTTCGTGCTTTGCAGCACACAACTTTTAATCAACCCATGTTTGTTTAGGTCAGAAAATGGACACCGTTGTTGACTACTCCTCTTATCTAAAATGGAGTATAAAAGTGTTCAAGGACTTTTGCGAACGTGACAACGATGTAAAGTTCAGTGATTTGTTTGAAATGCCAGAAGATCCGTCTGTTAAGTTTGTGTTCTATTTTATTCCGGGCATGGGACAAACTGTCGATGTTTTTGGAATTGTTATGAAGAGTGAATCAAAAATCAGCAAAAGTGTGAATTTGCGAATCAACTTCCGAGTTTTGACACGAGGAAGCAACGTCAAATGCAATAAAGGTTTGCATTCTTGTAAATCAACGTAACAATTTTAAATTTAGATGTTGAACATACTTTTCATAAAGTTGGAGACGAGTGCACATTCAAAATTCCCATTGGAGTTTTCGCACACGATTATCATCAAGGCTGGGGGTGATATTAAAATGGTTAACTATACATAACCATTCATTTAGATTGGACTTCTGCTGTGATCTCAAACGCATCGGTACAGATTTGAACTCGACGGTGCATTTTCCATTTCGTCAGCGTTTGTGGGACGAGTATAAAAAGGGATTGGACGTCGGCATTTTGATTAGAGTTGACAACTCCGAATTTAAAGTAATTTTAAATACCAAATCTTTATTCCAGTATCTCTATATTCAGATCTCTCGACAACTTTTGACATGCCAATCGGAAGTCTTCAAAAAAATGTTGTCACCGATATTCAAAGAAGGAAAAACTGGAGAAATTGACATTACGGATTTTGACGCTACGATTGTTGAGAACTTCATTAAATGGCTGTATCTTGGTGAAATCGACTCCGAAGATACAGCAATTGATTTGTTCTCCTTGGCTGAAAAGTATTTGATTCAAGAATTAAAAGTGAGTATCTTTGTGGAATTGTTCAATAGCTTATAATCATTTCAGGATCACTGCGTTAAATTGTTATGCTCTATTTTGACTGACACAAATGTTGTTCAACGTCTTATTTGGGCAGTTGAAAATAATGCTGACGAGTTAAGAGTTGCAACGATAAATTATTTGGCGGAAAAGAAAGATCTCGGCTTTATGTTGCTTTTGATGTCCGAAGACTGGCTTCAATTTGCACACGAGAACAAAGAACTCAAGGAAACTGTCACATCCGAATTGCAGCGTAAGCTTAAAGAATCTCAATAAGCGTGTTTTTAATGTAAACTTCTATTCTCAACCGGTTACATTGTACATATCAATAAACAAACTCTACCTAAATTTGGATAATCATAATTTATTAGTTAATACAAACAGGAATGTACAACAACACAATAATCTGCGCAAGAAATTGAAGGTGCTGATTGGCAGATTCAAATCGAAACTTATTATTAACAGTGTGGCAATTGATTATTAATAACACAAAACGATAGAATTCAATTTGAGAGGTAAATGCATTTGAAGACGACAGGAGCACAAAATTACAAGAATTCACAGGGAAGACATTAAAAAAGTTTCCTGATTTTTTGGTTATTCTATTCTTGAGAACATTAGCTGCAGTTTAGCATTTAAACGATGAGTATTCTTTAAGCAGGAGGTTATAGAATGAAAAACAAAAAAGTTGAGGGCGTGAAGACAAAATTTGAACTTTTATCAGTTTCAATGGAAATTTTTGTATTGGAAAGAATGAAATGACCAAAAACGTAACTTTCAGTCATTTTACAAAAGAGCCGAAAGAGATGTTTTAGTTGTTTGGCAGTTTTTGGGTGTTTTCAATTCTGGTCGGCTTTGTGAATATTCTGAGTTAAGTAGACGGCATAGAATTGTACATCAAATGAGGAAAGGAGAGAGTCAATAAGGTACCTGAGTTTTTATAAAAATGTTCAATTTAAAAATCTAATGAGTTGATGACGATTGCAAGTTAGCAAATCAGTGCATTCTTGGCTGAGTCTGAAAATAAAAGAAGTTAAATCAGAAGTTTACGCAAAAGCACTTACGTAGTTGAAATTGGTCGAACATAGAGGACAAATCTCTGAACTTGATTTGTTGCAAGAAAACATAGTCTTCCAGACCGCCACGGCGTGCACATTGTAAGCAAAAGACGCGGAACTTGGTGTTCACTTCTTTGACGAATAGCAAATTGAAAACTTCGATTTCGCACAAATGACAATAGTGAGCTTCTTCGTTTTCTTGACGCTTCTGAATCTTGATTTCGCCCTTGAGTGTGTGTTGAATGTAATCGGCTGTATATTGACAGTAAGCAAGAGAGCGGATGAGAACCCCTAGAAAAGTTCAGTTACAACGGAATTGAAGCTAAAAGTTTTACCTTTAACAAGATTGTAGATCTTTTGATCAGTGAAGCGCATGAAGCGTGCCAATTGCCAACAAAGATGTTGCATTGGAACCAAAGATCTGTACGTGTTCAAGCGATTCCACTCATAAGCTTGAAGAGCCATTTCCATTTGAGTTGGCGTGACCGGAGCGACGTTAAAGGCGATATTGTTGCACCATCCCGTCGACTGTACCCAATGAACGCCTAAAATGAAAAGGATTATAAAAGAAGTTATCTTAAATGACTTACATCCTCCTCCAACCCAAACCAAATCTCCAGCTTTTTGGGTGAAGCGATAGACGGGAATTTTTTGCTTGATCTGAAAAATTCAAATTAAAACAAGTTAGTGAACAACAAAAAATTACCAAGTCATTATAGTCCGGCCACCATGCTCCTTTCAAGAAATCTAGCTCTCGTTCTCTGCACATTCTGTCGATGTGTGGATAATATTCATAAGGAACGCCAAACCATTCGCAGTCACCTGGTCCGATGTTTACGTTGACACTGGCAAAGCTGTTATTCTCCAAGTGACCCGGAGTTCTATAAACAAAATAAGTCAATATTGTTATACAAACTTTTAAATTGAAAGCAATCAATAAATATTCACCTGCAACCAGGCACTTTCATGTACAATTGAACGGTATTCATTCCAAGAACAGTGTAGCCCAAATAGGACAGAAGATTGGCACCAGACTAAAAAGAATAATTAATAACGCAAGGTCTTTTTTAACTCACCTTCAAACGACAAAAAGCGGGCATCTTCTCTAGTTCTTTCAACTGTGCTTGAAATTTCTTTTCATCACTCAAGTCAACATTTGTTCCAAATTTGATGATCTTTGTTGGAATTTGGTTAACGGCTGCTTCGGCTTCTGCTTGAATTGCTGCCACGGTTGCTTTGCGTCTTTTTGCAGTTGGTTCGCCGGTGTCAGCTTTGCGTACATAAGTTGGTGGAGGCTTCGGCATAGTGCGCAACTTTTCAATTTCTTCACGAAGTGAGTGCCTAAAATGAGATCGTGTTTAAAAGTGCTTCATTTAAAAACACTTACTTAAATGACTCCGCTTGATATTGTCCGTAGCGCCGAATCGTTGTGTAGCTTTTGGCCGAGTAGCAAGCCCATGTTTTGTTTCCTAAGTTGTCCAAGTTTGCATCACCTGGCATCTTTAATTGCGTGCGGACTTCGACTTCATGATGGTCGTCAGTTTGGATCAAGGTTTTGGTAGAGAATTGTGACAAATCAATGCGGAGTGCCAATGTCAAGCCAGAAACAAGAGCAATGTCTCGGTTGTAGCAGAAGTTTTGCAACTCGATTGAATTGGCGTCGCGTGCATTTTCAACTCGAATAGTTGGAACACGAGGATGCAAATCAACTTTCTCTCCGTTGTTTTTCGGAACCGGTGGTTTAGGAGGTGATGGCTGTTCATCAAAAAGCTCCAAAGGTTTTTCTTCTTTGATGTTCTCATTCTAAAGTTTATTAAATTAATCAAGTTTAAAGTGTAAATTGAAATTACTTGTTCAATGCCTTCAGAAACTGCATGCATTAACGATTTTTGTCTGTTAAATTTGTTCAACTTCTGGTCCTTTCTTCTTTTGCAATGATCGAACAACTCAGCAGCTGTTACAGTGATTGGAACTTTCAAGGCAGCCAACAAAGAGAAGGCTGGTGGAAGCAAAACATTATCTTCATTTGGATTCGAAGCTACATTCTCATCTTCAAACTGTGTTTGAGCTGGCTGTTGATTGGCGGCAGAATCAGTTGGAGCTTGTGCGCGTCCGGTGGCACCATTGCCCAAATCATTAAGAACATCATCAACGTCGTCTTGTGATACAAAGGGATACTCGGCCTTCACATCCTTGCCAACTTCATCGGTGTTTTCGCGCTCTGCAGGCGCTGGTCTTTTCTGAGCCTTCTGCTCTTGCTGTTCCACGTTTTCAAGGCCTGCGCCTCGTGAGTTACCGTACACCCGTGGTAGTCGTTCTTCAAGTTGCTTCAAAAGCTCCAGTTCGTTCAAGCCCAGAGCCTCTTCGTTTAGTTTGAGGACAGTGAAGATCTGTCGCTGAGTTGTGTCCAGTTGGTCAAGGTCTGACAGAGGCTCACGATAAAACTGAGCGGCTATTTCGTTCATTTGCTGCCAAAAGAGAGATCCTTCGCGATAGGTCAGTTCCTGGCTCTGAAATTGGAGTGATTAGTCAACTGGTTTAAATGCAAAAGTTTGGTTAAAGACGCAAAGACTATCAAACATGTCGAAAATCCCAAATGCCATGATATGGGCACAAAGTCACGTAAATGAGAGGGATTCCCGTGCAAACATATAGAACGCCCCTGACGCCAGCGGCAATAGAGGATTTATGCAAAATGGACAAAGAAGTGATATGATTGCGTGTGTTCGAGACAAAAGAATTCGAAGTAAAAAACAAGTTAACTTAAACAAATGCCATAAGTGCGTTGAAATAGTGATTCAAAGGCACGCAATCGTGAACTCATAATTTTAACGTGTTCTCAAAAGTGCAAACTCTAATGCACTAAAATAAAGAACAAGAAAGAGAGAAGAAAACAACTTTAAAATTCAAGCTTGCTCTAATGCCAAAGCACCGAAAACAAACATAAATACAAACTTGACCCGAAAACAACTTGACATTCCACTGCGGATTAAAAACACTCTCACTGAATTCATAAACGCGAGCCAATAACAAATTCAAATGAGAAACATCAATAGATAAACATTTGTCGAGATTAATCAAACTAGCCGCAACTGCCCTCTCGAACACAAAAGTCAAACAATTATATGCTAAACAAACGAAAGACCGCCCAACAAAAATTGTACGTACATGGAAATTCGTGGAGCACGTGATAAGAGACACGCAAATTTGCGTAAGCAGCAGGATTACCGGTGCACCTGCGCTCCAATCACCCACAAAAGGGAGCACCTGTGCGTCTAGCCAGAAAGTTTTGTCCAACGATTAAATGGACATGAAAGTGCAAACCACAAGAATTTTATATGTTAGCGTGTGGTGGACACGCCCCTCAAATGTTTTGGGTGTTGAAAAAAGTTCCAAGAAACCGAATGAGCATTGATCTTTAGAGGTATGGCATGTTTTTCGAAGACGATCGGCTAACAAGAAACAATAGAAGATGCGTGAATAATGAAAACACAACGACGAACGGATTAAAGAACCCGTTGCCTACTACAATTAGCCGGAGTGGCCAATGATCTTTGAGGACAATTGGAGGGATTAAAGCAAAGGTTTCACGAACGTGTGGATGATTAATAAGCAGAAAGCGTATTAAACAAAAATACATTGTTTCTTAAAACTTTCAAAGCTCAAATGTTTCCTAAACAACCAAGAGTTTAAAATACAATTACAGTTGCCAAGTCAAAACGTAGATATCACATGGAAACTTTAAAATGTGACTTTCTGCAACAGCAAGTGTTTAAAATACAAAAACTTTCAACGAAACTCGAAAAGCGCCTAGAACTTAACTTCCAAGCAATAATCTCACTAAAATGTCAACAACTTCAGAAAACTAATTATTTTCAACTTATCATTGAAACACAAAAACAATGCTGAATGAAAACGTCACAACTTTTAAATGACCAACAACTGGAGTACAAAAACATAACCCACGACCTTTACACGCTACAATTAACTGCTAATTCATTTACGCAACCACCCTCAACACCTACAATTTTGAACACGCAAAAGACTGTTAATCCCAGACAAAGGAAGTTGAACGCGCGGTCAGAAGTTCATTGAGTAATTGGAACGTCAATGAGTACAAAACGTGTCATCAGTTAATCCAGTAAACGTTAATATGTGATCAAACATGAGTAAACGAGTAAACTATGTCACTGAATCAGTTAATAAAGTCTTTTAACAGATGATAAACACAAACATCCAACAAGCTCACAAAGATCCTTCGAAAGTCACATTTTTCAACTAGTCGGCTTCTTTGCGGATTAAAAAATGTTTACGCAATTGGAGTGCGCGCCAAGAGAACGTCAAGGCATTCGTTTGCGTGGAAATTTGCATTCAAATAACTGTGAACTGCAAAGAGTCCAAGTGGCATTGTTCGTTTGGCGGAACACTTTGCGTGCTTCTATTCTATTATGTATGAGCGAGTGATGACGCCGAATTATTAGGTTATGCATGCTCCCAGCTCAGACAAATGTGTGGTCTTTGCCCCCAAAAGTTTGGCCAATGGATAAAAAATGTTGCGAGGATTTGTGGAGTGGGAAAGTTGTGCAAACAGTGGATGTTTTGATTCCAATCAAGGGCCAGTGTTGTCGGTCTGGCCACTGAGTGTTCAAATGACGGAAATTCGCAAAGTTTCCAAAACTTGACTTAGATTTGGAGTTATTTTCGAATTAGTGTGTGGGCAGATTGTTTGAATCAAATCGAATTGAATTAGGAAGTGATTGTTTGCTCTGCGTTTAGCAGCTTTAAAAGGCAAAAGTTACGTCAAATTCTGGTTAAACAAAAAGTTTAGATAACGGTCGATCAATTGAAATCGATTGAAAAATGCGTCATAACAAAAAAGTTTGCTGATAAACAAAAACTTGGCGAGTTCAAAAATGAAAAATTTGTGTTGAAACTTGATCTAAACAAAATGCGTTAAAGACTTTTCAAAACAACTAAAAGCTATCAAGTTTTATGTCAAGTTTCAAAACCTGAACAGATCAATTTTGAGCTGAAGTGTGCCATAGATTTTTGAGGCCAAAGTTGATCACAATTGTTTGCAAAGATTTCACAATTCTCCAATCAACTTAAACAATCAGCAATGAACAAGGAAAAAGTGCGTCAACACGCGGAAAACAACTTTCAACTGTGTATGTGAAAGAAAAACCCGAAAATAGGTCAGTTTTTGGCCTCCGTGGACACGCTGTCCTCAGCCAAACGGACGGAAGAGCCAAGTGACGTCGGTCGGAGTTTGGCGGGTGCAGTGAAGGAATGAAAAAATGTAGTCAAAAAGGTCCCGGCAGAGAGGTCAAATGGTTGAATTTAACGAATTTCCTGGGCTTCTTTGTTTTTGGTAGTTTTTGAAGGAAATGAGCGGATTAGGAGTCAAAAGAAAAAGTAAACAATTAATGAGATTTGATAATTATAGAAATTCTAAGTGGACCGAAAAACGCATAACACGAGTTTTTGGCTTCCTTTTCAATGCAATTAATTGAAATTGATTGAAACTAAACTTTAAATAAATCAAAACACCCCACACCTTCATTTCCCGCCAAAACCCCAAATATGCAACAATGTTCAGCACACGCTTACCAAACGTCACTGGCTCAGGTTTCCCGATGAACGCCAAAAGTGGACTTGTCTGGTCGAAAACCACGCCGACGAAACGTGTGAAATACAAAGTTATTCGAAAAAACAACAAAGTCAAATGAAGCTCGAGTGCCAAAGATAAAGAAGCAATTAAGTGCATTCGATTTGCGAATTGTCGTTAATCTGTTTGCTAATTAACTCAGTGGACAATAGAACAAGTCACATTGTGCCGGACAGCTACAATTTGGAAAAACTGTCAAAGGAGCAGTCTGATGATCGGGCAGAAAACATAAATCAAACTAGATAATGCCATCATAAAACGATAATCCGCTTGCACCTAATCAAGAGACTGTGAATTCGACTACGAGGAAAACACCCACACATTTTAATCACCGTTCGGAGAGCACATGTGCCGTCGCAACAATTATCAAATCCGCGACAATTATGCAGACTAATTACACAAGCATTCACCTGCAAATTAAATCATGCGTCCAGACAGTCAAAAGAGTTCGGAGAATGCGTGCAAAAGAACAGGAAATGCGAAACCTTTTTGTTAAAATTAGGAGCCAAAACTAATTAGCTAACGGATTATGAATATGGAGTGGAAGACTCGCAAATTGATTGATTAACTGTGTGAATGGATTAAAAGAATAACAAATGGCATGCGTGAACACTTTAATGCATTTTAAATGGGTTTTGAGAACTTGGCTGGATCTTTGAAAAGGTTTAAAGAACATAAACCTCAAAACCTAATCAAGCTAAAAACATTGAGTCCAAGTAGCCATTTGAACAAAGATCTTTTTGATTAAAGTTTTCAAGTTGACTTCCACACGCAATTCAGAATTTTTGTTCCTAACCGCCAAACTTTCAAACCAGATGGCCAACAGTCACATGTCCTCACACTTAATCCACAATTGCTTTGACCCGATTAGCATGCAATTAAAAGTGTGGCTAGCGTTGAAAGTACACGCATCCTCGCATTTCACCTGTCCTCGTCTTTTCAAACAACACACACGAAATGGCCACGCTGGAACCAAAAGTGCAGCAAAAAGGAGCCAGCGGTCGAGTATTTTGCGTAAAGTTGAGCTCGCAATTTCAAACTAATTTCATTTGCAACGAAAGAGTGCAAATTTTAAACCGACTGTGTAAGGAAAGCTCAAAAGTCCAAATTAAAAATTCGTACAGTGAGCAAAGCAAATGCATTAATTGCAACAAGTTATAAGCTTTAAAAGACTTCACATATTTAATAGTCCGTGTGCTTTTTTGAATGGACAATGAATTGAGCAAGTTTTATATGCATCTACAAACTATTGCAAAAACACCGGTTCCGAAATACTTGATAAGTTCTAGAGCAAATGCAAACACAATGCCTAATTAATTTTTAAAATTTGTATCTTGAAAGCGGAGTTTGTCAAAACCTTGTCTAAAACAAAGATTAGCTGCCACACAAGTTTTGTATTTGATTGCGAAAAACTCCAAATTGTCCGACTTCATTAAAATTTTCAAAATCCGAGAAAACAAACAGGTTGAGTAATAGTCACTAATTAAGCACATGATTTATTTAAGTTTGGAGTTTGTTGTCTAAACTTTTTGTTTAGAAACATTAAATAATAATAATTCTAATTAAGAATGCAAGCGCATGCTTTAGAAGCTCGTGCGCAAACTATAAATGTTTGATAGATCAGGTTAGTTTAACTCACGAGTAAAGGCTTGTTTAAAACACCGGTTTCATTAAATTTACAAAATCCCCCCCCCCCCGCGCCCGGCCCGCCCCCCCCCCCCCCCCCCCCCCCCCCCCCCCCCCCCCCCCCCCCCCCCCCCCCCCCCCCCCCCCCGGCCGCCGGCGAACCGTAGTTTAAAATTTATAAGCATTTGTTTTAAAGGTTAATGCAAATGCGCAATCAAATGCGTGAAAATCGAAGTAACTAAAAGACCTCAAAATAGCAAAGAACTTCTTATTTCCCAATTAAGTGTCAAAAAAGTGAATAATTGGACACGCAAGTTGGAAACGGACCGGAAACGACGATTCGGGTCTAATTGCACAACACTGCATGCAAAAAACAAACGAATGGACCTAGCAGTTGATTAATTGGAGGGTAAAAACAACAGGGAACTCAGAAATCGCTCGCCAGTGAATCATCGACAACCATGAGAGGGAGGAAAACAATGACGCGTTGTTTGCGAGGCGATCAGTTTGGAGCAGAAAAAGAGGACGGTGCGTAAAATTGGCGGGAATCTTCAGCCTTTATTGATTAAGAGCTATAATCATTTACAAGAATGATTAGCTTCCGGTAAACACTAGTTTACGAAAATCTAATTGACACCTCGCAATTATCTATTGTGATTGCATTGCAAAACGCTTGTGGAATGATAACCGACCTTCTGGAATTTGTTTTTGCTTGCGAAAAAATCTGGTCTTCGGTTGTTTTTCGTCATTTATGGAGGTCGATTTCGAGGGCAATTGGCTTAATGAAAGTGTGTCTGGTCGCTTTTGAAATGACGACTATTAAGGATGCTGTTATTAATTAAACCAAACAAAAGTATTAAAAACAAGCTTAAAACCCCCTTCTCTTTATAAACAATCGGAAGCTCGCGTTGTGACCGAAAGCTAAACAACACCGAACATTTATTACACGTGGCAGGTCGGTGCACCCGTGAATCTGCCCACCAAAATGGAAATCAGAGCACATTCATATGAATTGATAAAAGTCGCCGAAAGACATGGCAACAAGTTTGCAAAAAATCGAAAGTCCGCCAGACGTTCCGTCCAACAAAGTTTCGGCAGCGCCCACACACGCAGAGTCCATTTTAGTCTTGCATGTGTTTGATGGAGCGAGAAAATTTCGAGGCAAACGGGAAAAATTTAAGAAAAAGCCCAAAATTGGGTGCATGAAAATCCGCTGAATAACCCTGAAAATAGCCTTGTGGGAATTTATGGCGGTCTACGTTATTTTGGGGTCAATTAGGAGGGAACAAATTGCAAACGAATAACCTAAACGGCCAGTGTTGCAAAGCAATGAAAAGAATGCAAATTAATGGAAATTATTATAGAAACTTGAGCACATCGACCAAGTTGAATTGTTCAAACGAGTCATGAAGTGGACTAAAATGTCAGTTGTTTTTGATAGGATTGATACACAACTTGATCAACATGTGTCGACAAAAAGTATCAAAAGATTTGAACAATCTCGACTTTTATATGCAAAAGAACAAAAAAGTTCAAGCGCTTATCATTTTCATTGCTTTTCAAAGCCTATTGTTTCCGACACATAAAGAGCAAAAGCTTGTTCAAACATAAAAATGACCAAAAGAATTGAAAATTCCGCGTTTTCTGCATGAACCCAAAGGTTTTATATTTAAACAGACGTACCGGAAAGCAACGTCAAAACAATTGGTGTCTGGAAATCGATGACACATGGGTAGGTAAACGAAAAATAGCCGGAAATTGATAATGATAGGAATAGGGTCGATTTGTAGCGTCGCAGAATTCAAGTTCCGCCCCGTTGAAGCATGATAAAAGTCCAAGAAACGTGACCGATCGAATTGCGGACATTTTTGGTGAGTTTTTTGAGAAAAACAAACAAAACGTTGGGTGATATGATGAATTAATTGAATGGAATTTAATATATGCATACGTGTTTGATCGTTAATTTGGAAAAACCAATCAAATTACATTTGGGCATTGTTTGAAACAAACTTCAGTTGCAAGTCAACAAATAGCTCAAAATAACTTGCAGGTAAATAAACTCAAAATACCCAAAATACCAAGCGACCCAAAAACTGCGTCAATTAAACACCAACAGTGGAGAAAACTTCGAACAGATCAACAGTGAACTGCAGCGGTCCGGCGTAGAAACTAAAATTGTTGCGCACACAAAGTTCTTCTGTTTTTGACGTTTCCAACACTACCACACTTTTCCACCACAACGTCAATGGTCGCAGACAAAAGCAAACAATTCGGGCCACCCACTAAGGTAAAACAGAAAAAGTTTGAAATGTAGAAGCAAGTTTTAAAGCGCGTTCGGAGGTCAAATAAGAGGACTTTAATTGCTTCGAATGAGTAAAAGAAATCATGCAATTCACAAGTATAAATTTAAAACAACTAACCTTTCTTTGCGCTGCACGACTCCGTCGAACCTGCACTGGTATGTTACAAAGAGTCCAGCACAAATCAGGCCCTGGCAATCTAAAAATAGTTGATTAAGTTCTATGTAATCAATGGAATTTGCTCGATAAGTTTTATGTTTAATTGAAATAATATAATTGCAACTTAAAGGTCTCAAATTAACAAGAAAATTCAACAAAACTCCAATTTAAACTCAAAAATCCAAAGATTCTGGCGGAAAGCGCCAACTTGCAACACCGAAACAACGACCACAGTCAGTGCAAGAGACAAATGAGTGGGCGCAATGTTTTCGTCGGTCACCAAGCGTGGAGCGAGCGCACAAAATAGAAAGCAAACAATGTCGACGCAAAGGACGAGGAATTGCGGTGCACTCTCGCCTCACAGAATGAATAAAATGAATCACCCGCACCAAAAGAGCGAATGAAAAAGAGGATGAGCATGGGAAAGTCAGTTTTCAGATTTTAAAGCTCTTTCTTGACTTGTTTGATCAAGGTTTGTGTCTCTGTTGGACAAAGTAGTTCAAGTAAAGTTATTCAAGCACGTTGAAAAGTTTTTGGCTCTAAGACCTTTCAAACCACTCAAAAATGACCATTCAACTCTCTCACACACCAAAATAAACCGAAACCAAACAATGACAAATTCAACAAAAGTCCTCTTCATTGTTGGAATTCGATGACTTTGCTTGTTTGCTTAACGCCAACAATTGCGTAGAATTTTACATCATCACCCAAAACCTCAAAAGGTCCAAATCAAACTATTAACTCAAATTGATTTAACTGTTCTGGTCGGTCGAATTGAATAAATTTAATTATTGCGTGAAAGAAAAGGTCCAAATGCACCAAATCGAGTTACTTAAAATAATCTTTCAAACAAAGAATCAAAAATTTGTAGCGAAATTCAAAACATGTATCAAAAACTATTTTCGGAATAAGAGAAACAAAATGTTGTAGCCGACAAATTAAAAAGAGATCAATAAAACCACTTTAAACACGTCTAAACAAATTTAATTTGTAAGGACCGAAAATACTCAAATGTAGCTTTAGCAATCAGGACCAAAATCTACGGAAACTCCAAATCTGGTAGCTAATTTATCACGTGTAGGCAATAAAAGTGTTTTTCGTCAGCAAGTTGAATGGTCATAATAAAAATTGGCGTTAAATTGAATAAACTGCGGGGTTCTTCGAGCACCTGGACAACAATGACGGCAAGTATTGGCAAAAACGTCAAAAAATGGAAATTATGGAGTTGGTGTTTTAAATTTTACAAAAAAGTCACTCAAACGGAAAATTGATTTGGAAGTTTGTGTGAGCAAAGCAATTGAGTAAAATTAAACTTGAATTGAGGACAACCCGGCTAGTTTCTAACACATTAAAAGTCTACTCACACAATCTCGAAACAAGAACGCAAATCAATTAAACAAATCACTTTCTAGAATTAAAAGCAGTATAGGCTGGAGGTGTGTTGTTAAATCTGGACGTCTCAAACCTTCGGTTCTTGTGCCAGCAAAAGAGCATCAAAAATTAAATTCAAATTACAAAACACGAAATCGGCTTTCATTCAGATTAATGGCGAGAGATCTTGCAAAAAGCACAAAAAACATTCGAAAACATGTTGCCTTCTTTGATGTTTTCATAAGACGCTCACGCGGTTTCACGTTCAATTAAGAAAGCGTTTTAAAAGATCTTGCTAGGAGAATATCGAAAATGCCCGAAAAAAATAAGTTTAAACACAAGGAAGTAAAGAAAAGGACACGTGAAGATTTATTTATCCGTTTTAGTTGTGCATTTCCACAAATCGGATATCAAGATTTTAGTATTTCATAAAAAGTTAATTGAACGTACACATGAAACTAAACAATTCGAAGGAATCAAGTCTAGACATTTAAACTCTACAGAATTTTTACTAAACGCTTTGCGTGAAAAACTAAGAGTCTAATCAGTGTGTCATAATCTACTTACATCGAAATCAGTAACGCTTTAATCAATTTCATAACGAGCGCTGAGTCAAAAAAACAAGAAGATTTAGTTAATTAGTAGAATTTTGAAACTCGCAAATCGTATTAAACGTTCAGAGGCTTAAATACTTGCTGCTATAAATACAAAAATTGCTAGAATCCATCGCATTTTGATACGGCAACTGAGCATTAATGCTCTCGTCCATCTTCTCAAATTTACAATCCAAAAAATCGGCTTTTCGGCTATTTTTAAACAAACACAGGGTGCTCAACAATAATTAGCAAATTGAAAACTCGAAAAGTAAACAACACGTCGCAGAAGAGTTGCTTTAAGTGCCAAAAATAAACAAAAAGTGAATGGAAGACAAATTATCATGAAAAGCGGAGGAGTTTTGTTTGTTTTTTGAAAATGAGTTCAAAAAGCAAATCAATTGCGTCAATTAAATAAGCTCTTGTTGAATTCTGATTTTTGAGACTACTTTTGTAAGTTGAGATTAGTGTTTTTGTAGACAAATTGCTTTAATAAATAGAATTGGATTAATTCTTGGAGGAATTTCTAAGCTTTTGATGTTTCTAGAAGATTCTAATGTTTGTAAATTAAAAATTACACGAATGCATAAACATAAAAACTTACTGAATTGGTTGAGCAGTAGGAGGTTGTTGAGCGGATTTGCGTCCCGGAGTAGTTGGAGTTTGAGGCAACGGCGGTTTGTGCAAGTGAGCAGCCACACGCAACTCTTTTTCCAGCAAACGAATCCGCTGATTTAACCAATCAGGTGGTTCTAAAACACAAACAAATTAGTCAAGTTCTTTCAAATTAGTTGAAAGTTTTGAATAAAATTGACACGGTTGCTAATGCATTTTGTAACAAGAGTTTGTTTAAAAGTAAGCAATAAAGCCCAAACTACAACGTCTTAAAACATCCTTCCGTTCGAGTTAAAACAAAAAACGCAATGGAAGACAGCATTGCAAGCTCCCAAAGGATGGAAGAAATTTGAGTGAATCCCCCGCCAATTCTTTCCCGAGTGTGATTGAGATTTAAGATAGCGTCCGCGCACAATTAAACCAAAACCGGGCCCTTTAATCGAGTTTATGAGCTTCCGAGCTGTCACAGTGAAAATAAAACCTTTTGATGTTTAAAATGTTCTGCTTATTTAATGCTCAACTTTTGAACAAAAACACGTCAGTTCAAGTACCCGGAAAGTCGCTCAGCATGGTCGGCCAATCCCTAGATGTTTTCGACAACGCAAAGTGACGAATTTCTGAAACGTCCAGTCAAATCAACCTAACCAAAAGGAGTGCCCGTGACGCAAAGTAGAGACAGACAGATCAGCAAAAATCATGAAAAGAGTGAGAATTCGCGTAAACGTGTGAATCATGGGAATAGCTTTGAGGGTGGGTTTAAATGACGCTTGTTTGGGTAAAAGCCAAACTTAAATCAAAACTAGATTTCTAACATTAAAATCAATGAACTAACGAGCCAATGAATGACTTTTTACCGCTGAACATACAACAAACGTTTTACAGATAACTCTAGAGCCGGACAATTTGATAAACACAAAATTATATGTCTTTTTCCGACAATGCCTCTAAAGTGAATCACCGCCAACATATTAACGTCTTTTAATTGCTTAATTGATTCGAAAAACTATGAGTAAAGCTTTAGAATTAAAACGCAAGTTACCAGAAAAGCGTCAATATTTATGTACAACAGCCATAAACAATATTGAATACATTAAACCCCACGTTCAGTTCCAAACAATTACGCCTACTTCCGTAAAAATTAAATTGCAAATGTTTCAATGAATATTCAAACTAACACTCACGTACTTCAAAGTTCAGTTTCAAAAAATCGAAAATCAACAAGCCTACTAAAAACTGCAAATTGCCAGCATACTCGCCAACTTTATCCATAACAACACGCATTTTGATTTAAAATTCAATCAAACGCCGTGTGTTGCATCCAAACACACAACATTCAGCAGACAGTCATGAATCAAGTCAGTGAGTTAATGCACGCAGCAAATAAGGAACGGAAGCACAAATACGAAGAAAACACAGCGGCGATTTAAATATCAAATAGGCCAAATGTGTGCAAATCAGTGTGCGGAATTCGAATGCTCCCGTTTTGTTTCTATTTTTACTGGAAGGTGGCGTGGAATAAATGTTGTTAATCACAACGCTGGAGAGTAGAAATTTTCGAGTGGACTGATAAAACACGGAAAATGGACTTTTACGTGTGCAAAAACAACTTGCGATTTGATTGTAAACAGTAAATGGGTTGTTAAGCTTCCAGCAGTTTAGATTTGATTGATAAAAGCTATTTAACTTTTATAGCATTGCGGCACTATTCAGTTAAGCATTCCACTAGTGTCGAGACCTTTTGTCTGTAAATAACAAATATTGGTTGTTTAAAGCACTAATTGTTTCTGTAAATAACGTCTTTTGTTGTTTCTATTGTATAGAATTTGAAACATTTAGATGTTAAAAGTGTTTCGAAACGGTTAACTTAAAAGAGAAGTTTAAACAAAGTCTAAAGCTTATACTAATTGGTAGTCAGCAAAACAGCCGACTTGTCAAAAACCAATTGGCCTCCGAGGCATAAAAAGTCACTAAACTGATAACCTCCTATGCAAAAGAAGTTGTCAGGGTCAGTTGTTCTTAAAGGCTGTTCAGTCACAATGCAACCTCTCTTTCGCGAGAACTCATCAAAGATCAACGGGCAAAAAAATGGAAAACATGCTAGCGGTTTCAATGAAACACTCTTTGTGGATTGCTATTACAACAAGGCAAACTAACCAGATGATTTTTATCAGAAATAATGAATCAGTGTGAATGTTTTGTTGAAAATAACGGAATTGTCAGAACACATTTAATGCATAATGAGCAGCTCCTAACTCAACAATAAGGCATTTCAAAACACCCGGCAACTCGATACGGAAAGAACCAATTCCAAGGAACTGACCAAGCGCACTCACAATGATCTTTAAAACGGGCGAACACCTTTTCTCGGTCGCGCAAACGTGCCAAACACCAGTACGAGTGTAAAAGACCGAATAGTTTGAGTTTTTCTATGTGAACAAGTTCGCCCAAAAGAGATCTTCAAGGTTCAATCATTTGAATAAACATTTGAGTCTATTGAAAACTTTTAATCAAAAAGTGCGGCTCTGGCTTTTGTGGTGAAAAGAAAAGCCGGTTTTGATTCGGAAAGCTTGATTGAGCCGCCAAAGAGGGTGCCAACGCAGAGTTTATTTATTTGTTTTTCTACCTAGCGGAATTTGAGAGTACGAATTTCTAGAGCAAAGACGTTTTTATAAACAACTAAATTCAACCAAAACCTTTTAAAATAAGAAACCCGAGTGTGGAGCAAAAACAAGCGCAAACAATCGATAAAAACTACTTTGTCACCCAATTGTTGTGCTCTGTTCTTATTTGGGCGGTGCGCAAAATCCTCTAAACTTTTTGATTGATTGGCGGGTCGCTTGCTTATGATAAACTCCAATTATAATCATGCGCGACAAATGAGCGCAGGAAAGAGCGGCACGGTTTATCTGAAACTTTCGGTTCAATTTGAGTGAAATTACCAATTAAACAGTCTTTTCAATCAAGCACATCGAAGTTGTTACTAATTTTTTTGCCAATCAAAACGTTTTCACACAATTCAAATTTCTAATTGTTCTGCACAGGACCCAACCCCGAACATTCCAGCACACAAAAGCTTCACAGAATCACGTTCAATTAATTAAGGTCGGCGGAAAATCACCGATAGCAGACAGAACTTATTTTGTCCCTCCACGCAATTGACGTTTTTGGTAGAAAGTTTCGCGGTCAACTTTTTCGTTCGCTTATCAACTACACAAAGCAATGCGACGTCAATGCCAACTTGTTGACAGTTCAGTTGCTTGTTGCGCTAAACGGGGCAAATGGTGGTCAGTGACGCAAGCAGGAAGAGTTTTTGGCGAACCTTTATGATAATCAACAAAAGTGGGTCCTGCTCCTAGTGCTTTTAATTAGTTCTGTGGAAAATGTGCGTAAAAATAAAACAAAGGAATGACAAAGTTTCTGAAGATAAGTTAAATAAGCTTTGCAAATAAACAAAATCATATGGTGAATTGCGTAAACTGGAGCGGAAATAGGGCAAAGTTTTGAAAAGTTGTGGCAATCTACGCATAGAAAAGAAATGAGATTAGATTTTGACGTATTCTTTAATCACAAAAGAGCCAATTTTCAAATTGAAATGCATACACAAAAATAACTAAAAACTGTAAGTGCGCATGCCTTTTAAATAAGATCTAAAAGTTTGAACGCCGAATCCAAGAACAAAAAGAAGTTCGCAGAAAGCAACTGAACGTCTAAATTGGCGACTTCAAGGTCACAAGTCTACCTGTTAACGCTGTTTATTGTCAGGTTCAAAACCGTCCATTTACACGCAGTTTTTGTGATGGCGAGTGCACAACAAGACAGATCATTTTGTTTTTGTCCGAAGACTTTTTATATGTGGGTTAAATGACGATTGATGCACCAGAGAATGTTTCAAACTTACTTTTTGCGTATTGTACAGCTTCACGATAACAATGAAGAGCGTGTTGGAATTGGCGGTGTTTTTCGTACAAACGTCCAAGCGATGCCCAAGATGTGCACTTAAATGAGTTTTGTTGAAATTAATAAGTTTATTTGTGCAAGTACTTACATGTCTACGATCTAGTTGAACAGCACAAGCAAAAGCCTAAAAACAAAGTGTTTTTAAACATCTCAAAACTTTCTATAATCACTAACCTGTAAAGCATCTAATGGTTGTCTTTGCTGCAAGTACAGTTCTCCGATGCCAAACCTAAACGATCAGACAAATTATAAAGATCTGTTATATTTAATTACCAGGTGTTTGAATCGGCATCAATGTCTATAGCTTGTCGAAAGTTTTCAAACGCAAAGTTTGCACTTTCTTCTTGTGAACGTTGAGATACAACACGGCCCAAGTAGCACAATGATCTTGCGTTTCGTGGCTGAAAAACATATATGTGCTTAATAAACGGTCAAAGTATACTTACTTGTCGCTTTAAAGCTAGTTGAATAGATCTTTCTGCGGCAGCTAATAACTTGTCTTTCTCTTCTTTATCCTCTCTGTCCAATGAAACTCGGAAATTGATCCAACCTGAACAGAAAGATGCAAATTAATTCAATGATTCAAATTTAAGAATCGGAATCAACTGTACAAACAAGACCACCGTTGAGGATTGAAAGAAACCCAAAGAATTGCAAGAAAAATGGCTGGTCATTCAAAGAGTTTACGACCTTCCCGCCAACACATTCCCGAAATGCCCTCCCATTTGTGTTAGCCGTTTTTTACCCATAACCTGTATCTCGAGTGGTCATAAATTAAGTCGTTTGTTGTTTGCGGAAAGTGAAAAATTGTGGCTACTCGTAGTTGTGTGTTAAAAAGTGCTTGGACATGAATGGGCGTTAATTTGTTTTACAGAATGAGTTTGTTGAAAGTTTAAAAGATTAATTAGTTGAATTGTACAAATCTAACAAAATGAATAAATATCGCCTAGCATCTGGATATAAATTATGCGACTTGTTTGTTCTGAAAACCCAGAAACAAAGTCTCACTTAATTGGTGCCTTTTCTTCACACCTAGCTTTTAATTGAACACTGCCGCAAAAATCGCCAAGGTTTATGGTTGTCCTTCCGACATAAATTCGAGAAGCGCTTTCTCAACTACCTTTTTTGAAAGATTTCGACAAGGCTTTGAAGTAGCCGCTTTGCACCTTTTGTGGAATTCGCGTTGTGAAAACGTCTTACCGAGTTGTCTGTAAGCAGAAGCAAACAGGTCATCTGGCAACGGCTTGTGGCTCAGCAATATCCGATACTCTTCTTTTGCGCGTGGAAACTCTCCGAACAAGTCAAAACAGTGAGCAATGTGCAATTGAATCAACGAATTTGAAAAGATTTGCATCTCTTGTTGATTGTTCAAAGCTACTCGCAAATGCTGAAATGTTTACTTTAACCTTTAAACGCGATGTTGTAGCATACCCGATAAGCTTGTTGATAATCTCCACAGCATTTATTTGCAAAATCCGAGACGAGCATGCACTTCAGTTGCCTTTGGATTAAACGGATAAGAGTAGAGGAATTGATTGAACAAAAGAATGCAACTGAAAGCCGAACTAATTAAAATGTAAAGCAGTTTGGAATGAAACTTACGGTCTCCAAACTCTAAAATGGAAGAAGCAGATGCCTAAACCAAACAAGTTTGCTGGATTTTTCCAAAATATTTCCCGTCCATGTCGATAAGCCATTTGAAAGGCGGACATTGCTGGAATTGAGACCTTTTGAGACTCGTTTTAAATTAATAACTACCTCTAGCGTAATCAAGAGCCAACAAGTGAACGTGTCCCAAATGTGAATATGTTTTATAAAGTTCTTCATTGTAGTTGAATCCTTCCATTTGAGCAGCATCTTCGTTTTTGGCAATTTGCAGTGTTTTCAACAAACGAGATTCATATGCACGTAAAGCCTAAAGAAATTACAACTTAAGATAGTTCGTAAGAATAAAACCTGATAAAGTTGGCCTTTTTCGCGTACAAAATCTTTGGCCGATGTGAGGAATTCAGTGTAGTTTAAACTAAAAGCACAAGTCAAAGCATTATTGTTTGAAATGTTAAACATAATCGTGAAAGCAAGATAAAATCTCTAAACTTCAAACAAACCTTGACAGTTCGTCAAACTTCTTGCTATTTTCTGCTTGCGCCTCGTCGTCTTGAAGCCGATCTTCTGCTCTTGTAGACGCGTGCATGATAATAGCGTCAGGAGGCAAAATTTTGCACAAATAGTTGAAGCAAACGAAGGCCAGTTAAAGCCAACCTTCTCGATTGAAAAATGCAAAACTTTACGAAGCGTTTGAAAGCGCAGCGCTGTCTCGACAAGAAGTTTATTTCGCCAAGCATTGCGGTTTTTTGCCGTTCAAACTGGCGTTTTGGGTTGCATTGGAGCTTTGTTAATTCTTACGCATCTCTAAGCTTGTTTTTATCTAAATTCGAGTCTAATCAAAATGCGAAGGTCAATGAACACGGGTGCGTCTTTAAAGCTTTAAAGTTATCTCTTCACATTTTGTTTTAGTGTTTGAAGAGTCTAACGATGGTGCGCTGGATAGTACTGGAAGTAGTGGAAATTTGTTGGATCGTGACACTTCATCTCTCCGTTTAACCAAGCGCTATCAAATATTCCAAGAACTTATGGAAACTGAGCAGAATTACGTCGAAGTTCTCAAATGTATTCTCACGGTTAGCTTTTGAATATTCCACAATTATATCTCTATTTAGAATTACAAAAGCGAGCTCGAAAACTTGGATGAAAACGAATGCAACAAAATCTTGAGCAATCACGAAATGCATGTTTTGTTTTCGCGAATCAAGCACATTTTGGAAACTCATGAACGGATCTTGAAAGTGTTGGAACGTGAAGATAGCGACTGGACTGGAAAGAACTTGATTGGCTATGCAATTGCGCATCAAAAGGAGCATCTCATAAAGAATTACGTTCCGTATATGAACAGCTACGACGAGATCTTGGAAATTCTCAAAAGAATCGAATCCAATCCAACGGCAGATCAGTTCATTAGAGTAATTTGAATATAGCTGATCCTTCTCATAGCAAATTGCTTTCAGAGTTGCGACTCCAAATCAACCAAGAAATATATGTTCAAAGACCTATTGATTCGTCCCATTCAGCGTCTTCCGTCGGTTGAAATACTGCTCAAAGAACTTCTAAAGGCAACGCCGAAAAACAATCCTGACTACAAGTGCATTGAACTTGCACGAGAAGTGATCATCGACGTCTTGTCCAAATCCAACGAAAATCGACGCGCTAACGATAATCATCACCAAACTTTGGAGACTATCAATAGCATCGAAAACTTCCCGGTAATTTAAAGAAATCAACACATCAAATATGTTCTTGTTTTTAGAATGACTACGTTCAATCAAACCGTTCATTCTACTGCCAGGCAGACTTCCAAATCCTTCACTCTGAAATGCCGACTTATAAGCGCTATCGCCGCTCAATTATTACTCTGTTTTTGTTCAACGACATTGTTTTTGTAAATTTAAACTTGGAACTAATGCATTTACTAAATGTTATTTAGATGGCCAAGCGACGTGATTACGTTCAACCCGCTTACAAGTCCGGCAATCATGGACGACTTAGCATCAACAGCTCGATGACATCACTCAATTCGTCAATCAATGATTTGCCGCGCACATTGAGTCGAAGCAGCTCGATAAGCACACTCAAACGAAGTCTTTCTTTCATTTCAAATTCGGTCAAAAATGAACGCAAACCATTCAAGTTCATCGAAGCTCTTTCGTTCAACAGTTTTCGAGACTTTATGTACATTCGTCAGGATGGACTTTTCTACGTGAAAATGCGTGACTCGATGGATGAAGGCCAAGTGACATTGAGAATTGCGTCCGACACAACAGTCGAGCTTGCCACAAATTTTATGCATTCGCTTTGCGATCTGGTAAGTGTTTTAACATTTAAAAGCTCAAACATTTGTTTGCTTAGATCAACTCAACTTCAAAACGTGAAGTCTTTTTGCGAGATATATCCGACTTGTTCTACGGTGAAAACACTCTTAACATGTGCGGCACACCTTGTGATGACTTGGAATATGTGCGCAAAACCAGGCAAGTTTTTAGTGCTTTCGAAATTAACCAACGCCGAGATCGCTTTGTTAACACATTTCAGTCACTTTGCTTTGCTTTTGCTTTTAATATTTTTTGCATAGTCTAATTCCAGAAATTTAGAAAGCTATTGATTAGAAACAGACTTAGAGCAAAGACCGATTTGGGCAATTGGATACACTTAATGAGTTGAGCTTTTAGGAAGTCGCCGCACCGAGAGTTTGCAAAGCCATCCATTCGTTTTGGAAGTTATAAAGTGTTGCGACCTTATTAATCCATTTACAAGTTGTGTCATTTTGTTTGTACACTTTATTCACTTATTCTTCTGGCATTTTTCTATTGCTCAAATGGTATTAACTTTGTGTGATCTCGAAGATATTTGATTTTTATGATAAACGATATTCTTGTTGGACTGATTGACAATATTAATTTGGTTGCTTCCGCGAATATTTTTAAACTGTAGTTAAATGTGTTTAAAACTTGATTAAAGGGTGCAAAATGGCTGAAAATGAACAGTTCCGACAAGATATGACACGCTTGAATCGCGACTTCCTTCTTTTCGTTACAAAGCATTTAAATGATAATCCGAATGCCGATTTGGAAAGTTTCAATGCAAAATCAGTGTTTACTTTTAAGTTTCAGACGCCGTCACTAAAAAGTTACATGAACAATCTTCAAAATTTGGACGAAAAATATGCGGGTGACAGCAAAGAAAATTATCGGCCACTAATTAAACGCCCCGTTTTGCCGATCAACAAAAATCTTCAACAGCTCAAAAAACGCATTCAACTTGATCCTACTGCCGAGAGTCTTTTACAAAGTCCGCAAACATCGTCAGTTTCAAAGAAAACTTAAACTAATGTACAGATTTAAACATAGTCCGGATAGAATATTGAATAAATTGTATATTTTGCATAAATCTTTATTAGCCGTATACGTACAAGTTAATTACAACGAGAATGAGCGTTTTTATTATTGTTTAGCGAGTGCAAAGCCAACTCGGAACTTAAACACTTTTAAAGTTAGATGCAAGAGAATATTGAAATTACCTTCTTGACATCATGAATTTGGCACCACTGTCTAAATTCAAACGTTTTAAATATAGTTACTCAAATATCCTAAAGCCAACCTCACAAACGGATTTCCCAAAATAAATAGATCACCGAAGTCGTCCGTGCCCGACATGGCCAGAATACAAAAGTCTGATTCTTTCAAGAGCAGTTGATTTGCCGAGATTGGATATTTGAGACCGTTGATGCGCAAAGTCACAGTGAATTTTTTGTTACATGGAAGAATGTAAAGACCCGAAGCTTGGAGTGGCTCCAATAGAAAGTGCGATTTTGTCAACAATTCTTTGCGGACCAACAATAAATGAAGTGCTTAAAGTGATTAGTTACTTAACATTAATTCGGCAAACACATATCTGTATCCGTGATGGCATCGACAATTTCATCGTTTTGATAACCATTCACGCCAATACCCTGCAACTGAAACCGCCAGTGTACTGCATTTGGATCTACGTTAACCCAGCCTTGAATTGCTCGGCAGTGTTCTTTGTCCAATCCGCCCAACGTAATCAATCCACCGTTTTCACACGATCCATCACACTTCCGCATGTAACTTGTAAAAATTGGGCGATCCATTAGACCTTCTTTAACAGCTTGTTGAAACACCGGTAGCGGACTGCCTTTTTGTTGAACTAAAAGTTCAGAGTTTAGTTAAAGAATAGTGACTTCAAACTTACGAGAAAGGCCAAGTATACCTTCATTGGAGTTCCGCAAATGCTAGCAAAAAGCTAATGTTTTTGATATTAGCAAGCACATTAGCTTTTCGAGCTAACATTCTTGCTAGCGTTTTTTGATAGCATTTGCGGAACTCTAACCTTCGTCTGAAAATGTCATCCGTTTCGCGCCACCAAAGATTATTTTATTCTTCAATTTTAGTTGCTTTCCACTCGGATCTCCAAACTAAATGTATTTCGAATATTGTTTATACTTTAAAGCTTACAGCAAATTTGTCTTTGAAGTAGACGCCATGTGCAGAACCAGTGCCTTACAATCAAAACAACTTGTGAATAAAATTGAAATTAAGTTTTTATACCATATTCGATGTCAAAAGGCTGCTTGATCTCCTCGGATGTTAAACTTTTGTTTGGATTATAGAGACTTGTTTGGTCTTTGCAGTTTTTTACAAATAACCCCGAGGCCTTACAGCCAATTAAAGGAACCCACAACAGATCTAAACTTAGTTGTTTTTACACTATTCATCTTTAAAATCTTGCCTGATCCGGTGTCTAAATTAAAACATGATTTGTAATATATTAATTTTAAATGTACCGAAAATAACCGGGAACGCTTTGCGGTGGAGTACCGAGTGAAATGATTCCTAAAAAGCATAAATTTGAATATTCGTTAAAGCCTGTTTTCTTTTATTTGTTGTTTCATTTCGTTTTTGTTCAGCGCGACTCACGATGCGCAAAAATACTCAGTCACCGCCGCCTGGACGCCAAGAAAGTCAACCGTCCAAGATGGGAAAAGTTACCTCGAATGCACCAAACATTGTAAGTTTTTTCCAGTTGTAATGGGATAATGTTTTGTTTTTAGGCAGCGAGCAAAAACAACAATCTCAAAACATTGCACAAACCGAACGAGAAGAAAAATGCAGAACCAGAAGTTGAGGACAAGAAATCCAATTCAGATTCAGTAAGTCTTTTAAAGTTTTTAAAACTGACAATTTCCGCATTTTAGAACAGTAGTAGCTCAGGCCAAGAAAACACAAGTAGTTCGCCTAACAATCCAAAAACTCGCATTCAAACTGTAAGATTTGATGTCACAGATTTTGCCTTTCTGGATAAACTCATCATTAGACTCATGAGCGCGCCTGAGAAGCCTGATACCAATGTCAAAGACCCAAAGAAACAGTAATTTTGCAACAACAATAAGCATTAAACTCAATCTTTTTAGAAATGAGTTTGCACAAATTGCATCTGTTCAGTTGAGTTTGGGAGAATTGGAAAAGCTTTGCGAAATGGCTATTCAAAGTTTTAAAAGTCAGTCTACATTGTTGATTATTGATAGCTCAAGTCTTCCTATCAATATTGTCGGCGACGTTCACGGCCAATTTAACGACCTGAGAGGAATATTTCATCGATGTGGAGCTCCGAACATGCAGTCATATTTGTTTTTGGGCGATTACATTGACCGAGGCATTCAAGGAATTGAGACATTTGCTTTGTTGACGGCACTCAAAATCAAATATCCAGATAAAGTTTACATGTTGCGTGGAAATCATGAAGATGCGAACACTTGTGCAAGCTACGGTTTTTTGGACGAATGCATTCAACGTTACACTTTTGAAAAGGGCGAGCCGGTATGTTTAGTTTCGTAGCATTTTTGATCTGATTTGTTTCAGCTTTGGCGCAAGTTTATTGACGTTTTCAATTGGATTCCGCTGGCCGCTCTTTTGAACAAATCTGTTTTTTGCATGCATGGAGGTATCTCACCGCATCTACAAACTCTAGACGAAGTAGCAAAAGTAAGTCACATTTGATCTGTTTGTGAATCAGTTGCTTGTTTAGATACAAAGACCGAGCATTGTTCCGCCGTATGGTCTCGCTTGCGACCTTGTTTGGGCAGATCCGAATGGTTAGTAATTGTTGTCTAACTGCTCTAATTGTTTGTTTAGAAGAAAATCTTGAAGGCTGGGCAATGAGCAAACGTGGAGTTTCTGTATTGTTTTCCCAGAAAGTGGTGGAGACCTTTTGTCAAAAAAACAAAATTGATTTGATCGTTCGAGGGCATCAATTAACGAGACAGGTTTGTTTTATGTTGTCTAAACTTACTTATTTACTATTTGTTTAGATGCTTCTAAGTGGATATCGTTTTCACGCAAAAGGCCGCGTTGTGACAATTTTTTCAGCGCCAAACTATTTGAACATGAAAAATGCAGGCTGTGTTCTCAAGATTTCCAAGAATGTAAGAGTTTATTCGATTATTTGGCTAATTTACTTGATTTAGATGAAATGCAGATTTGTTGTATTCCGCGTTAATCGACGTCAAAAGCCCAAAAGTTAACTTTCTCTGTATTTACTGACACGCATAAAGTCTGATTTTTTTCATGTTTGGTGTTTTTCTATTGAACTTATAAGTTTATAACTGACCTTTGTATTCGATGTCTTGATTGTTTTCAAGTCTTTGGCCGAATTTGTCGAAAATTATTTTAGTTGGATCGCTCGTATTTGCTAAAAGTGGAGTGAAAAATAGAATTGTAATTAATCACTTACTTAGCATGCTCCTTACAACTTTCTGAACTGGGATTCGAAGAACAATTCCATTGATTTGAATTAATTGACACAAAAATATTAGAGTGAGTTGCAGAAACATATCTGTTGGAAAATTAACAAGCAAAAAGAACCAGGTTCGAGCTTTAAATATTCCTAGACTTACACGGAAAATCCGCTAAAGGAGGTGCATAACTCTAGACATAAGCGCGTGTATCACCCCTCAAACAGCCGGAGGCTATCATTAATCTCGACTAAAAATCTCACTTAAACGAGTGACCAGTTGCGTAATAACGAACAAATTTTCGAACTTTGAATCAAGTATTTATTTTGATAACAAACAACAGTCAACAACAAAATAGAATTTATTGGAACTTATTCTTCGTCCATTTTTTCGTCTTCACTGTCCGAGATAAGCTGCTCAAAAGCCAAATCATACTCTTCCAAACCTTTGTTTCGAACAGGCTGTTCGGCGCCGGGTTCGTAGATTTTGAGCTTTTCAAGATCCAACTCATCAAGCGAGTCTCCTTTTTCCTGTTTGTCCTTGTGAATTTGCTTGATCTCTTCGCTGATCATCTGAGTGAACTTTGAGTGCAATTGTTCGCAAGTTTTTAGCGCTTCACGCATAATTTCCTTGAATGTTTCACGAGCAAAACATCCACGCAAGTCAATGAATGATGCTTCGGCTTTGCCTCCTAAACAAGCTTAAAGTTAGTTTCAAAAATAAATATTCGGCAAATACCAACTGATCCGATCGTAACTGTTCCATTTGTATCCGGCTCATCCTGATCGCAAACATCTACAACAACTTCCTCATTGATATGTGTGCAATTGGCAACAGTCAAAATTCCTCGCATGTTAATTGAAGCGTCGATGAGGGCAAAATTAGCGGCATTCAAACAAACGGCAACATTGTTTCCATCGGACTAAAAAAATATGTTAGAACGTTGGATTTTTAGTCGAACGTTCAACCGCTGCTCCATTTGGTGCACATTGGTGTTCATTAACAGTCTCGTTACGACCCGGCAACTTCAGGCAATAAACACCGATGAACACTCAAACGGAGTGGCTGCCGATCGAACGCCAGAAAAAGAACTTACTTGCAATATTCGAAAAACGATATCAATGCGTGTTCGAGGGTAGTTGTCCAAAATGATGAGTTCACTCAAAACTTGCTCCAATAACAAATGCGTTTCACGATCGGCTCTTGCTTTACGCTTCTGTCGATCTGTGCCCGAGAAACGACTTCGATACATGTGGCAACGTAAAACTGCGGCATCATCCAATTTTCGCATTTTAAATCTTTGTAATGGACCAAAAACCGAGCATAACACCTTAAATTTAATAAAGTTAGCAAATCATTCAAACGTTTAAAGCAACCTTTGCACTTCCTTGTTCATACAAACACGATCCATCTGCATGTTTCATGACGTTTAATTTGAAACTGGTTGAACGGAATTCACTAGGCTCCCGGCCATCCGGTCGCAAATTAGTTGCTGGAACTCTATCAACTTGCTTAGTTGATTTCATCTAAAATCGTAAAATAAGACACATTAAGCTTGTGCAAATCAAAATATTGAGTTGAAATAAACAAATTCAGAAAATGAACACAACTTTGTAAGTATAAAGTTTATAACAAATAACAACAAAAACAGCAACAATAAATACACATCTATTCGACCTATTCTGTGACTAATTTGCAGTTATGTTGCCTTTTCCACATTTTCAGTCGGAGCTGTACTTTCAGCTGGTGTAGACTGCTGCGTTGCTTGAACTTCTTGTTGCTGGGCCATTGATGCAATTAAAGCTTCTTGTTTCTTCATTTGTTCCTCTTGCTGTCGGTTCATCATTTGTGGTGCGAGTTCGGCAAAAGCAACCATAAACCTTCGATTCACTCGCATCTGTTTGTCAATGCCTGAAGCAATAAGTTATAAACGTAGTTAGTTGCTTAAAATACGACGAAAAGCTCAAAACTCTAAAATAACCTACACTGCTGCGTACACTCCTGTTCGTCGTTATTCAATGAATGTTGATTAAATTCACGGACACATGCTTGAAAACATCGTTCGGTCAACGTGTTGTAGACACTTAGAAACTCTTTCAGCTGTCCAATGTTTGCTATGGAATCCATTCTTAAATCTCTGAATAAAAAATGAAAAGGATTGAAAAATCAAGAAATCGTAGACAAAACGCCAGATCTTTTCAAAACACCTTCTTTGTCAAGCTTGTTGTCAAATCGAAAGTCTCTAGTGAGTTTAGTTTGTATGCTAATTTAATAATTAAGTGGCAAGAAACGAAAAAACAAGTTCGTTCATTCTTTCATTTTGCAGTTAACTTGACGCTCGTTCCAAATGACCCAAACAGCAAAAGAGAAAGAAATGCCGCAAGTGATTAATCGGTTTGATTTGGACGAACTCATATGCAAGATCCTCAATGTTGGCTCTCCGGGTTGCGGGCTAACAAAGACTGTAAAAGAAGATGAAATTATTCAATTGTGTCAATTGGCACGTGAAGTCTTCATTTCTCAAGGATCATTGATTGAATTGGAAGCACCGGTTAACGTTTGTGGTAAGTTTTTCTAATTATGTAGTCATCAGTACATTTTCAATTTTTAAGGAGACACTCACGGTCAGTACTCAGACTTGCTCCGTGTTTTCAACAAGAATGGGTTCCCACCAGATGCTAACTATCTCTTCCTTGGTGATTACGTTGATCGTGGCCGTCAGAACATTGAGAACATTGCATTGCTCTTCTGCTACAAGATAAAGTACCCAGAGAACTTCTTCTTGTTGCGTGGAAATCACGAATGCGCTTCAATCAACCGGATTTATGTTTGTTCGAATTTTTTCAATTCAAATAAGTTATGTCGTTTTATAGGGTTTCTTTGAAGAGTGCAACCGTCGCTACAATTCAACTCGTTTATGGAACACATTTCAAGACACTTTCAACTGTATGCCATTGACTGGTTTAATTGGAGGCAAGATTTTGTGCATGGTAAGCTTAGTTTTCAAAGTTTAACTTAACTGATTTGGTTTAGCACGGAGGTCTCTCGCCGCAATTGGTTAGTTTTGATCAGCTCCGCACTTTGCCTTGTCCGCAAGAAATTCAGAATCCAAGTTTGGGCATAGACTTGCTTTGGTCTGATCCGGATCCAGCTGTCAAAGGTTGGCAATCCAACGCGCGTGGTGTGTCGTATGTGTTTGGACCAGACGTTGTTATTCAGGCTTGTAAGGATCTAAATATTGACTTAGTTGTTCGAGCTCATCAAGTCGTTCAAGATGGCGTAAGCTTGTCTTTTATTGATGAATTAATTAATTTTTCTGTTTAGTATGAATTTTTCGCCAACCGTCGGATGGTGACTATTTTCTCAGCCCCACACTATTGCGGTCAATTCAACAACGCTGGAGGCACGATGTCGGTTGACGAGAACCTTACATGTTCTTTCATGATCTACAGACCCACTGCAAATCCTGTTTGGTAAATTTGAAAAGTTGTTATCTTAATGATTTTTTACTTGTTTTAGTGTTGCCATGAAGACATCGAAGTAAATGAGAGAACATATGCATTGTCAGTTGTAAGCAAAGATTAGCAATAAACATTGGCAGGTCTTGATTCTCTACTGTTTTCACTTTAATGTCGCATAAATGCTTGAATCGCTTGTCCGTCTCTTTTATTTGTTTTGTGTTTGAATATGAATGTTTAGTCATTAGTTAAAAGTTCTGTGCAGTTTTAAACAAATGAAGTAGTTTCTAAATATTCGTGCATTTAAAACAATGCGTTTGTTAAGCTTTGATTATAAACAAAAGTGCACGTTGTCTACCTCACCGAGTTTTTAATCCACCATATAATTGTGTGAAAATGTGTAGGACTTCTTAGGCTAACTTTCACGAAAATCGATGGTTAGCGTGGCGTGTCGTCATTGCATGGAATTTGGCGGTTGGGAGCGCTTTTTGGACGGTGTCCAATAACTGTTCTGGATTAAAAATAGGTTTTGAATGTTTTATTGCTTTGTCTGGTCAACTTTGCTCACATTTTAATCGCAGCTTCTAAAAGTTCAAAGTAATCGCTCGCTTTGATTAGAATTCGTTTATTCTTTGTGCTCAAATTTCTGCTTGACATGTTTTCTGTCTAATTGATTTAGTGCTAGACTTTTTGGTCTCTCTAAACGCTAAGCTAGTTGTTTTGATGTATTCTACTCATTTCCGGATCTATTTTAGTATAAGGTTTAAGTATGCCACATTGAACGAAATTAATTACATTCGCAGCGCTTAATCTTTTACTCCAGACAGACTTCTGTCAACGTATAGACAGCTTTTGAAACGTGTTTATTTGGGTTGATTTTATTGGAGCGCTTGTTAGTTTTCGTGACTTAAGATGTTTTAAATGATAACTGAACAAGTAATATCGAATGAATTAAGCTTAATAGCTTACTTGCTTCGTGACAGTAACATCTCTAACTTTTTAGCTGCTGAATATTCATGATTTAACTGGATGCATAATGGAAACACATAAAAGCAGTCAAAGTAAATAGCGTTTTAGACTATTTTAACGAGCTGTCATAATTTTAGTCAAACTTGGAAGTCCGCGCAGTACTGGTCGTTCTACAAGATATGGCAACAGTCTCAGTTCGCCCAACAGACTATCACCACCGAAACACAAAGGCAGATCGATTGGCGGAAGATCACCAAAGCGTGGAAGCAGATCACCGGCCAAGGCTAGCCAAGAAGAGCGGCCAATTTATATAATGGAATTGCCCGCAGTTGAGCACAAATTTAAATGTCCCGAATGTAGTCACGACACATATAAGCGTGTCAATTTCATTCAACATGCCAAGAAAGAACATTCACGAGACTACGAAATATTTTATCAATGTATTGGGTGCCGAAAGCGTTTTGAACAGATCCGCGAATGCATGACTCACGTTTCGGCATGTAATCGAGTTCAAAAAGCAGTTGACATTGAAGCGGATAAAGGTGAGCATGCTCTGTTTATTAAATCAACACATTTAAATATTGCTTGTTTCTAAATATAATCAATGAAATTTCAGATAAACGTAAAACGCGCAGTCTCCGTTCTGGCGCTTCTCCTCTAACATTCAAACCATTTAACACTGACAAAGAACCCGGAAAGCCGTCAGCACTTATTGAGCCGAAACGAGTTAACGATTCAAAAGAAAAACAAATTGAGCCAACCAAAAATCAAGAAGCCGAATTGTTCAACTTGAATTCAAGTCAGAAACGAAATGCACAAAACGAAGAGTCAACTTCTGAGCCTTTCAGTGTGTTGTTGAAAGTGCCGCGCGAAGATGAACGTTTCTATTGTCCCCAATGTACAAAAGATTTCATTCGAAAAGATCGGGTTAGTTTTGAACAGTGTTTATAAGCCTTGATTTAACAAACTTTAATCACCATTAACTTTCAGACAATCAATCACTGTGTTTCTGAACACGGACGTAGTATAAACTTTGCTTTTCAATGCTCTTACTGTGATAAAACCTTCGACGAACTTCGAAATTCCAGCATCCATATCAAATTCTGTCCGAAAGCAAAGAATGCAGCTAAAACGGAACAAAAGCAATCAGGTGAGAAAGAAGTTGTCGAATAAGCTTTTTGAATCGATAAAGCATTTTAGCAGGTCCGAGTAAACCTTTAATCAATCATCGCCAATCTTTGCCCCAGCGTCCGTCACCATACACAGTGCCGACAACAAGCAAGTCAAGAGGTAAGAAAACTAACTGTTTCTTAACGTTAGAAGTTGTTTTTCACATATTTTAATTTCTAGACGGTTCTTATCGGCCTTCATCGTCCAATGAATCAACTTGGGAAATGATTTTCTTTACGGAACTCGGTCGATCGCTTGTTCAAAATCCCCAAAGTGCAGAATCGCTAGTCAAAGTCGTCCCAATTATGCGACAGATAACAAAAGAGGTTGTGACAAAACTTGGGCACTCGTCAGAATAATTCTCCTACCTTCACACACTTATTTTTACACATGGTGATGGAGCTTGTTGCGTTTAAAGTTGTGGTTATAGTTAATGGTTAATAAACGGTCTTAAGCTGATTGTTCTGTTGTAAAGTTAACGTTTACGTAAATGTCACACAATGCAATTCTAGATTTTAACAAAACAGATTTATACACACGAGAAAGAACATAGAATTTTACATGTATCCGTATTTTGTGCAGGCCGTTTGATTTGCTCCGAAAGAAAGGCAACTATAACTGGATGCTTTTTGTGAAGTCGTACTCAATTGTAGGAATGATTGTCTGGACGAACTTTAAAAAGATGACCAAATACTGCTGAACTTCCAGTTCTTTGCCCGATTCTGCGCACTGCTCAATCAAACGTTTCATGACTTCAGCATGCCGGCACGGGTGAATAGAAGCTAATTTTCGGTCCATATGTGGGTGAGTTTCAATTGTGATTGTTTTGTTGGCGTGATCTGCCGAAAAGTCCTCGTACATCTCTTCAACGGTCAACAGCTTTCCTTCCTCATTGTAGCCATCTACCCAAAAGCGTGGAACCTAAAGCACGTTGATCGACGTTTTTCTTTATTAAAGTTTACCTGATAGTATTTGTCATAAGTTATGTGCAAATTGTATGTCCGAGTCTTCAATACGTTGTCTTCTGTTACGGTCGTTTCTGCAGGAGCCGGCGGCTTGAAGCAGTTAGGATCTTCAACTTCATCACTAGCCATAAATTCGTCTAAATCAACGGGCGCTTCGTCGTCATCATCGTCGTTGTCTGTCACCGTTGGTTTTGGTTTTGCCGGCTCTTCCGTTGAAAGATCTTTGACTTCGGCTGCGGTTTCATTGGAGTAAAAGTGAGTATCCACCCATTCTTCTTGCGAAGCCTCGTCTTTAACAATTAACTCGAGTTTAGGGTCGTACTGAAGTTGAGCACAACGCCGAGTGCATGGAACTTTTCGCGTAAAAAGAAACTGCTTTTCGTTAGTTCTGAAAGCAGTGTAATTAAAAGATTGTCTAGAAATTAATTAAACATACCCAGCCGCCTTTGTCATGTAATCTTTTTCGTACGACTCGTTAGCAGCTTTACTCCAAGACCATGAAGGAAAATGATGAACGAGGTAATCGCCGGCAGCTACGAATTCTTCTGGCGTCAAAACACCAGTCTCGCGGAACTTAGATTCTTTGAGAATAGGAACAAATTTTTCACCAACGCTCAGCGCTGCACTTTTTAAACTATTCACCAGATTCTCCATTGAGGTAGTCTGAAAATAACTAAAATTACACTAAAGAAGATATGATTGTACACGGAGTTTAGCTCACGCATAATTCTTTGAGAATTTATAGATCTTGTGTCTATGAGAAGATATTTAGTGCAGTCTAAGATTTGAAAGTTTTATAAGCTTCTAACAACATCTCAACAATATTTTAAGTGTCAAAATTGATTTCGAAACGAACGAAATTCAAGTTTATCTCACAAAGAGCGTCTTTTTTAAACACACTATTATTTGATTTTGAGTTTAACGCTTCAAAGTAATAAAAGCCAACTAAATCTATGCCATTAGCTACCTTCAAGATCTTGATGATAAGACAAAAAGGAAAAATCACATGAAATTACAGACTTTGTCTAAAAGTAACTTGTAGTTGTCTCCCTAGCACGATTGCTTTTATTGACATTTTTGTTGTGTTTACAAGCGCAAAGCCGCAAGATTTTTGATGACTTCGCTTTACGGAACTCGTGTTTTACGGCCAACTTATTTTGCGCAACTTTCCTTGTTTACTTTGCCAGACAAACTAATAATTCTACTTTAATTTCAGTTCTCAACGTGTCAGAATGTCGGATCTTGCTTTTGAGGGTCGCCCTTTGGCGAACATGAATGCGTTCCGCGATGCAATGCACGATGCAATTGCACATCCTGTGTGGGAATCGAAAGTGAAACAGCACGCTAATCGTTGGAATCCGTACTCAATGGAAGGAGGGTAAGCAAAATTCATTTTTGTTTTGAAAGCATTACAAATCATCTTCCTACAAAAGTTAATATTTTTGATTTTAGAAGCACGTGTGCAATTGCAGGAGACAATTTTGTTGTGATTGGAACGGACACCCGCATTTCTTACAATGAAATGAGTGTTTTGAACCGAACTGCCGAAAAGTTGCACAGTTTGTAAGTTTTAGTCATCTTTGGTTAATTAATTGTAAGCATTTTTCAGGAACGACAATATCATCTTGGCAACTGGAGGCTTTGTTGGTGATGCCATTCAAATGCGGCGTGTTTTGAATGTAAGCCATTTTTCATCAAGTTTTAAAGCTCATTCAACGATTATTTAGTCTCGTCTTCACAAGTTCCGCTTCGACTATCGTTGTGACATGACTGTTGATTTGTGTGCTGAGTTGTTGGCCCGTAATTTGTACTACAAGCGTTTCTTCCCTTACTATACCCAAGCTGTTCTCTGTGGAATCGATGAAGAAGGTGGCCTTTTAATGTGTCAAGCTTTGCTAGTTGTTACATTTTAGGCGAAGGAGCTGTTTACAGTTTTGACCCGATTGGTTGCATTGAGCGTGTTCCTTGCAGTTCGTCCGGAAATGCCGAGTCATTGATCCAGCCGTTTTTGGACAATCAGATTTACCAAGAGCATCAAAGTGTTGCAGCTGACAAGCAAAAGTTGACTTTGGAGCGCGCTATTGGCATTGTCAAGGATTCGTTCAAGTTGGCTTGCGAGCGTGAAGTTTCAGTTGGAGACAACATCGAGTTGGTCATTGCCGAGCATGGAAAGCCGACAAAGCGACTCATCATCCCGTTGCGCGAGGATTAATCTGTTTAATCTATTGAATTCTTCACGAGTCTTATAAGCTTGGTATCGGTAAATTAATTCTGTCTACGAATAAATATGTTGACTAATCAAATGTTTTGTCTTTTTTGAATGGTTGTTGGCCATTGAATACTTTTAAAAGTGTTTATACGTGTTTGAAATTGCGTATGCAACTACGCCTTTTTGAAACTGGTAAGCTGCTGACGTGAAACCGCTGATTTGCATTGTAATTTAACCTTTTGCGGTTTAGGCGACACCAACACATTCCTATTCGAATGCCAGTCAAATAGCGTAAACTTTCGAAAATGCGGCAGACACTTAAACTCTTGATGCTTATATTTTTACTATTGTAAGTTTTAAAAACATTGTTTTGAAAGAGTGAAAACACTTTTAAACTTTTAGTCTAATCTCGAACGGACGGATAGCAGAAACCTTAAGTAGTCGAAATGAAGAAAATTCTGTAAATTTGCTCAACGACCCGAGGCTGTACTTTTCTTCAAGACAGAGATGCTTTTCAACGTCTGAGCTTTTATCTAACGATGCTCATTTTGACAAATCGGACAACGAGAACACGGAAGATTCACCAATAAGGCGGTAAGTGGTCTACAATTACAATTAACATTCTAAGCAATATGCCCCTTCTGAACTGTTGGAATTTGCGAACGCTGCTTATTTGTAGTTATGACAACGGCTGCTTTTGTCTAGGCTTTTTTGAGAAAACAACAACAGATTTAGAAATGCCCAGCAAATTCTAAAAATCAGTGGACATTGTTAGAACGCAAAATTTGCTCAACTGTTTTCTACGAATGTTTGCGTTTGAAACACTCTTGCGCTGTTCATCCACTCGTGGTTTTGTTAAGTCATAAGTGTCAGCGTGTTTCCGTCTGCTTGGAGGTATTTTCTAAGAAAGTTTAGTGATTTTTGATGGCTAACTTTTAAAGTTGATTAGCAACAGTTAGAGAATTTGTGAGCGGATGCAGTGAGCGCAAGCGGATCCGCAATTTTCCACTTTTAGGCGCACAAAAAACAACCAAGGTTTCCTTAAGAGAAATTGGTTTTTTCGTTGCGCGGTTGGATAATCCTCCCGTTCACCCTCCGTGTTATGTTTATCGATTTGCAAATTGCGTAGGTTTTTCGTTCACCTTTTCCTCTAACCATCACTATTCAAATGCAAACAGCTCATGTGGACTTTTCGGGTTGCGTCGTTTCAAAACGCCCCTTCATTTTCATAACTTGTTTTTTTGCGCTGCCGAAGAAGATTCCACGAAGATAATAAATTATCTCGCTTGCAAATGCTCCTCTCGCTCCACGAGATTGTCAGACTTTGGCGCGTTTTTATGCAACTTTTTTGATTTTCCATGTTGATAAGTTGGCTGAATCATTTGAGTTTTGGTTAAGCAATGAGTTCTTAGTGTATTTTTATGGACGCAATTCTTCAAATTCCTATCCGCCAAAAATCACAACCAAACTTCATTTTATTGCCACTATAGTCAGGGCAAAGTGTAACAACAGGTTAGCGGGATGCGAAATTTTGCTGTTTGACTTTTTTGGTCAATTCAAAAATTGAGTTTCTGCGCCGCACTACCGACGACCCCATTTCCGCGACGAACATCTTTTGCACTTTGGGATTTTTCGCACAAGACGTTTTTTGTCTTTTTGGTGCATGACCTCAAGCTCTTTTTGCAACAATAATTGGTGTTCTCGTTTCCTCTCAACCTTTTGTGATGTAATCATTTGCCGCCGACCTCGTGGACGTGTTGCTTGCTTTGTTTGACGAGCGGATCTTCTTCCACTCATATTGATAAATTTTGGGTTGACTAGAACAGGTGTTCTCTAAGAGCGTTTTGTTTTTCTATTTTTGAATCAAAAGGTGTTTGTGACGAAGTTCCTGTTCGTGCCCCGGATGTTTCTTGCACTTTTTGCTTTCGGGTTCGATCCGGTTAGATCTTGAGTTTGTTTTCCAAAAAGTTTTACAATTTCTAGTCTTGATTTTAAAGCAGTCTCTATGCGGAACTAAAAACAAAGCTTTCAATTTAAATATAAATTATTGCGAAAACAAGCAGCGATCGCGTTCCTACATTTCCAGAAAGTTGCGAATTTGAATTTTTAATCAATACACATGGTATTTTATGTAAATTCAGCGCTTATGCAACGTAGAATTTATTGCCCATAAAAACTTGCTCTCTTCTATTGCAATAGTTCATGATTGATTTTAAACTGTTTTTGGAGACACAGTGCGCAAAAATGGTTCGATTCGCTGAAATTGCAAATTTCTATTGCGTTCTTTTAACATTCATGTTCTTTGTGGGTTTTTGGCTGCAAACACCGTTTTCCGCCAAACAATCATAAGATGAATGACATTTCCCATTTTAATTGATTCGAAATGGGGCTTTTATTGTTCGGCTCATTTGCAATATTTGCTTTAATGTTTAAATTGACATTTTAGAAGCGTAGATATAGTGTTTAGTTGGAACTAGATTAGTTGAACAATCAATAAGGTCAGTTCAAAAACACTAGTCAACGCAGACTCATAATTAATATACGTCCACTGCAACCCGCTTTTTGTTCGTTGGGAAAAATGTGTGGATGGGGGTGATGAACACGTCAGCAGCATCGTTTCAGCACCTCTTTGTCGACGCGTTTATTTTGATACGAAGCACAAACTCTCCTATTGTGTTTTTAAGGATTGAATGGTCATTTTGATTGCAAAACCTGGTTGTTACAGAACTTTTGTTTTGACGAAAAGTTTCGTTTGAGTTTGTACTAGATGTTTGGAGCAAGAAACTAAAAGTTCCAAACTTATGCGATCGAAAGTTATCTGATTGAAAACTTGTGTACATTTAAGCTACGCAAATGTTTATGTGGTTATCCGACTCGAGTTTGGTTATTTATTTTCGAGCTCACAAACTCACTTTCGGCGACTTGTTTGTTTTTGTTTACGCGCGTTCCCCTATAAACATTCAACTTTGGCCGCTCGTCTAACTTTTAATGCATTAAGTTTTGCAAACCGTTTGCTTTGTTGTTAGCTGCCGAGGGCTTCCGATAAGTGGGTGATAATTTTGACGATCGGAATTGTTTGTAAATTAGGCGGTAGACAGAAGTGTTTAAAACGAGCGCGTGAGTTGATTGCACGTGTTTTGTAATTTTGCGTCACCTCTATGTTGATTAAGTTTTTCAAATGCTTGTTTATTTAAGCGATTGAATAATCATTGACGTGATTCTACACACAAATATGCTTTTCTAATTTACAACAAATCAAAATGCAGCTTCTGAAACACGTTGCATAAACAAAACCCCGGAGGCCTCATTAAAACATCATCTGACTCTGCAAATTATCAGTTGCTTTTGTTGTTTATTGGCTCGAATTCAATCCGCACACGAGCATTCTTCCCATGTTGATAAGCCAATTTGCCCACACGCAAAATGAATATCCAAACGCGTGATTGACACAAAATGTTGAAACCTTATGATCATCACTTTCACATGCCATTTTAGTCTGTTAAGGCAAGAAAACTATTTTTGTTGCTTCGTGAATGCGCAAAAAGTTGACGTCTCTCAAAAGTGATTTATAGTTTGCACGGCGAAATCAACGTCAAATTAATGTTTGATTTTTTGGCGAGTTCATTGTGAAATCTTTGGATGATTTTGGTTCAATGTCTGATCATAATTGTAAATATTGATATCATTTGCGTGTTCTTTTCATGCGCGACGTCATTTCATTTGTATATTTAACTTGCTTCATTTAGAGCAACAAAGCGTATCTCTTCACTGCTATGCTAGTTTTCTGTAACTGAACCGTTTGTTATACAAATGCGTTCAAGTTGTCTGTACAGTCAACTGCGCTTATTAAATTCAACAAAAAAGGAGCTAAAGCTTTGTTTACTATCCAAGCATCCGTCTTCTAATTAATTGAATGTGTTATAAAGAATTTGAAAGAGACGATTTCCCCACGCAACTGGTTGCAACACGCAAAAATCATCAAATTGTCAGTCCAGCTGATTTCTTCCTCTCGTTTGTTGACTTTTTAACAAAAAAGCAGCGTGTCAAAAAACTGGCTATTTTCTTATTTAAAGCCACGTGTGTGTCGGTGGCAACGTTCACTCTTCTCTTAACCTTTCTTGTTTTAATTGGGTGAGTTTGAAAAGGGAGAGTTTGAAACATCTAAGGGCATATTGCTTAAAAACATACTATGTTCCAAAAACTTAAACATTGTATTTCGCCATTTTAGACATGATCTCGCCCGCTGTCCAGCAAATGCAGCTGAATCGCTCCACGATCTCAACTCTTCTCTTGATCCGGCCTCCAGTGATCTCTCTCTTCTCTTAAATATTACGGACAGCAAAAATAAGACAAATGAACAGCCGGATGCATCGCCAGAATTCAATGTACATCGACTTGAAGGCGAGGAAAAAGTTTTCGATGCGCCTGATAGTCAACAGCAACCAACTACACAAAAGCCAGATCAATCGGAAGAAGCGTTGGAAGGAAAAACCGAAAAGCAAACTCCACCGCCAATTGCGACCTTTGAAGAATGGACTAAAGAGAAGCTTTTGAGTAAGGAGAAGAAGCCACCAATAAAAGAAGTGCCACAACAAGTCGTGAATGGCAACGGAGCGCCGGCAGCAGATCAAAAGCCTCCAACATTAAATGGACAGCAGAATAATGGCAACACCGGAACCGGCCAAGAACAAACAGGTATGTTTCAAATACACCGCTTTCAAATATGCATTTTAACTTTACTCGAAGCATGCGTGCTTAAAACGTTTTGTTGCTTCAAACAAAGTTTCAAGATACCTAATGTACGCATATTAGAAGTTAACCGAGGCATTGGATTATCATTTATTTAATGGTGATGATTCGTTGTGGTTGACGTACACTCTTTTTACTACCATAAACATTCTTCCAAACTGCTTTCAAACTTGCCATCTAAATACACAACATTTCAGCAACTATTGCACCAACAGCCAAACCGTTGCCCAACGTTCAAGAACCAAATGTTCAGCAACCACCGATTTTAAACGACATAACGAGTTCATCGAACACAATTCCAGCACCTCAAATTGCCAAAAGAAACTATGCATCAAAAGAATGTGGAGCTAAGGTTTTGCTAGCCAACGACGAAGCTGAACATCGAAATGCAGTTTTAAATGACAAAGAACGAGACGAATATATGAGAAATCCGTGTGAAAGAGCTCAGCAGAAGTTTTTGATCATCGAGTTGTGTGAAACCATCCAGGTAAACACTTAAAGTCGAAACACCAACAATACAAGCATTTTAGCCAAACTTCTTGGAACTTGCCAACTTTGAACTGTTTTCATCGAATCCCAAAGACATTCGGTTATCTGTTTCTGAACGCTATCCTACAGTTGAATGGACGACTGTTGGTCAGTTTGTTGCGGCAGATACACGAGAGATGCAATCTTTTCAATTTACATCACCTGGGATTTATGCGAAGTTCATAAAGGTTTGTTGTTGTTGTTCTTGCAAATCTCTAATTGTTTCACTTTTTAGCTTGATTTGCTTTCTCACTACGGCAAAGAACATTATTGCACTTTGACTACGCTTCGAATTGGTGGCATTTCGATGGTTGATGAATATGAAGAAGAAGCTAACTCGATGAACTCCGCTGGATCCACGATTTTAGCGCCTCCAGTTGAACAACAACCAACTGGAACAATCAACCAGCCTCCAATTGATCAACAAGTTGAAGCACCTGTAAAGCCCATAGAAGAAGTGCAAAAAGGCTGATCCAGCAAACGAAAGTGAAGAAACAAAACCGAAAAACAAGCCTTTTGTGCTGGAAAAGGTTGTTGGCATTGTTGAGAATTTGGGACAAATTAAAGATGTTGTTGGAAAAACAATCTTTGGCAATCGATCCAGACAAAAGATGACGGGAATAATGTAAGCTTCTAAAATAGCTTATGCCCACTTTAAATGGTGTTTTTCAGCTCGCCAAATTCGTGCACAAATTTCTGCCCACTTATTGATTACAACATAGAATGTCCAGTCAAATGTCACTATTTCAATCTGATTGAATTGCCAACAAAAAAACAACAAGAAGAAATTTTGCCTTCAAAGATTTTTTCTACTTCAACAAGAACTCAAGCACAGAACTTGTTTTTGCAAGCTATTCTTCGTCTTTCACAATGTCCGACTGTTCGTTGTTGAGCCAAAACGTCAAGAGCCTGAACTAAAGCCAGTAGAATCACCAAAAGAGGAGCCGAAACATGAACAGAATGTTGAGCAGAAGCAACAAGATCAGAAAGTTGAACATCAGAAGCAACAAGATCAGAAAGTTGAAGAACAAAAGGCACATCCTCCATCTCAACAGCCAGCACAAAATCAGCAATTCCAGCTTCCAAAAAGTATGTGAATCTTGAGTTAAAGTTGATGTCTAAATGTTTTGTTTAGTTCCAAACTCTTTGCCCGGCACAGTGTCAACTCACAAAGAAAGTGTATTCATGAAGTTGAACAAACGTTTGTCTGCACTTGAATTGAACATGTCGTTGAGTTCCGAGTATTTATCTGAATTGAGTCGGCGATACGTTGCTCAGCAAGATGGGTACAACAAACAGCATGAAAGAGATTTGAGAATATTAGAAGAAATGGTTTCAAGATTAGGCGACACATTGAAATCGGGCTGGATCAACGAGGTAACTTATTTGATTTTATTATTTCGCTGTTTTAACAACTTTTTTAGATCAATCAACTTCGAACCGATTTGAAAGACTTGGCTCAAGAAATGAATCACATTAAGAAGACAGTTCCAGCTAGTTTTGATTCGTCCTCAACGTCTTCATTGAGTTTAATTGACCGTTCTGATCGACCTTACGAAGACAGTTGCTATAACATGTTACCACCAGCCGAAGAAGTTGAGTTGCCAGGTAAGCTTTTGCTCTTTTTTGATCGAGATTCAAGCATGCTTTTAGAGCGACATGATACTTCGTGGACAAACGAACAAATTGTGGCCGTTGTGACTTTATCTAATTTGTCCGCTTTTACTTTGTTTGCTTGCGTCTACTTGCTTTATAAGATTTTGGTGCGACGAAATAGATTCAATGCTAACGATTTGACACAAGAAGAGATCCGTGCATTAGTTCAAAGAGAAATTGAATTTCTACGCAAATCAATGCCAAAAGAAGCCGGTCAAGTGCAAGACATTCAACTAGACTTGACAAATCAAACAACTAAAGATAACGGGCACGGTAAATATCTACTTTTAAAGATAATGTAAACTTTTTCATTTTTAGCATTCACTCAATCAAAACGTTCTAAGCGGAAACAACGCCAAGCAAATATCCAATCAGTTGCTTCTTCTACTTTGTCTCTTCCATCAACGGTTGCAACTACTTCGACATCTGCTCTGGACACTATGTCGTCTTCTCAATCGCTAAGTGACATTGATCAGATTGAAACGACAAAAACGATGCCAATTCTTATGAATTTGTTGAGTGAAAGGTCACAATTGTCAAACCAAGAACGATCAGCATCTGCCAATTTGCCTTTGAACATCACGGCCAACTTGAAAGAAGCAATCAGTCAGCAATTGTCTCCGCCGTGGCAAACTGTTCAAGCAAAAAGGAAACTGTCAGACAAAACGCTGAAAGTTCCGCCACCAACGCGGAACAACACAAAAATTAAAGTCAACTAAACGTGTATCCTTTAGGTACAACTTTCCAAAAGTGTCTTATATTTCTATTCTACTGTCATAATGTATGGTCAGTTATACAATGCTTAGTTATTGAGTAGTCATCTCTTCACATGCAAATCGGCCTTTCTTCACAGTTTAAATAGTCAAGTTAGAGTGTAGCGTAGTCACTGTAGATCAACGAATAGAGAACTACAAAGTTCTTTCTCTTCAAACGGGCTTTACTTTTCCACAATTGTTAAGATGTATACTTTGATCACTCTATTCCACTTGTTGAGTACCGGTACTTTCATATTTATTAGAATGGCGTCGATGAAGGCACTGTTTTTGTTTATTCCAGACAACAGCGTAGTTACTCTGATCAGACCTTATGTTTTTTGATCTTTCTGGAGTTGCGGCGACGTGTTTTTTGTTGATCCACGCATTGCGTAATAACTTCCAATTTATTCAAGATTATGGAAAACAAAAACATTGTCTTTGCCGTCGCCGACTGACCCTAATCCAATTGATAATCCGCAGTGATTCCGGTTGTTTGGAGCGTGTATGTTTTGTTAGTGAAACTTTGATCCACTTTGCAATCTAATTTCCATATACCGCGTGATTGTTCTTTGCATAGAGTTTTATTCATTTTTTGTCCATTGCGGATACGTGTTTCTGTTGCTCATTTATTGTTCTGTACATAAAGAGTTCGAAACTAATTTGTCGGATGTTTCCTAAATGTTTAACGATTATGTATAGTTCCTGTGCTGCAAAACTTTCATCATGGAGCTTTTTACATCTTATTTTCTGCTGAACTCAATTTAGTCGCTAAACACGTTTGCTCTTCAAGCAATTGACCAATCGAAAGTTTTCTGTGTCATTAAAGAGTTGGCGCAATCAATTGTTTTGTTGAATTTGAAGAGCGAGCCATGAATAGTGTAAAAGTCGTTCCGTGTTGACAGTGATTCAAAAGAACTCGAAACGCACTGAATGTTAAACAAACCTTTGTTTTATCGAGTTTGCAAGTGCATTTTGTTTAATGAAACATATCATACAAATTGTACAGGCGCGCATTCTATTCATTCCAACATAGTCATTTGTTAATTTGTCCGAAATTAGCGTCACTTTCTCTTCTGCTTTTATCCATCGGCCTTTCAACGCCTCCCAAGCGAAATTAAATTGAACTGCCCGTAGGCTTTTGTCTATTTTTGTTCGACGAGGGATTGGCCTCGCTGCCGCATCATCAACGGAGTGAACATTTCACTTTTTGGTGGTGATCGCCTCCCAAAATTTGACTGTTGTTTTGAGTCGTGCTTTTCGACGGGTATCATTCAATCTGTTTTGATGAATTGAATAGTATTGTTGCTTTTGGATTTATCTGCCTTTTATTTGATGCAATGTAGGTTGTTTGTTGGAACACAACTTTGACCAAACGCTAAGTGCCAAACTTTTTAAAACTTCAAGCATTTTCAACTTCAAAAGACTTCAATTACTTTTTCAAGTTTCTCGATCACACGACTTGATCAGCGGCCTGTCAAATGAGTTTAAACATAAAATTGTTTGCATAGTCAATTGTTTGTCAAAAGAACAGGGTGTCCAAGAAACCACTTCTTGTTAATAAAGAGAAGTGGAGTGCAAGTGTCCTTACGCAAAAAAGAAAGCGATTGATGCTTTTGAGGAAAATGACGTTCAAACGCAATTGATAAGCAACTGTGAGAAGAAGAGAATTTTTAAAGGAGCGTTTTGATTTGATGTTTTTGAAGTTGCAAATTAAAGCTTTCAAAACTAATAACAACTACTAACTAAGACTCTAAACGTTTCAGCTAACTAACAATCAAGCAGACAAGATTCATCCACGCAGTTATTGTCGAACACTTGCACTGCTGGCAGGAAGCACTATTGCTCTGCTATGGCTAATTTTAAGGTTTGTAATTGTTAGTTTCGGTCTTGTTGGAGTGGCCGTCCATTGTTTGTTGTCGTGGGTTTATGAGTATGTTGGTTGCCGCTCGTGTTTTGTCGCTTCATGAGCTATATTTGCTGTGTTTGTTGATCACCGACGGCTTTGTATTCAAATTGGCCTTTGTTGCTTGCTGAGATTATTCTGTTGTTTGAGTTGAGTTCGGTTAGGTTTGTGCAAACAAGTTGAGTACATCTGAACTTACTTTGTATATTAACTTTAAACCTAACATGGCATCTGTGCTTGTCTTCCATAATTTGTTTAGTTTGTTTATGCTTTTACACGTTTAGGTTAGGCCTGTCTGGATTATCCATTATGTTTTGTCTGCTTGTAGGGTTAGGTAACTTTTATGTTCCACACATCCAACTATTATTTGACATTAAACATTGTGTTCATGCGTATTTTGTTTAATTTAGTTTATTTTTTAAACACAAAGAGTTTACTCGTGAACTCAACAACTGCGTCACTCAAATCCTTTTTTGATCTCTTGTCGTTTTATGATGAACACGTTGGCGGCTTGCGCAAAACCCTGTTTTTCGGTATTAAGTGAAAGTTTGATCACTTCACACCCAATTGGCGGATTTGCCAGTCATTTTGGCAAAGTTTTTGAGCTAAAGCGCACAAAGCGTTATAGTTTAAAATGACCTTTTAGAGCAATGACTGTGTAGTTTTTACAACCAGGAAGCTCGAATGTTTACAATAATAAAGTTGAGTTTACACTTTTAGGCAAACACTTTTTGATATCAACAATAAAAATGTTTATGACTAAAACGATATAAAACTTCGACTTTTAAAAGTTTGATTACTTTCAAACAACAAAGTTTTGTTTATTGTTTAACTCCACAAATAGAAGCTGTCTAAATATTTCCACAAGTGATCCAGACGTCAAAGTTCTATTCAGTAAACTAATCTATCATTAAAATTTGTTGATGGTCGTCGTAGACATTCCAGGAGAACGGGGGATGCCTGAACAGTCTATCTAATCATATTAGTTGTTTTCCGGCGCCGAAGATGAAAAATCACGAGGCCTTATGAAATGCTGTTGCGCGCGATTATTACAATAATTTTCGTTGATTTCAACTCCTCGTGGCAGTGGGTTGGCTTCCTTATTTTCCCAATCTACTACATTCAGTGTAAATTTTATGAGCTCAGTGAACATGTGGGTTTTTGTGCTGCATGCTCTTTTTACTTGAACTTTATAGATTTTGTTTAACGTTCGAATTGCCCAAAACTTACTCTTAAAACTTACTGCTTTTCAAACACGTTGCCTTTTGATTTGTAGTCGTTTGAATAAAAACCTCGACAAATATCAACAAATGTTTGCTCACTTTGACGCTAAACTCTAAAACACTCACCAAACTTTACATATTGAGATTCCAATAATTTTGAATTACTGTCCATTCATATAAATCGCAATCAATCAACGCAACACGTGATCGCCATTCCTCCCATTACACATTCAATCGGGTTCATTTGCGCTCTAAGTTGACAGTCAATCAAATATTTACATAAGCGATCTTGTGTTCAAATAGTTTTGGCACTCATGTTAAGTTTACTTAGAAACTCCCTCCAAACTCTCCAAAGTTTGTTTTTTAAATGTTTGCGTAGTGGTGGTGCAAGTTGCATTTATTGATCTGTGTAATTTGGAACTTCTCATTTTAAATGTGTCCGCAACGCTTCTCGAATCTTTTGGTCTTTTGTTCTTTGAGCATTCAAAGAGGTTTAAGTGTTTCAATTGAGGAGCTTAAAGTGGCCAAAAGTTCTCAAAAGACGGGTCACGGATCTCCTAGCCTTTGTCAATTGCTTTATGCTGTCTTGTAGTTTGGAATGGTGTGTGTAGACGTCAAAGTTGGCTATTTTAAAACGCTGACTAACTTGAATGAAGTATTTTTAAATTAGTAAAGCGCTTTGTTCTTTCGAGTTTAAATATAAAAGCACTTCAACAACGTTTTGTCAATTCAATAACGTTTTCATTAGAGTGCAAAAGACAAAGATCAGTGTGATCAATTTAACTAATTAGGGTTTGAAACAAAATGTTGTGTATTTTGTTCTTTGTTCTTGTGCTTTCGTGGCAATTTTCTTGCACTGTATTCATTTAAATTGTTTAGCCTGGAAATTATGAGCGGCGGCTCTTTCGGTTTGCGGACATTTGTTCTTTCCGCTGCAATTACACAATTAGTTGGAGCCAATATTCCCGACTTCTACAGAGCGCATGATTTCTTCGCAGAAGGAGACCAAGTTTGTAACAGAGATAATGCAGGAGCGCGTGCTGATATCTACTGTCGAGGCCGAATTCTTGAGGCTGTAATGGCATTTAGGCTTTTCAACGACTCTAAAACCTTTGTAGGCAAGTTATATCTTATGAAATCAGAAAACTAAAACAGCTTTTTAGACTTACCACTTGCTAAAGCACCCGAAGATATAATCACAGCATTTGAATCTCAATTTCCAACCGACGATGATATCACTCGCGATGCAATAAACGAATTCGTTGAAACAAACTTTGTTAAAGATAGCGGGAAAGAGATGGAAGAGTGAGTTACAAAACTCAATCCCTAATTAAAGACTTGTTTGCAGATGTGATCTCCCTGACTGGACAGAAAAGCCAGAGTTATTAGTTGGAATTAAAGATGACAAACTCCGTGAATTTGCACTTTCAGTCAATGGCATTTGGAAACGTTTGTGTCGACGATTCAAGAAAGAAGTTGCTGAAAATCCGGATCGGTTCTCTTTGATTTATGTGCCTGGTAAATTTATCGTGCCTGGCGGTCGGTTCAGAGAATATTACTATTGGGACAGCTTCTGGATCATAAAAGGCCTTCTAGCATCAGGTACTACAAAACAATCATTTACATTTAATATGGTTAAACTTTGCAGGAATGTATGAAACAACACGCAGTGTTTTATTGAATTTTGTTCACATCGTCAACACAGTTGGGTTCATTCCAAATGGCGGGCGCATCTATTATTTGGCACGATCACAGCCTCCAATGTTAATTCCAATGTTCTATGAGTACTTAGAGGCAACTGGCGATTTTGCCTTTGTGGAAGAACATTTGCCTACGCTGGAAAAAGAATTTGAATTTTGGAATCAACGCAGAAACGTCAGCGTCCAAGTTGGATCGGAAAGTTATCAAATGTACCAGTACAGAGCTGAAAGTAATGTTCCACGGCCAGAATCGTACAGAGAAGACGTTGAATTAGTTAAAGATGTCGAATCTTGGAATGACAAAGCAATGGTCTGGAAGAATTTGGCCTCTGCAGCTGAGGCAGGATATGACTTTTCGTCTCGCTGGTTTCAAAACTATACCGAACTTGCATCAATTGACACTACAAACATTGTTGAAGTTGATTTGAATTCGTTCATGTGTTGGAACATGGAGATTTTGAGTCATTTTTATTCGAAAATTCAAGGCAAGTCAAAGATTTGTAATGAGTGACTTAATTGATCTGCGTTTAGGCGGTGAAGAAAAAGAGAAAACTGTATCGAGAAAGACATGTGAGCTTCAAACGTGACTTCCAAAAGGTGTTCTGGGTCGACAAAGAAGATGGCTGGTACGACTTTAATCTGCGTGAAAAGAAGAACAACATTGAATTCTATCCCTCAAACGTTGCGCCGTTCTTTACTCGTTGCTACGACTCGCTGGACCATTTAAAAAGCGAACGTGTCTATCAAAAACTAAAAACTTTTGGCGCCTTTGGTTTCAACTCTGGAATTCCGACGTCTTTGCACAAGAACACAGGTCAGCAATGGGACTCTGCCGAATTCAGTTGGCCCCCGCTTGAACACATGATCATTGACGGATTGAGACGAAGTGAAAGTCCAAGATTGCAAGAATACGCTTATGAGATTGCAAAAGTGTGGATACGCGTAAATTACAACACATTCAACAGGACCGGAGTGTTTTGGGAGAAGTACGATGTTGACGGTCAGATCGGCTCGGGTGGTGAGTACGTCGTTCAAGCAGGATTCGGGTAAAAATTAATTTAAAGAGCATTAATAACAAAAACATTTAGGTGGACAAATGGAGTGGTTCTTGATCTCCTTGTCTCCTATGCCAACCGCTTGGATTTCAACTCAATTGAAGCAACCGACAACAGTTTGCCAATTTCAACGGAAGCATTAACACGTGCCAAACGATTTGTAAGAATGCCCGGTTCCAATCCAACAAAATATTCAAGAGCTAGACGCTTTTTTAGAGCGGCTGCATAATTAGGAGTCTTAATTGTTACTTACAGTTTAATTCATTTAATCTACAAACACTCTATCCTTTCAAGTCAACTGTTTGTCAGGCTTTAATCTTTTCATATCGGTTCTTAAAGTCAAGTGCTCATTTAACGTGTTTTGTGCTCATTTTCTTCTCCAAGTGTAAATAGACTTGTACAAACTAGTCATAATAGTGTCCTCCTGTTGATTACAACCAGAAGTTCTCAAATCCTCACATTAGCCTTATTCACTGAACACATCAACTTATAAAGTCGGGTCCTTTTTCGCTTACCAAGCCTGTTGTTTGTTCGTTGACAAGTAAACACGAATTTCCCAGTGCTCTTCTTTTCACATAATGGCAATACGATTCTTTGGATAAATTATTCAATTGTTTATTTGACATCAAAAGCATTCAAGAGTTTAAAAGAGGTAGTGCAAATTAATTAAACAAGTGAAACAACAAAGTACAAACAATGAACAGAGGAGACAAACTATTGCTAGACGATTCAACATTGTATAAGTTGTGATCTGATTCAATAGCCGGTTCTTCAATAATCTTGCCTGCTTTGATTGCAAGAAGTGATTCTGGTGGAATTGTTTCTGATTGGACTGGTTGAACTGAGTTTGATGGAATTGATTGAACTGAGTTTGAAGAATTCAAAAAGTCGGAAGATTTTAGTCGTTGTCCATATGTAGTTAATAACTCAAGAATTACTCCATTCGTCCATCCAAAGCCGACAGGTGTTTCATATTCTCCACCGCTTCCTTTGTTCAACTCGCTTGCACTGTATTTTTCAAACATTACGCCGTGTGTTTTGAACATGACATAGTTTGTTTGAACCCATTTTGATGCAATCTCATAGGCGTATTCTTGGAGCTGCGGACTTTCAGTGCGTCTCAACCCTTCAATTACCATGTATTCAAGTGGAGGCCAGCTGTTAGCACCATCCCATTGCAGTCCAGTTTTAATCTGACTAGACGGGATTCCATTTGGGCAAGCAAACGGGCCGTTGTCACACGAATCAACAGTAAAATTCGCCATTCTTTTGTAGACTTTTTCAACCTTTTGGCGATCAAGCGTGTCATAGCAGTTACCAAAAATTGGAATGAAATTTTGTGGATAGAAGTTTACACGATGCCTTTTTGTTTTCAGGTCGTAATCAAACCAAGCGCCTTCTCTTTCGTTCCAAAAGACTTTTTGAAAGGATTGCTTGAATTTCTGATGTCTTTGACGATAAACAAATTCGTTCGCGTCATCTAAACAAAAAAGTTTGATTGATTCCTTAAATTACGAATGTACCTTGTTTTAAGCTGAAAAGGTGTGCTAGTATTTCCAAGTTTCTACACATAAGAGCGTTCAAGTCAACAGGGACAATAGAAATTGTGTCAATGCTGGACAGATCAGTCAAATTTTTGTCTCTCAGCCAACGAGACGAGAAGTCGTTACCTGATTCAGCTGCAGAGGCCAGATTTCTCCATGCAATTTCTCTTTCGGTTTGATTGAAGTTTTTGACTAATTCAACGTCTTCACGATAAGACTCAGGCCTCGGGACTTTACTTTCAGCTCTGTACTGGTACATGTTGTGCTGTGCAGAATTGATTTCAACTTCAACACGACGACGATTGTCCCAAAACATAAATTCCCTTTCAAGATGAGGTAATTGATCTAGAACAAAGCCGGTATCGCCAGTCGCTTCGAGATATTCATAGAACATAAGGATCAGAAATGGAGGCTGTGATCTTGCCAAATAGTAAATGCGGCCGCCATTTGGAACAAAGCCCCACTTGTTGACAAGATAAACAAGATTTGTCAACATGCTTTTTGCAGTATCGTGCATTCCTATAAATTTAAATTACATTGAACATAGAGTAATAATTGTTTTTACCTGATGCCAGTAATCCTTTTATTATCCAGAAACTGTCCCAATAATAGTATTCTCTGAACCGACCGCCAGGCACGATAAATTTTTTAGGCACATATATCAGCGAGTGCAGTTCAGTTTCATTTTCAAAAGTTTTATTAATCTGACGGCACAGTTGCTTCCAAATTTGATTCAAATCCATTGCAAATTGTTTAAGTTGCGGGTCTGCAATCAAACTCAACTTTGGTGGCGTTTGCGTCCAATCTGTGAGATCGCATGTTTCCAGTTCTTTGCCTTCAAGTCCAAAGTGTTCATCTATAAATTTTTGCAGCTCAACTTTGGTTATGTTCTCGTCAGTTGGAAAGATTTTTTCGAAGTTCTTGAGCACAACATCTGCCGTAAACAACAGCGGTTTATCAACAAATGTTTTCGAATCATTGTATAGTTTGAGTGCCATTACAGATTCTAATATGCGTCCATGGCAATAAATTCCAGCGCGTTCACCAACAATTTGTCTGTTACACACATGATCTTCGTCTTTAAATGCATCGTGTGTTCGATAATATTCTGGAATTGTATCTGAGTAGACTTTGACAAACAATATAGAAAGAACGAGTGAAGTAGTCAAATACATTGAAGATCTAAAAACAATTGATTACTTAGATACTCGACACAGAATTAAATCGGCTAATTCAAACAGCAAAATTTGTTCAAATGTGGTCGGTGATTAAAATTCAAGTCCATCAACAGCGATCAAAAAGGTCCGTCGAACAAAAAACGTGTGTGCTTTGTGGAGATTAGCATTCAAACGAATTGCCTATGTTGGAGCTGATCCGTTTGCTGACGTTTTGACAATAATGATCATGTGTGTTTGGCTTGCTTCCGCTGGCAAGAGTTTTGTTGCAACTTCAATAAAATTACACATTTAAACAAGAAGAATCTTTAAAATTCTTTGCTCACACCAATTTATTTGCAAATTAACGGAGGAGAACTTTTGATATTCTGAATGGAATGGACAGCGTCTTATCAGTCGAGTAAAACATTCTTGTGCATAGTTGTCGTTTTTTCCACACAGCAACACGTTTATTTTTGTTGTTATTAGCTTAATTAGTGGCAGTGTTTATTATCAATTGTTTGTAACAACGTTTAATTCAAATATAGAAATTTGCGGATTATCTAAATTTCCATTAAAATTTTGACTGCGTCAGCTTTAATTGATAAAGTTGGTATGTATGGAGTTTCCCTCGCAAACAGAGAACACGTGCCCTTACTGTTTGGCAGGGCAAACATCTCCTCACCTTAAAAATCATTGTTTACCTTTTCATTGAGAAAGTTAAATCACAACAACATTTGATCGTTTGATGTTTTTGTTGAGGAAAAGTTTCACTCATTCATAAATGTTTAAAATCATTCGATTATTTTTGTTGCTCACATTCTGTTTTGATCAAACCGCCACGAAAATAATCGCTTCAGGTTTGTTTACACTGAAATATTGCTGTTTGAGCGGTGTAAAAAATAACGAAAAGTGGCTAATATTTGTGAGCAAAACGACTTTCAAACATCGTACATTTTATAACAATGTGAATTTTGGCATTTAAAACTGCTTATTGAAGATGTCTGATTCATTCTTTAAACACTTTGCGATGCGATCTTTTTTAACTGTCTGTTGCCATTTGAATTGATTTATGTGCATGTTTGTTTGAGTTATTTCTTTTGTTAGACGCTCTTGTTTTGCACCTTAATTGGACGTGACATTTTGAGTTTTTCTAACTTGTTGTTTCTAACTTTTAATTCAAAAATGCATTCAGGGGAAGTTAACCGTTTGCCAACTCAAACAATGGTCCATGTTGCAGCAACCGAAGAGTCTTATCAAAAAACAGCTGATGAGAAACGACCAGCAACGGATCCGATTTTAAATGGATTTATTTACTTGTTATCCTCAATGGCTGTGATAGGTGGATTCTTATTTGGCTACGACACAGTAAGTTTTTGTCATCATTGTCACCAGTGTGGATTGTTTCATTTAAAAACACAATTTAGGGAATTGTCTCGGCTGCGATGCTATACGTTGTAACCAATGAAGGAATGATACCGATTGATCACATGTGGCAAGAATGGATAGTAGCAGTTACGCCTGGATTTGCAGCGATTGGATCATTAGTTGCTGGCAAATTAAGTGATCGGTTTGGTCGTCGATATTTAATTATTGTGTCAAGCATTGTTTTTACTGCTGGATCAATAGTTTGCGGTGCAGCTCCGGGCAAATGGGTGTTGTTGTGCGGTCGTGTTCTTTTAGGCATAGCTATAGGTTTGCTCTAAAAAGCGTTTTTCAACTCACGAGTTTAGGCATTGCTTCGATGGTAGTCCCTGTTTTTATTAGTGAATGTGCACCTTTGCACGTTCGCGGTAAAATGTTAACTTACTTCAACATCATGGTCTGTTTTGGCCAGCTTTCTTCAAACGGTTAGTTTAAAATCTATCAATCATTAGATCGATTAACTTCTAATTTTTAGTCGTTGCGGGTGGCTTTTCTTACATTGACGGAAACAATGTTAACTGGAGATTAATGCTTGGATTTGCGGCCATACCTTCAATTATTCAACTAATTGGATTTATGTTTCTACCTGAATCGCCACGGTGGCTCTTCACGCAAGTTGGAGAAGATGAAAGTGAAGTGGTTTTAAAGCGTATTTATAACAACAACAAACAATGGGTAGAATACGAATTGGATGAAATAGTCGCATGTCACGAACAAGAAATCATAAATGCAAGAAAAACTGAAGGCAACTTTCTAATCTGTGCTTTTTACGATATCCTTTTAGGACAATGGACTTTGTTTAAAATTTGCCAAACCTAGACCATATTAGAAAAGCACTGCTTGTTGGATGTTCACTTCAGATATTTCAACAGTTCTCCGCAATTAACACTATCATGTGAGTGTTTAACAATTACGCTTAAAACTAACCTTTTTAGGTATTACACTGGAACTTTAATTAAATCCGCTGGAATACGGAACAACCACACAATAATTTGGCTTTCTGTTATTACGTCGTTTGTGAACTTTATCGGAAACTTCATTCCATTTGCATTGATTGAACGTTATGGTCGTCGAAGAGTTTTATTGACTAGCGTTGCAGCTGTTACAATCTCATTAGTTCTGTTGGGCACTTCTTTTCTCTTGATTAACAAAGATACTAAATTGACAACAAGTCCGGAAGAAATGCAACACCTTGTTGGATTGCCTTTGGAATTGAACAAGAACGTCAGCAACTTTGATCATTGCATTAAAAAACAAAACTGTGACTTCTGTGTAACAGATGATCGATGCGGCTTTTGCTCTCCAGATACTCAGAAAGTTGGCTTATGTCTGCCACTCGATCCCCTCAAGTCAGATCAACGTTCATCTACTGGTTACTGTTCAAGTTCGTCAAGCGGTTCATATTTACATTCATTCAATGGTGGCCAAGTATTTGAATGGGCAGATGTTTATTGTAAAACTAAATACACAGCTGCCCCGTTAGCTTTGATGGTTCTGTATCTTCTAGTCTTCTCTGCCGGATATGCTCCATTGCCTTGGGTGTTAAATGCTGAATTCTATCCACTCTGGGCACGCTCAACTTGCGTGTCAATCTCGACGTTTATGAACTGGGCCACAAACTTGTTAATTTCAGTAACGTTTTTGACTTTATCTGTAGCGATTACAAGATATGGTAAGTTCTGTTAATATGAGTTTCCATAAATAGCGCTATTTAGGCACATTTTACATGTATGCGGCGCTGACAGCAGTTGCGTTTATCGTCTTCTATAAGTTTATTCCTGAAACTACAAACACCTCGCTGGATGAAGTTGAGAGCTTGTTCATGACAAATCGGGAATATGAACAATATCATGCAGATTTAAAACTACAAATGAAACAGCAAGAACAACGCCACAGTATGCGAAGAAGCACGTATGGATCTGCGACTTCTTAACTTTTGAAGATAAATTAGTGACTATTTATTTCAACTTCTTTGGATGTAAATACTTTTGTTGTTAGAAACCAGTTCGTTCGTTATCTCTAACTTATTAACGTTTAATTGACTTTAACAATCCCCCCACAAGTCTGTAACTCAATAAAGCTTTAAAATCAACTTGTTCAACAAGCATTTAAACCACCTTTTTTTTTTTTTTTTTTTGAAAAACCTTTTTTTTTTTTTTTTTTTTTTTTTTTTTTTTAAACTTCTTTTTTTTTTAATAAAACCCCCCCCCAAATTTTTTTCCCCCCCTTTTTCCCTTAATTTTTTCCTTTTTTTTTTTTCCCCAAAAAAAACTTTTTTTTTCCCCCCTTTCTAAAAAAAACCCCCCCCCCCCTTTCCCCCAAAAAAAAAAAAAAAAAAAAAAAAAAAAATTTTTTTTTTTTTTTTTTTTTTTTTTTTTTTTTTTTTAAAAAAAATTTTTTTTTTTTTTTTTTTTTAAAAAAAAAAAAACCCCCCCAAACTGACTCAGACCTGTAAATTTTATATGATTTTATTGCTTCTTAAAAAGTAGAACGTTGAAAACAATAAATCATTGTGCATTTTAAATTACAACATTAACATAAATAAATGCATGTGATTTTCATAGTTGTTAAACAATCAAACACCGTTAAACTTTCAAAAGCCAATTGATCCTTCATTGATCCGAACACTCAAGTCTGCGTTTTTTGCTCATTCAACTCCTTGAAAGTGCTGTGCTGCAAGTTTTCAATTTGTAATTTCGCACGGAGGCGGATTTTTCTAAACAACTTTTTGGTGTTTTAAAGTGTTTCCGTTCCTACCTGATCTTAATTTAAAATCCACTTTTTAAGTGGCCAAACCGTTCGAGAAACTTCTGTCTGTTAATTTTTAAAGATTGTTTGCAAAACTTTTCGCTCTTCGCGCTTATTGACTTTCTAATCGCTTATTTCAATTCAAATGGAGAGTGGGGGAATGTTTCTGTCTGCTTGCTAATGTGCTGCGTTTTCCATTTTATATGAATATGTTATTTCTCCTGCAATTAAAATCTCAGCATACATTATGTGTAATTTTTGCAACATCGGTTGCAACAAAGCTCCCACATTGGTTCACATTGCGTTTAGACCAGGAAGTTTTAATTAATGATCCGAGGTCTAAACTTTAAAGTGAATATGTTTTTTGATATTTTAAAATACCGGGTCAAAATCCGAACATTCATTGAAAGTGTCACGCTTATCATCTCGCATCAATAACGTTTCATTTAATAATTGGCGGAAAGGACAAAGATCAAAAGAATAAAAAGGATCCAGCAAGCAAACAAAAGATCTTCTATTTTGCAAAAGATTCGGGTTGTTGTCACGCGTAGTTTTTACTCAAATGTTTGAAGATTTCGTGCTACTTTATTGCGCTTTTTAAAATCAGCTTTTAGTTTGATGATGGCAAGAAGACAAGAAGGACGATCAAACACCGAGTGAAAAAGCTGGGAAGCCGGAAGAACCGCCGAAATTATGTGGTTTTGTTTATTTATTAACATTCATGTCGACACTTGGAGGTTTCTCATGTGGATACAACACCGGAAACGTAATTTTAAAGACCTGACCTAAAATAACTGTTCTTTAGATATCTTCTGCAATGCTCCATGTAACTAACAATGAGCAAATCCGGCCAGTCTCTCATTTGTGGCAAGAAAGTATTGTTGGCGTTATGCCAAGTAAGTTTTAACTCGTCTTTCCTTTTTAAATCAACAAAAGTGTTTAGTCTTCGCTGCCATAGGCGCCTTATTTGCTGGGAAGCTTTCTGACATTTATGGCAGGAAGAAAATGATTTTGCTGTCTGCGTGTATTTTTACTATTGGATCTTTGATTTGCGCGGCAGCTATTCACAAAATGATGTTGCTTTGTGGGCGCATTTTCTTGGGAGTCGCATTAGGCATTGCATCTACAATAACGCCCATTTACTTGGCGGAGTGCTCTCCGTCCCACATTAGAGGCAAAATCTTGTCAGCATTCAATATCCTTCTTTGTTTTGGACAAATGTTTGGTAATATAGTTGCCGGCTTTGCTGCTTTTATCGATCCGGACAACGTAGGCTGGAGACTTAATGTTTGGCTTTGCTGCTATTCCGGCTTTTATTCAATTTATTGGATTCTTATTTTTACCCGAATCTCCAAGATGGTTTTATGTAAACGGAAAAGAGAAACAAAGTCGATCGGCGAGTTACTAATCTGAACATGAAGTTAATTTAAACTGCATAAATGTTTAGGTCCTCAAAAAGATTTATGGAACTCGTAATGATTGGGTGGACTTCGAGTTAGCTGAAATCGCCGTTGTTCATGAACAAGAACAAGCGAGCAGAGAAAACAACGGATGTAAGTTTAATATGCTAATTACAAGCTATATGTTCTCCGTTCTTTAGCTCAAAACGAATATACAATTGTGACAGTGATGAAGACGCCTCATGTTAGAAAAACGTTATGGATTGGATGCTCATTGTGTATTTTCCAACAGCTCTCAGGAATTGATACTATCATGTATTACACGGCGCCTCTTATCAAGTCCGCTGGAATAAAAGATGATCACACAACAATTTGGTTATCACTCGGAACTTCAGTAAGTTGAAGCTTTTTGATTAATTGATAAGCTTTCATTGTTTAAGTTTGTCAACTTTTTCGGCACAGTGCTTCCCTTTTTCGTTATTGAACGCTATGGCCGACGAAGTGTTTTACTAGTGAGCACTGCTTTAACAGTTGTTGCTTTAGTCTTGTTAGGCTCTTCATTCTTGGCACTTAATCTCGACACTGATCCGGCTCTAGGTCCCGTAGAAATGGAACAACTAGTGAAGTTCAACGTTGAAATGGATTCAGAAATTGAAAGTCTAGATCACTGTTTGACTAAAAGTAATTGCGACTTCTGCGTGACCGATGATCGATGTGGATATTGTTCACTGGCTAAAATGAATACAGGCCTCTGTTTACCGTTGAACCCGCACAATTCGGATGAATCTCTAACTGGACATTGTTCATTGGCTGTCAGAAACGTTACGGACTTCAAAAAACACAACTTTTACTGGGAAGAATCGAATTGCAACACAAAACTTACTCTCCTTCCGTTGTGTTTAATCGTTGTCTACTTGTTATGCTTCGCTCTTGGCTTATCTACGATTCCTTGGGTAATGAATGCAGAAATTTATCCTCTTTATGCTCGAGGAGTTTGCGTTTCAATCAGTACGTGTGCAATTTGGTCTGCCAACGCATTCATCTCACTTACATTCTTAACATTAGCCTCCACTGTTTCAAGATTCGGTTAGTTTTAAATATCGAGTTTCCTCAATAACACTTCTTTTAGGCACATTCTATTTATACGCAACTATAACTGCTTTTGCGTTCTATATCTTCTATCAGTATGTTCCAGACACTAGTGGAGTTTCAATCGATGAGGTAAAGTTTTGCCAAACAAAGAATGAAATAAAACTACTTTTAAAGGTCGAAGTTCTTTTTATGAACGAGTCACAAAAAGAAGCTTATTTGGCTAATTTGCATTTGCAAGTGAACAGAAGACAGTCATTAGCTATTCACGACGATGAACCGGAATATCCAGACATTCATTATAAACACCTTGACAACTCGTTTTAGATCTTTTGTATACTTTTAAAGAAATAAACGTTTTTCACATTGTGTGTACAACTCGGTAGCCTATTAAATCAGATCTGAAGATGCAAATGGACATCATTGAAATTCGCATTAGCGTTCGTTTCGGATTCTATTATAATTTAATTTTTACGTCATGCGTTGGACATATAACATTTATTGACTTCAGTGGTTGAGTTGTCGTTATAAAAATGATAAGTAGACATGGAATTATTGAATGCCTGATTATAGTTTTCACGACTGAAAATTTAATACTTTTTGCAGCTTTTGCATTAGATCAGTATTCAAACACGATACGTAAAACACGCAGCGACTGTTTTGTAAATTTAAAAGTTACAGTTTTAAGTTGCAATTTTTATAGTTTGTTCCAATCCTGTGCAATGTTACAGTATGTTAGTGTTGATCTTTGTTATGCAGTGCGTAAGTTTGCTTTAATCAACCAATTATTATAATGTTTTGTTTAGAACCACGTGGAGACTATTTCGGGCAACAATATTGCAATGAACAAGCAGCAAAAGGCAACTGCTTTAATCCTTATATTTTAAAGAAATAAAAGCTAAGTTTTTTGCTTTAACACAAAATGTCCTATCAAGTTTTATCAAATTCCAAGAATGAACACTTTTACTTTCTATTCGTTTTATCTTACTTTCTGATCTTTTCAGTTGATCGGTATCTTTAAGGCTTGTTTACTTGTTAAATTCTTGTAACGCATAAACTGTCTTGCACTTAAATGATCAATGTTTGTTGAAAGGCATTATTTATTAGCGCATTCTTGTAAAGCTTGTTTACAAAGAAAAATATCAAATTTCATGACTAAAAATATCTCAATAAAGCGTTTTCAATTTCCACACCAAACAACAAAAGCAGATAAATTCCATTTTCTTTGTGTGTTGTTTTTTAATTACTAATTTTCCGGAACAATTTCTAAATTATTAGTCAATTTTGCAATGTTTACACAGCTTACCAATGATCTTTACTGATTCAACCGAACGCGCCCTGTAGAGCGAGCAAACCCCAAAAAACATTACTCAAATGATTAAAAACTTTAATTAAGCTGTTGGGTCTCTTTTTTTTTTTTTTTTTTCCCCATTTTAAACCCCCCCCCCAAAAAAAAAAAAAAAAAAAAAATTTTTTTTTTTTTTTTTTTTTTTTTTCCCTTTTCCCTTTTAAAAATTTCCCCCCCCCTTTTTTTTTTTTTTTTAAAAAAAAATTTTTCCCCCCATTTTTTTTTTTTTTTTTTTTTTTTTTTTTTTTTTTTTTTTTTTTTTTTTTTTTTTTTTTTTTTTTCTTTCTCCTTTTTTTTAAAAAAAAAACCCAACAAAAAAAATTTTTTTTTTAAATTTAAAAAAAATAAATTTTTTTTTTTTTTTTTTTTTTTTTTTTTTTTTTTTTTTTTTTTTTTTTTTTTAAATAATTCCCTTTTTTTTTTTTTTTTTTTTACCCCCCCCCCCCCCCCCCCCCTCCTAAATTAAAAAAAAAAAAAAAAAAAATTAAAAAAAAATTTTTTTTTTTTTTTTTCCCCCTTTTTAAAAAAACTATATTTGAATGAAAGTGGTACGAAACGATCGTAAGCGATTGAACAAAAACAGATGAATCAGTGCAACTTTTATGTCGAAAACAAGATTTAATTAAACATTTGAAAGACGTGAAACTTCAATATTTTCAAAAGCCTTACAGATCAACTTGTTTATTTATTTTTGTGCTTGTTCGCGCATGCTGCTTTTTGGTCTTTCGTTTGCCAAACAACCCTCAATTTCAAAAACTTCAATCAAGCGTCCACCCAAATGGCTTTTGAACGCACAATTCCTTGCCCATCTTTTCTATCGTTTGAAGGTTGCTGTTCGTTCTAGTGAATCATCAAATGTTTTTTTGTGTGAACTGTAAAGGATTAATTTTACGGCAGCCTTTCCACTCTGTTGTTTGAGAGTTTCGTAATGCAACGTAAGCTTTGTTGTTTGGCCGCTTTTACACGTTTGCTTAAATCTTTGCGGTTATTCAATTAACTTTTGTTTGCTTCTAAAGAGTTAATTGATATAGACTATCTAAACAATTAGTTAAACAACTTGTTAAATCTGTTGAATGCCTTTGAGGATTGTTGACGTTTAGTGCGGAAGCTTCCGGAATGACCGAGGGGCGGACTTTGTTTTTCGTTCGGCCAGTATAAAAGTGAGAGATTGTGAAAACAGGTAGAGCAAACATATGAACTGATCTCGGGCGTTAAGTTGATCTTATTTACGCGTGTGGAGTGGATTTAGCGGAGATTATGCGTATTTTCATGCGTAATCGTGACTTCTCGACAAATTCAATTATGATTAACTTTCGATTATACAACTTTTGAATAAATAAGTTAGTGACTAAAATAACTCTTGCTCGTTGAATTGCAAATTACATTCTTTGAATTGCTAATTTCTGTTACTTTGTTTGTGTTGGCAAAAATCTTTCTTTACTTTTGCGTGTCTTGTTTGTTAATGAACACTCTTTATTAAGTTTTGCTTTCAGAATTCAATTTAAACACTCGATCAACAAGATGTTAAAAGTTGGAAATACTTTGTACGCTCTTCTGTTTTCAAGTACGCTTCTCTACACTACTCATTGTCAACCGATCAGCGAAACATCCAAGGAAGCTGAAAAAACCGTTGGAGTAACTGATAACAAGAAGGAAAACGATACGGCCCAACCAGCATTCACTTACAACTACCCAACTGGTTTCTCCCGCGAGATGGAAAGCAAAATCCCTTCCGGTAAGTTTTTATACGAGTAATCAATTGTTACATAATGAATATGATCCAATTAAACAATTACTTATTTTACTGTTTTCAGAGCAATGCAAGAAATGCTAGCAGCTATGGAACAACGTTTCAAATCAATGTTTGGAAACAGTAATGGAGGTGGAATGTTTGGCAATGGTGGAATGTTTGGAAACGAAAGTGGATTGTTTGGAAACGGAATGACTAGTTCTTCGTCTGTGTTCAGCAGTTCAAGCAACGGTGGTGACAGCTTAGAGAACTTCTTTGGGTCCAACTTCTTCCAACAGCCATGCAAACAAAACTTCAACGAAAACGAATTGGTCGTGAAATGCAACGTGAGCAGCTACAATCCAGATGAAGTCAAAGTTGACGTAAAGGGCAATTTGTTGACAATCACGGGCAAACGTGTCGAAGAAGTTGCCAACGGAAACGAAACTGCCCACAACAGCACAACTCAATTTCAACAGTCAATCTACTTGAGCGACTACAATATGGACAAAATGACTAGCGACGTGAAAGACGGACTTTTGACAGTCACCGTTCCGCGCATCCCACACAGTGAAGATACTCAGAAAATTGAAAAGAAGGAGCCAGCTGGGGAAATTGCTTAAATGCTTTTTGATCTTTTCTATTTGATGCATAATTTTATTGATCTTATTTGCTTTTGACACCTGAACTCATTTTAAACTTGAATAAACGCTTCTTATTTGATCAACTAAGTGGAGTGATTAAAGTTTTTGTTCGGTCATCACACTTTTGCTGTAAACAAAACGTATGCTTATCGGTTTGATGAGAAAAATGTTTCTGCCGATGTTTGCTCTATTTGGTTCATTTCATCATCGGAGCTCCATTCAAGGTTGCCGGCTTTTTAGTCTCTGAAACAATGAGCGACACTCCGATCTTGTACAGCTTTTGGCAAAGTTCATGCGCATGGAGAGTAAGAATTGCACTTGCGTACAAAGGCATTGAGTATGAGTGTCGTGAAGTTAATTTGTACGACAATGAACAGGTGACTTTTGTTGCTATGTTTGTTTAAATTAGTTTTTAGTGGGACACGAAATTTGCAGAAATAAACCCTGTAGCTTTTGTTCCAGTTCTCTTGCACAACGGAAAATGTATAACCGAAAGCTTTGCAATCCTTGAATACCTGGAGGAAGCTTTTCCAAACACCCCAAAACTGTTGCCAGAAGATCTTCATCAACGATTCCGTTGCTCGTTCGATAGCTCTTCAGGTGTTTAAAGCTAACAATTTGTTTAAAATCTGAGCTTTTAGATTATCTCCAGTATCCAACCTCTGCAAAATGAGCGTGCGACTTCCTACCATGCACCTGGAGATCGAAAAGCGCAAATTGATATGTCCAAACCATTTCATAAATTTGGGTTTCCGCTCATTGGATAAACGTTTAAAAGCAACTGTTGGTAAACATGCTGTTGGCGACCAATTGACATTTGCCGATGTTTGCGTTGTCCCTCAAGTCTACAACGGCGTTGTGTAATAGTTTTATTTGGAAATAAACCAAAGAAATCAAAGATATTTAGCGCTTATGCCGGTGTCAATCTTGATGAGTATCCAACCATCAAGCGTGTTTTTGAGTCAGCTATAAAGTTGGATGCTTTTTGGAATTCACATCCTTATCATCAATCGGGCGCTCCAGAAACACTCGAAATTGAAGATCTGAAAAGCAAGGGCTTTTTGTTAGAAAAATGGGCAGATCGTCGAAATCAGCACACAGCTGGCCACAGCTACAAATCACAAGAATAGACTTGTACTTGTTATTTAGAGAACAACAATAAATATAGTTATGAGTTACGACATTTATTGTTAATGTTTGGATACAAACACTTAAATAGTTTGAGAGAATCCAAATCGATTTGCACCAACATCAAAAATGACGCAATTAGAGCGCAGGAAAGGCTGCCCAAGAAACCAACCGAAGCCTTCAGATGAATAGTGTTGGATAGCCAAGCCACACATGCTGTCGGCAGTATCAAGCTAAAGTTCTTGTGTTGAATAGGTCACAAGTTGTTAAAATCAAACCTCAAGCAAGTAATCTCTAGGCTGGACTTCCATTTCTTTGCCCCCAATTGTAAATTTCCACGATGGCAAAGTTGAAAGTTTAGCACATTCTAGTGTGTACATCTTAAGCTTCTCATTAAACTTGGCTTCTATTTTGTTGAAAAACGCTTGATTAGCGTGAGTTTCGGCATGAATAAATGGAAGGCCGGAATCGATAATTCCAACAAAATGTTCATTTGCCTGAGTTTTGTAATCTCCCACAGAGACACTGAAAGTATTTAAATTGCCCGATTCACTCGAAATTGCTTCGTTAAAGCGCACCTGTCAATTTGAAGAGTCGACATGAAATATCCACTTTTTGTTGCCTGGACATAGTGCAAATCCGGTTGACAATGCTCCGTATCTACGCCACCCAACGTCAAAAGTCCGTATGACGCCTCAGTCGGTTTGTGCGATCTAAAAAGGTATTTGAACAGATGCTTAAAACACGAAGAATCAATCAATTAGAGCGTTTGTTTGAACAAAATTGATTCGAAGTATGATGAACTGTGATTTGAACAAACCTCTGCAACCAAATACTGTACAACGGCTTGTCTAATTGATTCAAGATGTTTAGAATCGGCATCTCATCTTTATGGCGATCTTTTTCATCAAAAGGCCCACCCCAATCCTAGCACACCGTCGGCCAAAAACGGATGCTCACTTTCCTCAACACGCATAATCGATCCAAATGTTTGGTTTTCAAACTTGATATCTTTAATCTAAATAATTGAGTGGAGTTAATGATGAAGAAGTGCTAGTTTACTTCAAAAACATCGGTGAATGTGGCGCCCTTAAAAATAATGTCGTCTGTGTTGTCAAAGAATTCAGCAACATTCAATTTGGTGCTTGTGGATGAAGCGCTAAAGCGGTAAATAAGTGTTAACATAAGAATTAATCTTCTACTTTGATTTGAATCCAGTCTCAGCATTTACAGTGTGATCAAACGTCCACAAAGTCGTTGAGCCTGTATGAACGGCGAGTTGAAAGTGTTGAGCTAAATAGAAACACATTTAAAGTGTGAAATACAAGAAATTACCTGGACTGCCAAACGAAACATTCGCCAAGAAGTGAGTTTCTTGATATTCAGGTTCCGGATTCAACGCTACTTTTGCTGCGTTATCTTCCGAACTTAGTTTTAATTGGAGTTTGATGCTTGGCGGTTTGTACAGATCTAACTGTACAATTTTGCCACTTGCCAGATTGCATAAAGCAAGAATTAAAAGCGGCTTAAACATCACGTCCCAACAAAAATATCCAAGAGACTGAATCAATTTGGCAAAACTTAAATAGTTGTTCTAATTTCCTGCCCACATTCGATTTACATGCATACAAGCGACAGCTACACAAACAGAACGCAAGTTAGCTAATCGGAATTGCAAGTTTTACATTTTTCGTTACAACCACGCACCTCGTTTTACGTGTATCATCTAAATACAACTTTAAAAATAGAACAAATCAGTCATTAAAGCATTGAGTTCGAGAACACAAAGAGATTGTCAAACTTCGTCAAAGACCAAACAAAAGCTTGTCGCGAATCTGCTCATGTTTGCTTTTGCTCGCTGCCGAAAAAACGCCATCCGCCGGTTCATTAGCACTCAATAGGTTTCCCGCTATGCTTTTGCTCTAATTAACTAGTCATTTTAATATCTTTCCGGTAAATATCTAGTCAATTCAAAATGGCAACTCCGTTGTCTAAATTTATGAAAAAACTCGACACTCTTCCCGGTTCTGTGCGCAACAGCTACGACGAAATTGTTGATTTGGACCGACGTTGTATTGAAAAGCGCAAGAAGTTGGCCAAGATATGCTTTCACCTTCTCCAGCAGCAACAAATCTCTAAAGCACAATCGAGCAGCAAATCAAAGAAAGGCGGCAAAGAAAAAGGAACGAATTATGAAGAAGCGATGGTTGTTCTTGACTTTATCATTACTATTTTAATTGTTCTGTTTAGGAATTGCTATCTGAAATGGAACGATTGTCGACGGAAAAGCTTCAACTGGCCAGCAGTTGTTATGAGCAAGTTGATCGGTACATTATTGAACTTGACAAAGCATATGGAAAGTTTGCGAAGAATTTGACTAGCGGCGGAGGTAAATGTAAGTTCAGAGTTAACTCTAACTTAATTCTTTCTAAATTTAGCTGACAAGAAGTCTAGCAAGTCTTCGAGTGCTAGTCGCAAGAAGAAGTCTCGAGCACACGGAGCAGAAACTGATGCTACCGTTGAAAGCATGGGTAAAGAAAACCTTTTATTAAATGTTAAACACCTTTTACTTGTTTTTAGACTTTGACAGCCCTCTTGTTGAAATGCCAGTTGATCCCAACGAACCTACTTATTGCGTCTGCCATCAAGTCTCGTTTGGGCAAATGATCTGTTGTGATAACAAAGCTTGCGTTGTGGAGTGGTTCCATTTCAATTGCGTCGGTCTGACTTCAACACCCAAAGGAAAGTGGTATTGCGATGCATGCAAAGAGAAGATGGGAAAACGCAGCCGAAAAGACAAGAAATAAATTATCACTTTAACATATCCAGTCTACTCTCTAGTTTAAACGCTTTAAGCTGATCAAAAGAAACTTCTATACCAATTAACTCGTTTTAAATCGATTGCAATTGTAAATAATTTTAATTATTCAGCCCTGTGATCTCATAGATTTTAAGTAGTTTCAATTAATGTTGTGGTTAAGTACTCAAATAAATTATTTCCGTGTGCATTGGATGTTTTAAATTTAAGCGTCGAAAACACAAGCTCTCATTTAAGCGCTCTTCAGAAAAGCGGAGGGGATTGTAAAAGTGTAAAACAAAATAAACACCATTGCGTTATCTCCATTTTCATCTTTCGGAGAGAAAATAAACTCCGCGTTTGATGATTTTGCAATTTGAAGAGCGCTTTTTAATGTGGCACTTTTTGTTTTATTGCATTTTCTTAATTATGTTTGTTTGTTTTCAGTCAATTTGCTAAAGTCTCAGTGGTGAGCAATTGCGGTCTTTTCGCCGAAAATCAATAGCCGAACAATGCGCTCGGCAAATTATGAGCAGGCAAGCGGGTGTACGGCGAAAATTAGCCATTCCGAATCGATTCGCTGTCGCCACTTGAGAAGCAGAGCGCCGAATGTGTCATTGAGGCCTTTGTTTTCGTTTGTTTGCTATATTTGGACTACATTCGACTTCTTTATTGGCTTTTTGGCGTTTAAGCGCAAGGTTTCCGCTAAATTTAACCTGTTATTCGGCTAATTTAACTAGTTTTCTTACTAATTCGGATTTGTTCTTTGCTGCGTGATGCGTTACACACACGCAATTGTCGTTCGAATACCTCAAGCAGTGAAGTTTGAGAGCAAAAAACAAGAGAAAGAAGATAGATTTGGCAACTGTGAGAAAACAACAAGAAGACTTGAACGATACGCTCAGAGAGGTAACTATAGTTTAAAATGCACAGATTACAAACTATAATTTAGGCTGGCGTTGAAGTCATTGAATTGCAACCAGAAGAGGGCACGGCACCTGTAAATTTGTTTACCGACGATGCTCTTATTATGATTAATGTAAGATAACAAGTTCTCTTAATTCGAAGAAGAGTTTTATGATCACGGCAGTTGTTAAATCTTTAAATTTGTATTTTGATCGTTTTTCGCACCTTTGTTTACTGTTTATAAAACTCTTCTCCGAGTCAAGAGAATTTTTATCATACCTTTAAAGGGCACGGCACTAATTACAAGACCCAAAAAAGGCAACACAAGGACAAAAGAGGTTGGATTTTGAGTTAGTTTGCCAGTATTTATTTTATGTTTTAGATAGCCGAAATTGCTAGAGAATTTGCATGGCAGTTATTAGAAGCGCCTGAACAAGAAAATGGAAAGAATGTCATTATTGAAGGATCTGATGTGCTTTATACTGGAAAGGAAATCTTTGTAGGAGTGCGTAAAAACGGTACAAACACAGAAGGCGCAGTAGTTATTGCTCGTACATTCTCTGATGTCCCATGTACTGCAATTCAAATTGGCAATCAGCACCCTCTTAAGTACTATGTTTCTGTAGCAGCCGAAGGTGTTCTTGCAATGGGCAAATCAAAAGAGGCGTTGACAATTAGACAGCGGATTGAACGTGAATCTACGTTTCGCTACAAAGTATTGAGCATCGAGCCAGACGAACTAATCAACTGTGTGAATGTGAACAACCATTTGATTTTCAGACATGACAAAAACGAAAATGCGGTAAGTGAATTGGATAAGCATATTAACAGTTTGAACCATTGACTACATTTCAGAAGTTCCGACTTCTTCAAGCACCAACACAGCTTTGGGGAATCGCCGGCGAAGAATTGGGCAAAATTGGCGCTCCTTTCTCCAAATTCTGCCTGCTCATCCGCAAAATAAGTAGTCTTAAACAAGTCAGCTAATTGTCGTTCTAATTTTCATTCTCGATGCCATAGCTCTTCATTGTTGACTCAAATTGATTCAATCTTTTAAACATTACGTAGCCATAGCTTTTCGTGTTGTCCATAACTAAACAAACTAGATAGCCATTTACAAACACATATACAGAACGGTGCGAACTTGGCATTTGTTTTTGCACCGTTGATAGGTTGTGATTAGTTTGACTGCCATTTCTAAATTGCCCTCGATTAGTAACTGTCATAATTAATAAGATATCATTTCCGCCGACCATAATAAACAAATCCAATCTCAGTCTTTGTTTCATAAATTTACACAATGATTCGTGAATAAAGTTTGTTAAAATAGCTAGCAGCATGTGGAGACAACTACGGTAAATACAAATGACTTTTGGTGGAATAAATACAATTGAAGCAAATATCCGCGCTATCGATAGCTGTTTTGGGAGCAATTCTTGTTGGATACAGATGTGGGCCAATTCACGGGTTTCTCGAAAAAGTGAGGTTTTTGACAAAAAGCTAAAAGACCCATTGTGGTGATTTGAAAGTTGATTACGATTAATGAACATGGAGAGGAACAATTAAAATAAATTAGGAGTACGACAAAAGGTTAGAGAAACAAAATCGGCCAATTGAAAAAGATAAATAGCATTCGCTCTCAAATTTATGGCTGGTTGAAACCGGCTGGCGGAGGAATTGGTTGATTGACTTGAGGGTTCCATGCCGAATCTTGACCTCCCATCATCGTGCTGCGATCAGCCCTGTAATCAAAAAAATGAATATGGACATGAAATGTTTAGATTACTTTTTGCCGAGTGCCATAAATCCATAGGCAACGCCAGAAGCGAAGATCGTGCCTGAGCCGAGAATTGTGTTCAGTTCGATGCAAATAAAGATTGGAATGATTCCCATCCTAAATGTAACTCCAATAGTAGTAGTTTGCAAATCTAGCACTTACACGCAATAAAGAGCTGCTTTTTGCCAATAAGCTCTGGACTCAGAGAAAGCGGCCAAACGTTCAATGAAATCAACAAATGCGCAACAGAATGGCGCCTCCAAAGCAATAATAAAGAAGCCAGAGACTAGCTGCAAAAGAACTGCCGCTATGCATGTTGCAGAAAAGCTGATCAAGCCCAAAACGCCGAAAAATATGGCCAAAAAGCCTCCACCAATGCCTAGACCTTTGGCGAGAAGACGGATCCACCTGTAAGTACAAAAAGTTATCTCAAATAACCACTAAACTCGCCATGGGAAGGCACTGTTTGGATCTGATTCCTGCTGCATTTGAGCTTTAGCGGTCGTCACAGTGGCACCCATTTTGGCTCTTGATGTGTACTGCTTATGTGTGTTCAACAACAGTCAACAATGGTCAGGTTGATTAGAGACCTTTCCACTCAACCTGCAATCAATGTGTTTAATTTCGCAATTTGCAATAAGATCAAACGAGCACGCGGAAAATATGAATAGAGAAAATGAGAATCGACAAAAACAATTTAAAAAAGGGCGCTGAGGAGTGTCTATTAGTCATCTAAAAAGCGGTCGGTGTCGCCGAGTTCAATGAATAAATATAAATGACACCGTGAACGATAAGAGCTGTAAAAAAGACACCTTTAAAGCAAATAAAAATGTTTGCAGTTTGTTTAATCAATAACTTTTAAAGAGTGCTTTCAATAATGCTTGTGTTGCGAATAATCTAATCAGAACTAATAAAATAACCAATAAATCCAAACGCTTGTACCCAACCCATCGCGCTTTCCAATAATCCACTGGCTTTTGCCCTCCGAACAGCAAAAACGGACAGCATGGAATTGGCCCATGGCTGCGCGTCGGCAAAGAGCAAACGCTGCAGCCGAAAAAGCCGATTCGTCGTGGAAACCCAAAGAGTGGCAAGTGTATTCGTTTGGGCCGTAAAAAGAATGGACAGCGGCGGATGTGGAAGCTTTTCGACGTGGACTTTTAATTCAGCGCAATTAAGCGTCTTGTTAAATTAGTTTTAAATAAAGCGCTAAATATGATTCCTTCAAACAACACAAAAAGCAACGAAACATTCCACTTTTCGATGATAAATGAGAAATCCGCATCGAACATCCACGCAAAAATCTTCGCAAAGCAAACACAACGCCACGCCATTCTGCAAGCTTTCCAATGGTAAGCACTTTAAGCCGAACAAATTGTTAAATTCAAACTCTACTACAAATGTAACCGTTTATTGTATGAAAGTACTTAATAAGTAAACCGTTTTAAAGCATTGACTGCGTCATGAGCACCGCTTTCCACACAAACCTAAACATTTAAGTTAAACATTTAAAGTTGAGGATATAAATACACTTACATCGAGAACATCTTTAAGGCCTTTGTTGTTTTCATTTGGGTCAATAAAAGTAATTGCATGTCCTTTGCGATAAATACGACCACAACAACCAATTTGACAAATATAGTTTTCAACACTTGACGGCAAGTCATAGTTGATCACAGTCTCGACATCTGGCAGATTTAAATTGCGCACAGCATCTCCACCAACCACAATCAAAGTTGTAAAGTCGCCTTCACGGAAATCATCTAATGTTTTCATTTGCTTCACATGATCAATTGTTTCAAGTGAACTGGCATTGTAGAAAAGTCCAAATGAATACTTAGCGCTTCTACGGTAATTAATTGAAAGTGTCTGGTGTAAGTTTTCGCCTGTTTTTGATTCGCTCATCTTCATACAACTTCAATAGGTAGTCAGACTTTTCTTGTTCGCTCTAAACACAAAGTGATTGTTTTGTAACATTGATCAAAACAACTTACGGGCTCAATAAATTGCTGCTCAATGTTGTTCAATGAGTACAAATTGTTAATTTCAACATTAATGCATTGACGTCGAACGACGAGATTGACTGATTTAAATGATGGCTTTTCATTAGAAACAATAACGACTCGACATTCTCTAGTCTGTGCTCGAACTACCTGTTAAATAAACAATCAGTTAAAGCTTTTAAAAACTTGTCTCACATTCATAAAGTTTTTGAGTGATCTAAACAGAGAATTTGGTATGCCGTCCATAACAACAAACTTCAGTCGACGTGTGCTTAAATTTGGAGGCGATAAATTGTTTTCTGGAGCAAACTGGTGTGTCAATTTTCCGATTGTTCCGATATACAAATCACATCCATGCCTTTTCAACTGTTTATCTTCTTCGTTTGGGTGTGCCCCTTTCAGGCCAAAACAAATTCGAATTCCTAAAAGCATCGCCAATTATGTATTTAGATGTTTAGTTTACCTGTAGAGTCGCTAAGTCTGTGAGCATGCGATACAACGTCTTTAACTGCGTCGCTTGTTGGCAGAACAAAAACCGCAAACGGTTCATTGTTTATCTTGTATGGCGAAGTTAGCTCTTCTTCTCTTCGGTAACGTGAAATGATGTCTAAAAGTGCAATCAAATAGCCAGTTGTTTTTCCTGTTCCAATTTTTGCACTAACAACCAAATCACAATCAGTTTCAAACAAATAGGGAAGCATCAGTCTCTGAATTGTTGTTGGAGTCCATAGACTTCTTCTGTTCATATTTCGCATATTTTGAGCAATATCCGGATTTAAAGTGGGAAACATTCTAAAAAGGCAAGTTAAACTAATGCTATAAATTATAACAAACTTCATGTTTGGGAAATATTGCTCTTCAATGCCACGAAATTGAACGCTACTCATCTTTAATTCGTCTTCGCAAATGTCTTCGTCAATTTGACCACAAATATGAAAAAGACTCGTTTTAGGATAATATTCGTGTTTGACACGCTCTAAACACAACCTATTAATCATTCTAAATATCTCACAAACCTTTGCGTTTTGGAGGCATTTCTAACTCTAAACACTTGCGTTTAACAACTTAAAAAATCTTGAAAGTAACAAGTTTAGGAGATATTCAAAAGAAGAGTTTTACTAGACCAAATAAACAATTTTTAACTTCAAAGCTACTTTATTGATATTCTAGCACACCAAGCAGTAAGTATAAGGCATAACAAAAATAAATAAGACACATAGATTTTTGATTGTTTACGAGGATCCGTTATTTTGTGAATCTACGTCAGTACGGGGTCTTTTTGAAGGTAGGCCATTTGTTTCCGGAGGTTTGTTTACGTGGAAAGGACTTGGTCTTGAAGGTTGTTGGTTTCCAATTGGAGCAAAATTTGCAGATTCTTCGTAACCACCTCGTCGAAATCTGTGTCCCTAAAAGCTTTGAATAGTTACGTTTAATTGCATATAAAACTTACTTGATTAAAACTCTGCGGCGCTCCATAACCGTTTCCAAATCCACGACCATGCCCTCGGGAAATTTTGATTGTACCCACGATTTCCTCCTCTTCCACGAATATTAAAGCCACCCGAGTCATTTGAATAGTTTGGACGGTCCGTTCCTCTAAATCCGCCTCGATAACCGCCACGCCCAAAGCCAGAGTTTCTTTGGTCAGGATATTGCATCGGACGTTCAAGATTTGGTAACTGATTTCGTTGACCTTGTCCACCGCTGTGATAATGATGATGTTTGGCACGGTTCCTTTGTTGGTATTCAACGTAAGGCACTGGAGGTAAATGCTTTATAGCTTGTGTTCCAGACCAAGCATGTTCTCCACACAGTTGACGCAGAAGTTCTTCTAACTCTTTGTCCAAGTCCGACCGTTCTTCCAAAATTGAAGGCTCACACGTTGCTCGAACAATTAGAGATTCAATGCAAGGCCGTAAAGCTACCAGTTTCGCAGCATCGTCCGGTGACATTTCAAGCAAAATCATGTCGTCCAACCGCACTGTCTTTGATCCTACGGCTTCCACTCGTCTTGATCCAAACAGAAGTAAATGAAGCGGCGTGATCATTGACAGTTGCTTTGCCGAGATCACATTTGTTCGAATCTTCTCTGTAAAGACCAACAAAGGTGACGGGAACTTGATCGTTTCTCCAAGTCTCATTGGAAAACAGACCGAGACTTTCGACATCAATGCAGTTGCTTGCTCCAATGTGAAGACTTTTCGCTTGTCTCCGGCAGTGTAACAAACATTTGGATAGAACGCATAAACAAGCAGACCAAGTAGGATGTCGATTTGTGGATCATCGGTTTCAACATCAATAGCATGCGGTGCAAACAGAAACTCAGGAAAGCCACAGTATTGAACCAATACGTCGCGTATTTGGAGTTTCGCTTCACTAAAATAAAATAGTTTAAATATGTAAACTGCACTTTACAAGTTTACCTGGTCATGCTCAAAACAATTGGACTCAAGTTTTGACGAGAACAAAAGTTGCTTTCAGCTGATTTGCCAATTTCTGTTTGTTGTGCAAAGTCATTATTTGCTTTGATGAGACCAACATGGTCAGACAAACGACGTCCCGAATAACGTCGATGACAAATAGCTAGACGGTTTTGCATTCGATCCATTGGGATGAATGGCGAGTTAAATGAGGTAGCTGAAGCTAGCGTGCACCTAGAAGTTGTTATGTTGATTAATAGAAACTTTATAAAGAACTTACATCATGTCGCCAACATTAAGTGTTGCGCCCAAAATGATTGCTTTTCCGATTCTTGGTTCTACCGGCAACCGTGCGATACTTTTTCCCAAAGGTGTAAGTTCCAATTCTGCATCCAAAGCGCCCATTTCACGCAGCAACACCTCTGCTTCAATAATTGCATCTAGAGGTGGGGGCTCAATTGATCGCTCCAGAAAATCGCCAACCGCACCAAGACGTAGTAGTTTTATCTGTAAGCGAAAGTTTAATTTGACTATTCTAACTTTGATCAAACGTTTTTAAATTTGAGTTTTTCATACCATTAAAGTGACTTCATGCAACGGAGTTCGTAGCATTTCAAGCTGTCGCGTGTTCATCCAACGCATCATAGCGAGCTTTAGTTGCTAGATGAAAACAGAAGCCTTCTCGTACTCTGCCTGCTCGACCACGACGTTGAATCAAAGAGTGTTTCGATGCCCATACAGTTGCGTAATGAACTGAAATGATTTCGTTAAGCATAGTTTTAAATAAATTAAAGACAAGTTACCCATATTGTTTCTTGACGTGTGCATCTTTTCTCTTGCTCGACAAGAATCGATAACGTAAACTACATCGTCAATGGTGATTGAGGTTTCAGCAATGTTGGTTGAAAGAATGATCTTGCGTTGATTGTCACCTACATTTTGAAAGACTTTGCGTTGTTCAGTAAATGGAAGTTGCGAATGAAGTGGGAGAATAAGGTACTTGGACCCGTCGCCCAATACTGGATGGCTTTGGAAGAGTGACAAAGCTGCTTGAATTATGTTCCAACCCGGTAAAAACACGAGTACCGAGCCGTGCTGTCCGTTTTGAGCTATGTCAAGTAGAAGATGCAAGATGACATCGAGCGGAATTTGACGTTCATCCATTTGAGATAGTGCATATTTAACATGCTCTGGAACTCCTGCACCAACTTCCAAATTGAGATTCTTTTCGTCCGCTGTTCCCAGCTCTTCATCTTCATTGTCAGCGTTCGGATCCGATTGTTCTTTGTCTTTCTTCTTCTTCTTCTTTTTGGCTTCAACTTCGGATGGCTGATAACCAAGCATTGAAATGACATCTTCAAGGAAGAAGTGCTGAACAGAAAAGAGGCGTTGCTCTATATTGATGATGGACGTAGTTTTGAAGTAATTTGTAAACATTCCAGTATCAATTGTTGCCGACATTAGAACAACACGCAGTTTTGGATAGGCTCGAACCATGTCTCGAACAATGATCAGAATAAAGTCTGTGTTGATGTCTCTTTCATGAATCTCATCAATGATGACATGTGAAACGCCGCGCAAACCAAACTCCAATTTTTTCAATAAGGTTCCAACTGTCACGAACATTATTGATCCATATGGTCTTGGTGTCACACTCTCAAATCGAACTCCAAATCCAACACTTTCGCCAAGTTGTTCACATCGTTCATTTGCAACACGTTCAGCCAATGAGATAGCAGAAATACGACGCGGTTGTGAAACAAAACAGTTGAATTCGGCTCCTTTGCCTTTTTGCAAATAATCATCCATAATGAACTGGCAGACTTGAGTTGACTTTCCACATCCGGTGGTGCCTTTTATCAGAACGACGGAGTTCTCCTCAATGATCTTTAAAATCTGTTCTCTGTAGTTGAAAACAGGTAGAGAACGGCGCTTTTGAACAATTTCTGGATTGTGCAGCTTAGCTTGCTCTTTCATCAACAAGTCTTTGCTAATATCTTCCAAAGTCATAAATGCCAACGGCTCTTCGTCGATCTAAACAATCAAACAATAAAATTGCATAATGCTATTGAAACATGCATTCGCAGATCTCCAAGCGTTCCAGTTAGTTGACGGTGGTGCAAATGAAATCAGTGATGATTTTTTAGGCCTTTCGTTGAGAGGAACTTCGGTCAAGCGCTGATCAGTCAGTAATGAAATTCTCGCGTCTGTTGTTGCAATTGAATAGTCAACTTCTGCTAGTTTGATGTCGACTTTTTCGAGATATCCAGAAAGACGCTGCATAATTGACTCATTGATCTGAAAGTTGAAAAAGATTAATAGAATAAAACAAAAAAGTTGCTTACATTGACTGGAATTGGAGGCAGATCTTGAACGTTCTTCTTTTTTGTGCTGACCGGTTCGTTTGACTTTTTGAAGATATTCATATGATATAACTGCCGAACAACCGATAAAGCACATTCAGCTTCTGCATTCTTCTTTGTACTTGCTTCACCGCGACCTTTAACGTTTCGTTGTAGTTCGCGAACGTAGATTTCAAACTCGGAAATAAAGTTGCTAAAACATTTAATGAGGTTAGCGTGTTTGTTTATGCACTTACGCGTTATTGGAACTTTCGTTTCTCCGAGTCTTATAATTTGGAGGCGGCATCTTTCGAGTTTGCAAAAACTCGTTTAGTGCTTTCTTGCAATTTAGCAAATTCCAACCGCCGTGAATGTCAGATCTTAAGTCAATTGCTTCGGACTAAACACGTAAATTTATCAACTTTAACAATTTTTTATTTATACCCTTTCAATTTCGTCGGCTCTTTGTTGAACATATTCCTCGTATTGAGACTTCTGTGCTTGTTGACGTTGAGGTGGCGGAAATTCTTCCAAATTTTGTTGTTGCGACTCATATGACTGGTTTATTGCATACGGAGCATTTGATTGAGGTGGTGGGCCGTTGAATCCTGATGTAGATTCCAATTGCTGGGCCTAAACTCAAAAGTGAGTGCCACATTAAAAAGCCAACCCGTGCATACGTAAATTATCGGCAATTGAGTCCGCAGTCTGAAATAGTTGATTGAAAAACGACATAATGTTCATTTGTTTAAGATGCAAAGATTCTAGTTAATTTGTGTTAAAGCTATTGACTGCCGATACTTTCAGGCTTTTACACAAATCAATTAAATTTCAATAGATTGTCGTTCTTCATCAACTATTCAAACAATGAGGACCAAACACCAATCGCTCAATAAGAAGTTCCATTAGTCGTCTTTTAATGAACAAAAAGCATCCTTTTGTTTTTGTTGATTAGAAGCCGACTTAAGAGGACTAATCAAAGAGCCTAATTTCAAGAATATCTTACATTTAATGCGGGCAAGTCCGCCGGGGCAATTAGCCCTTGAAGAATCAAGTGTTGGCCAAGATCTCTAGCCGCATTTGTTTGTGCATCTTTTTTATTGGTTGAAACTCCAATGCCAGTATAGTTGATTCCTAGAGATTCGATTAGATTTTGGCTAGTTTTTTAATTCATTACCTTGTATAGTGACTTCACAACGGAATTTCTTCCCAACTTGATTGAATTCGTATTCCAATGCGCCCATTTTTCTTCTTCCAACTGCTGCATACAACGCATTTTTGATGTCCATCACTAAAAGGGAGAACCGTTTATGTGTTGAATATAATAACTGACACGGACTGAAATAATCAAGACTTCTTTGTTGTTGAATAAATGAACAAACTCATAAATGTGGGAAAACATTGGAAATTCGCGTTAAATTAAAAATGAACACAATACCAAACAATGCGATCTTCTCAGGATGCGATTTTGTCTTTCTATTTCTTTAGTCGTCAATTTTAGTTTTTAGTTCAACCCTCCGGCTTTATTTCAATATGATTTCGGACAGCAACATTCCTCGGGATTTGCGGCAACTTCGAGCATGTCTTGTTTGTTCGATGGTTAAATCAACATTGATGTTCGAAGAGCAAGGATGTGAAAACTGTGAAAATTTATTGAATATGCGCGGAGACACCGAAAAAGTAGATGCTTGCACGAGGTAAGATTTAAAAAGTATTAACGATTCTAAGCATAAACTTTTAGTTCTAATTTTGACGGAATGATTGCGCTGACAGAACCAGAAGATTCGTGGGTAGGACGTTGGCAGGTAACTTTTTAAATCTGCAGAACCTTTTAATTCAAAAACAAAATTTAGGGAATTAAAACAACACGACCCGGCCTTTACGCCATTTCCGTATCAGGCACACTCAGTCGCGAAATTGTGATTGAACTCCGAGAACACGGATTCCGATACAGACCAGAAATGCGCGACAGATCTCAAGCTCAGTAAACATCAAATAATTTCCAATTAATTCATTGTTTTACCTATTTATTTGTCGAATAAACAAACAACAACCTATGAATAGAAATCTTGTTGAGCAAATAATGAATAGTACTTATTCTGTTGATTGTGCCCGTCTTTCGTCGCTTGATGATAAGTAGCCAAGGACATCATTGATCTTTTCGCGAGGTTTTCCTAATTTAGCACCGAGTTCCCGCTCTGCTTGATCTATTAGTTTCCAATCGGTCCAGCTGACGAATCTTGTCCCACGTTGTTGAAGCAATTGCCTTATGTCTTTGCCTTCTGACTTTGATTTGATTCGTCCTTCTTTCCAGTCGTTGAGAACTTCATCGGCAACCAAAGAAGCATTTCGCTGAGTGTCTGCAATAACACCAGATCCAGCCTGAAATTGATTGAATTAAATGAAGTATAGATAAAAATAAACTTACTTGAGCACACCAACCCGTTGCGTAGACTTTTGTTCTCGACTCATCCACTCTGCACCAATCAAGCAAACGTAACTTCTGCTCTTCATTGACAGGAACACCGGGCAAATGTGAATTGATAAAACCAATAGCATAAATTAGAAGATCGCATGGCATTTCAATTATCTCATTGTTCAACAGATTACGCGTAATTAGAGCTTCAATTTTAGTTTTTGACGAATTTAACAGAACCTCTTCGGGCTTTCGATGAAATATGACAGATCCATAACGCTTAGATGACGAGCTTCTCGGTTGCGCTTGGCGTTTATTGAGCATCAATTCGAGAATTCTCCGATTCTTGCGCGGCAAATCTGGATTCTTGATGTGTAATAAAACTTGATCATAAACTGATTGGTCAATATCGCAATGTACAGGCGCACCATCCAAGTTGAGCAGTTCTCGTAGTTCTTTGATCGTAAAAGATGCCTAAAAACTTAATTGACTTTAAAACTATAAATAAAAGTTACTTCAATTGGCCCCCTTCTTCCTAAGATATTGACTGTCTGGATTTTAGATTGCGTAAGGGATTTGTATGCATAGTCCGGAATGTCTGTGTAGCGAAAACGCTCCGAGTCTGACAACAAAATTCTTGCACAATCAATTGAGACATTTCCATTTCCAATAATAATTGCATGTTGACTATTCAAGTTTGGCAAGAGTTCTTTTTTCGGCTGACCGTTGTACCTACAAGTTAATGTAAATAAAAACAATAAAATCGAAAAATTACCATGAAACAAAAGAACTGCCGGAGAAGCAATTATACTTGCTTTTAACATTCGGAATTTCCAATTTTCGTGCTCTGCTTGCGCCATAAGCCAGAATTACCACATCATATAATTGACATAAATCTTCATAGTGCACTGTTTCGCCAACCGCAACGTTGCAAAAAAGAGAAAGTCTATCCTGATGCCTGTCAAACATCCGTTCAAAACTGTTTGCGCATTTCTTCATCTCTGCATGATCGGGTGCAACGCCAAATTGTACAAGACCGTAAGGAACTGGACTTCTAAATATTAACCAGCTAATTATCAAAAGCTTTTCAGTAAAAATTACCTGTCCACAACATCCAAACGACATTCCGGCAAACGATTTAGCAATGCTGAACATGAATAAAGACCTGCCGGGCCCGATCCAATAACAGCTATTCGAGGACCTGCGGCAGAGTGAGCAGCACGTGTGCCATTGAGAAATTGTCTTGCAATGAGCATTCAATTGATGAGAGAAACTAGAAGAAAAGAAGAAAGCACTTTAAAAAGCATCAACTCGACTATTGTTGATGCAAATGTGATATTTCTAGACAATAATAAAATTGCCTGAAAAAACTTCAATTTAAAGCAATAAGCCAGAGCAGGCAATCTCTTGTCAATTTCTTTGACACAGTGGACTTTGTAGGTTTTTTGATTTGCTTTTAACATGTAGTGCGAGTAGGATCTTGAATGTTTGATCGTTGGGTGTTCTTTGACTTTTACAAGGACGCATTCTTTTCAATCCATTTGATACATTCGATACATTTTCAAAATTGCATTAGAAAACTCATAACCGTCCCCATTATTTGAGATTCAATTGTGTCAGGTGGGCAATAGAATCCATCACTATAAATTTTAATTGTTTCGGAAAATCTATGAAGCAACCCATTAATTAATTCAATGCTTTTATTAAGCACACGTCGACGTTTTAAACACCAGAGCTGCTTTCAAAAAATGTTAGTTGGAACCAATTAGTTGTATTTCATTTGTACAACATGTAAATGTAATGAAAATCTAGGTTGAAAGCCCTAAAAGATTAGTTCACGTCGGACCTAAATCTTGGCCAGTGTTATAGTGGAGATGATCAATACAAATTTAGATCTCTAATTTGTGTTCCACAACATCATTCAATAAATGCATCTCTTCTCTAACCAAACAATTAATTAAAATTCATTTTATTACATGTCCCATTCAAAAAGTATTTAAACACTGACATTGCAATTGTGTCTGTATCGCCAAGATGGCTATGCTTCGCGTTTTCCTTTTGATTCTTGTCTTAGTAGGTATAAGCATGGCTAGAGTAACGATAGACGTTTACGACAAGAATTGGTTGTAATGAATGGTTAAATACTTACAATTGCACTGGTTATTGCAATGTGGATTATACTGTAGCGCGGTCGTTCAGAATTGTAAGTTTCGAAAGTAGTTTGTTAATCCATCTAAAATATTGTTTAGACAGGAGGATACGGGGCAAGAATAGTCGTCTACGGTCAATCAGACTGTGTCGGTGAGTTTCTCCGGTGATGATCAAATTTAAAACAAGTTTAGGCACGAATCGGAAGATGAGCACTCGCAGCGGACCATGCTATGATACTCCACTTGCTGTTGGTATTGCATCAATTTTTTGCGTTCCGGTTACTAACCAATTTGGCTACGATCTGAACGCCACTTTTGTTTAATCATAATTCAATGTTAAAACGTTAACTGCTTTAAAAGTGTGATTATAATCCGAATAAAGTCAATTATTGCGCGTGGCAGGTTATAAAAGTTAATTGTGTAATCAAAATTCAATTGCTTCGTGTGATTAAATCAGAGCATTTTATTGCCACCCTATTCTCAAAGCGCTGTTCAAAACGTATTTAAACGTTAAAGTAGTCGTTGCTTTTGAATTGTAAAGATGGCCAAGCTCCGCTTCCTTTTGTTTATCGTCTTTTTGGCCTAATGTTGCGGATGCAGTGAGAATAGAAGTTTATTTGCATGTTGGTTGTACAGGTTTGAAATAAAATGAGTTCAATTTGGAAACTTATATCATTGGGCTTCATCAATTCTCATTGTTGCACTGGTTATTGCAATGTTCCTTATACTGAAGCGCGGTCATTTAGAATTGTAAGTTCTTGAAGTAACAATTATAGCTAAAGTGGAGTAGTTAAATTCTTACATTTGAATAGGTAGACGGATGCGGCGCATACGTCGGTAAAGCTTTTCTTACTCTTTGAGTTTTCTTTCCCTAGTAATTTTCTTACCCCCTAAATTCAAAGGGTAAAAAAATTACTAGGGAAAGAGAATTCAAAGAGTAAGAAAACTCCTTCTGTTTGTGGACACATTTGACGGTAACATATAATTAGTGTATGCTCTAAGTGGATTAAAATACTACATTTTTAGATCATCACTGTGACGGTGATTACGAGAGAGTAATGGCTGAAACCGGTGCTTGTTACGACAGCCCAGTAGCAGCAAGATTCTTGTCGGCATTTTGTCTTCCAATTGACACCGCATTTGGATGAAGTTTGCTCGCTCGAAAGCATTATGAACTTGGTAAACATCGTTTAAACGCCACCTTTGATTGGAGTTTAACTCAATGTTATTACTTGAATAAGCTTGTCAAATGAATCTTTGAATAAAGTTTGAAATCACGTCAATCAACTTTAAAATGATGTTTTCGTCTATCACAACAAAAAAGAGGCCAAATACACTTGTTCATTTGCTTAATCCCACTCCAACTTCCAAAAAACTGTCTTAATGCACACCCTCAAATGCCGTTTGTCTGGCACTTTCGGGCTTCAACTTATGATTAAACAACTAATCAGAGGCCTTTAAAGCGTTATCGTGTTTACCCGAAACTTCTAAAGCATTAATTACATTGTGATGTTTTCAAATCTTTACTCGAACACTTTTAGTCGTCCGGTTATGCTTAAGTAGCTTTGTCGTGGCATATAAGCTTTGCACACAGACTATACTTTGGTCCTAAAATCTCAGCTAATTGAAGTGCAAGAAATTTTTGTCTGGTTTTCAGCATTTTTTGCATTTCGATTAGCTGATGTGAGTGTCTGCTAGATTGAGATTTTGGTCAGTTTGGCTTTTGAATTTATAAGCCTTTCAACTTGAGTTCAAAGAAATCTCTTCTAAACAAAAATATGCTATTAGGTGGGGGCCGGGCGGCCCCCGTGGCGCGGCCCCGCGGGCCCCATGCCCGCGCCCCCGGCGCGGCGTGGGACCACGCGGGTGGACACAGCCGCTAGGTGCGTCAACGGGCATACGCGCGCGACCCCGTGGCCCAGGTCGCTGTGCCCTGGCCGGCGGCGCCCCCCCCGGCCAGCCCGGGGCGGCCCGTGGCAAACACTCGGTGGTTACCGGCCCGCGGACACCCCACCTAATATGAATGGAGTGGCTTAATTTTATTAGCCTTTTCGCAATATTTGTCTGTTTTTAGACACATTTAATTGGCAATCGTCATTTTATAGATTTCTATATTTATAGATAGTTGACTTTAAATCACAATTTTGTTGCCTTTATCTAAACAACATATTTCTCAACTGATCATCAACCTTCCACATTCTTTGGCACTTTCATTGAAGATAAACCAAAAAATAAGCGGCTTTTTTGACTCACTTATTTGCGTATGAACGGAGGATTAATGCTGGTTAAGGCGCCAATGTCCATAGACAAATCGCAACTAATGCGACCTTAACAGTAGTATATATGTACTATTTCGAGGACACTGCCTTACCCTCCTGTCCTTAGAAAGTTAATATTCAAAACAATTAAGTAATCGTTTCACGCTTGTCCTTTTAAGTTCATTTATTTACAAATTGGTTTAACTTTTACTTTCGTGTCGCTAATGACAGTTGAAGATGAGTTGAAATGCTGCTGACTTCGTTTGTTTCTTTTCCACGCAAAGCTTTGGCCAGAAAAATAAAAGGCCACAGAAACGCTTGTCTATAACTGGATACTACCATTATAGTAGCGAAGCACTTGAAAGTAGGGTACCACAATCCAATAGCAACTGTTAAATCGGCTGTTAGAATGCTCTTTTGTTGAGAAAAGTTTTGAAGTACAAGGAATATAGTTGGAATGCAAATAACTATAGGAACAGTTGTCTAAATCATACTAACCTTTAAAAAACTAGCAATTGAAAAACAAACTTGAATTGCTAAAACTTTTTGAATTGTTTTGTGTGCTCTTTGGGCAACGTTTGATTGTTTTGACATGAATACTTGGTTTGCCACCGAGTTGATTTGTCTTGTTGTAAACAAAATTACTGAATAGAGAATGAATACTTTAGTGGCCATTAAGATGCTTGCAAAAATTGCATATGAGTGTTTCTGGATAAATTGCATTTTAACTAAATATTTCATTACTTACCGTCGGAATTACGATAAATAAAGGTGCTTGTTTAGTTCGGTTCCATCCCATAAATTTTAATAATTCCTTTTCTTCTTCCATGTCTCGGTTGTTAAAATTAGATTTTACAAACAAGGCCAACGGCATTGATTCAGAAAATGTAAGCAATAAAACAAATAGAAACAAGACCAACAAATGAGTAGAGCTTACTGTTTTTTGGCTAAAAGCGTTTGTTGATTACGATAAAATGTTTTTAAGTCAAGACTAAAACAATCGATCGAATATAAAACTTGCCGGCAGACAACACGGAAACGGAAGTAGAAGTCAATCGGGACCGTGGAGATTAAATATAGCATGACCCAAAAATAACAATAAATAAGAGAAATAACAACAGTTCGATGCTGTAAACTGGAGAACGAAGCAATGTAGACGTTCCCGTTCAGCATAAATGGGATCTAAATCCTTGTTACAAATAAATGCATGTAAAAACTTACAATTGCACTAAAGAAAATCTTCACACTTATCAAACTGTCCAATACGCAGTGAATCCGAATGACTCTTGCATAAGATTGCATGTAAGTTGGAGTGAAGTTCCAACTCAGATAGAATAGAATCAAGTTTAAAGTAAATCCAAAAAATGAAGAAATCTGCCCGCTCACTGGAGTGTACATTTTAGAGACTTTTTAAATGAGCAGAAAGTTAATGCAACCTTTTGGGACACAATACTGACTATAGAGTTTAATTTGCCTAACATGTATCCTACACATTTCACGCTCAATCAAATAAAAGGTGTTATCCGATTACTCAATAATTAAATAAAATCAAGGTGGCGGCATAATTGGAATCAATGAGCAAACATACTCCGCATTTTTAACTTTTGTAGAAAGCAGAACAAACAAAAAAGTTTTCAAATCGTTTAAAGATTACGTCTATTTTGGTTAGTGAAACGTTTCAAAAACTTTGTGATGTTGAACTGTGATTAACAGTATAGTAAACATATCAAATGCATTTTATAATTCTTTTTGCAAGTTGCAATTTTGTGTTTTTCAAGTTCTCGTTCATTTCCATTTTTGTTATGGTGGTCTGGATGGTTTGTTTACTTTTTACACATTACTGAGACATTCCGGCTAAATTTTCTCACTTCCGATGAAATTCGATTCCTAAGTTTGATGTGGCATTGCGTGTTCCTGCAAACAGGAGCTTGCAATTTTTAAATTTAAAGTTCTTTGCTGATACGTGATAACTTAAAAAAGGAAAGTGATGTCGAGAATGTATTTGAAGATTGAAGTTTGTTTAAAGTCAATTATGCTATTCAACAAAACGTTACTTTTTTCTGGCCCAAAATTTAAGCACGTGTCCTGCAAACCCGCTTATCTCAAGCAATTCTGTAACATATTTTTGTTTATGTTCGCGGATTTGTGGCTTGCCACTCCAGTTGATGATGGTCCGCAAAAATGCGTATGAAAAAAATATGGAATTACATATGTTGTTCGTAGAAGCTCCGCAATTTCGGTCTATTATTTGTTGCCTTTTATTTGATTATTGGTTTTCTTTGCGGCTTGTCAGTTTTGTCTTGAGTTATTTTGATTGAGTTATTTTGATGTGTTTTAATTAGTCACATCGAAGTCCTTTGTTAATTGAGAATTTTTAAAGCTTATCGCTTTTATGTGCATTTTATGCGTTACCACACAAAGTTTGCACAAAATTTGCACGAAATTTCCACAATATTTATCAATTTTAATCAAAACAGAACTCACAAAGCAACCGATGCTCTCAAAGATCTTGTACACTTACCAGCTGATTGCCGATTCTTGGAGGTTTTGGTTTACCCGCTTTAATATTTGAACTTTGGGACCTTCCGCGCTACCGAATACCGTATGCCAAAAATAGCTTGCAAATAAAGGTAAACACGCTACGAGCATTTTAAAGTGAATTGGCAAGCTATTTCCATTTTGCTTCTGTTTGCCGCTTGGTGTGGATTGCAAATTGAAAGTGTGTGATCGGTTCGAACAAACGTGGGGTTTAATCATAATGAATGAACCGCCAGTAGTATATAGACAATTTATTTGTTTTCACTAAAGAATTGGCAAAACACATCATTCATTCGGGGAGTTCAAATTTGAGGTTCTTCGTGCCATTGGGTGCAATCAACACAATTAGTGAGGAATTCCCGGAACTCTCCGGTTGATTGTTAACTTCTTTGTTGTGCATGGCTGTCTTTGGTTAGGTCTGACTTGTAAGTTGGAATTGCTTTTTGAATGGAACGGAAGTTGTCAATTTTAAAGGAAGTTGCCATTTTTGCAGTTTTAATTGGTTTGATTTGCTGTTGCAAGTGTTTTTTGAGTGCTCGATTGGTTTTTTGATGTCATGACGAGGGAAGTGTTTTTTGTTAAACAGCCAACAACAATGCCGCTTTGACTTGTGTAGATAAGACTTGCATCTCTTAAATGTTTAATCTCTTAAATGTTTAGTTATTTTTTGTTCTCAGCAAAAGAAAACTTCCGTGTTTTTAGACATCAGAAGTTCACTTATTTAAGTAACCAAAGCGCAACTTTTTAAAGTTACTCCGATACTTAGCCACTTGTTAAATAGATGAACGTGTACTTGTCAAAAATTTAAGAAATTCCAGTAACCACAAACTTTTTGCCCTTTTTAACAACTAAACTGAATATCTTTCTTGCCAAAAATTAGACTTGATTGTTTTTGAGGACACAAAATGAATTGACGTTTGATTGCCTGTGAAAAAGAATGATGATATTTGATGATTTTTTTGGTCGGTTGAGTTTTGCTGTCTGGATGTTGAGTAATTTTTTGGAGAATGTGTGTTTTGGTCGAAGAATGATAAAAGTTACGGAGTTTTCAAAATAAGTACACCTGTTTTATGAATTCTAGTTAAATGCTTGTTCTTGATATCATGAATAACTACTTCGTTCTTCAACAACAATTTCTATTCGGATTGAGAAGCACGCGCTTGCAATTTTGTGAAATGTTGCAAACATTTAAATTTTTGAACTCTTTTCATCAAGCACAATGATTGCTCAACATTCACACCTTTATTCTCAATGAACAAAGTTTTCCTGTTTTCTGCCGATTTCCGCCTGTTTTCCGCATTTCTACACGCCTAACAAACCGAGAGCCGAACCTTGTATTTCTTTCTAAACGCTATGTGCCAAGACTGCACAAAAACGTGTCAATTCAATGTTCGTTCAATGAATGCGCTTACCCGTAAAATCGAACCGAAGTTTAAGTGCCGGGGTGGCTATTATGTGCAGAAGCATTCGGAGGCGTTCGTGTGAAGAGTTTAATATGTGGGAGAAAGATACTGTAGCGTGTTTTTAACAAACACTTTGTGTAATTGACCAGAAAGTGTTAAAAGTCAACTTTCAAAGCTTTGTTAAACAAAAATAGTTCTAAACACAAAGTTCGACTTTACACTGTAATTACATGTTGTTCTTTTTGTCTCAGCGCAGCTCATTTAAATTTTGTGTCCTCCACCCATTTCCCAACAAGTTCATTTGAGTTGGAACGCGCGCACGGAACATCCAAAAAGATAAGTGCCGATTTCGCAGAAACGGGCAGCAATCAATTAAAATATGAGTCGGCAAAAGAGACGTTCTATTTGAGTTTATGGAGACGAGTACTTGACTTTTTGTTTGAACGTAAATCTTCGAGTTTCGCGCCAAGACGTTTTTTTTCAAGTTGTCTGACTTACGAAAATAACTGTGTCCCTACAAATTAGATTTTAACTTTGGTCTGTCCGCTGAGTAAATTAACTCCACACAATCCCCTTTAATTACCCATTCATTCCTACACCCTTTCTATTCAGTAATTACCCAGTTTTATACGGATTAAATAGATAAATGAGGCTTTGTGTAGACTGTGGTTTTGAGATGAACTTGCAAAAGCTGATTGAGTCAGAAAAACTTTGGTTTCTTTACAATCAACTTCTTTTTGTTATTTCTTAACTTCTTTTGAACAGTTAGAACATTTTGCTTATTATTTCTTGCTTGTGCGCTTTATCTATGATAAATCTACCGGTTACCATGTGAACAAACGATTTACCGTTTTTTCGTGTTGTGTAAACCTCAAAAACTGGTGTGTGGGAATTTGGTGCAAAAGAATGAGTCGTTCGTGTGTGAAGGTGGAATTGTTTACAAGTGGGAGTTTAAGTTTAAAGATTTTGCGAACTTCGATTAAGTTTGAACGTATTGCTTGAAAACAAACGGTGTTCCTAATATTTTATTTGAGAATGTTCTTGATCTTTGAATTCGCCGTGTTTACACAAACTAGTCAAAGTACACTAATCATTTCACTTAGAGTCTATAACTCCAAAATAGCTACAAGTTCCTCAATAATTGGTGTTTACATTGTTGGCCACAATTTCCATAATTTGGGTCTTCTTAAAACAGACTTTATCCAATTAATTAGATTATAGGCTTCTTTGTAGGTGTCTTCTCTTTTTGTGCCGATCAACCGAGACAGCACGTTTTCTGAAATCAAAAGAATGTTCCTTGAAAAGTTTTTAATTCTTGTTTAAAACGATTACGGTATTTCCTCCCTCATTTTATGATTACACCGACTTTAAACCCGAGTTTGCGGCCCACATATCTATTTTTAGTTATCTATTTTGCGTGCTTAATTGGCTCTCTGTTTAAAATTAGGTGACTATTCAGGCGCGGGCGCAAATACCTATGGGAAACTGAACGCCCACACCCGGACACGCCATTTGGAAACTTTTTGGGCCAATTAGTTGCAATAACAATAGAGTTTATGTTTCCGATGTTCTCAGTTCTTCATGAACGTATGCGTCGTTAATTGTCGTAGACAATGTATTTGAACTCACAGAGACAACTACATTGCTGGAAAGACTTTTAAACTATTAGAAACATGATCAGCAGAAAACATCTACCTACACAATATCTGAAAGTCGTTTTTGTAGTTTCATTAATGAGACTTGTTGGCTCATTAAAACAACTTTTTGTATTTTAAATATTTTCTGAAACTCACATAAGCATCCGTGCACTTTTCAACAAAGCTTACTGTTCTTACTGTTGCTCCATTCAACTCGATTTTCCCACTAATTAGCTACCTGCAACGGACGGAACAAAATGTTTTTTCAACAGTTCCAAAAGTGCCAATTATAAACAGAATCACATGTTTTCGGCAAGTGATCATTGACGATGTTTTATGCTTTTAAAGTTCAGGATTGCAGAGGAACAAGTAGCTTCTAAAATGTGTTAATTGGACATTTTGCAAAAAGTATAATAATTGTTTTGTTATTTTGATAACAAATGTATCTTTTACATTTAACATTACATTTGCCCACATAAGAACTCACCGGATATTAACTCGTTCGTCAAATAGTCTACTTGTCCATTCATTGCACACAAATCCTTCAATTCATACTAAATCCCCATTTAACTTTAAAACAATGCAAGTGTTCACTTTTATCAAAACAATTTACAGGAGATTAGTATTTGAGTCGAAGTAAGTATTCACAGAATAGCTCAAATTTTGTTCGATCTTTGACTGCGATGCCAAACACTGTAATTATCTATTGTTTTGCCTAATTGTAAAACATGTGACGCAAACATTTGAGGTAATTTGTGTACTGCTGACATGTTTGGTGATTGTTGGCCACAATATTTGTACTTTGTAAGTTGCAGATTTCAGAAAATTTCAGTAAATGTGCTTAAACCTAAACACATATCCTTTTAAAGCATGTACTCGGTGACCATTAAAGGTAAACATCCTGCAATCTATTTAAAAACACAATAGAAACTTACAGAATTTTTGAACGTCACTTCCCTCCTTGTTACTTGTGCTCAATTTTAAGAAAGAGTTGTTTACTATTTTTGCAAATTAAACATTGCTTTTCATAATATAGTTTGAAAAGCGTTGGCGTCAACTTTCTTTTTTGTTCTTTATTTCACAAAAACACCCTTTAAACAATTGATTGCGTTTAATAAATGCGTGTCTCAAATATGCGTGTCCATTCGCCTACGTATTATTTAAATTTAATACAGTGTTTGCAGCTGCTCGTAGTTGTTCGGAATCTAATTAAAGGTTGAGTTTAGGCGTTTCGTGTTCAACGATCGTTTTTTATTTGGAGCATTTTTATAGAGTTGACAGAACATTTTAATTTATGCATTTTAAAGCTAAACGCACTATAAAATTTTGACATTCTTGTTAACATCGTCTATGCGTTCACTTCGACTACATTCCCTTCATTTCCATACTTAAATCCCACCCAAATAGCTGTACAACTTGACCTTCAGCTGCTGGCATTTTTTGAGTTTTCCCATTTGTCTGTTGACTCAAAAAGTGAATTAGGATTAGAGCTGAAGAAATTGGGTGGATAAGAACTCCAGTATGCAAGTCCTAAGAACTTCTTGGACGAAAATTTGCCCAAGGCGGTTTTTTGGTCATTTTTGACGGGATTATTCAAAGCGGCGCTAAAAATTCGGTGGTCTCCGATTTGGACTTTGAGTGAACAGGAAGATGGATTTGTTCCTAGTCCGCATTTGGATCCTAAGCTTAGACCTTTGATAATGTTGAAGTGCAGAAATTGACGCCATTGGGGACTTTGCTGGACAAAGCTCGAATGTGCAAGATTCTTGTGTTCAACTTACCGAAATAGGAATACAGCCTTTGACGACTGTTGAATAAATGTTCCGATCATATTTAGTTGTTTGTGATTCTTTAAACTCAAAAATGTTGCTATTGTTTGTTCTTGAATAATTTACAGTTTTTCACGTATACGATAACATTCACAAGTTCTTTCTTTGCTTTATTCCGTTCAACTCAGCCATACCGTAAGTCTTTTCTTCTAAAGCAAAAGTATTTTACGGCTCAACGCTACTTTGGCACATTTCGTTGCCTGTGTTTAGTTGGCTTTTTTGTCCATTTTAAGTTCTTTTAGCGATGACTTTTGAGATGCTTGAATGGGTTTGACGCATTTTAAGTTGTGCTGGAGATGTGGTGGGCCGGATGCAAGGCGATTTCCGTTGTGTCACAAATCAAAAATCACTCAGCGGTTTTTTCCACTTGCAACAAACCCGAGTGTGTTGGGGGTACAAAAAGCGTTTAAAATAATGTTATAGAATAACCGAAACAAATAAGAGACGTTAAATGACCGCATGCCTATTTGATACTTTACACAATCAACATAATCAACGAAATCTGGCTTTAGACTTTTTCAATTCTTTCCCTTAAATTAAATCACCAAACGCTCAACTTCTGCATAAACAAATTATCTTTTTATTTGTTGTGCTTTCGATCTTTCCACGAATCCACTCGTTTAAACTTTAAAAACATCTAATCATTTAGTTTTCAAATATAATTTTAATTGGACGAGATACAAAACTTTCGAGTACAAAAGTTGTTAGAGTTTTCTTGTCAAACAAAAAATGAAAAATGTCAAGAAAACACGAGGAAACTCACGCTCGATTTTTTGAGTTTCAATTATGCGTTGAAATCAAATTTGTTGAAGAATGAGAGATTATGTAGTTGTGGAGAAGACTGACAACTAATCAAATCATACAATCATTTTCGTGTAAAATTGGATTTGGACTCCAATTTGGTTGTCCTGGTCGCTTTTAACACTTGACCTAACAGTGTGGACTAGTCTGAGAGCATTAAAAAGTTGTACTTTGCGTTTTTTGTATTTGAAATCTGTGATTTGAATTGGAGTTAGTGCAAGAGATCGTATAGCTTGGTCTTTGATGGAGCTTTTTAATGAATTCTTGAAGTGATTAACTTTTGTATGTTAATAATTTGTAAATACGGTTGTCTGTGTTCTGCTCACTCTTTAGGCATTCACAAAAGTCTCCAAATAACGTAACTTTGATCTTCTATTTGGAAGTTTCCTGCAACTCATTTAGGGCTTCTTTTCCGGATTTCCAGACTTATTTTTCTGCCCACCGTTAATTTCCATTTACTACTGGCCAAATCGGTTTATATTCACTTCCTTTCCGCATTTTCATCCGTGACGTCCCCACACTACAAAGGCTTCCGCCCCTTCATTAAAAAAGCGCAACTGTTCTCATCATTTATCAATTTGGCAGGTTCCCAAACAACTTCGAATTGAATGTTTATTTAATCGAGTCATAAATTTGAAGCTTGCTTGTTTGGTGGCCCAACGTGAGGGCAAAAATCACAGTTGTTCTCGGCTGAGTTTGATCGCGTCGCAAGTGTCACTTCATGTCCAATTACGTATGTGGATTAGCAGCTACCATGTTTTCGGGCCGAGGATGAGTGTTCGGAGTGCACTGATTTTTGAAATCTTGAAGATCTTTGTGGATTTGGAGATGTTATGAGTTTCTGTGGATTTGTGAGGAGTGTTGATTGCTTGTTCTATGCGTAATGTTCTTTGATTTGTTTGTTAAAGAGTTTTGGAGTACGGTAGTTTTAGCTCTGACTTTAAGAACAGTGGACATAAATATGCTTTTATGGACAGCATTAATGGCATTGTTTTTAAAAAGGAGTAATTTAATTTGACCATCTAGGTGTGTGTTCATTTAAAATATGGGAAATGGGTTAAGTCAATTTAATAAGTTTCCGGCTTATTGAATTGAGTTTATTGGATTTATTATGTTTGTTTGATGCTTATAAGGTTTGTTTTGAAATCAAAGCGTCAAACAATTCAAATAACAGTTATCGGTTTTTATGCTTGTTTAAACCAAAAAGCCTCAGATCTTTCACATCAATTGTTCCGTTTTGAACCGCAAAAACAGATGGTCTTGTGAAGCGAGTGGGCGCTTACGCTTAAACCGCCAACCCGATCACTTGTCACTCATCTTAACCCATCGGAAACATCATAATTACACGTAAAAAACTTGTAAACCCTCGATGAGAATGAGTCGAATGGTTCAAGTTGCAACTTCGATGGTTCTCAACTTGTCCAATGAGTGTTTTTTGAAGCTGAGTGACATTTGTTTGTTGGTTGCGGTTGTTTGTATTTATTATTGCTTAGTTTGAAAGCATTAAACATGTTTTTAAACTTACAAAGTCTACTCAATTTTTTGAGTTTATTCTCCACATTCCGCGACAGTGTTTTTTGTTTAAATATGTGGCCAGAAAACATCAGTTAAATGTGATTTCGCCGATATGATTGATGGTTATTTGGTTGGGTGTTCGTGTTTTTTCTCCGTCTGCAATAATATTTTTAGATGACACATATTGATTGTCAATTTAGAGTGCCAATGTTTTTGGGTAGATGCGTCGGGATTATGTAAACAAGAGTGTAAGTGAGGCTAATTTTTGAATGTCTTAACACTGTTGAAGTCATGATGTCGGGTAATTGTTGTGAAAGATTTTTGGTCTGTCTGCGTGTAAAAATGGAAACTTTGGAAATTGCTGGAAACTGTTGCAAACTAGGCCAATAAAACGATTATTTGACTGTTTTACTTAAGTTTTTGTTTCGAGTTAACTTCAAATCTTAGTTTGTCAAAAATTATAATCATTTCCTTGTACCACCTAATTGGCTGCATGAATCAAAAATCACAAAGGGCATTTTTTATAATTTAACCCACACGATTCCACAAAACTATTATTTAACATTTGCACAACTTATAATCTACTCACACGCATTGCTTTTGTTCAGGGCCTTCTAATTTATGTGCACTGTTGGTTTGAGGTAAGAAATTTGTAGTCCACAGGAGATTATTATTGAATGCGAAACGGGAAAAGAAAAGCCTCGGTCAGACAACTTTTGCGTGTAGGTTTCTTGTTTAATGCATAAATTAATTATTTCAAGAAAGCACGCTTGTTGCATTCGGAACACAATGTTGCGTAGGGCGATTGTTTCAAAATCACTATGAACTTTTTAATTAACAAAGCCAAGTATCTAAAAACTGTATTGCAATCAAATTATTTTTAAATCTAATGCCGTTTGTCTCCGCAAAGTTTTCAAGCACTCAATTTTCTCATCAACTCAAACAAGACTTTTAACATCTGGCCTCTAATTCTTTCTCAATTTTTCGATTTCACAGAAAACCTTGTCTGGTAGTTGAATTCTTCGTCGCCTAAAGCTCAAATTCCATTAATGGCGCAACTTTGTTGTCGACACGAAAAAACATCTTGCCACAGAGTCAGGCCGATGTCAGAAGGCTCCATTTCTTAAAACACACTGGAGAGAGGAACGCTAAATTGGCCTCCGACGAAAAGACGGATTTCTCAAGTCATTGGCGCGACCAAGGAACGCACTGTCGACACAGCTCAAACAATTGAATGCATTTGCAAATTGTTTGGCCTTTCATGGTTACGTCGTTTCGACGACGTTCGCCTTAACTGATTGACAGTTTTTCGTCTCGGGGTTTTAAATTTTAAACGAGCGTGTCTATGTTTGCTTGTGGTGTGTGGTGGTCGCGATCTCTCTGAAAGAAACTTTTCGGGGTTACTGTAAGACGCTGGAACCACTTTTAATGCCAAACTTACTTAGATTAATTGTTAAGCAAACAAAGCAAGAATATTTATCTGGAGCTTATTAAAAGTTGTAAATTTAAACAGCTAATTATTCTAAAGAACTCTAACAGTTCAAACATCCAATCTCAAGCTCTAATTATGCCGGAGACTACTGTAGTTTTCAAAAAAACTTACAAAAAACGCTGAAGTTAATCGACCAACAATTACCCACTTGTTTTCCGAACAAAAATAAACAACAACAGCCCGTTTGTGTGTCTAATTAAGTGTTTTTGGACTTTGAGCGCATCATCCAACAATGGCCAAATCAAAAATTCTCACCATTGTATGTGCGAAAAAAACGTCCCTGGAGATGAGCTTTTTGAATGGTCACACTTTTAATGTTTTGTCTAGTTTGCTGTTTATTTTACTTAATTGGTGCTTCAAGTTAAAGTTATTTCGAGTTTGTTGTAAGCTTTGATAGATTTACAAATGTTTAAGTTTATCATTTCACACGCAGTAAGTAAATCTAAACACAAAGAATTAAAGCTTGCAAAGTTCAGCATTTCGAACTTAGCAATTGGCCTAGTTTGTTAACGAATTGTGTCTGTTTTTTGAAAAGTTTTGAACCCACCGACTTGTCTGTTGTGAATAGAAGTCGTTTAGCATTGTTCATTTGCGACTGTTTTGGCCGTTCGTTTGGGCCATTTTTAGAGTTCTGACAAAATAACAAAGCATCTTCCGACTCTGAAATTTAGGTTATTTATTAGTTTGACTGTTCGGTCAAAAAACACAACAAACGTTTTGCATCTCTCGCATTTTTGTTCTTTGATGTGAGAAAGTTTCTATTTTAGTTTGATTGTTGGACAAATTTGTGTTTCGCATGCTAAGTTTAGGCAATGTTGCTAATTTAGTTATTGGTCCACGTACATTTTGATTTATTTTAAGTGCGTGTTAAAATTGTTTAGTTTGAAACTATTTCTTCCAACACTCACTGTGCATTCTGGTCAGAGATATGTTCTAAAAGGCTTAGATCACAGAAGTATTTCATCAAAGCGTATCATCTTAAAGTACTTTGCTGCTAGTGTGTTTCTTGGCGCTGACACCTTTAATTCCAAATCTTTTCTTTCTTCAACACTAAATCAGATTTTTGGCCTTTTCACTTTCGCTGGCCGGATAAAGTTTGCTTTCATCTACCGACTCTTCGCGCCTTTCATTCGCCAATTTTGTTTATTAAACAATACTATTGCTTGCAAAAATGCATTGTTTTGATTCGAGGAATGGAAACAGTCCATTTCTTTGAATACCCGCGTAGACTCTAATGTATTCCACTCAATCATTTAAATTGATATTTCCGCTAATAAAAATGTTTGCAGATGGTTATTTAGAGTGGAAATCCGAAGCAGTCTTAAAATAGACGATAGATCTTTTAACTACAATCTTTAAAGTCTGCAATTCTTTTGTTGAGTGAGCTCAAAAGTTCAGACAATATATACGTAAAAACTTTGTGTTACTGTTTTTGTGTTTTGAAACTTTAATCAGCAGCAAGTAGTTTTTTGTAAAGCAAATGGTTCAAATCCCAAAATACCGCATGAGTTGCGCAAAACGTCAAAAATGCCGTTTGCCTCAAATCTACGTAATCATTGTTGTTCCATAGAGGTTCAATTAAATGGATTTACGATCTTACGTGATGAGTGGGAGCGTTGGCATTCCTTGTTGTTTCGTTGAAATTCTATGTGCAGTTTTTCTGTTCTTGAGTGACTTTTATGTGTTTAAATGCAAATATGAAAGAGTAGAGGGAGTAGTCGATAGGTTAAATTTGGAAACGCTTGTTTAAGAAGTGATATAATTTCCGGGTTGAAAGGTTTTTAAACGTTCGTTGTTTGCTGTCTTTTGATTCAGTGATATTTCCACATTCTTGTTCTAAGTGTGAAAACAAGTCTAATTTGGAAGTATTTTGATTCACCAAATAATATAATTTCCGGATCAGCCAGGTTTTAAGCTTTTACTATTGCGGGATTTAAATCCGTGTGTTTTCTGTCGATTGCGTAAATGTTTAATAGTTTGTGTATGTGCAATTTGGGCGGAAACAATACTTTATGAAAATTGTATTTTTAGCTAATTTATTAATGAGCCTTTCAAACTGAAAACAGTATGTCAAAAACTCACAAACAACAATCAACAAAAATGTTTTTGTCTCTGAAACGACAAAATCGAATTTTCATCAAAAAACTTCCGAGTCATTTGACTTGACTCGACACAATTTTGTTCATTCTGTTCGACCCATTTCCTTTATCTCTCAAATGATTTCCCAACACAGTTGAATGTCCATGTGAAGATTTGCACACACGAAGAGGTGAGCCAGAAGAAAACGCCCCCTTTTCTACGTAATTTCCTCCATGGGCGGGTAGTAGACACAGTCTCCGTGAAAGCCCCATTTGGCCGGAGCTGAAAAGGCGCGAACAAAATTGACTTTGTGGCTCTCGTTTAACTTGGCGAGCGGTTAAAGATCGTTTCAATTTGCCGAACGCCTCTCTCACTTCTTTATCTTTTCGTCGATTTTTGTCTTTTTGTTGAGTTCTGGCATGCGTGAACTTTTTTGGCCAATTGTTGATTGATGGACGGAAAACGTGTGTTCGTTTGTCAATTTGGACATTTAATTTGTTGAGTTTTGCGTAAATGTTTCATTTTGGTGAGTTTTGGGAATGAGATAAAAGTACACGAACATTTTATTGCATGCTTACTCTTTCTATCTTCTTCAACCTTTTGAATTTGTGTCAATTTTTAATTCCCATATCGAACCCACTCATTTCCTTGCATTGAACCGCGACCATTTTTTGTTCTCTGCTCCTTGTTGTCGCGAAGATTAATCAAGTCCAAATGTTACGTAGACATTTCTCGGTTTTTAAGAAACAGTTCGTGTTTTCGTAAAGCCTTGCGCGTCTGTGCTTACTTTTATTAATTTGTTTGATTTCAGTTTGTTTAACTCGGTGACAACTTGCAAGCCGGTGATTCTTCATTTTACCGGGTTTTCATTTTTGTTGATCTTTCAACTTCCTGCCTAATTGAACGAGCCTTTCGTTGGGAGAGGTTCGCTCAATTGAGGTAGTGTCAAAGAAACTGTACGCGCTTTGTGACCGTCCTTTCAACGACTTTCACCTTTTGCATCAGCCGAATAGGCACTCTCTTGTCGACGCGACAGCAGTAACAGAAGGTTGGATTCCATTCATAAAGTATGAAACACATTTTTGTTTCAGTAGCCGATCCCCCCTCCAGGGCTCGGCGTTGTCCCATCACATGAACAGCGAGCCGGACTTCTGCGATCCGTTCCAGACCGGCAACATTCCCCTCTTACCTAACAATAATCATCGTCCACAAACTACGAGTGCTCCAAGCAATACCAGCACGTTGAGTAGTCAGAGTAGCGGTTTCGGGGCGTCGTAAGTTCTTACTTTCAACTGCTTTTACAACTTGAGTTTAGAGCGCCAAGTCCTCCGCGACGGTTATCTCAAAACAACCACAAACACTACTTAAGGTAATTTTAGTGATCAATATGCGATTAAAACCTAAAAGTGCATTTGATGAGAAACTATATTGAACGTTTAGGCACAGCGACCAAAGCGAATTGCCTTTACTTGACACCACTACCTGCACAACTGATTCATGCTTTTCTACAAGTGACTCCCTTTTAACGACGCCGGATCCGCGAAACTGCATTGACGATTTGGACAAATCGAGACAATCAAGCTTGCGCGTACGGCAAATTCCTTCACCCGATACGACATTAACCAATCTATCTAACAATTCAACATCATTGCTGACCACCAAAACTGCTAACCACCATCATATGCCGCCACTTCAATTTGGCTTTTTAAGCGATGCTGGGTGAGTTTATAAACAACCTTATGCTTTTGAGTATGTAATTTCCAACAATCTTTAGTTCACGGACCGGTAACGGATCATTAATGTTGAGCGCTGAAAGCCTGCCAAACAATCCCGGAGCCAACAACGAAGAGGCCAAAAGACAACGACTACTCGAAAGTAACCAAAATAGATTTGGGCGCTTCAATCGCAAACAATCCCTTGGAGATGTTGAAAATCAGCAACAAAAATTGCCCACTGATTATCCTCGCCTTGTTGCTAAAAACGGCGAATGCATGGTCAGACCTGTTAAGATGCCAAATATGTTCCAAATTTACAAGTAAGTTTACGAAAGAATTCTTCAAATGTTTGAGTCTTTGACCGACTAGTTGTCATCTTATAAAAAACGCAACTTTGAAAACACTTCCAAGAATCTCCATGCAAAGCTTAGTTCACCTAACTCGTTTCTTTCAATAAAAACGCACGAATTTCGGACAATTAGCGGAACCGAATTCAATAATCCCGCCAATTAAAAGGACATTCAGTAGATTCAAGAGTGAATTGACGCAAATCAAAGAGGTTTTGTCAAAGCGCGAATGAATCAACGTAAATGAGTGTCAAGAACTTTTCATAAAGAACGTTTGAGAAGGTGGTTGGAGAAACACGTGCACTTGTTGAGAATTAAAATTTAAGGCCAACGAGAATGGCTCAACATGTCAAATGAAACATTTGCGCGCTCTTTTTATGTCAATCATCCAACCAAAACATGCGTTTTAATTGACATCTACAAAAATTCTTGCTAAAAATAGAAAAAGCAAAGAACAGACGCATTTCAAGTGGAGTCTTGCCACTTTAAATAATTAGGGATTGAACAAATTTAAACAAGTCAATGCTTTAGAAACTGGTTCCACTTGTTAATTGAAACCTCGTGGCGCAGCGTTATTGGTGTATTTGCTGCCAGTTTTGTGATCTCCTGGATTTTCTTCGGCTTCATTTATTTCGTTATTGTTTATTTGTCCGGAGACATGCAGGTTAGTTTATTCTACTATTTAACAGTTTTGACAATAAAAGCTGTTTAGAAACTACCAGAACACAAACAATGCATTGCCAACGTCCACACATTTACTGGTGCATTTCTTTTCAGCCTGGAAAGCCAGCAAACAATTGGCTACGGATCAAGGTAAAGAAACGTTTAATTACGCTTTAGCACCTTTTTCATTGTAGGTATATGACCGAAGCCTGTTTGCCTGCCTTCATTACGTTGATTCTTCAAATGATTGTCGGTCTCTTACTACAAACCATGCTCGCCGGCATTGTTGTTGCCAAAGTTTTGAGGCCAAAGAAGAGGAAACAGGTTTGCTGTTGCTAAAGAATATTGGCCAAAAAATTACTTATTTCAGGAAATGAGATTCAGTCGAAGCGCTGTGATCGGACCTCTTGATGATGCAGATCAACGACCCGCTTTAATGATCAGAATTGCCGACATTCAACACAGACTCTACTTGGCTGAGTCTCATGTTCGTTTATACATGGCCAAAACGAGAATCAACAGCGTAAGTTCTTTAAAGCATTGTTTAAAGAAGTTGGTCAGCTATTTGCTAGCTTATTGAATTTTTATGACTTTCTCCGAACTGGCAGCCATTTTTTCTCGCGCTCAAAACCGCCAACATTTTTGATTTGCTTACGCACTCACTAAACAAACACGCAATATGCAAAAAGCATGGAATTCGAAATCTCTTGTCACACACATATTCATTACAAATTGCTGAGCCTCCGCATTTTTTGAAGGAAAATCACAATTAATTTCGTATTTTAGCGTGGCGAAAAAGAGCTCATCGGCTTCAGAGACATGAATGTTGGTTACGATTCAGGATGGGATCGTGTTCTTTTGTTGTGGTAAGTTTCAAAAGTTATTAAACATTCTGTCATACATATTAGCTTTTAATACGGCATCTATATTTATGCCCACGCAATTGTTAAGAGAATAATCACTATTTATGGACTCAATTTAATTACTCGATTGCGTCGGAATGTTGGCTAATCCGCAACAACATTCATTAAAGCAGCCGGAAATAATCAAATGACTCCATTTCCACAATCAAATAATAAAGAGCGTATCTATATGACTAATTTGCTGTGCATTTCAGGCCCATTGTAATCAGACACATTATTGATGAAGACTCGCCCTTATATCACATGACACCTGAAGACACGGCAAACAACAACTTTGAACTAATAATGACAGTTGAAGGCATTGTCGAGGCAACTGGAGCGTAAGTTTCTCAAAACATCAAACATTTTAAAGCATTAATTTGATTTCAGTACTTTCCAAGCAAGAACCTCGTTTCTTCCCTACGAAATTCAATGGGGCCGTCGTTTCACGCCCATGGTTCATTTGAATGAAAAGACTGGCGGATACGAAGTTGATTATGGTCTTTTCGATATCACCGATCCTTGTGAAGGTTTCGTGCCAAAAGTTGTGGCTCAAATTCAAGATGAAATGGAACACGAAGATGAAGATGGACCACATTTCCAAAATAAATCTGGCTTTACATGAATAATATTTTTCCATTCACAAGTACCAAAGCAATAATTACCCTCTCCAATTAGGCCAAATCTTTCATTCTTGTCCTGTTTTGGCAACTACTTATATACAAAACGGTTTAGTTGTTTGTTTTTTACTTTACAAATTTCTCCGGTTGCTCATTGTTTATTTTCCCGGTTAACCTATTTGAATACAAACAAACTCCGTACCAATTGACAGACACTTAATCATCTTATGACACACATAGACATAATAAATCGGGCTCTTTAAGTAGTGCGGATTGTTAATTTGTAGTCGTGTGTTGTTTTCAGGTGCTTTATAAGCATCATTTGTTAGTTTGTGTAGAGAGTTCTAATTATTGTTGTGCAAATGTAAATAAATAATTTCTATTTAACTATTTGTATATTTCAACTGACCTGGAAGTTCAAACTTTTAAACAATATTAAAGATACACAACAACAGCGCTTTAAAAATGTCTTCGCAAAAAAGTCAATAAGAAAACTTCGCAAACATAGAGAATTTCCAGCCTTTTTTAATTCTGTCGAGCTATTTATTGTTTTGTTTTAGGACTGAAAAGAATTTGTTTTGTCAAGAACTAAAATGACTGCAGAGGTAACGTTTTATTACCAACGTCGATGTTAAAATATGCACATGTTTTAGGCTAAACCTGTTTGCACGGACAAAGACCGCGTTCTTATTCTATGTTCACGCGGAGTCTTGACACGTACCCGGCATTTGATGAAGGATTTCAAAGATCTGATGCCCCACACTCGCAGCGAATCCAAATTTGAGAAGTCTTGCAAATTGACCGACATAAACGAGATGGCAGAGCTTGCACATTGCACCCGAGCTATGTACTTTGAGAATCGAAAGAAGCGTGACAGTTATTTGTGGCTTTCTGATGTTCGTGGTGGAGCTTCGGTCAAATTTCTAATCTTGAACATTCACACGATGCAAGAGCTGAGAATGACTGGCAACTGCTTGAAGGGATCGCGACCATTGCTCTCATTTGACCCACAATTCGACTCTGAACCTCATTTGCAGCTTGTCAAGGAGATTTTCAAGCATGTAAGTTAGGGCTTTGTGTTTCGACACTATTAACTGATTTCGTTTAGACTTTCAAAACGCCTCAATATTTGCCCAAGAGCAAACCTTTCATCGATCACGTCTTTAACTTTTCGCTCACTGCCGATGGACGCATCTGGTTCCGCAATTTTCAGTTGGTTGGCAAAGGCGAGGAATTGCAAGAAGTTGGCCCACGCATGGTTCTTGAAGTCATCAAGATCTTTGGTGGTTCTTTCGAGGGTGAAGTACTCTATGACAATGAGAAATACGTAAGTCCGAATGAGCAGCGCCGTGAACTCCGACTCGCAAGTATGAACAAGATTGCCGTCCGCATGAGCAAGAAGAGCAAAATGGAGCGCAAATTGCGTGAAGAAGAGTCATTGGAAGAAGATAGTGACTAAGCCATCATCGTTGTTAATGCTCGTTTATTGTTGTTGAGAGATTTGTTGTTATAAATATATCCAAATAACTGTTGGAGTTGTTTTATTGTTAATAGAATTCTAAGATACGTAAAGTCAATGAAAGCACTGCTGATCATTTCAAAATAAATTTATTATTTCGGCTTTGTATAACCTTCCAAGTACTTTGATCGAAAGAATTGAAACCAGAATAGAACATCATCAAATTGGCCAGTGTACTCTTTGTCTGGATTCTCTGCTTGCCACACTTCTTTGATTGCGTAGTAGATTGCTTCGATCGTTGCTAGACATTCGTCGGCGTAGCCTTTCTGAATTAGTTAAAAGTTAGTTAATTATCCTTTATTGAAAGAAAAACCTGAGGTCGCCAGTATTCCGTCTTGTAAGCATTTAGCTGGACAAGCGGAATTTTTTCGAGTTGTTTCATTCGGCGCAATTTTGCAATGTCTCCCCAAGTAGCGTCTAAGAAAAGTAAGCGTTTGATTGGCTTTGCTGACTGCTTGACAAATTCATTGATTGGAAGAGCGCTTTTATCCGGAAAGACAAGAACAGTGCTTGTTTCGTCAAGTTCTTTGCTGTAATCAGGCACATTTGGACTCTCTTGACTGAATATTTGCGTATTATCAGGTGATATTAACGCGCAGTGAATTGCTGTTGATTTGCTGTTTAGTTCTCTTGAATGCTTGATGATATCAATTTGAAAAGGCAACTAAAACAGTGAACTACTGACAACATTCTTCGTCGATAAAGCTTACATTAACAGTCGGTACTAAAGATGAAACACCTGAAGTATAAATATGGCAATCATAACAGAAATACATTCGTCTGCGCATACATTTGGGGCATTTCTTTCGCTCGGCCAACGCGTCCAGTTGTTTAAATCTTTCATCCATTCGATCTATCAACAAATTGATTGAGAAAACTAAACAAACAGAAATATTCTAGCGACATCAAGATCCACAAATCACATGAGAACAACTCGAATTCACACATATTGCCGTAAAACTTTATTTCTTCAAAAAAATAAACAAATGTAACAACGAATGAACTTAATTGTAAGCATTACCCACTGTTAGATGATAAATCGTAGAATTCTCGGTTCATTTGTTCGATTCAACGTTTGAATTTGAGAGAAGGAGGCCCGTTTTATTCAGAATGAAAAACACCAAAGGAGTATATTTACATGAGTGCAAGCTATTGAATTTATGTCCATGTCATGAGCAGAGAAAGTATCGGAGAGAAAGGTGCTCAACGTAAAAGTAAAGCTTTATGTAACTGGATGGAAAAGGAGTTAAGACAGATGCAAAGAAACACCGGTAATTAGAATACTAGATAATGATTTGTGATGTGTGTTTTTTGAAAGCATTGTTGTAAAAATTACTTAAACGTAAACCAGAGTTATTTTAAAAAACACACAAAATGACCGAGTTGAATAACTTTAAATTGCCTCTAAGTTCATTCAATTATCCGATGATTTGTCGCTGCGGAATGGTCTGAATAAATTTGCAAAACGTCTTCGGCGATTTTTCACCTCTTGTGGGCCGTTCTTTGTTTCGCCTTCAGTTATGACGACAGTCCCTTGTGGAGTCAAAGAAGTTTGCATAGGTTCTGTGTTCAATGAAGGCATGCTTCGACGTAGAGCATTTGAATCGGTTGGAATTTGAACGGAAAAGGCACGTTGGTGAGTGTCGAACTGAATCTTGGCTGCAACTCGACTAGCTCCAACGCTGGCTGTTTGTTTGTGTTGGTTTTGTTTTAGAGCGGCAGGGGGGCGCCTGGAAGTTTAAAAATAAGATGTGGCATACATTTATTTATTGACTAGTAGATAATTAATTTTAATACTTACTTTTTCTGCGTTCTGCTTGCATTTGGCGTTTGTTCATCATCGTCGTCATTTAAGATTTGTCTCAAATTATCCATCAAAGTTCGGACTCGGAATGGATCACGATTGTCAACGCCGCCAACATTTTCGCCAACTTCGACTGCTTCCGCTTCAACTTGAGCCATTGCTGTTGCCAAGATGTTTCCTGAATTGGATAAAGATGGGTTTGGGCATTGGCCGTTTGAACGCTGAGGCAAACGAGTAGTTTGGTCGTTGAGTGAGTAAATCGAAGACGGCGAAAGATCTCTTTCTGGTCTCGAGTTAGCGCGACATTGACGTGCAAAACGTAAACTAGCAGAGTCGCCCATCGATTTGCCGTCAATAGAGCCGGACATTGGTTTGATTGATGAGCTCTCTTCGTTTTCTCCACAACAATAACTTGGAGCTTCTGAATTTCCGGAACAAACAGTATGCACGCTCTAAAAACGTACTCATTACACTTAACTCAATGATTAAAGCTACCTTATTGTCAAAATGATAATGAGACCCAGCTTGAGCTTTCGTCGATGCACTTTCGAAATTGCTTTTCTCGCCAAGCACAGTTGCATCTAAACAATATTCAAATGAGCATTTGACTTAATCGAAAGACAACTTACATGATTCGACGCTCATCTTTCGCTTTCTTTGGTCAACCATCAAGTTGATTTTGGCAGAAGACGAAGAAAGAACATCGGCTTGTGTGGCATGACCATGAGCTCCGTGTGTGCGCGACGAACCGCCAGCTGCAGATGTTGAAGCAGCATTCAATGAGAAGCCGCTATTTGTTGATATGCGAGTGGCCATCGAAGATCGGTCGAGTTTTTCTATTTCGGATAAATGTTTACGCAAAAGTCGGTCATTTTCTTCGTTGTCATAGACTAGAAATGAAAGCAAATGTTTAAAGATAAAGACTTCTAAAAATTACCCCGTAGACCAGTTGCAATATTGCCCAATTCTTCTTCGTCTTCAACAAAGTTCTCCAATGTATTTTCAGCTGAACCGCCACCACATCCTCCATTTCTGCATAGACTCAACGGCACAACTCCGTAAACATAAGCCAACATAATTGGAACACTGAGAATAGCAAATTTTAAATGGCATCAGAACATGAGTTACTTACCCAACACCAACAGCCAGCACTGCCAAGACCGGAGAAACAACCAAAGAGCCCGAAACGCCCGCTGCAGTCAAAAGTCGTCGACGAGCTTTACTTGAACCAGAGAAGCGTTGATAGATCTTTCGTCCAACAAACACAGGAACGCCACATATGATTCCAGGGACTGCCAATCCAGCAATTAAGGCAATGCCTACTGGGGCGCCTATCAACGTTCCAACTTGCCACAATAATTTCTTCTTGCGCGTCCAAGGCTTCTTTCCCCAAAAAGTGCAGCCAGTCGGGCTGTAACATTTGTTTTATACAATTGTTTGGAAACAAAAGCTACCTCAAATAATGCAAGTCGCTTATTTCTTTCAAACACAGCCAACAGAAGTCTGCTTGACACATTGGGCATACCATATGATTGCAAGAGCCATCGTTCATTTTAACAATCAAAGTATGACAACGCGGACATGCTTTTAAGTCACTCGCTGAAAAATGTAAATAATGCAAACTAGAATAATTAAATGGCATACGTTTGAAAGGCTCGTTTGTTGACGAAGAAGCGGCACCAATAAGTTCGTTCAAGCTTCCGGATCGATTCAATGCACTTGCTGCCGATGCAAACATTCTTTCCATTGACTTTCCACGAGCTTCGTCGCAAGTTTGATTTGCATGCCATTCTCCCTTGCAATGATAGCAAAATAGAGTCCGGCATTCAGGTCGTTCACATTCTAATTTTGGACATGCTGCACACGAGTTGGCAATTACGGCGTAATCACAATCAGGTCCTGGACAAAACCGAACATCTGGCTCAGTCAAAAGCACGCGTCGAACCAAGAACTTTTCATAACTAAAACCAGACTTTACAATATTGAACGAATTAAATAAAATAACCTCAACAACAACTGATGATTCATGCACAGAATAGTGTAGATATCGTTTGGATGCATCGGAGATGGACACTCTGGGCAGTTTACAATAATTCGGTTCTCCATGATCTCGATCTTGAGATAAACTTCCAAACAAATGCGGCATGGTCGATGGGAGCAGTTAATAAGTGATGGAAATTGAGAAAGCGGTCGGAGTGAAAAGCAAACTTGGCATTCCATATACTCGTTGCCTTCATGGCCATCGGACGTTTCGTCTTGGATGTAGCTCAAAACTAAAAAGCGTTTGTTTAAACACACGATTAAAGAGTTTGCTTACCCGACTCCATGTAATTGCGACGAAAGTGATTGATGTTAGCAGGTATTTGTCCATCCGAACTGTGTCTAGCACGTTCTACGTCTTCGTCGGCCATCACGTTTATTACTTTAATCCTGAAATGAATTGTGTGCGTGATTCATTGAATAATTGCTGTGTTGATAAAATTTCATCATCCCGCAAAATGATTACGCGAGTCCCATCAGCCAGTCTATACCCCAAAAACATTCTCTAATAAACTTCCAATTGCTCATAAATATTCATATTTGGACGGCCGATTAAAATTCCGAACGAATCGTAAAAAGAGACTGTGGCGTTTCACAATCTTTAAAAATGAAGCGCCAAAGCAAATGATTTTTGTTATTGAATTCAAAGTTCACATAACATTTTGGCCTAGTCGCATGTTTAAATTTCCTGGAAAAGAACAATCGTACACAATTAACAAAACCCGATGTGGCCTTTGAAGATGCAACAACGGAGTGTAAGCTGTTAAACTCCTTAAAGAGCGTGAAAACAAAGAACTTGCTGCTTGTTTGCACAAGTTCTCTATCATTTGCACATTGACGGAGGGACGTTGGAGCTCACACACGAGTTCATAAACTCTATGAAGATAGGAGGAGGGTTGCGTGCGCCCCAAAATTTTGTTAATAACAGGAACCAATAAAATCTAAAAATCAGAGCGCCCCCGAAATCAAAAAGCACAGTCTGTGGTTGGTGTGAAACTACGCAGAATGATAAATTGATTGTCTCGACGAATTTAAAGATCGTCAATAATGCGATCGCAATATTAATTAGATAGTTGACAATGTGAACTTGTCGATGTTATGGGGTCTTTTTAATTGTGCGTCATTTCGTGCTTTTGCATGACCTATCAGTTTAGAAATCTGTTTGAACGGCGAGCCCAATCTATATGAAATCATCAAAAGTCAACTTCCAATCACTTATGTACTTTTATTGCTTTTCCAGACTAATTAAAAACGTTATCGCACGCTTTTAAAAGTTGAGGAACCGCAATCAGTTAAGCTCTGTTTCAAAACATCGTCGTTTTTGTTTAAAAGTCTTACTTTGTGTCCAACAAGATGATGCCCTTTTCTGCGTTCTTCTGTTGCTTTCGCTCTGACTTTGACAAGAGGGTGTCTTTTGAGTTCCCTGTCGAGGTGTTATCTTTTCCGTGCTTTTCTTGTTTGCTTCGTCGAACAGGAGCGGTCATGTTATTGAGGAATGCACGGAATGAGAAGGACTTCTGAACACCTGGATTTGCAGCTTGATAGGCATTTGATGAGGATGCAGCGTGATATTCTGGAGACAAATCGGCAAACGAAGCAGCTGAAAGGCCGGATGACCGTTTGCGTTTTGCATTCTTCGGTGATGATTCGGAACGCGATTTAGATGTAGTGTCGGAGAGATTGCGCATGTGCTTTGATGACGGGTTGATAGACTCACTGGGACTTGGGGTTCCAACCTAAAATGTGGTTACTTTTATGAGGTTTAAATAAATAAGAATAACATGTGGATCTCAAACATACCGTTGCACATTCAACAATCGTCTCATCTACTCCATTTGTTGAAAATTTGGATGAAGCCGTTTCGTAAGCTGAACACCGTCCACTTGTTTGCTTATCTGCTTCATCACCGGCCAGAACTAATGAAGAAGTGTCTTCACCGTTCTCAGAACATTCAACCAGAGTGGAGAGGTTCTTGGTTGCTCTGTTTCCTTTGATGCTCATTTTGAATTACTTCCGAAAGTAGATGTTAAAAGCGAAATTAACAAAATTCAACGATCTTTTGAATTGATGTTAAGCCAAGATAAGACAGCACATTGCCTTCTGAAATAACGAATCTTTAAAACGATGATCGGTTAGAATGCAAATAATACACGAGTCAAAACAAAAGTGAAAGCGAAAACGACAATCGACTTGACTAAACATGGAAATCACTCAACTTGAACAACTCAAACGTTTTAGCATATTAAACGCACATACGTGATCACAATCTACCGCCAACACTCAAAGCACTTTTGGCGCACGATGAAATAGATCACATTTTGGTGGTAGAAAACTGGAGTGAAGTAAAAAACATCGACGACGGAACGCAAAAACGCGGAACTGCATTTTCAACTACGCGCGCCAACCACAACGACCTGGGATTTCAGCACACAGGCATAGAATAAACTTGGTGTGCATTGATTGTTGGGCCATGTTTGAGAAACGCGTGAAGTCTGCGCCGTCGATTGAAAGGCAAATAAGTGGATGGAAGTGTTCAGTGAGAATTCGTCGAATGACTAATGCACCAGTTGAAAAAGTTTTGAATATTCTTGTTTGTTTAGGTGGAAAAAGATTTACTTGGAACAGTTATGCTTATGCTTGGAAAGAGGCTATAGAATTCCAGGTATTTCAAAATATGTTCCACAAACCCATAAATATTAACAAGAAATCAAAAGTGCAACCGACAAATAGATGACTAACGATATTGATGAAATCTATAAATATGGTTTGTTTATTTAACGCAAAAAGCGTCGCCTTTACAAAAGAAACAAATTGAAAGAGATGTGTTTATTTTAAAGGAACATCTGTTTGCAATAGTTGTTTTGAGTCACCAAGCTATCTTGTCGATAGAGTTTCAAAAACAAAAGGCTCATTTCAAATAAAATCGGTTTATCATCTCGATTATTCAAATCCATTCAGAACATAAAAACCCGCAAGATTAACAAAACTTTTTCTGCAACAGTTGAAGTTAGAATCCATCATGACAACCTTGACTACCAATCGCAACGTCGACGACAAGGGCGCAAGGAAGCTAGACGGCGCCTCGAACAAAAACAACAAATTGAGCGCTGAGACGTGAGCAGTTGTGGGTTGGGGAAAGCGCCGTGGAGAGTGTGCGAACGCAATTGAGCTTTGCATGTGAAAGTGCGTCTCGATGAATAGACGCACCACTCGCTTTTTGCCTCGGTCTCTAAAAAGCCGGATTTACGTCGACAAAGTAGACTCGCTGCTGTTGTCCAAGACTCTAGCCTTTATTTGGGCGTTCGTCTCCAACGCAGGCTAATCATTGATGGGCCGGCAGTTATCTTCCATTTCGGCAAATCTTTTGTGTTGAAAAAGGAGATAGACTGAGGACGACTGAGGACATTTGCCCTCATTATCCCGGGAATTTTTGCCGAGAGCTGCAGTGAAACAGAGTTTTAATCTAAAGAAGTTCTTTTAAAGTTTTTAGTTATTCAAAACTAAATATAACGCAGTAGAACGTCGCTCTCAAACAACCCTTTGCAAGAATGAATCCGCAAAATTGTTTTTGTTTCCAATCACATCGAATAGCCACAATAGTGGATCATGTGGCGCGCAAAAATAAACAATCAGACGACACGTAAACTTCAATTGAATGGACCCAACTGATTAGTCGGCTAAAAATACGGAGTCGCCACTCGCCCCCGAAACAATGTGGTATTTCGAGGCTTTTGTTCCGCATGCTGAATGGAACAGTATAGTTAACCGAATGATGTGAATAGACTGAAAGGGTAAAGGTCAATCTAATTGTAGTTGATTAGTTGCATAGACTAGTGCCACTCGGTTTTCAGCAGAAATTAAAGCAGATTCTTGGAAAGGAGGTTTGTGATTATTCAAAACGAGTAGGATTAATGAATGGGGCAGAATTTAAAATGGAATATTAAATGTACCAAAAGAGAACAGACTTGAAAGTGCTGTGTAAAATTTAAGCTTTATACTTAAAATCTGGCGTAAGATGTTTAAAATAAACTGGATAAATCAAAGGTCGACTTTCAAGCATAAATAAACGTTTAAAGTTTAAATAAGTTCACGCAAGATTGAGCATTTTAAATGTTCAACAACCAATTCAGATTTGCTTCAAAGTGTTTAATTTGAGTTGAATGCAAACAAAAATGACATAGAACGAAGTCGATTAATTGAAAATTAATAAACATTGCATCATTTAAACAAAAAACTCATGTCAAAAAGCCACGTTTGAGTGGACTCAAAATAATACAACTCCTACGCCAAATTTGATAAACCTAATACCTAATTGATTAAACTCGGAAACAAAAAACCAACAACTAATCCTGCCCAACCGCATTAAATTTTCGTCAACACTTTCGCCAGAATGCCCTTTGGCGTCATCTTAGACTTATGGACTTTTCGGGTCACTGACAAGAGCTCTCCACAAAACAAGGAACGGCAACACGCAATAAAGGCAGGCCCTCATTAATTCCATCCAACTATTAGTTTTCCAGTCAGAAGCAATACATCATCGGACTAATTTTTGTTGCCGAGCCTCAAATTAAAGCGAAAAAATGACTGTCCCTAATTGCATTTTGGCGTGTGTTTGTGGCGTGCAAAAAGTCAATGGAGGTGAAAAGTCCTTTAGAGTAATCTGCAAATTGATGACTAATTGGGTGTGGCAACAGTTTTTAGGAGAAGTTTAAAATGGCAAACTATACGCTACAACTAATAACTTGTTTAAATAATCCGTTTTATTTTCGGATCGTTAAGAACTACAAAAATCAGATGCATCCATTTCCTAATTAGAGCTAACTGGCCACAAGCGTGTTAATACATTTCCGAAAATGGAAACTAACGCGTATACTGTAATAAAAGTTTAAATAAGTAGCAACGTTTCTTGATTGGAAATCTCAACAAACTCAGTGTTCATCTCAAAAAATCAATCACTTCTTTTGCTCCAAAACAATTGTTTTTTCTCTGCTCGAATGGCAAATAGACGCCAACTCGGAACACATTCAGTTCCGTGTTTATTTTAGCACGTGAAAGTGGGTTAGACTGTTTGTAAGAGGAAAGACGGCCATTCATGTGCTGTGGCTGGTCTTTTGGTTCCATTATGGAAATTGGCTTTGAGGATTTGAGTGGGGATTGTTTTCAGTTGGTTTCAAAAGTTTTGTTGAGGAAAAGAATAAAGCTCTTGATAAAACACGAGGTCTAAAAATCGAATAAGTAAGCCGTAAACTTTTAATCGTTTTCCGTTCAGATTGCAAAATTGATTGCTCAAAATTTATGAGATTTGTTTGCGGAACTAAAATTGAAATTTTAACGGCGAGTCTGACTGAAAAAACACCTTTTATAGTTTTGAACTTTTGTTGTCAGAAGGTTCTGCTTTTTAATTGTACTCCAATCAAAAATGCGATCTTGTTGAAACAAGGAAACTAAGTTTTGCTTTCAAATAACAGAAATGTTGCTACGATTATTATAATCACCTGATATCATCAAGGTTTTTTGTTTTAAAATATGGTTCTAACCGATTAACTGAATTAACCAAGCTGCCCCAATTAAAAACAAATCAACCTCCAATTGACACTTGTTCATTTTCAACTTGACATTTATTGGCGAATAAAATTTTATTGATTTGCACTCCATCTTTTTTTGCTTATACACCGAGAGAAGACTAATAAATTTTGGAGAAAAGAGGAAGTGGCCTTAAAACAGATTGAAAAAACGGCTATTTTCGTCAAAAACACATGTATGCAATAAAACAAACATGAAAAGATCATTTAATAAACACTGCCAATTCGAAAAAAGCACTTACATTAGCCGAAAAACAAACAATAAACAAGACGATAACATTTAACTTTGTAGTTTCGCAAATGCTCTTTCCGCATACAAAACGAAAATCTCTCTCGCGAAGAGTTAAAAGCACTAAACGCAATTAAATAAACGCAGCGGCTATGGTAGTGTGACATTAAAATTTAATAATGAGTTGCCTGCGTGTGCGTACTTTTAAATGGTTATAGTTAAAAAAGGAAAGTTGTCAGACACGCAATCAAGCAATAGCCAGTTGAGTAAGGAAGGATTTCAAAATAATTATTGCAGTCGCTTTTAAAAGTGCAGCCAAGTCAAAAATTGTGGCACATAATTAAGTATCTGACACTCTCAACGCACTCATACAAATATTGAACCCAATGTTTAGGCACTTGTTGTCAGCAAAGATGACGGAAGTTGTGCCCGTATTTTAATTAGAAGTACTGTAATGTAGAGACAACTGAATTTATAATTGATGTAAAAAGCTGAATTCAAGAGACTTAGCACTAAACACATCTTACAGATCTTACAAATCAAAAACCATTCAAAATTTTGTTCCTCTTCAAGTGCCTGTTTCTGCAAACTTAGTTTTTTGGAATTCATAGGGATCGAGACAGCTTTTCGTTTGTGGAAAATATTAAACCGCCAATCTGATTATAGCCTCTCTCCACACTAATCGCCCCTGAGATTTGGCGTCAAACGTGGCTGGTGTCAATTCCGGAAGTGAATTTTTGAACAAAAAAGATTTCATGATTTGAATGAATTGCACAAATTAGTTGTAAAACTGTAAAGTGAAATAAAACTTCAATGCCCTAATAACAAAGTCAAGCCTAAACAATAGAACGTAAATATAATCAAGATCTTTGACTAATAAAAAGAAAGAATCAAAAATCATGCACTTTAAAAGCGACAAACTTCACGATACAATTCACTAACACAAACTTCAATATAGGTAAGCACTTCCACGAACAGCGCGTTTTATCTTTCTGTTAATTCAAAAAATCGTTTACGTTCTCAACAATTTGCCTTTCCACAAAGCAATTAAACGAAAATGCAAACTCACATCGCAGATGTTGTTTATTCAACGACAAAAACTAAAAACACATGTGGGTAGCGCTCAACACGTTTGAAAACAAATGTCCTCGCCTGTTGATTAGTCATTTGTCAGAGCAGACATGATGGCTGCCTCAATGATTCGTAAAAACAATAAGAGTGTCTAGCGTTGTGGCAGAAATTTCACGGAATTGATGAGAAGATGAATTTTTGAATACGGACCGGAAGATATTCACTTTAAATTTTTGGTGTCTGGGAAAAGGGACGGTGATCAGGGTGTTGTAAACATTTGCACGGATTTGAGCGGAAGTCACACAAACAAAAAGCCGAAATCGATAACAAATGATTCTATTTGATTAATTTTTACACTTAAAAGACAAGTCTAACATTTAAAGAATCTACACAGCATATGCAACTCAATCAAAAATCCAATCGACAAGCAATCCAAATGATTGTCAATAAAAGAGCCCACAAACGAACAGTTGGCTGTTCAAAATGAGGGCCAAGAAACGAGGGCGGACGAACTTCCGGTTGATCTTTGAAAGCCGATAGTTAGAGAAACTCAAAATTTAGTGTAATAACTCACGTTAAACGAATGTTTTTGAGTAACTGAAATCAATAAAGTTATCGATCTAACTCAATCTAACAAAGGAATGCTTTAAAAGTCTCAAGAAACCAACACCAACTAGACACACGGTTCATAAGCAATGCAATTAGCGCAAGGTTATCATTTCATGCTGTAATCAATTAGTTGGCGCGATCAGACCAGCAAAAATGACGAATGTCCGCTTGCTGCGCATCCAATCTTCTCAAAAATCATTTTGATGAACAAACTAAATTTATTTGCTGATTCGGCGTTACGTGAAAGTTTATTGTTTGTTTATTTTAATGCTTTTTGAGAACTTCCAACTATCAAATCAAGAGTTTCAGAATCTAAATAATGCAGCAGCGTGAAGTCCGATTCTCTACAAGTCAGCCTATTGAACACGAGCCTTTGCATCCAAGACAAACCAGTGATTCTTGTTTGCAACGGATTCTTGATCTTCCGTTGCCCAAAATTCATGCTGAAATTGAGTATGATGAGTTGGATCCGTGGACATCGGCCAGTTTAAATGTACATTTAAAAGTTTGTGTTAAACCTTTCAAAACATAAAATATTTCAGGGCTTCAAGTTGGATGAAAACGCAGATGCTTCAAAACTTGATTTGGATTTCAGTGAAGCATCCAGCTCAAACGAGGCTGGCTGGACTCCGTTGATGTATGCCGCGTATTTGGGTCAAATTGAAACAGCAAAGCGCCTTATTGAACTAAACGTCAATGTAGAGCAGAGAAATTTGTTGGGTCAAACCGCGTTAATGCTGGCTGCTACATGTGGAAATGAGCCAATTGTAAGTTTTCAAACCTGAATAATTGAAAGTGTGTTAACTTTTTGTTGCGTTTTAGGTCCGCCTTCTTTTAAAGTATACAATGAATACAAAAGCTGTCGACAAGTTCGGCCGTTCGGCTCTTCATTATGCAGTTTTATATGGACAAAACACATTAATTGAATCGCTGCTGGCACAAGGGTTTGATCCAAATTTAGTTGACAAAACAGACAATAAAATGACTCCAATGTTGATAGCGTGCAAAAATGGCAAGAAAGCAATTGTCGATGAGCTTCTAAAACATGTAAACTTTACAAGAGCTTAAATATTTTACAACTGTTATAATCTAAGGGCGGAAATCCTCGTCTGCGCGATGGCCGTGGAAAAAACGGTGAAGCGTTAGCTGCAGCAGGCGAACACACCGATGTCGTAACTCGATTGACTTGGTATAACAAATTGCACGATTTGTTCGAAAAGGAAGATTTGCTCAAATACTTACCGATTTTCAACGCAAAAAACATTACTAGTGAACCTAAATTTATTTCACTAAACAGTCAACAACTCACTGAAATGGGGATCACATTGTTGGGACCTCAAAAGAAAATCGAAAGTCTACGAAAGCAACTACAAGCGGCAAGAGATCGTGAGTTTTTAAAAACTGTAATTCACAAGCTTTATAAATTTAGAAATGTCTCGACAACGCCCTGTTGAAAGCCGGCAAATAGATCAAGCACAAAATTCAGCCACGAGCAACAACTCAAGCCTGCAAACAAACGGAAGTCAAAGCGATTATAGACGAGTTGCAAATGATCAAGCACATCAACTTAAAAAGGCTGTGAGTTAAACAAAACTAAAAGTGCATTAACCTAAACATCTTTTCAGACTGATCAACTTCATCATCAATATGCATTGAATGAGAAAATTATTGACCGTCTCAAAGAATTAAATGCGGCTATCGGCAGACAATCTGGAGTTGATCCACATTTGCGTACAATAGTTCAAGCATTGGACGAGTCGAACAAGAAAATTTTGGCAGTTTTGAACAACAACTGATTATTTAAATTTGCCGTTTCATCTGTATGATTAGTTTTAAAATTGTTGTTACAAGAAGCATTTAATAAACAAGCAAGTGTTTAAACCTCTGGCTATTATGTAAAAGTGGCTAAAACTTGCCAGCCACGGAAATGCGTCTTGACACGAAATAGCTTTGCCAGTTGCTGGCTTTTTGCGTTCATATTTTCTCGACTTTACGCCACAAAGTTTTCGGATATCTTGCTTGAACTAAACTTTAGAGTCTTTTGTTAGCGATTATTAGATTGTTTCATCGTAAGCACAAAATTAAACGAATGAGTTAGTTGATTCACTAAATTATAAGCTTCGTTTGTTCAAAGTAAATATTTGATACTTACTCGTGTTTTTGTCAATTTTGTGATTTATGATTAACTTTTCAATTTAGATAATGCAGGGGCAATTGCTTTGTCGAAGATCAGTTCCGCTGTTGAATCAGACGCGTGGGCAAAATTTGTACAAACCTGGAGATGGACTGAAAACTATATCAGATGTGCTGAGCCCGAAACCAGAAGATAATTCACCTGCAACTTGGAAGACGCATACAGTTCTTGGCACAAAGCGCGAAACGAATTTGTTCCATTACACAGACAGAAAAGCTGGTTCCGGTTATTCCAATTTCAGAGTTCAGCCATATCCGCACAGACCTTTTGTGTTTCCAGTAGCCAAGAAACCATCACGAAACATCATTATTGCATTAATTGCTACTATATGTTTTGGCGCGATGGATCACGATTGGTGAGTTTATTTTTGCATGAGTTTGAGTTTCGTTTTTAAAGTATCCCCAACAAATTTTATTTTTAGGATCGATTACAAGTTCAATGAGTTTATGAATAGAAGACTTGGTATTACGCTTCCTGAACCTAAGGACAGAATTCGTTCTTGATCTTGGACCGGCGAAATCATAACTAGGCAGTCAATAGGTTATTTGTTTCCATGCTGTTATATTTTGTAAAGAAATGTCATGAATAAACTGTTTACAACTTTTGCTTTGTTTCTTCATCATTAGCGGTTTAATGGCCGATCTTATTTCTATGCGAATCGAATTTGTTCATTGATTTTTACCGATTTCATGCATTTTAGGTTGTCTTCACGTTTATTATCCAAAATTAATCTTTCTTCAATGACGCGTATTGGCCGCCTCAAGGAACCACAAGTAATTGATCAACTGTTGTTCGGGCCAACTTTTTTCGATTTTATTGCACTTCGAGATTAATTGCTTGGGTCGATATGCGTGCAAGTTCAGTGTGCTTTTAGCGTGATCAGGAACCGTTAAGCGTTTTTGAGTATTTTAATGCATGCTGTTGAAAGATTTTAAATTAGTTAAAGGTCGTTTTAAATTCTATCTCAACCTCTTTAGCTTATTTGGCTATTTTCAAACTTTACTTCGAGTTTCTGATCGGCGCTTGCTTTTTTCAAAATCAATTTTTCATTTAACCTCGCAATCCTTACAAACCCACAAACTTCGCCCGCATCCCTATTTACCCAAAACCTGAATCCCTACTTCCACTAGTCACTCTTGATTGCAAGCGCTCTACCCGCCGAAAGCAACAAAATCGGTCGGACAAACAACTGCAGCAGCACTTCATGGGGCGAACCTACTTGCCCATGTCGAATCCAAGCGGTTTTTTCCGCCTTTCCTTGATCCTCTACTGAACTTCAAATCATAGTCATTTTTCTCGCCCAATGAACACTCTTAATCAATTGTCTGCTACGTGTTCGTTCCACTATTATCACGAACGTTGAGGCTTTTACGTCAATTTATGTCGCAGATCTCTGGCTGGAAGTTTTGTACTTTTGCGTCCCTTCTTCGTCTTTTTGTTTTCAGCCAAAGAAGACAGGTGATCTGCTCGCATCATTTTTTATGTGTGTGGGTTCCAATCACTCATCTATCTTCTTTTTGACACATTCGTTCGCCGCCCTCAAAACAATCGGCTATCGGTCATTTTTGCGAATAATTTGAAGCGGCATTTAAGAGTTTAAAATCGAAACTTCAGTAAAGTTCTTGAACGTTTTTTGCCTACTATGTGTCAAAGCAATGATTGGTCAAAAGGAGGATGAGTTGAAAGGATTTTTGGTCTTTGTTTGCGCAGTTCACAAATTTCTACCCGCACCGAGGCAAGAATTTAAGCCATAGTTCAAATGTTGAGTGTAATTTGAGAAATCGTAAGCGCGTTTAGGCTCCAAATTTTGGTGAAATATAGAATTTTGCGCTTGCATCATCTTTAAAAGGTTATTATTGTTTTGATATCTGCTTTTTTATCATGACTTTTAAAAGAGCTCTTACGTCAAAGTAAAGATTGTAGTTACAAGTTTTGTATTGCTTGTAAGTTGTCGAGTTTGTTCTACGAAAACGAATAAGCCGGTTTGAACTTGCGTCACAGCTTTTGTTTGTTGATTTTAATGTTAAAGTGTTTTGGATTAGTTTTTATGGTTCAAAACTCTGTGCGCATATTGCTTTTTGAACAAATATATTTGAGTTCCTTTGACAAGTCTCGTTTTGCAATGTTTTTTCAGCTTGTGCATTGTTATTTTTCAAATTGAATTTTCAAATTGAAGTTTGTCAATTCAAAACAAAATTGCGTTGTTTTGAAGCAAGTGCTCACGTTGTTTTATCAGCTTGTCGGATCTAAAACATCTTTTTCGTTTTGTAATCAGAAACTTCCTGGTTTATATTTTAGTTTTGCCATTGCTTTTTAAATTTAAAACATCGAAGCATCCACTTTTTGTTTATAAAGACAAAGCACATCAACAATGTGTTATCATATTTCAATCTAAAAATAAACCAGCGTCAAAAAACAAATGACTCAATCGTCGTCATTACGCTGTAATTTCAGGAAAGCAATTCAACGGTCTAATTTACGTTTTTAAGTCATCTAACACTAAAAAGATCTTTCCCCATTTTAAATCGTACGTCAAACCAAAAATGAGCATGGGTTATAAACAAACAAACAGGCTATTTGTGTTTTGATAAAAATAATTCGATTCTCGGAATTGCAGTTATCACATGCTTAAACCCTTACACTGCTAATCAATCAACTAAACATTTCGACTTGATTTTTGCCTAGAACGGTTGATATTGATCGCTCGCGTATGCTCCTGTTGCGCGTCGCCAATTTGTGTCGATTATGCTTTTGTTTGTTCAGTTGTGTTGCGCGCCTCCTCTTCCGTCTGTCTCCTCAACAATTGATTCACTTCCAAAAGAGTGTCTTCGTTTGTTGCTTTTGCAGTCTGGATTTAAGTGGCCGATGAGGGAGCGCGAACAACCGGACACGCTTGCTTCTGGCTGTTTATGTGACGCAACGAACTGGTTAAAGGTGTGTTCGTTCCTTTGTGACTTAATTATTGATTTGCTTTGAAAAGACGTTAGCTGCAGAATTGAATACGCTTTTGAATTAACAAGTTGTTTGCTATTTTGACTAAAAACTACCGGTTCCAATCCAACATCACTTTAAACTGTTACAGTCATTTAAATCAATTATTCATTTTCCGCGTTTTCGGAAGCTTTTTATAATTCTGTTTGATTGCCCTTCAAATGCTTTTTGTTCATTTGGTATTTAAGGTTGAGTCAACAAAAAACTCCGCCAAAATCTTCACACTCTTTGTGATCGCCTTTTTTATGAACTTTCTTTGTGCAATGCCGCTCTCATCAACTAAGCAACAAAACCAGCGACCTTGCATTTGTTTTTGTTTCGCGAAGGTGTGCGAAAGGCAGTGACATTTTTTGAATTCCATTCGTTTGAATGTTTGCGCGTTCTTTGAATACTGTTGATTATGCAGAACGTTGTGTTTTAAGATTTATTTTTAAAACAAAGTGGTTCAAATTACACACGAATTGTTTGCAAAAGCTTTCAGTAAGCAAAAATGCGTGTTTCCGCTAGTTTGAACGTCTTACTCATCGTGTTATTTAACAACCACTTTAAAACACGAATCATTCTATTAGTCATCCTATTCTCATTCTCTTGCCAAATCCACTCAAGTTTACAAAAAATCGCACACTGCGTTTTTCCGTGAGCATTCGGCAGTAATTGGCTGGGTTTTGTCGATGAGTCACTGCGCATTAAAAGTCTACCTTTCTCTTTAAAAGCCACTTGACACGGTTTTTCACAACAACTCATCAAACGAACACCGCGGAGTTTCTAACTGTGCGCCTTTGGTTTGTTGAGCATTGGTCTTTGAATTCTTTGGTGTGTAGGTGGCGGGAAATTTTTTGAATAATTGATTTTGTGTTGTTAATGGGTTTTGAATGAAAATAATGAGTAGATGTTTGGTGAGTCGAATTTTGATTAAGGAAGTTGTTTGATTTTCTTGAAACATTCGTGCAGTCGCTTTTGAATACTTAACAACCCAAAGTATAAAGCACTCACTTAGTCATTTACAATTCCACATTTAAAGCTCTGTTTCGTTTCAACACGCGGGAAAGCCAATTAATTTTGCGCATTTCCTCTATCCTTTCGCCCATTTTAGAGTCATTTAATTGGCCCTCGTTTCCGCAAAATGAAGTGAGCAACGTTGAGCATAGCTTGTTGCGTCAATTTCGCTTACTTTAGGGAAATTCACAAATGAGGCCGTTCCATTTTTAATCGTGTCGCGTTCGCTAAAATTGTCATGGAAGGAAGACATGTTTTTGGAAGAATTCGTAAAGAGTTGCAAACATTGGCGTGGAATTCTTGATTTTTTGACGAGACAACCGAAGTTATTTTAGGCTAGTTTTTGGTCTTTTTGTCTGCAGCGAGATTCGCATGCTTACTTGTGCAAACTAGTTATATACTTTAAAACTTCCGGTAAGCACTCCTCCAAAGGCGATTCAAACTAATCCGACTCCAAATATTTTCTTTTCCCGGGTGTTTACTAGTGTTTATTGCGACGACCACTGGACAGTTTATATTTTAGCCGCCAAAAATGCCCCAGACAAATATAGCGCAACTTTGCACTCATGCTACGGGTGCATCCCGAATTTTTCAATTTCAACGTCATGGTTTTTTCCTGACTCATCTTTGGGGCAATTTTGGCGCGTCTTTTCCTCTACGTTGGCATCTGGTGTTGACTGGCGCACGCCCTTGTAAACTTTATTGGCTTCTTCGTTGTCATTTTACGTCAGTTGTTTTCATCTACGTTTGGGCGATAAGTGCTTGACGAGGTTGATAAGGTTTATGACACTTTTGGCGTCTTTGGATGTTCGACATTGTTTTTGAAAGCGCGCTCTTGGGTTTCAAATAACTTCTGTTTAACTTATCTTCATAACGCTTCATTGAACATTCAAATTAACTTAATTATGCTATTGTTTTCTAGTTTCTAGATTGTTATCAGCAACTAAGCAATGTTCTTCGAGCTTAATTAAATTTCCAGTTATTAAAAGGCGTTTGTTTATAAAAACTGCACTGATTAATCGTGAGAAAGCGGAATTTCTTAAATGCCCATTTGTTTTGGAGTTTTGCGGAATTTTATATCTCGTGGCAAGCCTTTGCGGTTTCTCCAAATTTGTCATGTTTGAATCGTGGGAATCTTAGCGCCATAAAATCACAAGTTATTGGATGTTTTGCGACTGTTATAGGTTTTGGCTATTTTTGGACAAGCATTTTGTGTGGTTTTTGAGTCCTTGATGAAATTGCTGCTTGAACGTCTTTTAAACAGTCAAAACACTTACAAATTGTCATTTATTGAAAGTTGCTTTGGATTTGCTTTGTACTCGTTTCACGAATAACTGAATTATTCGTATACGAGAAGTTTGCATGTTTTGTAGCCAGCCTGCTGAACTTAACTGGAAGTGTGAAACATGTCCATTCTATTCGCAACTTTCTAGTCCTTTTTGTGCTGCCAAGTGGGCCCAATTTTGGACTTTTGGCGCGGAGGCTGCAAATCCGCTTTCCAGTTACGAATGGACGCCAGTTTGGTGTTCCAACAACTATAATCGTTTAGCGGCCGATTAGTTGACTGACCTGTACTGCATTAGGAAAATGAATAATTTATTGGGCGGATTTTCTTGCGTTGTTGTTTTGAGCTGGCCAGTCTATGTGGCGTGGATTTGTTTGTTTTGTCTTCGCGAATTTGAAAGTAGTTGCTAAGAAAAATAGCTAGAAAGTTTTGCCAAAGACTTTAAACATTACTTGTTTAAATTTCACAACTTCAACACACTTGATTCGCAATTTGTTCTTCTCTTTTATCGCATTAAGGCAAAATGTCTAATGCGTCTATTTGTGTTGAAATCTTTATGAAATACTTAAAGATTAAAAAGCATTACTCACTCTGTTTGCAAAATTTGGATGCCTACCCGATTTTAGTGTAAGTCAATTTCACGCTAATCAAAAATTCATTGCCGCGCAGCTTGTCCGTCCATTCTTTAGTGCACGAATATGAATCCAATGGAGAAATGAGGCAAATTTCTTGTTGCGGGAAATTTCAATTTGACTTTTGGCCCTTTTGTGGAGGAAAGGTTTTGGTGTATGTTTTGCGCGTTGTTTGTTTATTCATTGAGATTTTGAGTGGACTTTGGTCGTCCGGAAGAGGGGTTTTGACAATTTAGGCGTAAAAAGTGTGTAGCTTTTTTGCTAAACGTGATTTCTAGCGCTTTTGTGGGTGTAAAAACAAAGCTTTGTAGACTAAAGTTTTAAACTGAATCATTTTGTCTATTTCGTTTGTTTCAATCAAAAACTTTTCTTTGTCGATTCATCTCAAAAATGATTCACGTGTTCAATGTAGATTGTTTTTAGAAGCAAGTATATGTTCAGTTCCGTTTGCTTTACATTAGTTAAAACTTTGTGATGTTTTGACTGCCAACACTTTCTTGTGCACTTCCTCGATTGTTATGTGCTTTAGTTTGTTGGGGAAAGTCTGGAATTATTCGACCAATTGCCATGGATTTGGCAGGCAAAAATAGTTCCCACATTTACGGGGTCAAAAAATCGACACGTGGATGTGTTTTGTTGGCCAAAAAGACAGGTGGGTACAAAAGAACGCAAAGTTAATGAAAGTTGAAGAAACGGTTAAACTACAGCTTGCATGATTTACGTGGTCATGACATTTAAAAAGCGATGCTCTTCGATACGGTCATTTTTATTCTCTCCAATAGCTTTTAAATTTTGCCACAATCACGTATTGCAATACCGTTTAGTCGACGCTCTTCGAACTCTAATCACTTGAAACGTCTAATCCAGCTTGAGTGGGTCTTTGAAACCAAAATAGTCAAGCAAGTCTGCGGTTGGGAAGACCGAAGACCGGACAAAAGAAAGTGGGCCAATTTCGAACGTCAAACACGGCGCAAGTGTTTTTTTTGCATACTCCAAAACCACATCACTTGCCTTGTTTCTGCGAAATAGTCATTGAGTTAGCCTTAATTTAGTGGAAGTACATGAGTGCACATTGTCTGTTCAAATTTGTTAAGTCAGCAATAAAATTGGAGCGCTGCCCAAAATTATGCGCACATGATCATTTGGATTTTATGTCTTTTGACGTTATTCTTTTGTGTTTACTATTTCCATATGCTTTAATTGGCAACAAAACGTTTTTATTTTCACTCAACTCCATTTTTGTCTAAATCAGTGCTCAATGTTTGTTTTGTCAAAGGATTGCTTTTGCGAGAAAAGGTGTGGTTTTGTACAAAGTTTATGCAAGGGCCATCAAATTTCCCGTCTTTTGCTCAATATTTTTCTCACCGACCTATTTATAGGAGCGTATTTACGAGTTATCAGCTTTGCGTACAAAAACTTTTAGAGTGGTTTTTAATGGTCGTTGAATATTTTCGTTTCGTGTTTATTCATTTTGCATTCACTTATTAATTTGAAAATTTCAGATGACCTAAAGCAATAAACACACAAAGTGGCCTAGCCGGCAAACAAAGTGCGGAATTTCAACCTTTCTACTTGCTAATTTTTCTATTTCACAATGCCATTCCTACGCACTAAAAGAATCAAGTTTGCGGTTGAGCTGATTGTTAACAAATTAACAGACGTTTCCCTGCTGAATGCACGCTTGTTTGCGAAAATTAGATTGATCGACGGCGGCTTTGAGGCCACAACAGAGCCAAAAGAACTGCGCGGCCATACTTGTGTTCTTTATACTCCCACACCTATTATCTCTCCTCCATCTCCAAATGACGAAGATGCCGAGAATCGTCCGTCTACAAGTGTAAAACCAATTGATGACTTGTACACCTTAACTGCCGATCAGTCAGACAAGCAGCCGTTTCGATTCATTTGCAGAGTTCCCTACAATCAAGAAACACTCAGGTTAGATGAATGTCGATGCAAAATCTCAATCAGAAAGGCAATCGTTACTCATATTTATTTCGACTTAAATCGCTTTTAGGTCGAAAGAGCAAGTAAAGCCACAAAACTCGGCTTTGTAATAATCAATTTATCTGAATTTGCAAATGCGTCCGCCACTCCCGTTGATCAGTCATATTTGGTAAAAAGCACTAATCACTTACCTATAATCAACTATTGTTTTTAGTTGGATGGATATCCGGGCAGACAACGCCAAGACAATTCAAGAGTTCATATTAAAGTGCGAATGGTCAACCAGATGGCAGATCCGTTATTTAAAACGTAACTCATTTTATTCGTATTCAATGCGTATTTTATTTGTTTAGACCGACTGCCAATACAACAACGGCGAATTCGTTAAATGACGCGCTAAATCCACAAGACAGAAAAGTTTCTCACGTCTCTACAAAGCAACCAAAGGACGAAGTTCGGCGAAGGCAAGACGATGGTAACTTTTAAATTATTTTTATAAATCAATAAAATGTATGTTTAGGCGAACGTCCAAGTTCTGTCGCTGAATCTACTGTTCCGCAGTCATCAACATTAAACTCGTTCTCTTCTTCATCGACTGACTCAAATGCTCCCGTGACAGCTACTCCACAAAATGCACGATTTTCTGTCCCGGCATCAAGTGAACGGCGAACAAGCATGCCGATTGAAAGAGCTAGTTGGGCAGCAATTGATCTGCCTGCATCCACCAGCGACTATTCAAGATTGCATCATTTTAGCGATGTTAGAAGGTAAGCATATTTGAAATGTTTGTGACGACTTAAAACATCACTTTTAGAATGAGCGACGACAGAATTGTTGTTGGCGCTTCTCAAAACGTTCCCAATAGAATTCAACAAACAAGACGCGATGCGGACTCGGTGATTGAAGAGGTAAACACCAAATTATAAATTCTCATTTAAAAGATGTTCTGTTTTAGGTTCTTGCCGAAGCAGCGGTCGGCTTAAGTGATGGAGAAAAGTCAGATGGAGACCCGTTAAACGAGAACGCCAAACACGAGTCGGCAACCGAAGATGAAGACAAATTGCCTGCTAAACATCTGGAACTATTTGTATCACGACGGAACGGAGATGTTTATGTTGGTGAAAATCCACCAAATCATCAACAAACACCGCGAGCCAACTTTGAACGTGTCCGTATAGACTCCACACAATAAGTGATTTTATGGAACTCGCCAAATTTATTCGAATGCGGTTACTCATTGTTGTTTTAACGGCTTGTAGACATTTGAGTGTTGACTAAGGAAGTCAGTCGCTCGTTTGTTCCTAGGCATTTATTTATTGCAGTTAACTTTTCCGAGCTCACATTGACTGTAAAGCATAAAAACGTGTTCCACCCCAAAAAGTATATAGCATATTCCACTGAATGCAATACCCTGTCCTCGCCGACATCTCCAGCCACAAAGATGCAGGTTCATTTTGCTTCCCCAATGTCATAGTTCATAATCATCCATTTCATGTATTCTTTCAGTCTATTTGTTTTAAGCAATTAGACGTTTAGTGATTTGAAACGGGATCAGCGATTTTAATGAGTCTAATTTTATAAATTGTTTGATTGCAAGAATAAATACAGATTTTTCAATGTTGTTGGAAGCGTTTGAATATGTTTTAAATTAAAGTGTCGTTTGAAACATTTAAAAGCCGAGATAAACGCTGGAGCAAGCTAACCGAAACATGAAAGCGTTTGATCAAAACCCCGATTAGCCGTAGATTTATGTGCGTAAATCTCTCGTTGAACGTGCAACCTTTGCATTAAAGCTCAAATAAGCGATGTTCGATTTGAAAACGTTGATTGTTAATTTGATCAAACGTCTTCTGTCTATTAAAACGCTGGCTTATGGAAAAGTTTTATTGCTTCTGTGTACTATTTTATGCTTATTTTGGATTTTTGTTGGTCAGGATAAAATACTAATATTCTCCAACCTGCTTTTAAATCGACCTCCACAGTTACCTATAATTCTTTTTTGGGAGCAGTATTTCTTCAATAAACCGATGACTAAACTTTTTAGGCATTTTCGGACATGTGAATTTGAATGCATTTACACAGAAGATAGGACACTAATTGACACGGCACAAGCAATTTTGTTTCACGTTAGAACGGTGAGTTGAAATGAAGGTTGCTTGCTTTTCGAGCATTGAATATTTAGACAAATTTAAGTAACTTGCCACAAACACGCCCCGATCAATTGCGTGTCTTTTTTAATCACGAAGGGCCGGATCAAACATGGTTTAAAGATAGAACTACACCAGCATATGATTATTTTAACTTGACTATCACTTACCGATCTCAGTCTTCTATTTTCTACCCTTACAACTATTTTCATGCGTTAGATGGCAAGGAAACAAAGAAAGAACGTTGGTCTGAAAAAGAGATTGACGATGCAATTAACAATAAAACACTTCTGGCCTTTTCAGCTGTTAGTCATTGTCAGACCTGGTCAAAGCGTGAAGTTTATTTGAATGCGTTGCGACAATACATAAATATAACTTCCATTGGCAGATGCACGAGTAATCAAAAATGTTGTGTTGAGTATTGCCTCCAAAACATTGCAAGTAAGTTTATATTAAAGCGATATTAAGTGTGCCAACTATTTAAATGCATTTTAGTCAAACATTACTTCTACTTTGCCTTTGAGAATGCGGTCTGCGCAGAATACGTAACTGAAAAGTTCTTTCGTTTATATGAACTTGTCGTCCCTGTCATTTTAACACGTGCGATAATGCCTAGAAGCATCCCAAACGATTCATACATTTCAGCAAGTGATTTTGAAACACCAGAAAAGCTCTCCAAATATTTAACAGAGGTTGCTTCTAACAAAACTGAATATAAAAAGTGAGCTTTTAATTTTAGTGTAAGTATTAAATCAATTGTTCAGATTCTTTGAGTGGACTCGACGTTATCGTAAAATCAAATATGAATTTTGGCGCCCGGATCGTAAATGCCGTTTATGTGAAATACTGCACAAACAAGAGGGAAAGCATTTTTCTGCAGATATTCGACCTTTCATGGACAAATCTGTTTGCTCTCGTGACTTTGCTTCTAGCCTAGATAAAGGAAATTGGCAATGGATCAGAAAAGAAGAGGCACGACTAGCTGATATAATGAAAAATGAGAGTGTAGATCGAAGTGTTTAGAAATAAACTACTTTGAAGTTGTATATTGCAAAACTGTTTATTGTTGATCATTTCAGACTAAATACGTAATTGCTCATTTTTAAACAATTGCTGAAAGTACGATAATTGTTTGAATAGGGATTACATATTGGTAAAATATTTATTGTTTAACGAGATCCTTATAAATTACAGCAATATTGTTTGATAATTAAAAACTAAACGTTTAAGCAACGCCTGAGTCCGATCGTTTTGGTCTGGCTGAATCCGAAATAGTGCCAATTTTAAAACGTTGGGAAGGAAAAATACTTCGTTTAATTGTATTGTTCAGAGTCAAGTAGACGATTGGCGGAGATGCTTAAATCAAAAATTATATTAATGCACGAACTGTTCTGTTCGTTCTTTAAATTTAAATGTGTGATCACAACATTTGAAGTTCTATAATGCATAATTAAAAGCAAACCTTGATTGATTATCCAACCTAAATGACTGGCATACATGATTTCATCGGGGAGTTTTATATATTGCATTATTACGTATCCAATAGAAGCAAAAGCCAGCATTATATTTAAAATGAATATCTGGAGAAACAACTGAAACAGAACTTGATTGGTTTATTCTGATATAGAAACACTTACGCTGTATTCACGCTTTGGAATGCGAGTCAAGCCTTTGGATAGAACAGAATGATGAATGTAGAAAAGGAAATAAATAGTCGGCAACAAAATTGATAGGGAAACGTTATTTAGAATTTGCGCACTGCTTTGATACTAAATTTAAACTTTAATAACTAGTTGTACAGCTTTTATGACTAGATTGTTTGTCACATTTACGACTAGAGCGAAGAAGTAAACTAATTCTATTTGTACGTGTTTGCTTGTTGACCGAAATGACGCAAACATTTTTACAGTAACTCTATTTAAATCACGTAACTTTAACAGCTTTAAAATGCTTACTGTATTTGCTTTGTCAACGAAATAGCCCAGATGAGGATTAAAAAACCAAGCACCGTAAACGCTGTTATATATTGGTGCTCGAGCAAACATAAAAATTAAAGAAGCGTATCCAAAAGGTAGAGAGAGCCATATCCACTGGCGCCATTCGTCGAAAATCCAATAGTAACTGGTAAAAGCGAGGCAACGATTAATTGCCAACTCAACCGAAGAAACACAGTAAGTTGCCCAACACGCTGTACAATATCAAAGTTGAATAATGATTTCAAGGAGTTTTAAAGCTTACCAAATCCAAATATCCCACTAACATAAATCAACATAGGAGAGTTACAGAACATTCGTCCAGTGAAGGAAAAATAGCCGCTAATAAAGCAAGTGACTGGTAAACATAGCATTTCTGATAAAGCCATAATAAACATCAATCTATAGCAGCAATTCTTTTTTGATGCTTGTTTCCACAAACCATAAATGCACAGAGCATACAGAAACTAAATAAGTATTTTAAAAATTATCATTTGTGACTGTTTATTTACCTCGGCAAAGACTCCAATTAAAATAATCAGTGATCCGAAGAATTGATGAGTCCGCTTACTTGCTGACAGTTGTTCGATAGAATAGAAACTGCAGTTGTATTCAACCTTGAACTGATTGGCATGACGAATTAAAAGATCCATTATTTCTAAAACTTAGTGTTCAAAAGAGTTGTTTAGAACAGAAGACACGCTTTAAAATTAACTGATTGCTTCTAACAACAAAATCTCAACCTCCTTTACCCTTTACTTGTCAACGTATGCAATTAAAAATCTCCTTTTATAAAACATTGTAAACTCCGCCTATTGGTCCCACCGTAAGCTCTTTTGAAATTGTCGTCTACCTTATTCATTAAACGTTTATGGATTTGATTTAAATTTTGTGCACTTTTTATGTGCTCAAAAATAGAATAACAACGGAAAATATGCAGTTAAGCAACAAACACTCAATAACCGAGATAAATGATCACAAATGGCAGCAAAATTCAATGGAGTGTTAAACAATCAAAACTAATCGAATTTTGACAAAACAGTTGTCGGCGAATAAGTTTCGATACGTCTGGCACAACAAGTAGGACTTATGTAAACCAAATTAATCAAATGGATTGATTTTGAACTCGATGGCGGTGGATTGAATTTAAGCAGAAAAGTTCAAGTGCTCTTGATTGTAATTTAAAACTAACTAGTTCCATAATAATCACAAAGTCAAAACTCTAGAAAACTAATCAGTTCCGATCACAAACTCTTATTTTAATAATCAAATTTAGCCAGGTCACCAAGAAAGTTTTCCAGCCAATTGAATCAACGACCAATCTTGAAGTAAAATGTAACAAATAGGAGAGCAAAATCCACGCAATTTGCTTGCAGATTAACCAAATTCGTGCGGATTGAATCTGAAGAAACGGTAGTTAGATGCTTGGTCCGGAAATTTACTTACTCTATTGTCCTTCTTTGTTTTCAATTGGCTACATTTGTTTAATCCGGTAATCGACCAAAAACATATTCTAAATTGATGATCCGGAAAGAACAACATTTTGGTTGATTGAATATAAAGTTTAAATTCCGCCAGACAGTTTAAGTTTCAAAAATGGCACAAGTAATTCTTAGTCATCAAAATAAAAACTGCACAAATATTGACCGCATTTATTAAAGCACGTTTTGAGAACTAGTAAGACGGGATAGTGACAAAATCGACAAATTAATTTATCGCAATAAAGCAGTTGATCTCGTCTAAAAATAGTTGCATGAAACGTGCCAGCTGGAGCATTTAAAATGAAATAAATCTTTGTAGCAAATCCGATTATGCGCAATGCGCTAATGATTTGATTGTCTCCGAGAAATATTTGAACTGACTCGACTTTATGGCTACATATAAGTTTGGACTCTATTAATTTGATTGTTGTGAAAAACAGGATATGGAAATGAATGTCATGTATTGACACGTAAAACTTACCGTAACTGATTATGCGTGTTTACATCAACTTCTTAATTGCAACTTGTACATAACTACAAAAATAGCAACACTTGATTAATCCAAAGGCCAAATGCAACCACGCACCACAAAGTTGTAAACGTAAAAAACTCAAAAGCGCACAATACAACACGGAGTACACTACGGATCAACATCGAAAGTTCAAGTTAACGTTTGTGGCCTACAATATTCACAGTTGGTACGAGAAGTCAAAGAATGTTTTGGCAGCAAGTACAGTCAATGTGTGCATATTTTTACTTTTTAAGATCAAATTAATTGTATTCGTTATCTAAACATTATTAGCTTGGTTATAGTTGGATGCAACATTGTGTTTTAGGATTCAACTTGAATGCGTCGATGATGCTCGATTGGTCGTCGAATGCAATCAAAAACGTTCTGTTTACACTTATCCAAAGTACTTGATAGAATTGAGTACACTTCTAAAATTTGTTGCCAACACTTCTGCCACCAAAAACTACAAAAACACTACTCAAAAATAGATGTAAAGTGTTTATTCAGACTCTATCAAAAGAAACAGAAACCTATTACACAACGTTCTCTAGACATGAAGTTCTTGTAGCGGAAATTATGTAGCCTATGATTTCTTGACGTATGATGCCGGAACAACATAACCAGTCGGGCTGCGTCGGCCAATCATCTCACCCACAAAGAACCAACAGATAACCTCAATTGTAACGGCGGTGTAGACGAGAAACTCCTGAAATAAATCAAGTTAAGCAAAAACTGCATTTCAAAGTAGATAAAGCATTAATATTTTCAAACACTTACTCGGACACTCAAATTTTTGTACTCCTTCTTCTGGATGCTTGTCAACAATTGATTGAACTCTTTCTTGATCACCGGCCAGTCACTAGTTTTTGGTGGAGCCAATTCGCGTTCTGCGACTTTCTTCAAGATACCCCATCGACGCGGGAACTGTCCTGCATGATAGCGATAAAGCACGCCAGTCATGTTGGCCATCTTCTCAAAGAAATTCAGTTTGGGAGCTGCCATCTTCTCCTAAAAGCAAGCAAATTAAAGTGTGACATGAAAACTTAAATATTAGAAAACACGCACTAATCGTCAAACTAGTTTGATCCGTTTTAAAAGCCTGTCGAGATCTGACTGATTAGAGATGACTAATTCAAACATTTTGATAATTTCAAACGTAGCTAATTCACAAAAGCATCTTTAAAATCATTCCAGTTTGCTAAACTCCTCTGTCTGACAGAAAAAATGAAAATAAACTCCAACGAATAATCAAAAAGCTAATGAAGTTTCAAACCAGTTTGTTTATCAAAAGAATACTCGAAAACAAGCCAAGTTCATCAAAGATCATAATTTTGTTCAACAATCTCTAAATCAAAAGCAAATCCCGTCAAAAGCAAGTCGCAGCTAGTTACAGTATAATTTTCGTGGCAAGAGCATTTTGTGGTGTTGTGTTTGGGCGCTGAACAGGCGTTTTGAATTGACTTGCTTCCAAGACTTTTTTACGCCGGTGCGGAGAGCCCCGAGCAAACAAAAAATAAAAGAAACACCACATTTTGGCGCGCTTTTTTCAATTGCTTCGTGCGTCCCACTTGTGGAGCTTTTGTTTACAAATTTGCTTGGATGTTTTAACTGGAGTTTAAAGATAGGTTTATACTCTACATAACTCTTTTAAGTTGATGTTTATTTGCTACCATTTAACACATTTCCGACTTTTAAAATGAGGTTTATTCGAAAACCAATTCAATTACTAACATAATGATTACAAACTCTTAACAAACTACTCAATGGCAAATAAAATGTCTGATTTGGTTATGATTCGGTGAATTGTAGAAACGAAGAGACGGAATTTTGCGCCCTTAAAACGTTCTAGTCGAGCTACATTTAATTGTTTGCAAGGAGGGATAAAAGCATAAAATTTCAAGTAAGTACATTGAATGCATGTAAAAACGCTTGAACACAGGGAAACCGGTTAGTAGTTACGGATTTGAACCGAAAAATCGAAATTAGTAGGTGGAAGATTGTCTCTATTTAGGCGGTAAACTAAAAGATCAGCATCTTTGGCTGTATTGGACAAACTATTCAATTTAACATTAACTAGTCGCGCATTCAAGAAATAAGACGTTTTGTCGAAAAGTACACGTTTACGCATAGATGAGAACCAATTATTCGGGGAGGGAAATGGAACGGCCCAATTCTGTCCATAAAACATAACAGCAACAAGCAAATGAGGAAAAGAAATGACCCGGATTCGAAGAACAAAAACAAGTTGTTTCGGTGGTAAAAATAGAGGCAAATTGGAAGGTACGCGTCAAAGTGTTTATTAAAGGCGAATTTGATTATTTTGGAAATTATGAGTAGATAGAACAATCTAAGAGCACACGTTTACCAATGGTGATCAAACATTGATTGAAGAGTGTCCGCCGAGGACATTCCGTAAATAAACGCATCGGGATCTCTAACCGGATCCAAAGACACGAATTCTCTTTGCATGAAGTTGCTTGGATCGGCCAACGAAGAAGAACCACCCGGAGTCTGAAAATCATTCGAAGATTTCGCCGGAGTTCGTGGCGGTCCGCCTTCCGCGATCATTTTGAGTGGAGACGCGAAGGCTTTGAATGAACCCGGAGTAAGTTTGGCATCGTTGATCAAGCGACTCAATGGCATGTCTGGAGTAAGGAAATTCATGGTTTGGAGATCGCCTAAAAAGTTGGTTCTAATATTCAATCTATAGAAATTGTAAACTTAACTTTCAAATCATTGGGAAATTGGTCGTTAGAGTCCGTGCTATTCAAACTTTTGTCAGCAATGGGCATTGAATCTTGCGAATTCACGGACGGTTTCTATAAAGCAAAGTTGATTGAACGTTTTACAGTTCATCACAGTTAATTACCTGCCAAAACTCCTTGAGCTCTTTAGAACCTGACGGACAAATGAAAGCTTGAAGTGGGTCGCCACTTTCACAAGAAACAATCAAATGATGTCCCTGAAAATTACGGCTTTACAATATCATCAATAAGATCAAATTGATTACAACTTCTTTGTTGTATGGCGTTGTAACTTGACAACGCGAGCCGGCCGGTGATTTCATTGCAATCATCATTTGCTGTTGCATGTCTTCCAACGTATGCAAATCATCGTAGGTTACGTATCTAAAGGATGAATGTGTTTTATAGAATTGATTTAAAACACTTACTGATAGGGCATATCAGTTGGATCCTCCTTGACCAAAGGTCATTGCTGAAGTTGTGCTTCTCAACAAACTGTCCAAGTATTCTTCTTGCTTCTCCAAGTCGTCAACTTCGTCTCGCAAACTTGTATGTCTTTAGATTGAGCCAAGTCGGTTTGATTTCTGAAATAGCGAATTGCATTCAAAGCTAGTTGAAGTTAATTAACAAAGCGTTTTAACCACAGTTTGAAATCAACTCACTTGAATCGAATGCTGTTCTTTCCCATCTTTTCAATCATTTCAATGCCTTCCAACACATTTGTGATGTCATAGAGGCGTCTTTTTTGAACGCCCAAAATAACAGCGGCATCGTTCAAGTTGATTAAACACGGATCATCGCCGTTGGAGCGCAGTTCCAGAAACTTTCGAGTCAATCTGAGAAGTGAAGAATCTTGCCGGATGCTGTCGCAATCTGAAATCAAGTAAATGGATACGCTGTTGTTGTGTGACAATAAGTATGCAGTCTAATAACCATAAAATTTAACTCACCGTCGTCGACCGCAAACGATTTTGACTTTCTTTCATACTTTCGAGGATTGGACACCGACGCTTGAGCACGAGCATTTACTGCAGACATTAATAACAAGTTGAGGCCGGTTTTGAGCCGTTGAGTTAAGAATAAGGTGTACTCGTCAGGACAGATAAGTAGTTGGCCGGTTTAACTGAAAATTGATGAGTTTTAAAACACGATACTTTCAAACAACTCTGATGCGCGAAGTTTACGCGCTATTTCCTCCAATTCTCAAAACAATCAAATCGACACCTGTACGTTTTTATCTTTTCATAAAACATCGAACTTTCTGATAATGCGGAGACGGAAAGTTTGCTAAAAATTGACTGGCGCGGAATAGGAACCGAACATTTTTCAAAATCGAATTGTAACTATTCAAAGAACTGTAAACAATGTAAACACAAGTTGTTTTAAATCAAACTTCACTTACAACACGTTTATGCTTAAAAACTATTGCATTTTCTCGATTAAAGTCGAAAATCAAGCAAAAATCACCACTTTTATTGGCGTTTCTGGCCCGAATACAAGAGTTGATCGACTGAATCGATTGCAAGTGTTCACAGCGGAAATTTCAAAATCTTTTTAGGATTTTCCCCAACCATTCATTCTTCAGGCAAGGTCCAAACCGAACAAAAACACCCGCGTTTTCAGTGTCTTTCTTTGCGTAGGGAGAAGAGTGCAAGCGCTGCTTTCCCGCACAATTTCCACACCAGCAGGCAAGTTGACGGCAACCCAGCACAGTGGTGAAGCGAAAACAAGACGCGACTTGGGCGCTCCACGACGATGCTGGAAATTGAAGTTGGTAGATGGTCAAGTGAAGTGTGTTACACCACACCGCACCGCCCCGAAACATAAAAAGCAGTTTGGAGAGTAAAAAGCTTCAAATTTTACGAGGAAAACAGATTTGTCCGAAGAGAAAACGTTTGTTTTGAAGAGAGTTTGAAAATGACCATTTTTATCGAATATGGTAGGGTTTCGGTGAAAGCTGTTGATTAAAACGTGTATAATTACAGATGGAATCAATATAACGCACAAACAATAAACTGGCAATTATCGATAAGCTGTTAAAACGCGAATTCCGCGTAAATGTTGAGACGTGTTTTTTGAATTACAAAATATCAATTGTTGACCTTTGAATTGTCGTCACGTTTGCTTTAAACAACAAAATTGATGATTTACATTCTCTTTTGAATAGTTTTCTCTGATTAGATCTTTTAAGTTTTACATTGCAGAAAGTTGAATCTCGATCAATTGTTGAACGTTTAGATAAAAGGCTGTCAAGGATTATAAAGCATAGAACTTTGCTTTATTTTGAAATGCATTAATTCGACATATATTGTTTGAATTGAGTTAAGTTTAGATCTTTTACATTAATTGCAATTTAATGCACTTCCAAAACAATGTTTATCAAGTTAAAATCAACAACAACCACTTTCTGAGCAAAACAATCTACTAGTTTTTGAGCTTATTGTAATTTACTTAACTTAAACTGCAGTTATATCATTAGCTACTTGTTTGGACTCTATAAAGCATGTTTTCAAAACTGCTCAACAACCAGTTAAAAAGTTCCCGCCAACGCGAAACGAAAAAATCAAAAGCGTAAAAAGCAATGGTCGGTAGCTGAGAAGGAGCGCCAATTTTCCGCACATGATGGAAAAGAGGGTGTTGGGTCGGCGGCCTAAAGCCCGGGAAATTCACTATTCTTGTGCACCGCCGCCGGGGAACTCCCGGTGTGGTTGTCTTTAAATTTCATGGGACATCAATTCATTTTGAGCATAAGCAAAATGGTTGAACTGATCTGGAACTGCCAGAAAAAGTAACAAGGCTCAATTAACAATTGCAAAAGAGCTTATTTAAACTTCCAGCTTTTAAAGATGCCTATAAGTTTGGCGTTTAAAAACACATCCGTATTTACTTGGCGATCAAACTTTCTTAAAACTTGTGAAAGAGTAAATAACCGATAATTAATCGGATCTTTAAATTGAAGTTGCAATTAGAATCACGTGGAAACGTTCCAAAGCTAATTAAAGCATTTAATTGTACTTTGCATTCTAGTTTAATAAGAATTTATCGTAAATAAACTGTGTGTATGCGTTCTTTTTGTAAACGGGCTTTAAAGTCTGCTGTAGTTTCTTAACAATTTTAAAGATTGTTTAGCACTTTTATGTTGTTTGCATTCAGAAGATGTTTCTAATTGGAAATTAAGTCAATTTTTAAATTTAACTTATGCGATACATTTTAACATCACACTAATCTAATCAAAACCTAGTTAAGAACGCAAATGCAGATGTTGCGCCTCTATTGTCCACAAAAACTCTCAAAACAAACCACACATTCTGCGTCGTTTGCGAAGAGAATAACAAAAACGATGAAGAAGGCGGGAGATGGCTGCGCTTGCCGGTGTTTCTTCTTTGCCCACTAGTTGGGGCAGCCCCGAAAGATTTAATGGTCGGGCCCTAACGTTTGAACAAAAATTAAAAATGCACCGGTGCGGCAAAAAATAAACAATTTCATTGAAATTTGACTAAAACACAGAGCTTTAACGAAACAGCAATAACGTTAAATAAAATCACGCTCTTTGTAACAAACTACGGTCATTTTTATAGATATTTGTAGGACACGCATGGAATAGTTTTGAGCATTCTATGGAAAGTTTAACATATGATGTTTTATGACAAACACGCCATTCCTATAAAAACGTTGTTATTTAAACAAGTTGATTCAATAAGAAAGTAATAAGATGATTACAGGTTTACTAACATCTTAAAGACATAATTGTATCTCTAATCAAAACTCTTTAAAGTAACTTTAAACTATGATTGATCTGTTTGAATCATTTGAACTTTTAATGCTTTCTGTCAAACATGTTTCAAAAGATGTAAAAACTACAAACAATACTTCTTAGCCTATTAAGTTTAATCGACATTTGATCATAAAAACAGACAAAAGCTTGTAAGTGCAGTAAGTAAAGTTGAATTTTTAAGATTTTAAAACTTCCATAAAAACAATCGTTTGCTTTCCAGCATCGACCACACCAATAATTGCATGAAAACATCAGAGAAGAAGAAGGAGGAAGCAAAAGGCTGTCCGCTCGTTTCAACCAAGAGAAAAACACACGAAATAGACGTAGAATTTAGCACATGGACTCGCAAGCTTTTGGCGCTGGGTTGCTGCCCACCAAAAAACAAAGGTCCTGAGTGCTCGTAAAGTTCTCCAACAGGTAATTGAGCGGATCAATTCAAAAATTTCCGTAAATTGATTTAAATGACCGGTCAAACGCGAATGCAATCAAATGGAATCGAAACTTTAAATAAACAACAGATTTAGTTGTTAATTGAAATCGTGATTGTGACAAAGCAAGTATAAGAATAAAATATTTAAACACTGACTATTTTACGACAGCCTACTCTCATTATAATTCAAACACAATAAATGCTTGGCGCCCCCAATCTTTGTTCGCGATTCCGATCTAAAAATAAACAAGCCTTACCGCTCTCTTGCAAAATTAAACAAATGTGTTGGCCAGTTCGAACGCAACGGCTTTTATAATTAAATAGCGTTTGTGGAATAATAAGATGGCTTAAATGTGCCTGCAAAAGAGTTATGCAACTTTAGCCTAAACTACCGGCTAAAACTACTCAACTAAATAGACAATTGATTCTTGAATTATATCATTAACTAATCCACCTGAAGCAGACAAGCCAAACCAATTGCACATGTGATCGGGGCGACAGCGAAGATATACGCCAAACAGAGTGCGCGTCCATCTCCCACACTTGGTTTTCGTTAGTTGCTCGTACAACAAATGCCCGAGCGCATTTGTCCACCACAGCACTCCTAACAAAATTCCAATGCCATTTTAGTGGACAGCAAATGAAATGTCGGTTGTAAAGAGTTGTTGGCCAAGTGCCAGTTGAGAAGTAACTAGTTGCATTTAAAGGATGTATAAGATTATTCAATTATGTGCAAATTGAATATTAGTTTTCAATTAAAGCGCCAACAAATTATCAACTCATCGAATGCTTACAAAAAACTGACAACCACTCGAACAATGATAAAAAACAGATGAGTAATTTGGTAGGAGTGTACTGACACAAAGATTGCACGAAATTAAGAACAATGCTGGCAGTTAATAAATTGATGAATTTCATAACCACGAGAGCATTGAGAGATAGTCAATAACGACAAATTTAAGTCCATATAAACAACCTAGTCAAATGATTTCAATTCAAATGCTCCTCAAACGAATTGAAATTCCATCAAATTAAAGATTTAAATAGTTTTGTACTCAAGTTTCTAGGAACTTAAACCTTCCTTGACTTGGTGCCAAAAGCTCCCCAAAAGCCATAAAAGCAAGCAACCTAAATGAACGATTGCGCGTGTTTGTGCGAGCGTTAAAGGAAGCAATCGGGCCTGTTAGTAGAGTGCAAGCTGTTCGACGCCGATTTACCGCATCTTTTAAAAAAGCCCGCCAAAAGTACTCTGTGTTCTCACAAAAATCAATAAGATGAATTTCGTCTCATCTAGCTTCAATTTTTAGAGAATTTGTTGGGGGTTTGTCTGGACGACGACCAAAAAGATGCTTCCTCGTTTATTAAGCAAAATCCGAAACATAGGTAGGTTATTTGCATGTTTTATTGAATATCCAGAAGAAGAGACGAAAGTTTACAAAAACAATTCAGTTCAAAACAGTGATTCTGACTTAAAATTTACTAATTTCACACTTTTCAGGTATTTCGGCGCATATTGATTCGGGAAAAACAACAGTTACCGAACGAATTCTCTATTATGCTGGCCGAATTGAATCAATGCATGAGGTGCGTGGAAAGGATGATGTAGGCGCCACAATGGATTTTATGGAATTGGAACGACAACGCGGAATCACTATTCAATCAGCTGCAACATACGTTGATTGGCATGGAACAAATATTAATATTATCGACACTCCGGGTAATTTAATGACTTTGAATATGATCAGCTTAGCTTACACCACATTTTAGGTCACGTAGATTTCACAGTTGAAGTTGAGCGTTCACTCCGTGTTCTGGATGGTGCAGTTTTGGTTTTATGTGCTGTGGGCGGTGTTCAAAGTCAGACATTACAGTAGATCGTCAGTTGAAACGTTATAATGTTCCATTTCTTGCTTTCATCAACAAAATGGATCGAACAGGTGCCAACGAAATGCGTGCATTGGAAGGACTTCGACATCGTTTGAATCATAATGCAGCTTTTATCCAAATGCCTATTGGAAGCGAGTCTAACTACAAAGGAATGATCGATTTAGTTGAAGAGCAAGCAATTTATAATGAAGGTGACAACGGTTTGGTTATTCGGAGGAGATGAAATTCCACAAGAATTGCGCGCAAGAGCTAAAGATCTTCGACAAGAAATGATTGGTAAGCTTTAGTTAGTGTAAAGTCTAATTTGATGTTTTTAGAGTTTTTGGCTAACAGTGATGAAAAGATTGGCGATCAATTTTTGAATGAAATTAACCCAACAAATGAGGAAATTCATGCAGCAATCAGGCGAACAACCATTCAACGCAAATTTGTTCCAGTTTTGATGGGAACTGCATTAAAGAACAAAGGCGTTCAAACAATGATTGACTCAGTTGTTCGTTATTTGCCGGATCCATCTGAAGTTGTCAACAAAGCAACTATTATGAAGTAAGTTTTAAGTAGAATATATGAGATTCTAACTTTTTGTGATTTAAGAGACGGACAGGAACAAACACTTATTTTGAATTCGGAAAGATCCCTCAATTGTGAACATCCGTTTGTTGGTTTGGCATTCAAGTTGGAGGTAACTACACTTTTTTAATTCAAACAAACATCTAATGTGTTTAGGCCGGTCAATTTGGACAGCTAACTTATTTCCGCATTTACCAAGGACAACTAAGCAAAGGTGATGTTATTTACGCTTCTCGTGATGGACGCAGAGTCCGAGTGCAGCGTTTAGTTCGAATGCATGCCAACTCTATGGAAGACATCGAAGTTGCTTATGCTGGTGATATTTGCGCTATTTTCGGTTTGGATTGCCATTCAGGAGAGACTTTTTGTTCGAACGCTAAGTTGGAGCCACACTGTGTGAGTTGGAACTATGTGGCATTTGAAATGTAATTCATTCATTTTAGGAAGCTATGCACATTCCCGAACCTGTAATTTCAATGTCAATGAAATGTCTGGACACAAAACGCAGTGATAACTTTATCAAAGCATTGACTCGTTTCACTAAAGAAGACCCCACTTTTCGAAAAGAATACAACACTGAACACAAAGAAACTGTTGTCAAAGGAATGGGTGAATTGCATTTGGTTAGTTCTTAATTTTGAATGTGAATGAGTCTTGTTTATTCTAGGAAATTTACGCTCAACGCATGAAAAATGAGTTCAATTGTCCAGTTGAGTTGGGCAAACCAAAAGTTGCCTTCCGCGAATGTTTGGCTGTACCGTACAAATTTCATCACCGTCACAAGAAGCAAACTGGTGGTCAAGGTCAGTTTGGTGAAATTACTGGAGTTATTGAGCCGCTGCCGCCGAATGAAAATACTATTGTTAAATTTACGGACGAAAGTTTTGGTTCTGGAATTCCAAAACATCTTTTGCCTGCGTTGAAGAAGGTAGCTATTGTTTACAATTTTGTTTTAAAACTTTCTAATTTAGGGTCTGGATCAAATTGTTGTTGAGGGTCCTTTAATCCAGGCTCGAGTTGCTGGCATTAATGTTCGTTTGCAAGAAGGCGCAACGCATGCAGTTGATTCCACAGAAATTGCAATGATCAATACAATGATGAATATGATGCGAGAAGGTTTGTACATTTTCTGCTCACTATATACATTTCGTAAATTTCAGCTTATGAGAAAGCTCGTTGGACCTTGTTGGAACCAATCATGAAGGTCGATGTCACAACACCGAGTGAATATCAAGGAGCTGTGATGAATACCTTGTCACAGCGAAATGCACTTGTTTTGCACACTGAAACAAGCGATTCTTATACAACGATTTCAGCCGAGGTAAGATTTTGCTGCGAATTGGCAAATGTAGTGTTTTGTTTAGGCACCTCTTTCTGATATGTTTGGTTACATGACTACTTTGCGCACTGTTACCCAAGGCAAAGGCGAATTCACCATGGAATACTCAAGATATGCGCCTGCTACCGAGGAAACACAAAATTCTGTTCTGTCGCAGGAGCAAACTTCTATCGTTCGCAAAAAGCGTTCGCTTTAATAGACACTTTTCGATTCTGTTGAGTTGAGATAGTGAACTCTTCTACAGAAGCATTAGGACTTTGTTAGTTGATTTGTTATTTGTTGTTATCTCAGTTAGATTGCAATAATAAATTTAATTGCTGAATATTTTTGGCTTTGAATGCATTGGAACGATTTATGTAGACACTAGTATAGACATTAATTTGATTCATCCTCACTTTTTGGGCGGCGTCACTTTGCTGACACTCTGTTTATCCGCTCAAAAAGCAATGTGGAAGTCCGCCGATCTAAGCGCTTCTTTTCAAATTTCGACAGCGTTCTTTCTTTTTTGGCGTTGTTCGGCCGTAATGGTGGGCGTGTAATTATCTTGTTTATTAACTTTGACTACAGTTTTCTTGTAGCCAGCAGCGCGTCTTTTTGATAAACAGTTTGTTTTTGAGTTTATTCACGCTGTATTGCAAAAACACATTATTGTTTACCTAAATCGTTCATTTTTGCGTTTCACTAATTAGGTACTTTGATGGATTACCTATCAACCGCAACATTTTATAATGATTGATTATTTTTACTTAAACTCGTATTTTCATTGTTAAGTAAAGTCGAGGTGTTTTCTTTCATGCACAATCATTCCGACTGCCTTTCAACACCAACATTTGCCAAAATGACTCACTTTTTTGTTTTAGGCCTTCCGCAATGGCCTCTCAACAAAGAAGATATGACCGAGAAGGTTCAAATTCAACAACACAGTCATTTGCCGATTATGACACCGATGAAATTCGGCGCCGATGGTAACTTTTATTTAGATATTTAACATTACTTCACATATTTGGGCGTTTGTCAACACCTCCACGCGCCCGAAGTTTAACCAGAGAGGAAGCTCGTGAAATTATTGATCGGCAGCAACATGACGACTCATACACTGGATACACTTACGGAGACAGGTAATTTGATTAAACAAAATTTGTTTGTAAGTTAATTTTTAGTATTTCATACAAAAGCGACGGAAACGTTGAATATCTTCATCCGTATTTGAGTGGCCGAAAGTACATAGATTTTGGCACTGGTGGTGACATAGTCAACTATCGTCCGATCAATATTCGTCAACCACGGCGAAATACGGCATTTTACACGAATGCGTTGGAATGGGCAAAATTGAACGGAATTAACTCGTTGATAGCTGTTGTAAAATGGCTCTTCAGAGCTTTTCTGTTCGTTTTGCAATTGCTTGCTGCAGTCGGCATGTTCATTGGAAGTTTAGGTTTGTTTTATTGCTAAGTTGAGCATTAAGAGATTTTGTTTCAGTCAATCTCGGCTATCAAAAATCAATTGGATTCTTCAACGGGTTAGTTTTAACACTAATTTTGCATTCATTTCAACGTTTTTGTTCAAATTTCAACTGTCAATTTATAATTTTAAACAACCTAACTTTATGCTTCAAATAATCTTTGCTAACATTTCCAATTGTGCTTTAGCTTGTCTACAAAGCCCAGTATCATGTCGCCGACATTGGCTAGTCCAAATAAGCGAACACGCAGTCCACGTCGCCGGATGCATGTAAGCTTTAGCTCACCTGTCGAGGAGCCGCTTTCTTTCCGTCAAACCTCGACTCCACTCAGTGCAACTCCGGCTGCTCAACTAAGAACTTCGACAAAAAGCTCTTCGCCCAGCTACTTTAAGCCTTTGCATGTTTATGTTTGGTCAATCACGCATCAAATTTGGGAAGTCATCACAACAGTCGTTCACGAAATAAGTGCAAACTCGTCGTCTGTTTTCGACAGAATCTGGCAAACTTCAAAAAACATTTCTTACCAATCTTTGGAGCTTTTGATAACCGTTTTCACTTACATTTCCCAACATGTTTCCAACGCATATGCCTCAATTTCCGATAGATTTTCCAGTCTTTACCACCACAACGAGCCTCAAACTCCGAAACGCAGAGGACGTCCACCCAAAACTCCACGCTCTCAGCACTCCATTATTTCGCCGTTGAAAGCTCAAGTTGGCAATGGAACTTCATGGGCAATGAACAAGTTGGAAACTGTGGCCGAAGCACTTGCCTACTTGTCATGGACGGCTGTCAGTAGTGTCACAAACGGCGTAACTTACATTCAAAACAACTATGCTTCAGCGTATGCTTTTTACTGTTTAGTTGATCACATCTATCTTTTACGCTTAAGAACTGTTCTAACTTACTTGTATTTCAGCAAAAAATCTCGCAATTGGTTGCCATTGCTCTTATTGCTTTTGTTGCTCTTGTCGTTTGGATTTTACGGATATCACAACAAACATCACAACAATCGAAGTAAGCTTGTTAATTTAATAGGTAAATAACAGTTTAACAATTTTAGACCTGACAACTGCTCTCTACCAAGATAGTCTTGTTCTGCGTCAATGGACAGCCGAAGCTTTTGATTCATTGCCGAGCCCATTGAAATTCTTCAACTACGTTGCCGATCAATTGAAACAACTTGTCTCAACTATTGGCGCATTCTTTGTTGACGTTTATCAAACAATTCGTCGAGGGCTGATCAATTTCTTCAATTTATTGCCGACTCCGTGGAAACTCTTTGGTGCTGCTGCTGAGCAAGTCAAGTCATTCTTTTCACTTATCGGCAACTTCCTGTACAATGTGTTTTCTAATACTGGCAACTTCCTCTACAATGTGTTTTCTAATACTGGCAACTTCCTCTACAATGTGTTTTCGAACATTGGCAACTTCTTTGGAAACATTTTTGAATCGATTCGTCGCGGCTTTTGGAATGCATACAGCTACTTGCCAAGTCCGTCTAAAGCTCTCAATAATGTAGCCGAACAAACCAAACGATTCTTTTCGACTGTTTCTACTTTCATCACCAACATCGTTCTGGACTATATCAATTTCTTTGGCAACGTCTTTACAACATGCGCCAACTTCTTCATCAACGTGTTCCGATCAATTTGGCAATCGATTTCCAACGTCTTCAGCCATGTTCCTAGTGTTGGCAATGTTGTTAACGCTGTATCCGAGCGTGTTCAGTGGATTGGCTCATCAATTGTCGACTTTTTCTTCAACATTCACGATGCTATTCGTCGCGGCTTTTGGAATGCATACAGCTACTTGCCAAGTCCATCAAAGGCGTTCAACAATGCAGCCGAACAAGCCAAGCAACTTTTTGCATCAATTGGCGCTTTCTTCAACAACGTTTTGGAGTCAATTGGCAGTTTATTCGCCAGCATCATCGGATCGACTCGTCGAGGATTTTGGAACGCTTACAGCTACTTGCCAAGTCCGTGGAAAACATACGAAGTCGTGTCCAAGCCGATCCATCAATTCTTCTCATATGTTAGCGTCATAATCATCGACTTCTTGAATTCACTCTCCAGTTGGGGTAAAAATTTGAATTTGACTGTAGTCTAACTGTCTCTTTATTTATGTTGAGTCTTTTGTGTTGTGTATGTTTTGTTTTGTGTTATAAAAAATTGATTTCAAAAACTTCTTTGGCTATCTTTAAAAGCTTCAAGTACTTTCCCAACAAATTTCAACAGTTAAGTAGATTAATTGCGATTTTTCAGCCTACAGACCACCAGTGGCAGTCGAGCCAACCATTCCAAATGATGTGAAAATTCCAGAAAAAATTGTTGAACGTGTTGTGATTCACGAAAAGGCAACTGGAATTGATGCGGCCGAAGTTGAAAAACTGATTAACGAGAGATTGGCAAAGTACGATGCTGACAAAACAGGACAACCGGATTACGCGCTAGAGAGTTCTGGAGGAAGTGTTGTTGGAATTGGATGTACCGAAGTTTACGAGGAAAAGTCTCGTTTGCAGTCACTTTTTGGCATTCCGCTTTATTTCTCCAATTACGGTCCGCGAAATGTTATTCAAGTATGTTTTAAAGACTCTTTAAACAACTAATTGTTCGTTCAGCGCCGTGCAAATAGTCCAACTGCTGGGAGAATGCTGGCCTTATCATGGAGGTCACGGAGAATTGTTCATCAAATTGTCACACAAGATCAACGTCACTTCTGTTTCATACGAACATTTGTCTCCACGTCTATCTCCAGAAGGACACATGAAAACAGCCCCGAAGGAGTTCCGCGTTTTTGTAAGTCATTGCAACATTTTATGAATAAAGTTCATTTGTTTAGAGCATTCAAAACTACAAAGAGAGTAACGAGCGCAAACACTTGTTGGGCGACTTTATTTACGCCGACAACGGAGAATCACTCCAAACTTTTGTGACTCAAGTAAGTTTGCTTTTGCAGAGCACAAATAAACATATTTATGTTTAGTTCCCTGATGATCATGCTACCGAAGTTATTGGATTGGAGACGTTCACAAATCACGGATCTCCAGTCACTTGCTTGTATCGTTTCCGTGTACATGGTCAGCCGGTCGTCGAGCGTAACTGAATTTGATCGTCTTCCTTTGTTTTTATTACTCGTAATTATTCTCTAATAGGGGTTCGGTCTATTAAGCTAGTTAGAACTTGTTTTTAATGAATGCATGCATATTTGTTCCAATGACTGGTCGCGCATCTCTGTTCTTGATAGATTTAATTTATACTTTTATTCATACTGCCATTCTTGTTGAGGAGTTGTACGTTTATTCGGACCTCAAATAAAATAAGTAATTTACATTCGAGTCCTCTATTGCAAATAAAGTAAATAAAGAAATCATGAGTTGAAAAGTAAAGCGAGAAGAAATGAAAGACATAGTTGAAAGACACAGTGGAAGACTTGCATAAAACGAACGGATTGCAACGATTACCAGTAACAGAGGATGGTTAGAAGTTGTAAATGGAAGCTATTCTTTTTGCTACTCAACGAATAATAAGGTAGCCGAGGATGAAGATGACTGAAAACAGTAGAACTAAAACACCGTGCACAGCGAGGAAAGCATTGTACCAGTCCGCTTGGTAGCGATTTGAAGTTGTCGATGACGGAATTTGACCGCCCTTTTCCAGTTCAACAGCTTCGGTTTCATATTCTGCAGCGGAGTTGAAAGCACAGACAAACTTGTTAATGATCTGGCTTGCGCTAAATTCAATTCAATTAACTGTTGCTTTTTAAAGATTTGTTACCGAATTAACCAATTCCAAGGCGGAAGAGTGCGTTTGATTCGGCTTTGCATCAACAACAGAATGCTAGTAACAATGCTCAATGTATTTAATACAATGGCGAGCTCGTGAACGGCCACTAAATATGTGTTTATTAGCTTAACTAGCATATCTTTAATGGACTCACTAATAACTGGAGTTGCACTGGCTGATCCCAAATGAGGGGCAACACGGTTGCTGAACAATTGAAGAATCAGAACTTGGAGAAGCAAAATGAACATTTTGACAAACAATTGAGTTCTGATTGAGCCGAGGAACGGTGAAAACAAGAAGAGAATTGCTGTTCCCCAAGTTGGAACGGACAATCTAAAAATGCTGCTTTTAAATATATCGTTTTAAAATGATCTACTCGATTTTGACTGCCGAGCTTGATCGTTGCAGGTTGATGCAGAAGTTGAGTTGTGCAACAACGTTTGGATCTGGGTTGATGCTTGGAATAGTTCCTAAATTAAAACAACATATTATCGAATGTTTAAAAGCCTAAATTACCCGACATGCTCCATCCATAGTCTCGGAAATATTTGGGGTCAGTAAACACAGGCAAACCATCAACTGTGAATTCAATAATGTCCTAAATTCAAGTGTTGCTTACAAAGTATAGAAATTTAGCGAGTTACTTGATTAAAATGAGGCTCTAGCTGGAAGCAGCACTTGTAAAGATCGTCAGGAAAATGTCGGAAGTCGGTATCATCGCAGAAAGTTTTTAACGAAAAGCTGATGATTCCAGATACATTGCCTTTGTTTGAACTTTCAAGTCGGCGCACTTCCATTACATCGTCGTTACGCAAAGATGTTTCATATGCCTGTAATTAATTGAATCGGGTTACGAATTGGGCATTTAATAAAACGACTTTACTCACTTGGGAGCTTAGAACAGGAATCCAAATATGATTTGCAGAATGAATTTGCAAACGTTCCAATTTCCATTGGCCTTTGTCCCAACTCAAACGTTCGTCGTTCCATTGCATTTCCATGTAGCCGACAATGTTCAAGTCTTTAAGGAATTCGTTCTAGAATTTGTTAGCTTAACACTTTAACTATAAAGTTAACTTACCAACTGAAAGTGTTGAAGAGTGATTTGACCAACACGGACTTTGACAGTTTTCTGGTCTGTTTGGCCTCCAACTGGTGGCAATGTTGCAATGGGATGTACTGAACCGAACTTTGATGAACTCTGTTGCGCTTTGTTGGCGAGGAAGTCTAGAAAACGAAAAGTTTGGCTTGTTTATTTGAATAAACTTACAATAAAGACATTGTTCAAAAGCAACAAATTCGTGGTGATTTAAAGATTGAACATCTAGAAATGCATACTATAATATGCTAAACAACCCAACGTTACCGGTGACGTTGTCGAAATATTTACACGGATCTAAACTTGTAGCACCGCTTGGAATGGCATGAAATTGTTGAGCACACACAGTCGCAAACCCACAAATTATTAAAGCAACAACGAGAGAAAAGAAGTCGATCCGCTGCCTTGTCATTTTTCTAAAGTATCTAATGTAAGGTTTAATGTAAGATTTTGCTGAAACAAGTTCGAAAAACGCATCGAAAATCACAACAATAAGCATTTTGCTTAACTATTCATTTATAATCAAATTCTACCCAGCTAATCAAACCTCCCACATATCCACTATTTTAGGCAAATTTGCACAAAGCAAATGACCGCCAACCCTTAACAAAAACAGGTAACCCGCGAACGTTCCCCTCCATTTACTTTAAATGTGATTGGACGGCGGAAGAGAAACCCGATGTTTATGCAAACCTTTGCTTTTGTTCGGTTAATTGGATTAGTCGTTGGGAGAGATTCTCTGTTCTTTTAAGAGTGGACATTTAAAAAGAAGAAAACTTAAAATTGAATTTCTGTAACCAGTTTAAAGTTGTTGTTTGGCATAGACGTGAACACACTGCTTTTATAAACAAACTTACAACCTAAAACCTATAGTCACGCAAATCAAAACAAGTCTCATAAAACAAAAAGAACACTTAAAACTGCTAGTTTTAAACGAGCGAAACCGAAAAATCAAAAGTCGCCGGCGCATCCGCCAAACGCAAAAACAAACAAGTGACCGTTTAATGTTTAGGATAGGTGCCCCGAAGCGATGGTCACTGTTCTACCTCGTCGTAAACTTGTCACAAACACCCAAACAAAATGGAACCTCGAAAACCAGAATCTCTTAACATAAAAGCTTGGGTGGTCATTCTTTGTTCTTTGTGAGTGCTCAATAAAAGTTTAAACACAAGTAAGAAATCCACTTAATCAGATTTTAGTTTTATCTGACATGTTTAAAATGAGAAAGCATATGGCAAAACTGGTGTAAAACAATGACCGCTCAAAACTTGAAACCACGTCGTCGCCGGGAACCGTTTTAAATGGTGACAGCCGTCACAGTGGTGAAAGTTAGTCGAGTGAAAAATGGGAAGACACAAGCGCAAAACAACAAAACCTGAAATGAACACCTTTCGGCGCGCATCCAAGTGACCAGTCGGAGGATGTTCGCGTGCTTGTCAAAACGTGTGTGAATCATTTTTGAAAAAATAGAAAATTTGAATGGACATCGTGTTAAAAACAGTTGAAAGACTTCTGATTGATTGGCAAAAGCACTTGCGCGTTAACTGCAAATATTGTTTGTTAAAGTAACATTAAAAGCTTGAAAAGTTATTAGCGCATATTAGTCAAACAAACTTTACAGCTAGTTTTAGTAGCTAATGCAAACACGCTAATTGCACAACTCTTGGAAGATAAAAATTGGGCTTATTATCTCGATGGAAAGAAAACAATTAATCTGTAAAACTAGCTTCTTTCTGTACGCGGATCTTTTGCATAAGAAGAGCGTGTATGCAATAATTTACTTCCAGTTCAAACAAACAATAAACGTTGCAACAAACAAGTAGGAATAAATGGAAATTAGGGATTGAGTTGCAAAAAAGTTTTTCTAAAACGAGAGTTTCAATCTGCATGCTAGTCAAATCAAAATTAAAAAGCACTTCAATCTTCCCACTCCAGTTTCAAGTGTTTAAATCAATCGAAAATATGAATTTCAGCTGCAGCGCGGCCGGAAACCAACGGAACGAGTTTTGATTACTTGCATGCACAATCAGCCGTGGGCGCGCACGGTAGGATCAATGGCGAAACGTAAAGCAATTGTCTTTTTTATGAGAAACAATTGGACTCTGTTGTGGACACTTGCATGCATGCAAAATCCACACAACGCACCCTGTTGATTATGTGCGCAAATATTCAGCTGAAGTGCGCGTTTCCGCAAAGGTGTTCGTGTTTTTTACGCAAAAGTTGAGTAAGTAATAATAGGATGCACGTTTAACGAAGTTAGACGTAATAATTGTATTGTTTTGAACTGACTAATAAATCAAACAACAATCAAAGAGTGTTTTGAGTTAAATAACAAATTGTTGAAGTTTGCAATTAAACAAAGCTCATAAAAGGTTGCATTTTAAAATCAACTTGGCAGGACGCCAGATTAAAAGCACACGTTCTTGTGCGCAAAGACGCCGGAAGCTTCAAAGTTTTGCTCCTCTTTTCCTCAATATCCACTTCGGCGAAGCACAGATCTCGCGGCGTCTTCGTTATGTACAAGCAAGCCGAACAAACCCACTTTTGTAAGTCGCAGACCGGTTTTCATCTCCTCTTCTTTCGCCTTTTCCAACGAACGGATAGACGCTAATTTAGATGTGCGACAAGAGCTCAAATTTTTGAAATCTCGACACTGTTTCAATCGAAAACTCGCAGTGGATTTGGTTACACGTCGAATTTTTGTAATTTTTGCACTGACGTCATTCCCGTATCAATTTCTGTAAAATTGATTGAGTAGTGCGTAGATTAAACACTAAACTCTACGATAAAAACGGCCAATTTAAAACATCAAACTGTAATTAAACATCGATCCACTTTCTACAATTCAAAATGAATTCAGCAATTTCTATCTTTATAAGTATCCTTACAAGTAAACGGCTCGTCGAGTAATTGGGACACTAACAATGGTCAATTTTTGTTGGATGAGGAAACCGGTAAAATCAATAGGCATTCGGGCAACGGATAAAATCCATTTAAAGAATCTAATTGTGCGCAAACAAGCGCTCTCCGGTAAGCGATAAAAGTTTGATGGATCTGTGAGTTTTTGTGAGTGAAAGGAAAGATCTGTTTGTTTTATTTAAAGTTGGGAAATATAGATGCAGCCTTTAAACAACTTTTCAACAGAAATACTGTAAACACCCAGTCCTTTAAACTCACCAATCAATCACAAAACTCGACAAATCTCTTCATTGACGAATTTGACACGAAGAGGCGATGAGTGAAGATTTAACCGAGTCGCTGGAACTCTTCGCACAAATCGGCATTTTCAAACACTAAATTAGCGCCGATTTGTCGTCCGCCAAAGACATGTGGAAAAGCCGAGGTGGATTTGGCGATCAAAACCCATGTGATTCTATGTTCCAGCTAAACGAACAAGTGATGCCAGTTTAGTTGCGAAAACAAATTAAATATGAGCTTGTTTGAACCTGTGCTTTGTGATGTAATCATTAAAGCCAACAAGTTTTGAATATCTTTATAAGTTTATGTGCATACGGTAAAACTTCATAAGCTCACACAAAAATATAAGCATCTGGTAGTTCGCATACATAAAAGTCAATCAATGCGTAAAGAGCGTTTTTTTGAAAATTTCTAAATTCCGCGTAATTTTCTTTTAGAGCATTTTCACACTTATTGTTCATCTTTTAGACTTGTTAGTGCATCCAAATCAGCCGAAATGCCACCCAAAGTTCAGAAAGTCATTGTTCAACCGATCAATCTGATCTTCCGATGTTTGCAGAGCCGATCTCGCGTTCAGATTTGGCTTTATGAGTCGCCAAACCAACGAATTGAAGGCTATATCATCGGATTTGATGAGTACATGGTAAGAATTTGCTTGATGAGTTTAGATTATTTTGCATTTTTAGAACATCGTGATCGACGAAGCCGAAGAGTTGCAAGTGAAGAGCGATAACCGAAAGAAGCTCGGCCGCATTTTGCTTAAGGGAGACAACATCACACTTATCCAGACTGTTCAATAGACCTCAATTGACTGCTCTTTTGTGACGATCTCTTAATAATCTTCTAAGGCAGGTCCGATGTTGTGATTTATTTATTTCACTTGCTTCTGAATAAATGTTGTTTGCCGTTTTTCGATGTTTTTATTTATTGACTAGAAGAGGATTTCCATCACATCTTGCTGATTGTTTGCACTAGGTTATTAATTTATGGGAATGTTCCCGTGGAAATATTGTTGGGATTGTTCTGAGAATTCTCTTGGAATACCCTGGGATTTTCTCATGAATGTTTCTGTAAGACTAATCTTGTGACAAGCCTAAATCATTTCATTCTAGTTTAACTTGTTGTTCAGCAGATGTCGTCGAGTTTAGAGAAATATTTGGAGTTGCTCTCTAAAGCATTTATTGTTCATGAAGAACATGTTCGGCTCAACGAAGAAATACAATTGACGGCCTCCAAACATTTAAAGGGATCATGGCTTTTGGATTCACTTCTTACTTGTCTCGACTTGGTCTTCGGCGAAAAACAGGATTTGACCGGTAATTTTAATAAAGCAAATTGTATTTTAAAATATTTATTTAGAAGCTAGCAAAGGCATTCAATACTTGAGCGAACAAATTGATACTATTTTAAATACCGGCCATTACGCAGACATAGATGACAAATATCGGCTGTTCTATTCAATGGTGTGTTTGTGCCAAGCAATATTTATGTGCATGAATGATGATCTTGAGGTAAGCGAATCAGTCAATTTAAACGAAACTTAATTTCAATATGTTTCAGGAAGCGCTTCGAATTTGTGATGATGGGTTGCTTAAAGGTCTTGAATTGGAACAAGATTTGTTAGCAGAAATGGCAGAGTTATTGTGCAAAGAGTTAGGGCCACTCGAGTCAATTCAGGTAAAGCTCTTAATTCCGAATCAAACGCTAAATTCACTTTTAGTTTGAAGAATCTATCCCTCAGCCAGAACCGAAACCATTGAGTACTTCTGTTCAAATACCAATTGTTAACTTACCGTCGTTGGAAACCTTCTATCGAGATTACTTTTCTACGGGAAAACCGGTCATAATTCGCCAAATGGTTAAAAACTGGCCTTGCTTTGAAAAGTGGAGGTAAGTTAATGTTTCTAAAAAGCACATTTGTTATTTTGATCAAATATTAAATTTGCCATTTAGTTTTGAATACCTGGAACAAAAATGCGGTCGCCGAATAGTCCCGATCGAGTTGGGTAAAAAGTACACTGATCAAGACTTCAGTCAATGTTTAATGCCCTTTCGCGAGTATTTGAAAAATTACGTGGCTCCACAAAAGGTAAACTTTGAGTGTTCACTACATTATAAATAAGTTCATTTAGCTCGAAAAGTCCGGTTATTTGGCGCAACACAGATTATTAGACCAAGTTCGCTCACTTCGCAAAGATGTCATTATTCCCGATTATTGTTCAGTGGCTGAAAGTTCGGAACCTGAACTACTTAATTGCTTTATCGGTCCATGCACATCCGTGTCGCCGCTTCATTCCGATCCAAGACATAATTTGTTCTGTCAGGTAATTTAATTAAACCTCAAACCTTCATTGAAAGCTTTTTAGATCAGAGGGAGAAAATTTGTGCGATTAATTGATCCAAGCTTCTCCAAAAACGCCTATCTTTTTGAGAACTTTCTCCAAGCAAACTCAAGCCAAGTAGACGTTGAAGCGCCGGATTACGACCAATTCCCAATGTTCAAAGACGTCGTATGCGAAGATTTTATAATGGAAGAAGGCGATTGCCTGTTTATACCGAAAAGATATTTGCACCACGTTCGATCGCTTAAAAGAAGCATTTCATTGTCAATTTGGTTTGGATAAATTTAGTGAATAAATGCATTTATATACTCTTGTAAAACAACCTAAATATGTAAGAAATGAGAACAGACGGTAAATCAATTGTGGAGTTTCGTTCTTCTTGGGAAATTTTCCAATCCGCCAAGCAGTCAAGCATTCTTTTGTTACCTTGGCGTTCAAATCTATTCCAGCATGGTTCCGAAAGTTCAGAAAGTTATTGTTCAGCCAATCAACTTGATCTTCCGGTGCTTACAAAGTCGGTCGCGCGTTCAAATTTGGCTCTACGAATCTCCAAATCAACGGATTGAAGGCTATATCATCGGATTTGACGAATACATGGTAGGCAGATTTTAAACGCTTTTTAAATACCTGTTCTTACATTTCAGAACATCGTGATCGACGAAGCCGAAGAGTTGCACGTAAAAGATGACAGTCGCAAGAAACTGGGTCGCATTTTGCTCAAAGGCGACAACATTACACTTATCCAGACTATCCAGTAGTCGTTTTTTATTTGCCCTATCGACTGAATGTTCTCATTGTTGATTTTCTTGTTTATTTATTTCGGCACTAATAAACGTTAATTTAACTGTTTAATGACATATCATCGATATTGGTTGCGAAACCATTCAATACTTTTGAAATAATGCTTTTTTGAAAATTGCTCATTTTTGATTTATAGATGGATCACCAGGTTGATATGGATCATCAAAGCAAACATAGCGGTACAACACCTCAGCCAACCGCCACTGGACAGATAGTCGACATTGATAAAATGTGCCAATTGATACTTGATATTCGGGACGCCAACAAACGTGAAAATGCCCTGCTAGAATTGAGGTAATGAAATAGTTAAATTACAAATACAACTTGGGAGCTTTCAGCAAAAAACGCGAATCAATTCCTGATTTGCCTGTTTGGCTTTGGCAATCTTACGGAACAATGACTTGTTTGCTTCAAGAAGTTATTAGTATTTATCCGGCTATTATGCCACCTACATTAACTGCTGTTCAATCAAATCGAGTGTGTAACGCTCTCGCGCTTAATGCAGTGTATAGCCGCCCATCAAGACACTCGTCGGCTATTCCTGGAAGGTAAGCTAAACTATTAATTGCCTATATTCTGTTTATTTTTAGCCAAAATACCAATGTTTCTTTATCCATTTCTGCACACAACAAAAACTTCAAAACCGTTTGAATATTTGAGACTTACATCTTTGGGAGTCATTGGCGCTATGGTCAAAACAGATGAGAAGGATGTTATTAAATTTTTGCTTACTACCGAAATTATTCCTCTCTGTCTACGCATTATGGAGCAAGGCACCGAATTGTCTCGGACTGTTTCTACGTTTATTTTGCAAAAAATCCTGCTAGACGACTTGGGGTTAGACTACGTTTGTCAAACTTATGAACGTTTTTCACACGTCGCCATTGTTTTGGTAAGAACGTCAAACTGCAAAACAACAGTTTATCAAATAATTTCAGGGCAAAGTTGTTATTCATTTGACTACGGAGAAATCATCACGACTCTTTAAACACGTCGTTCGCTGTTATTCGCGTCTTTCTGATAATAGCAGAGCCGTTCAAGCTTTAGCGCAATGTCTTCCAGAACAACTGCGAAACGACACATTCAAAGAGTTTTTAGAAGCCGATCACTCTACTCAACACTTTTGCAAGCGATTGCTAGAAAATATTTCAAGTTCAAGTCATGGCAGAACGTCAGTTAATGAAAATACAAATTAATAAGCTTTTTACTGTGATTTACCTATTTGCAACTTTTATTATTATGGTTAGGTCATAATTTCGTTGTGTATAAACGCATATCTTTACATAAGTTGTACACTTTGATTTTCTGTATATTAACTTGTTCACATCTTTGCAGCTGTTGTAAACTTAATAAAAACGTAAAAATAAATGTCTCTGCTTTTAAATGCTCGAACAATTGGACAGAACGATCATTAAATTTGACAACAATTTATTTATGATAAATTAAAACAAGACCATCGGACAACAATAAATATTGAACCACGACTTAAGATCCATAATTAGGTGGCTGTTCCAAACGCTCAAAATCAACTTGCTCGAACAAGATCATTCCTTCGGCGTTTTCGGCTCCACGACGTTTCTTTTGAGGGCCTGCTTCATCATTTGCCTGCTGTTCAGTTGGCGGTTGCTCAGTCTTAAAACATTATTATTAGATTCAATCTATCAATATTAAAATTACCTCTGTAACTTCCATTTGCTCTGCTGTTTTTGCACTTTCAATAGCTGCTTGTTCAGCCAACACCTTTTCGTGTTTTTCCTTCAAGAAGTCCAAATTGCTAGTGTAGAACTGATAGACGAAGTTTGCCATGTGCTCAGCATCTTTGATTTCAACTGATTGACCTCTTGCAGACTCATCCTAGATTTCAATAAATTAGGTTTCTATAGAGTTTATAAACTTCTCACCACTAACTCGGCTTCAAAAGACTCGGAAGGATAAAGTTGCAAAAGATTGGAACGCTTGTTGAAGAGTTTGAAAACTGGAGCCAACTCGAGACAACGACTGAACAATTGCTTGCGTCCCAAAATGTAAAGTCCCAAACGACCACGACTCATTGCAACGACCAAACGTCGAATGTCACGTAAATGACCAACCATTCTTGTTCGCACCAAAGACAAGATGACATAATCGTTTTGCTGGCCTTGGTATTTATCAACAGTAGAAACAATCGCCGGCATTCCAATGAGAGGATTAGTTTCACATCGCTTCTTCAAAACATCGTAAATGAGTGAACGTTGTCCATTGTAAGTTGTGAGAATTGTAATCTTCTTTGCCGGGTAGCCAAGAATTCGCATGTACGTGTAAATTGCAACAGCATACTCAGCTTCACCCAAATTCTAAACAATGTTTCATTAAAATGTGCACTTTAAATTTAAGCTTACCTGATAGAAGTAGGGACTGGGAGTTGATTCACCTACACCATTGAAATCAGGAACATCAATAAACTGATAGTTGAACTTAAAACCAGGGTTGACTCGCATGTATTCAGGAGATGTAGTAATGTGCGGCAAGTCACCAAGCTTGTTGTAGCGCCAATTGTAGAGAGCTGCAATTTCAGAACGAGCACGACCTTGAGCATCCAATTGAATATGAGGAACGCCAAGACGAATGAAACGAGCAAACAAACTCTGTTCCATGTTTGAGTACTTTTGATAGGCGACATTTTGAACGACTGGTGGAAGCTGACGATGATCTCCAATCTAGAAACAAAAATAAACAATTAGTTCAACATTAAACACTTACCATGATCCAACGCTTAAGGCGATTAATTCCATCCTTTGGTTCTTGTAACAAAAGCGGAATAAATGTTTCAACTTCGAGAATCTGTGCCGCTTCTTCCATAATGCAGTTGTCTAAACATCAATAAATAAATCATACAACAGATGTGTTTACTTACCGTAAAAGAATCCCAATTCAACAAGTTCTTTGCGTCGAAGTGCAGCGTGAGTACAAGTCATCGCAATGATCTTTGCTTCACGAACCTAAAAACATTACTATTTAAATGTTTGAACAAAAGCTGCTTACCAAAAGATAGTCAGATCTTTCACGACCATTACGCAACAATTCAAATGCTCGGAATTCATCCAACTTGCTAAAGATCTGTTGAATATATTGCCAACAAGCATGAGCTTTTTCCAAGTCAGTATCCAAATCTTCGCCTTTAAACAACTCATCAGCGTTGTCAAAGAAAGCACGGAACGGGAAGTTTTCAGACACAAACTTGTTAGGTTCTGAAATATCAGTCATTTCCACATCTTTTTCATTAGTTGAAGCACTCTCATTTTCGTTTTCTTTTGAGTGGTTTGTTGATGGAGATTTTTGTTTTTCAACATGTTCCAGAAAGTCTTCCCAAGTTCGAAGCAATGTATAACGATAGAAATATCCAGCCGTCTCACAAGTTGCATCAACGTCACCAGCTTCATTCATAGCTGTCTTCAATTTTGTGACCAATTTGAGTAATTGAATGCGCTCTGAAATGAAAGTAACTTGGTTTTAATGTGTTGTTAATTAGACTTACCTGTAAGAACATAATTCACACGGCCATAACGACTGAAATCTTTTGAAGTTTCAAGAGCTTCTTCGCCGTGACCCAAACGTAACAAGTGTCGTTCATCAACATCCAACTCGATAATCTTTTCAAACAACTGATTGAGAGCCTGATTTGAATGAGTAACAATCAAGGTTCTTTCTTCTGGCCAATTGTGATAAATGTTCGCAATAATTTGCACAGCAACGTCTGTTTTACCAGTTCCTGGTGGACCGACAACCTAAAAGCATTCATTCAACTTGTCGGTGTATAAATTTAATTACCATTGTCAATCCTGGTTCCATTCCAGATTTGATCGCTTCAACTTGAGCAGGTGTAAAACGAATTGAATTTTTGCGCGGAACAATTCCAAGCAAACGCTGAACTTTGTTGCTTTCGACACATTCAACACGAATCGATTTGTCTACTGTGTCACTTCCATGCTGTGCAACCAACTCATTAAATGTCAAGCGAAAAGGTGGAGTTGGAACTTCAACATCGCATTGAATTTGAGTATCTGGAAAAGAAGAACGGAGATGGTCATAGTCCAAAAATGTGTCATTGAATTCAAGAGTTGGAATGGGATTGTTAATTCTAAAAAGCAAATTTATAGTTGAGTTTTAAACGAGATAAATGCTTACGTAGAATAGTGAGCAGCATCTGGTTCTCCGTATCCAAGTAAAACATCGTGAATCCAATCGGGAACAACACAGTTTGTGTTCAAAAGCTGTCGAATTGTTGACAAAACAGCTTTGAAGTTGTTGGCTTTAGGATCGCGGCGGACAAGCAAATTAAACGAAAAATAGACGTCTTGCTGAAAAGAGTTTTAAGTAGTTTAGTTGATAACAAGCGATTATTTTTACCTTATTCAAGTCTTGTTGATATTGATTCGGATCCAAGCGAACACGATAGATTCGAGAATCGCCAGTAAGTTCGCGCATTGCACTAGCAGCATCTAAATCACAATAAATGGCCAGAATTTGTTTAAAGTTGCTTACCCATCTCATCAATAACTTCATTGTTAATATTCAACATTCCAACAAGTTCACATCCACGTGCAGCTGTGACTTTGAACTGTTCCTTGAATGGACGTCTAACATCAAATTTGGTTCCAGTTGGCGCTGTTCCAACAACAGTCAACAAGAAGAAGACATCGTTTTTGCGTAATTGTTCCCATTCTCTGCGCAAATCATGACGTTTTGGCAAATTAATATGAATGTCTGCTCTGACTTCAGATGGACACGATTGGCCAACAAACGGCTTTCCAACCATAACAATTCGAGTTGTAGTAATTGGCAAAGCCATGCGAGCCCAACCGCCCCAAACAACTGTATTTTCGATTTCGTGTTTCCAAGGACGAACACGGAACAAAGCATCTTCAAGATCATGTCTAAACAAGGAATGTTAAGAGTCAATAAGAGCTGTAATAATTACCTAATTTCATAAGTTGACTCCATTTGAAAGAGATAAAAGTTGCGAATCAAATAGTCATGCAAGGTCAAAAATTGAAGATTCAAGCGATTTAACGGCAAAACACCGTCTCCGTTGTATTCTTCGTATGGAACTAACTCCTCATCCCAAATGACTTCTTCGTTCGGATACAATGGTTGCGCGTTGATTTTGTCCAATTGAGTTTGTGGTCGAACAGTGTGGAAGATCTAAACAATTGTTAAACTGATGTCATTTACTTTTTAAACTTACGATAATCTCACGCAAATAGTCAATATCGTGCAAATATTTTTCATTGTCACCAGCTTCGTTGGTTCGCTCAGACACCAAATTCAAATCAAAAGCTATCTGATACAATTCATCAACACTAAAATTTGACAGATTAGCAAACGCTTCAAGGTGTTATAAGTACCTCCACTTTTTCAACTCTTTGCTCAAGAACTTTCGGTTGTCAATATTACCAACATTCAACAGTGAGAATTCTTTAGCTCTTTCACCAAATCGTTGAAAAGCATAAACTTGCATCTGATTGACAAATTCATAGTGATTCTGCGAAATCTAAAGGTTGTGAATTAATATATTGAACGAGCGTTTTAAAACTTGCTTCTGAAACGGTCATTGCATATCCAGTAAAATCATCGACTTCAAAGCGTGCATAGAAGATCAACAATTGAATGAGTTTGAAGAATAAAGTTCCTGGGTCGCTCAAGTAGAACTGCTTAAGAGTTGAGTGAATGATAGCTTGGCTGGCTTCAATCAAAACATGTACAAAACGACGAGTTGTCAATTGGGCCTCCAGATCAATCAAAAGCAATGCAAACTTTTCAACATAAACAATTGCACACGGATCGAAAACTAAACAATAAAAGTTATTAAACGTTCAAAGCTCTCAAATGCATACATTCTTCAGTCGCTTCAATTGAATCCAATGTCTTTTTGAAATGTTGCAATAAATTCCACAAAACTCGACTGTAGAAATCAATTCGATCTGCTTCAGGCTTTGGCATTTCCGATTCCTTTTTTCAACATTCTGTTGTAACCTTTGCGCAACTTTGTACTCTTTTTCAACATGCTTTCCAACTTTTTCTAAATAAACTTCGATTAAAAGATGCTGTATTAAAATGGCATTACCTTGCCCAAACATCGCCAAGAAGCCAAAGACGTTATTTTGACGGCTTCTTTTCGCACGACATCAATTTCCTGAAATCAAACGAGTAAAGCATTATTGTTGTATTCGAAGCATACCAAAGAATTCATACAATGACACAAAAATGTGATTAGTACACACTGTTCAAGGAGTAAAGTCTTTTCATCACTTGCAAGTTGAAGAACACGGTAGAAAAATTCAGGGAATTCGTCTGGCGCTTCAGTGAAAGTCTAAAAGGTTTTAATTGGGAATCATACACAGATTTTAGAAATCTTACCTTCCATGCATCAACTCGCTCACGACATTTTTCATTGACCATTACAACGACTGACATAATAAACGCCTTAGATGGATCGTTTGCGGCTTTGTAGTTCTGCCACAAATAATTCTCCAAATATTGACTAAACGAATGCTTATTTGAAAGTCTATTTTAACTGAAAACTAACCTGAATTCCAAACGAACAATCTTGGTTGAGTTAAATGAACTGGGCAACAACTCATTTTCGTAAATCTGATCAACAAATTCTGCATCGAACGGTTCACTCCATCGAGCCGTAATCAACTAAAAATTTGTTGAATAAATCTTAACAAACATTAACTTACTCTTTCATATTTGGTATTGTCGAGATTCGACTTTTGATTTGTCGATTGAGATCGTCGAGTTTGCACCATCTCTATCTAAATGCAGAAGATTAGGCGCGCGAATAAAAATGAAATTTCTTTAAATGAGCCAAGATTCACTCGAAGTCAAGTCTTCCTCTCAAATTTTTACTTCAAAATGTAGGTGCTTTTAATCGAAAAACACTCTTTAAGAAGCTTGTGAACGACTCGACATTGCGTTTGTTTGCTAAAATTGTTTACATAAAATCAAATCATCAAAAATCTCAAAGTTGTTTATTTGATTCGTTTCAAATAACATACAATAGAAGAACCAGAATATTTCTACAGAAAATAGGGCAAGACGCAAACGGAGAAATGAACCGAGAGGTTATTTGAAAACTAAAACTGGACATCAGTGGGTCAAAAGCAATGAGACCATTATGGCGTGGTAGTGTAAACAGAGTAAATCGATGTTACTTGAAAAGGATTGTGGAAAATAGGAAGTTAAATGTACATTAAATTAGCTTGTAGATGAAGGATAACCGTATTGTTGTAATTGTGCTGTTTTGTGCTTTTAAAGGTGACCAGTATGGCCATTAAAGTTTAACGGTGTCGGATGGTGCATTGTTTATTTTCCTAAATGGAGTTTATTAGTTTGTCAATGAAGTTAAATTCCTACCTTCATCTTTGGCTCCGGAGGTAGTTGGTTCGTCTAGATCGTCGTCTTCGTGTCCCATCTGTGCAAATTGCTCGGCCAATTTTTGAGCTTCCTCCGGATCCATTCCTTCTACGTTCAAATCATGCATGGCATTTCTTCGTCCAGTACGGCGAGAGCTTGAGAATTGCTGGAAATCAGCGCCACTAGTGCACACCTCTGCGGAACTCATCTTTTCTACTTCTTTGCTGTCTTTCTGATCGTCAACGGCAGATGCGTCGGTCGTTGTGGGTTTGGCAACGGAGTTGGAGTCGGGCGTGGAATTTGAGGACGTCGTATCCGCCGGCTTTTAGTTGATTGTTTAATCAAGAGTAGTTGGATAAAGCGTTAAGTGTTTTGTATCTGCAAATTTATAGATTAACATAAGGCACAAGTGTTTTTGTAGGATTCACGACACGCTTGTAAACTTATAAAATAACATTTCTTCAACTCATCGATTATCACAAAAACAAAATGATAATCAATCATTTCATTAGGCGTTAAATGCGAGGGAGTAGAGAAAACAACACGCAAGCTTCCACAAACGTCAAACAGCAAAAGAACAATTCAATTGGCACTTTTTGTTTTACTCCAAATCAAATTCATTAGCCGAGTTTATCTTGCAGCCCATTATAAACAAGTGTTCGGTGAATGATAAATGAAATCAAATAAAAGGGTTTCTGGAAATGTGCCATTTCATTCAGAGTTTGATGTCAATGGCTTTTGAGTTGTTTGTTTGTTAGTTGCTGAATAGAGTCTGGAGAGTTTTGAATCAATACGAGTAATTAAGAATGTAACTTTTTCAAAACTGCTTCTTAAAATAAAAGAAGTTTTGAACTTGCTAAAAAACAACTATCGAGCTCTACCTTCACATAATTCATTAATCGTTCCGGAGGGTGGTGGTCAGGTTTAGGCGGCCAGCACAAAGAGCACATTATGCGAGCGTTGCTCGTGATGACGTCGTCAGTGACGTTGTATTGTGTTGGCCAAGTGCACGGAACTTTGCACACAAGGTTTGTGCAAACACCCTTCACGGACACTGATCGCACGCGCAGCAAAAACAATAAGCAATATGAGCCTGAGTCTAGTGGACAAGTGAGTGGACGGAGAGATCAAGAGGATGAATAAGTGGAAAGTAGGTTGGATCTTTTTTTATATTATGGACGAACGGAGAGATTTGTAAATGTAATAGTTTTGAGTAACAAGCCCTCAAATCAATTTTTAAAGGTGCTCAAAAAGTTGTTGACCTTGAATAAAATGAAATAGTCTTTAAAGATTGCAAAACGTAAAAGAGCGCCAGTCTGACAGTTATTATTTTGACTGAAATCAGTAATGCGATTATAAAAGTCAAAAAATTCAAGACAAACTAAAGAACGCACAGTCTGCTTTAAACAGCTTGAAAGAATTTGTTACTCAAAAAGTTGGTACGAGAGTTCAAATTTCCAGGTTAACAATAAATTATGTGTCCAAACATTAAATCAGCTTTTAAACAACCAGAAAGTTTGCTCAATACTTTCTCCAAAATTAAACTCAAAACCCGCATGACTCAAAAGATAAGCAAAAAATCATTAAACCCTCTGAGGAAGAAAATTTCTTCAACTTGAGTTTTGTTTGTTAGTCATGAGCTTGCCGGCTGCTGTACAAACAACGTGACGGTTGCACAAACATCACGTCGATGAAAGATAGGATTGTGCAAGTAATATGAAAATCTTCATTCACTGTGTTTGTAAAGATACGTTGAATTGAACGACTTGATGTGGAGTTTAAATAAAAACAGGCCTCAAAACAAACAAAATAGACAAAACTTTAACAAACGCTCATCAACTCTCCGGACCAAATCCCATTTCCGCTGCATTCCAGCTCAAACATCTCACAATGACACCACGCATACAAGAAAGTCTTCACGAAGAGAAAATTTGTATCAACTTTGGTGTCCGTGCCGATTATACGAAGCTGTTCGAAAAAGCTAAATCTCAAAGTGACGAGTTTTGGCGTTTACAGGAAGGCTTCTAATTGGCTGAGTTAGCAGTTGAAGTGCAAAAGATAAACTTTGCATCTCTTTCGTTAACGAATAAATAAATCACACAAAACGCTTACAAATACCGAATAGTCAATTAAAAATTCAAGCACTTTAAGACACCAATAAATGTTAGACTACAAACTCTGGACTTAAACATAAAGTGTTCCGCTCTGCCAAAAACCGTCCCGACACTTTATATTGTCCGCAAACTATCTATTCATTCAAGCCGGAACACACTCATTCGAGAAACTACGTCAAAATTAAAATTCAAATCCGGTTGAGTGGATAGTCAGAGAGCACTCAGCATGTTGACTCACACACTTTATGCAAACTCTTCCAAAAACGTGCAGCTGAAATCTCGGAAAGCCTTTAAAAATGCAGATTTTGCTTAAACTCCAGAAAACATGCAAATAAGCGAAATTTCAAAGCCTCTAAATATTTGATCAAGCGTTTACGAAAAAAGGTTAGTTCTCTTTGAAGTGTGCGCATCAATGACGAAATAGGCTGCGTAATCGTGTTGAGTATATTTCACAAGGCAGAAATTATAAGAGCATGATCAGCGTCATAGTGGAGGAGTGATCAGTGCATTTTTACCGAACAAAGCACCGGGTTTTCCCTCAAATTGATAAAAATGATAAGCCCGGTGGAGGCGTTGAATTTTCATTGGAATCGAGACGTAGATTTAATTTTTTATAGGAAAAGAACTGATAGGGCTGACGGAATGACAAAACATGCGTAAACTGTTTGCCGATTGAATTGTGTGATGCGAAAGTCTAGATGAATAAAAGGATTAGCAAAAGAAAGCTTGCACTTTTACGGTTCAAAAAAGTGGACTTTTAATTATCAGCCAACAACATTAATTACGTCCAACAACATTAATTAAAAATAACATTGCATTTAAGGCAATATAAAATTCACAACATAAACGACAAATCGCCAAACATGTGCTTTTTAAGTTATCTACCTAAAAATTCAACGAATGACCTTTACAAACGGGCAGCCAAAACGAACATATATACAAAAGCAGAACAGTAAGACTTCTTTCAATTGAAAACACCTCTCAAATTCCATAAATTTTTGATTCACGCCGTGCGGCACACTTTTCACCAAATTTAGATGAATAAACTCGCTTTCGTTTCTTTTGTTGATTCACAAATTGAGGACCGGAAGCTGAATGAAAAGACAAGAGAGCAAACCAAAACAATGAATGTTTCTGCAATTTTTGCCAATGAATCAGATGTTAAGTCATAAACATCTAAACTACACGCCTATTAAACTGGCCATAATGATTAGTGATAACTGCACATATGATAATTACATGTCTGTTAAAAGTAGACCGCACTCAACGATGTAATTTGAATCTAAATGAGCAAAAAAGCGCACTTAATTAACTTGACAGAATAAATTTAAACCTAAAGTAAGTGAAAGTTCACGAAGTAAATGAAACGTTCTGTTGACAATCTTTCAAAATCTCCTCAACTAAAAATTCATTGAAAACGCAGACTCGAAATTACGAAAGCCATCCGACCTCGAAAGTCCAAGCAGTGTGAGGAAGCACAAGTGGAATTTTCCGCCAACACCCTCGCGCTGGTTGGCAATATTTTGCAGAGGAAACGACAGGAGTGGGACAATAAATTGCTTGCTCTTAGCAAAACCTTCCTCCTGACGACAAAAAAGCCAAGTGGAGACGAGAATGTTTCGTCTTTTGCACAGCCAGTCCAATGTTTATTTTTCGACAAGAAGTGGAAAAGCTTGTTATGTTCTAAATTGGATCAAAACGTTTATCAAGTAGATATCTTTAGGATGTGTTCAAAACATGTTTGCTTCCGGAAAAACATTGCTAACTCAAAATAAGATTAGTATCAGGCAGCTTTAACGACAAAGCAGTCAAATCCCAATTGTAAATTGCTTTACTATTGAGTGAGAACAGTTGTTTGTTGAAAACTGTACAACGGGAACCAATTTTAGACTTAATTCTCAGAGATTTTTTGGGAAATTCTACTCAGCCGCTATTAAGCATTAGATGAGAAACTGTACAAAGATATTTTTGGACGTTTAAATGAGAAAAGTGGAAATTGTAGTCCTAGGATACGAATTTGATTGAAGTAAAAAGGCTTGCTTAAAGAGTTTGTGCATAAAGTGCAAAGATATTGGATTTAGTTGGGGTGGAAACCTTAATTGTGCTGTAGAAAGTGTTTTATGCTATTAGTCTGTACATTCATTCAAATGAGTAAACGATCTCAAAAAACACCTTTAATAAACAACTAAACACTATCAAACAGCTGAACGAAATTCGCAAAAGAAACGATTTCTTGCTTCACAAAGCACAGCTTGTTGTTGGCCAAAAAACAAGCAACAAAGATCATGTGCAAAATTTGTTTTTATTCGGTGCCTTTTAAATAAATTAATGGAACAGTATTTAAAGATTAAGAAGTAAACTCGGGTCATTTACATTTAAAATTTAGATTACGTTAAGCGGTTTAACAGGAGATTTGGCACGCTTTTAAAAGATTAGCTTAATTGAGTTAACGAAAAACGTGACTTGTTTTTGAACAAAAGTGCTTGTCTGCTTTAAACAGAATGCACACAAGAGTTAGAACATTCCAGCTATTTTAAAAATTTCAAATATGCAAACATCATAATCGCCTAAAACCAAAGCCCGCATCAAAGCTATGTCTTCCAACGCCAAGAAAACAAACGTGTGAAAATTTAGCCAAACTGGCTGTACAGTTGGCGATTAAAAGATAAGCAGCGCCTTCGCTTGGACTTTCAAAACACCCGCAAATTTGCTTTGACATCAACTCCCACGAGAGCTAAGTGGCACAATCAAGCAGCCGAGGTTTTGAATTTCACGTTCGCCGAACCACACTATGATTGATTGGCGTGTTCAATTTTGAGGCTATTTCTGACCTATGTTTAAACGGCCAAACGACAAGGTAAATATTGAAATGTTTGGACATGAGGTCGAAAGCTTTTAAAGGTTTCGAATAACCTTATGTTTCTAGTTTAAAAGTTGGATGTAAACTGGAAATTAACAAGCACATGTTAAGTGAAAAGTCCAGTTAGATTATTAAACCCAATTTATACTCAAAGTCGTTTTGGGCACTAATCGATGATCAGCAGACAAACTGAATGTTGTAAAATCGGAAAACAAAAATATGGGAATATGCGCGCAATTGATCATTACAAAAAGCTGTTTGCAGCAAGTGCACCAATAATTCGGAGATCAATAATTGGCGCAAAATTGTTTTCTACGCTTCTGTCAATTGTCTATAATTTTAAAGTGGCTTTTGGCGGAAAACTGTAATTGACTAAATGGGTGGGAAATTTGATAAACAGAAACTAGAGACAACTTGTGCGGTAAACAAAATTTATATGGTAAACAAATGGAATACGATTAAAACAACTTCAAGTCATGTTTTAAACTGTAACTTCCGGATTGTGTCACAAACTTTAGTGAGTCATTAAATACAAAGTTGTGAAATTGTTGTGTGGAGCAGATAAAAGTTTGACACATTTTGTTGCAATATCAAAGATCAACGCGTGCCTTGTCGAACAGAAATTGAATTAGACATATCTTCTCCACGCAAAACATGGGTCAACGAATACACAGAGCCATAAATTCAAGTTGACAGACAGTTTTTGTTTTGGCTGGTCCCAATAAAGTCGATAGATGAAAACAAAAACATGTGTCAACGAAGAAGTTTTTCAAAAGTGCGATGATTTCGAAAAAGCTGTGCAACTTGATATGTTTAAGCGTGCACTAATTAATGATCACAAAGAAGTTATGCAAGGTATAAAAGCTAACAATTGCTTTTTGAAAAGAACTTCTAGAAGAACAAGCAGACAATATACCCTCAAGTTGCCCACAACAACAACTAGCTAGCTATTTTAGTAACAAGAACGCTCTCTCAATTATAAAAGAACGGAACTACAAAAGACAAAAGAAACAAAAATCGGCTCTAAAACAAAAGACATTTGTTGTTTTTGGGTGGTTTTCTTCCAAAACATGCCTCAATGATTAGTTTGAGAAGAAAGAGGGAGGAATGCAGAGTAAATGATGGACGAGCGGAAGCGCCAGAAATGGCAGTTTTTGGATGAATGGAGTGTTGCTTTTGGTGGATTTGAAATTTTCCAGTGGATGAACTGTGATCCCGGAAACACTTTAGATTATTTGAGTGGAATTGAAAGCTTTTCCGCCAAATCAATGCCTCAACAAGCATTTAAGCAAACTTGTTTCCAAAAATGAACTCAACAAATCCCATAAATCGCTGAAAATCCACCCACAGATAAAAGCCGGGACAATAAACACGCAAACCCCAAAATGCACATACACATCCATCCAGTGTACATCCGTTTCAATCCCACGAATACTCGAAAATTTCCCTAATTGACGCCAATTTGCTACAAAAATAGTCACGGCTGAAAGGCAAAATGACCGTATTTTCTGTTCAAAGTTACAAAGTCAGTTTCGAGCTCAGATGCTGTGGTGCGGAAATTGGCTAGGCAGGAAATGCGCTCCGAGTTGCTGATTGAATGCAAATGTTTTGTGAGAGAAGTTATGCGAAAATCAAGGAAGTGAATAAACACTTAAAATAGCGTTCACAACAGTTATTTAAGTCAAAGTGCAAAAAGGTGGGTTTTGCACCGAAGTCTTTAAGTGTTCAAACTTCAAGTTAAAAACATGCCGAAAACACTTAACTATACTGCTAGCAATTAACCTTAAGCCGTTGTAAATTCCCGGCGGAGACTCGGCTTAGCGTCAAAAAAACAACTTTTAATAATCCGCCGACAGTGACAAATATGTCTGATGTTAAATTGTAAGTACATGGAAGTGAATGACCGATTGCGTGGAATTTTTAATTCAAAAAGACGTCAACTAATTAGAGTTGGAGAGGAATTTTAAATTGCGAACATGCGATTAAACAAGTAAGCATTTCGTCAATACGCTTTATCCCATTTTCAAAACAACACAGAAGCGCCACAAATGCAAACTCACTTAAGTCCTGCATATGTGCAAACATAAACTCCCAGTGTTCGTTGTGGTGTTTGTGCAGTTGCTGTGAAAAGTTTCATTGTTTGGAAGCGTAAGCGAGTCGTGGAATTCAATTTTATGGACTGGTCGTTCCTTCTGTACAAACATTTAAAGGGTCAGCGAAAATAAGTGCTTGAACGTTTTCATTCAGAAGTTTGTTGTGACTTTTGACCAAAGTTAGTGGAAAAGTGCAAACAGAGCGGTGTTATTGGAACGATTCGCGTGAATGACTTCTATTTAAACAGTCAATGCAAGAAAATCAATAAACAAACAGGTTTACTTGGTGATTAAACAATTGAAAACTTTAAGTTTTGAGTAAATCAGCCTTTTAAAGTGCAGCAAATAAGCAAACACAAATGTTTGCCGACTTAACAAGAAATGAATACTTTGACTTTTGTTTGTTTTGGATAGAATCATTCTAATTGGCACATCATTGAAAAACTGCATCTTTAGCATCAATTATTTAAACACCGGCAAATTTCGTAAAGCATTTTAGAATCTAGCCAAACAAATCTCCGCAAATCTCTACAAGCAACAAAGCAATTACATGCATACGGCAACTCCATCACAAGACTCTTTCATTCATTTATCTGCGGGAAAATGTCCTTTTATGGCCGTGAACATAGAAATCCTTTCGGCTTGTTTACAAAACGTTCGCTTTTCTATTTCTGTCCCTTTCCTCTACACACAAATCTCATCTGCCATAAAAAGATTTGCGCTCTAATCGGGTTTTTGTGTGCCTAGCCAAAAGTCAATTTGGCCAGCTCTTCTTCTTTTCGCCGAGATGCCCCCTAAACCGGAACAATCAAAGATCTCGTGAACGTTGTTGATTGGCCGAATGCCTATTTTTGGCTAAACGTTGACTGAGCTCATAAATCAGAAGCAGTTTGTGTGTAGGATGATTGGTCGGATTTTAGACAAATTGGAGTAGAAAGGTCTAAAAATACATCTTTTGCGTCAAACATGAGATTTTTCAAATATTGATAACTGCACATTAACAAACACCTTTTAAAAATGTTCTTAACAGGCATAAAGGCGTGTACCGTAATCAAAAACAATTAAAGCCCCATAAATAATTGCAAAACAAGTCCGGTCAAACCCACTCCAAACAATGATTCCACCCAAATTGTGAAATTAACTTGACATTCGCTTTCACACACATTACACTTATGTACGCGCAGCTTGTGTGCGCTAAAAAAGTACACTTTCAGCCGTATTACAGCAACTTGAGTGAACGAACAGCTAATTTTAGTAAACAACCAATTGATCTTCAACCGCTTTGCGTCTTTAAACGGTTGAATTAAATTGAGTTAGCTTAAAAGCCCATGCAAACAACATTTCTATTGCAAGAAAACTTTTGAGATGTTGAACGGATTAGATTTCACTAAAAGAAACAGGTGATCGCAATTGACAGAAAACATATATTTACGCAAAAACGGTTGTGATGTGAGTTCAAAGATAAAACGAATAGTAATTTGAGACGTGTTTTGGCAAAATCAACTGATAAGTCGAACAAAACGGTCATGAGACATTGCAAAGAACATAACTTTGAGGTCAGAAAAACTGTAGATAAACGTGATTTACATAAAAGCATTCAAATGCTTTCAGTTTACGGAATAGGTCAAATACCAGCTCAAACTTGAAAATTCTGTTCAATTCACCAAATGTTCAAAAAGCAAGTCGGCCAAATTAGCTGCCATTCAAACAAACGAGTCAAATGTAGAGAATATGCATTGCTTAATATAACAATTTTGTTTACGCAAAACGTCAACAAAAAAGCTGTAAAGTGCAACGAATCTTTAGACAGACATTTGCTTGTTAATCACATAAATCCACTTCTTCTGTTTAATCTCTTCGGCGTTAACAAATGATTTTTGTTCGGATTGCTTGGTACAAACCACACACAACGTTTGGAATAACCTGTGGAGGAAGTTCAAAGTCCAGAAGTTTTGTGGGAACTTGTTAATTGAACGGAAATGCAATGTGTTTTTAAGAATTGTCAAAGTGCAATCTGTATTTTAATTGAATGTTTGTAGGTTGTTCAAAAATTATCGAAACATTTTGGGACAGCCTGTTACAATGACCTCAAGTCCTTTTTCAAAAAGCCAAGCGTCATTTGAGTTTGAATTATTTGTTCGCGCTCCTTTTCTTGCTTGATTTTCCGCCTTGCTTGACCCTCTGTTAAACGCACTCAACAACTGCACTCGGCAAAAGCGCGCCAAAAGTTCTGAGGCGCTAGCAACGCAGACACGCCCATCCAACCTTTAACGCATATAAATAGTTGCGCTCTGATCACCACTCTTCAGTATCTTTGTGTACTACCAAGCAACTAACTGCTCAAAAATGTCTGGCCGTGGAAAGGGAGGTAAAGGATTGGGAAAAGGAGGCGCCAAGCGCCATCGCAAAGTAAGTTCTTCGGAGTTCGAATCAAATTTGACTTCTTAAACTTCAGGTTCTTCGTGACAACATCCAAGGCATCACCAAGCCAGCCATCCGCCGTCTTGCTCGCCGTGGAGGTGTCAAGCGTATCTCAGGCTTGATCTACGAAGAAACCCGTGGAGTCTTGAAAGTCTTCTTGGAAAACGTCATCCGTGATGCTGTTACCTACTGCGAACACGCCAAGCGCAAGACTGTCACTGGTAAGTTCCTCGAAAGACTTATAACATTGTTAATTTCAACTTTTCAGCTATGGACGTTGTCTATGCATTGAAACGCCAAGGACGTACCCTCTACGGCTTCGGTGGATAAGCGCTTTCTCTAGCTCCAAGTCTCTTCCGACCAGTATCAGAGATGTTTGCTTTCGTTTTGACCACAAACAGTTCTTTTAGAACTACAATTATTTGAAGGGAGAGTGTTTAAATGAATAAACTATGTACAGAACATTAAAATTGAGCATTGGAGTAGACGATATTTAAAAAGAATGTCACCAAATTAATTGTTGCCGTAACTAACTTACAATGTTGATTGAAGTCAAACATTGAACGATTTTATTGTTTAGTCTATTTGAATGAATAAACTCTTACAATGTTGATTGAATTCAAACATTGAAAGATTTTATAACGTGATTGTTTAATGTAATCAAAGCCTTCAAATCAAATGACATTTACTCTTTACATAATTTTCCCAAGTACTTCCAGCAATTTTTCATAAAATCTGTTCACCATTTGTGTTCACTGTAATCATAAATTTCTTTCGGTCATTATTCAAACTCATTTCTCTCAAAGCTCCGCAATGTCGCGCCATTTTTGATCAAAGACGCGCCAGAATTTTGGCGCCAACTCCGCCCATCTGACCAACCAGTGCCTATTTATAGCCAACTAGCTGTTTTGGAAACACCTCAGTGTTCATCACTGTTCAAGCTCTCTCAAAAGCTCTTCAAAAAAAATGTCTGGACGTGGAAAGGGTGGAAAAGCCAAGACCGGAGGCAAGGCCAAGAGCCGTTCAAGCCGTGCTGGACTTCAATTCCCAGTCGGTCGTCTTCACCGCTTGTTGCGCAAGGGACACTACGCCGAACGGTAAACTTTACAAAGATGTCCATTAAATTAACTTAAATCATTTCAGCATCGGTGCTGGAGCCCCAGTCTACGTTGCTGCCGTCTTGGAGTACTTGGCTGCTGAAGTTTTGGAGTTGGCCGGTAACGCCGCTCGTGACAACAAGAAGACTCGCATCAACCCGCGTCACTTGCAACTTGCTGTCCGTAACGACGAGGAATTGAACCGCTTGTTGTCCTGGAGTCACCATTGCTCAAGGAGGTGTTTTGCCAAACATCCAGGCTTCTTTGTTGCCAAAGAAAACCTCTGAGGCCTAAATGCGTTCACTTTCTGAATGAAAGAGCCGAGATGCTATCTCCCATTGTTGATCACAAACAGTTCTTTTAGGGCTACAATTATGAGGGAGTGCGTCTAAATGAATAAATAACTTGTTTGAACTTTGTTGTCGTTTGTTTAAAAGTAAGATTAGCAATTGAATATGAAATGTACAATCCTGAATTAACATACTTCAAGTAAAAAGAAAATAGTTTATTCAACGGAATTCTTGACAACTAAACACATGCTTTATCAGTTGTGCGATTTATACAAAAAGTTCATCTGTTGACATGTTCTCAAGTTCGATCGTGTAGCGTGTTAACTCTGCTCCAAGGACACTCAATTTTGCTTTGCTATAACCCATTTCGTGGATCTCGGTTTCGGTGCCACTTTCACGGCTTTCGGCGTATATGTCACATCTTGAACCAGCATAGAGAATGTTAGGCAATATCTAAAAAATTGAAACTTAACAAAACAGATGAGATTGAAATTACCTGTTTGGCCATCAAGAGATCTGATTCGTTCAATTTTGCTACAGTGCATTCGATGGATGTCAAGTACGGTGTTCGCAGTTTTTCAGCCAAGCAATCCAAAAGTTCAGTTAGAGTGCACTTCTTGTCCGTTGAAACGTCAAAGCTAAATTTGAAGATCAGTTTCAGGCACAAATCTCGAAATCTTACCTAAGCTCTGTTGCGAGTAGCAGGTATGGCATTGATGAATGTCTCAGTTTCCACTGTTCGGTCGTCAGCACTGAAAATCAAACCGTAAAATGCAATACGCACGATATCTGTTGTAGCGTTGACAAAGAAAGCCATTGTTGATGCAGTCGTTTGTCCAATAAACGTCAACTAAACTTGCATAAAATTACTCTGCGTTCCAAAATAATTAATACCGTGTTGACATCTTTCATGAATTCGGCAAAGCTGTTCCAAAGCGTTCGCTTCCTTGATATGCTTTTCCAGGTAAATGATATTTGCGCTGTCTTTTCTGCTTTTGAACTCAAGTGTCAAAACTGTTGCGGCCTTGAAATATTTGATGACACTATAAATATCTGGTGCATGGCAAAGTTCTGGATGTTTAGAATCAAAGTGGACGCACAAGTCGGTGTCACTTAAGATTAGCTTCGTAACTCTGTAATGAGAAAATTGAAACGTGTGTAAGTGGGGAAACCAAACCTTGAAGATAAGCGCATACTGTTCATCCTGTTGTTTTCAAACTGGCTGCTTAATCAAGAGCACTAAAAATGACCGTTGGAATTGTTCAAACATTTAAATGCGAATTAAAATGGCCAGAAAACAAAAATTCGATTAAATGTATTTCTGATTCTTTCAACAAATTTGACAAACCGGATAGGCGAAAACTTTATTACGTATTAAACAACAGGAACAGGTCGTTTTGTCATCCTTTCCGATTTAAGAAACAAAACAGAAGACGTGTCAACAGAAAAAAGAAACCGGAGCAGTCAAATGTTGAAAGTGGCACTTTTACTAGTTTCTATTCAATAAACATTTTAATGTCTGCAATTAATGTCTTTAAAGTCATTTATTGTGTCGTTTGAATTAGTCAAATGAATCGAGAACTTTTTAATGTTTGCAATTTGAATGTTTGAAATCAGTGTCTTTACATTAATTTGTTTTTAAATCACTAGTTCTTTAGTCAAATTTGATTCTTTTCCCGCCAACTTGTACAGCAAGCCCAGTCCGATGCGCGCCAAGCGTTCGTTCAAATTATTGGCGATCGCTTGGTCTTTAACGCGCGCACTCAAAACTCCTCCTACCCATTCTTGCATCTCTATAAAAGCAAACGTAAATACCAGACAACTTCAGTCTGATTCTCATCGACTACAAGCTCATTCAAGCTCAAATGGCCCGTACCAAGCAAACCGCCAGAAAGTCCACAGGTGGCAAGGCACCTCGCAAGCAACTTGCAACAAAGGCTGCAAGAAAATCAGCACCAGCCACTGGAGGTGTCAAGAAGCCGCATCGTAAGTTTTTATTGACTTAAAGCATGTTTACAATTCCGTCTTTCAGGTTATCGCCCAGGAACCGTCGCTCTCCGTGAGATCCGTCGCTACCAGAAGTCGACTGAATTGTTGATCCGCAAGTTGCCATTCCAGCGCTTGGTCCGTGAAATCGCCCAAGACTTCAAGACTGACTTGCGTTTCCAATCGTCCGCTGTCTTGGCCTTGCAAGAAGCTTCTGAAGCCTACTTGGTCGGCTTGTTCGAAGGTAACTTGCTAATTTTTAAGCTTTTATTGATTTCAATCGTTTTCAGACACCAACTTGTGCGCCATCCACGCCAAGCGTGTTACCATCATGCCGAAAGACATCCAATTGGCTCGCCGCATCCGTGGAGAACGCGCCTAAGCAGTAACCCTTGCTTATGTCACCAATGGATTTGCCTGTCGTCTGAGTATCCATTTTGAATTGATCACAAACAGCCCTTTCTAGGGCTACAATGCTAATTGGACGAAGTAATTAATATGTAAATAAATTGTGCCTTTTAAAGTGTTTCGTTGAAGAACGTAATAACAAACAGTAGTTGTTGTTTAGTATGCTTTTAGAATAAATTTCCCCATATTTAAATCTGACAATACTCACAAGTTACAAAACTACAACTACACTTTGGCGTTTCCAGCAGTCTTTCAGTGATTTAAGTTGATGTGTTGAAATGAAAGCGAGCTTTATGTAATGTTTGATTATACGTACTTTCTTATTTTTGTGAATAAACTTTGCCGCCAGTTTCTGCTTCCCGCCATTTCTTGTCCACCTGCTCTTGTGTCCACTCTTAACTAAACGACGCCCTTTTTGGCGCCAAGTATTGCGCGGCAAATCTTTAATGCTCCGCCCATCTAGCCGATCCAAACTCCAGCTCGGCTATAAAAGCCAGTTCGTTCGTCCACAACTCTTCACAGTGTTTACTCACTACCAAAACTCCGTTCAAAGTTATGGCTCCACCACCGAAATCAGGAAAAGGCAAGAAGGCCGTCAAGTCGACCAAGAAACCAACTGGTGACAAGAAGCGCCGAAAGTCCCGCAAGGAAACTTACTCGGTCTACATCGTAAGTTGCTTCAAAACCTTTCGAATTCACACCCTCGTTTTCAGTACCGTGTCTTGAAGCAAGTCCACCCAGACACTGGTATCTCCTCCAAGGCCATGAGCATCATGAACTCGTTCGTCAATGATGTTTTCGAGCGCATTGCTGGAGAAGCCTCTCGTTTGGCTCACTACAACAAGAAGTCCACCATCTCGTCTCGCGAAATCCAAACTTCTGTTCGTTTGATCTTGCCAGGTGAATTGGCCAAGCACGCCGTCTCTGAAGGCACTAAAGCCGTCACCAAGTACACCTTCAAGCAAATAAATTGCCTTCGTGTATTCAGTGGCCTCACTTTGATTTGCTGCTGCTCTGATCACAAACAGCTCTTTTAGGGCTACAATTTCTTTTTGATGCGTTGAAATGAATAAACATTGTTTTTCTTGATTTGATTGTTTGAATGATGATTGAACAACTCTGCTACTGCACAAATATAGGTTTATTCAAAGCAAAAGCTATGCGTCAGTTATGCGTTTCAATATGAACCGTATGAAAATGCTATATGGCAAGTAATGCACGATTTAAGATTATACTGTTTGACTAGAATTAAGCAAGAAGATCTATAGATTGTTTAGGCTGATTCCGCCAATGCCTTTTCGATGTCCTCGATCATTGAGTTTGGAGAGGTTGTTGGTGCATAACTAAAGTTTGGAGTCTTTTACATACACAGCTACTTTTAATACTTACCGCTCAATTGCACGTCCCTTTCTGTTGACCAAGAATTTCGTAAAGTTCCATTTGATCGAGTCGGTCAGAGTCCCTGGCTGTTGTTCCTTGAGGAATTTGTAGAGCGGATGTGCGTTGTCGCCATTGGTCTCAATCTTTGCGTACAAATCTGGTTCAAAATTGAATTTTTTGCCCAAGAATTGCTTGATTTCGGCATTTGAAGTTGGCTCTTGCAAATACGTATGTGAATAAACAAGTCAAATTATGTTCTTTACCTGTCCTCCAAATTCGTTAGATGGAAAGACGGCAATTTCGAGGCCTTGGGATTTGTACTTGTCAAGTAACTCCTTCAATTGCACGTAGTTGGTTTGAGTGAGGCCACATTCCGAAGCTCCGTTGACAATAATCACAACTTTACCGCGATATTTGTCCAGGGAAACTTCTTCGCCTCCGGAAGTTTGAGCTTTGAATTGATAGATAGTGTTTTCGTCTGATGCATTTGCATGCAAAGCAACTAAAGCCAAAACGAAAAAGCAAATTTTGATCATCTCAGCACAGTCTTAAAACAAACAATTACTATTCATAAAGAATCAAGGATAAAAATATCCAACGTTCAATACGTCTCAAAACAATATTGCGCGAAACTATAATTGAAGCTGTTTATTCACCCAAAATCAACAGATAACAAAGTTTACGAGTAGTCAACAAGGTTCATGATCAATGGCTATTCTTCCTGCTTCAAGAATCCAAACCAGTCGTCCTGATCTTCTAACTTCGCGGTTTGTTGGCCCATGCTGGTAAACAAGTCTGTCATGTTGTCGACTTTTCTGTCTGAAAAGTGAACAAATATTAACAATAGCCAAAAACCCAAAAGTCCAAACCCAATTTGCGTTGCTTCTTTCTGTTAAGTTTGTGCATTTTTTGAACCCTGCCCAAGCGAATGTTGCCATCCTTGTCTCGAGTCTTGTCGAACATTCTTTGCAAACTCATTGGATCAATTTTCGGCTTCTTTTTCTTGAGACGCGGTTGAATAACGACATCTTCGTTGAGTGGATTAGATTCTGTTGGCGTATCATCTTCCATCGCTTCATCATCATTGCGCGGGCGCTTTTTCGGTGCATCGACATTCATTTCTCCTTCCGGCATTTCTAAAAAGTAAAATTTGACAGCAAATTTCTTGAAAACAAAAAAGTTTTTGCGTTTTCACAAACAATTACCGTCAATCAAAACTTTGATATCATCGTCAAGTTCATCCAAATCAAATTCTTTGGCCATAGTGGTGACAACTTCAGATGAAATAATGTGCGATGATGCGTCAAAATCAGATGGAACTTGAGTAAAGTAACGCAGTTTTCCGCAATTCCAATCGTTCAAAACCTAAACGGTGCATTAAGTATATAGATGCAATTAAAGAATTGGTTACATGTCTGGCTGCTGCATCAACATCTGGCACACCGCCTTGTTTCAAACGTCCTAATTTGCGTGCAACCAGCGGCAAAAACTGTTCAGGGTTTGTAAAGTGAGATATTTTGAAGTGAATAACTAGCTGAAATTATCCTGTTGTTTTGAGAAGTTTTAATTCAGCACAAACCGTTTCAACCGAACAGCGTCGCAAAATTGCCATAACTGGAGTTACGGGATTGCTCAGTGTGTCAACACGTAATGCATTCTTCAATGCAACTTCAGCTGGATCCGAGTTGTTGCTGGAGGCAAAAACAACTCCTGGCGAATCGATTAAACGAATGTTTTTGTCAAGTTCAACTTCTTGCAAACGTCTAAACACAAACTTAAAAGTGGATAAGCTTTAATGATTTTTACTTTGTGACTCCTGGAACTGCGCCGGTGCTACAGCTTCTTCGTCGTTTCAAACTGTTGATCACGCTGCTTTTGCCAACGTTCGGGAAGCCTAGACACAAAAGTCAGTTTTTGTGTCAATCATAAAGACTTACCAACAAGTCCAACTCGGATTGTAGTTTTGACGTCTTTGTTTCGACAGTAGTTTTTCAGCAATTTCATTACCAGGTCGGCACCGATGCATTTCGACGACTCACAGTGAAGATTAGAAGAAGTGAAGCGGCCCTAAAGACAAATAAACACATAAATCCACGCTCAAACTTATAAACAAACTAATTTGTTTTTCTGCTCCTGTGTTGACGCTTTAAATGCGATCGTCGGCAGTTGTTTTCGTAAATAGGCCAACCATTGTTTTACGTTGTCTTTAGGCACCAAATCAATTTTGTTCAACAACAGAACTAGGCGTTTGCCCTTTTGCAAAACAGCTTCTTCAATTTGATGGCTTCGACTACCAATCGGGTTTCTTGCGTCCAGAACCTTAAACAACATTTAAATATCTGCCAAAACACTTTAATTACCTCAATTATGATGTCTGCCGCCTCAATCGTTTTTCGCAACTCGGATTCGAAAGTCATGTTCAACAAATAAGTGATGAAACTTAATAAATGAAAGAACAGTGGGCTAACGAAAAAACAACGTTGTGTCGAAGTGTTTTTATTGATTTTTGTCTGCAGTTGAAGTTTTTGAGTGAACGTTAATTCTTTGTTGCAACTTTATATTAACAACTGCGAATAAAATTACTGATTTGCACCTGAATCTTGAAATACTTAAAACATACACATATTCAATCAACGAAACATCATTTATTCACTGGAAAAGGAGTCAAAACAAAAGAATAGGAAAGGCTCGGTGTGTGACTATGAAAATGTTCTCATGAGACAAACGAAAAGACAATTATAATGCAGAGATGGCACAAGAGCATGAAATGGCCTGAAATCAATCAGTCCAATTCGCTGCGCTCTTTTTGAACTCCGACACATTTGGCAATGTGCGGTTATGTGGTAATTAAAGAATACTTAAAGTTACAATTACAAAACTACTAAGTTGACTATTTCAATAATGCGTTTGGTGTACCTTTTCATTTCGAGGACTTTACGTTGCTGCTATGCATTCTGCTAACCTTATGTTTAAAGCAACAAAATTGATAAAACCTAACTGTCAAAGACTACTTGTGACTTTAAAGAGAGTTCAATTAAATTCAACATAACGACAACACAATGATGGCTATTTATAAGAGTGTGAGGCCGAGAGATGCGTGGCCATGACCCGTTTGTTTCGGACTTGTGCTTGGATCCATTAAATTGCCGAGCTGGAAACGAAAAGTTTATATGAATCATTCCAATTTGTTAGTAGCAACCATTCCACAAAACACATACCCAAACATAAACACACACAAAGCCAAATGTTTATTATGCCAAAACTAAAGACAAATACATTGAACGATAAGAAAAGTACATCTAATGTGACTGAAACTAAACAAATGCCATTCATTGCGTTAAAAGACTTGTTTTATGGCCAAAATGCTTTCTTGTGATTTCACTGACCTGTTGTTACATAAACAAAAGCAACACAAACCCAAAATTAATCATAAAAAGCCAAACACATCAAACTTCTACAAAGTCAAACTGCTATACACATATGCTTACTTTTAAATCAATACGGACTGATCCTTGTTTTCTCCTTTTCTTTTCGGTAGACCAAACCTCCATTTGAGTTGGTTGATTGTTGTTGCAGAGCTGCTGCCGCGATTTGTTGAATAGCGGCCAAATCACTGGTTTGTGGGGATTGTCCGGCATTTCCAGATTGCTGGGCAGCAAGCGCCTAAAATTAGATTAGAGCTTACTTAGTAGACACCTTTAAATCGTACTTGTAAGGCTGCGTAATTGAGGTAGTTATTGGCCGAATTAGCTTGTTGTTGTTGAAGCTGAAGAGCCGTTGCCTGAGCAGTTTGTGGCTGTGATTGAATGGCTTGCGCTTGAACAGCTTGCGAAACAGCCTAAAATATCCGAATTGTCTATTGATGAGATAGTTAAAATGCTTACTTGTAATTGCTGTTGCATTTGAAGAGCGGCTGCTAGTTGTGGATTCAATTGAGCTAACGGACTACTAAGCAGTGGATTTGTGGCTGTAGCAGCTTGCGTGGCAGTCGCTCCTTGATAGTATAATTGCGGAATCCTAAAAGTTAATTGATTAACTTAATGGCTGTTTAAAGATTAATATGTTCATTAAACCGATCGTCACTTCAAATTTCTCCGAATCATCAATAAAATTGAAAGTTAATTTGTTCAGAAAAAGAACGGCAAATGAACAACAAACTTCATATCAAACAATCGAATAAAACGATTTTTCAAAACTGCTTTGACATTTTTTGTTTGAAACTTTCAAAATCAACAACTCAAAGTTTTATGCATACAACGTTTTTGTTTCACCACAAAATAATTTTGGCACAAACCGCACTCGGATTTTCAGTTAAAATCACAAAAACTTGCCCAATGCGTCCGGGAATCAAAGCGGCAGCCAGTTGTTGTTGTATTGGGATGGTGGCCAGGCCTGATGAGAGTGCTGAAAATCACCACAAAATTGTTGTTGTTCTCGACAAACAAAACTAGTCAAATGAGCAAGAAAACTATGGAATGTAAAAACGAGAAAGAAGCCGTACGGTTTTTACAATAATAACGTCATTATTCAGCATAAGTTCCAAAATGTAAGACATCTACAGACCATAAAAGCATATTCATTATTCAAGTGCTTCCAATTCAACTACAATCATTTAAAAAGAAGTCACTTCAACGATTTAAACCTTCTACATACTCCACTTCATTCCCACTCTTTTGCAAGAAACCGTAAAATCCATTCAAACTCTAAAAACATATCCGTCTATCAAACAAAGTGGCATTAAAACTACAGAAACAACCACAAACTATCAAAAGTCGAGGATTAGATCAAAGGCCGGTCAAAGAAAAGAAGAGCAAACCGACAAGTTCTCAAGGGTTAATTGAAAATGGAAATATGCGAAACACTTACCGGTCAATTGGACGTTGTTTCGAGGCTTAGCTCCCAAATACGCCAAGTTGACGTTGGCTTTTCGGCCATCAATGATGGGATTGGGATCTTTGCTGAAATGTGTTAGTTGATAGAAGTTCTAAGCGTGTAATGAATATTGTTTACTCACCAAGCTTTTTCCGCGTCTGGACGGTCTTTCATTGTAACAAATCCATAACCACGGCTTTTTTGAGTTTGTCTGTCCGTTATAACAACAGCTTCTTCGATTTCACCGAACTGTTTGAAATAGTCGTGAAGGGTTTGATCAGTTGTGTGATAGGGAAGACCGCCAACAAAGATCTTTGTGTACGTCGTATCGCGAGAACCTAAAACATTATTGCTTAAACTGGTGCTTAGATGTTATAAAATTACCTGTTGGCGTTGTTGAATTGCTGCTATCTTGTGTTGTTACAGTAGGTGTCACCATAGCAGATTGCAAAGCTGTTAAAGTTTGTGCCAATGGATCGTTGAATGCGTTCGTCTGGGCTAATTGCCCATAAAAGGCGGCAGGTAACATGTCAGAGTAACAAACGGATCGGTAATTTAGCCGTTGTCAACAAAAATATTGTACAAATGCACCGGATTTCGCAGAAAAGAAGGCACCTAAAACAATGACGTAAATAAACAATACTTTATTGAATAAGAAAGCACGTTTATGTAATTTGTAATTCGATCATTAAAATGGCATAAGTTCCATTCAACAATCACATTTAATTAAATGTTAATCCAAAACATGAATCAAAATTGTTAATAGAAAACATGAATCCGTTTTGTTTCACTGCAAATTTCTAAACTAGGTTATTTTTATTGCTGGAACGCAATCTTTCTACACAGCAATTTAAGTTCAAACATGTGTTTGGAAACGCATCGAAAACAGAAAATTTGGCACACACCCGGTCAGTTAGCTTGAATAGCTGTGTTGCGGATCCTTTCGAGAAAAAGTCTCTTGAAATTGCGATGGGAAGACACAGCAATCAACACACTCGACGCAATCAATCGGCCTGAAATTTTCAGAATAGTCGATGTTTTGTTGCTAAAATCAAGGAACGGGACATAAACGGCACACAAAAAGAAAGAAACGGCACGCAAAACGAAAAAGGTGAGTTTGTTAGAAGTTAATCAATTGTGAGTTGAATATAACCAGGAAATTACCTAATCAAAGCTAACCCGCCACAAGAACCCGAAAGAAAGATTTCTGGCCGCCGCAAGTCTAGTCTAAAAAGAACAACCTGTCTTTGAGCAACTCTCGCCGAACAGCCGGCCAATCACAACTAAAAGAGACACTCAATCTGCACTCAATCTGGTTGCCGCTAGCTTGGCCCAACATTTTTGAACAGTGAATTTTATAGTTAAATAAATTCTTGACTACAATATCTGTGAACTTAAAAGATGTTAAAAGTCCAATAAAGAGTTAATATGATAACTAAAAAGTCAACACTTTTGCACAAGGATCCCGCAAGCCGTGATTCTTCGCTTTTCACTATTGAGTTGAGTGGATCAACACTGGCTAGCGACCGAAAGCCGCTGAAAATCTCGAGTGTTAGGACCTCGCAGCAAGCCTACGAGAATACCAAGCGCTAATCGAGAACAGCCGCTTTACGAGGCCAAGAAGACACAACTGTTGCTTTGGGTGACTCTTGATCGGCTGGCCGAATTTCGGCTGCTGAAGGACACGTGCGGATTTCGAATCGGCTTAGGTTGAATTTTAAAGTCCGATTAAAGTGGAGGCGTTTCAGCCTTTCAGGCCATTGAAAATTGATTGTTTCGGGCAATATGTTGAAGGTAGTTTGATGAAGGCTGCATATCGGGATGCTTTGAGTACAAATCTTGTTAAACTTGAGAATTTTATTTACAACTATTAATATTTGCTCAACTCCAAACAAGTCGCTTTTGCGCGCGGTCCTTATCTTAATTGAGGCGTCAAAAAGGAAAATCGTGACATAAAATTCTGACTAAACGTCGAATAAACAAAAGGCGCTCATAAACAGAACTAGTTCAAAAGTTTTAAAACCTCGACATATGGTCGCCATTCTTTGCCTAATTTCAAACATTTAGACGAGTCGTAAATCTAACATTGAAAATAAGTTTAGATTTCAAAGTATAAACAACACACCAAAAAAGTAAAATGACAAATCATTTTCAACAAGACAGTTGCTTATTCCCTAAAGGGCATTTGTTAGATGGCAGATTGGCCAACAAACAATTGAGGGTGCGCGTTGACAAGACGACAAACCAATTCCGGTTGTTGTCTTCAAGCGGCTTTTTTGAGCAAAAATGTCTGAACAAAAGAAAAGTTGAAAAGAGTTTAGAGAATTTTCTTATTTTTCAAACAAGTCAGACAAAAACAGCTGATCAATAATTTCGGTGGAGTATTGTCGCGTAAGCTTGCAGCAAGGTAATAATCATACGCTGCTGTTTACACAATTCGCCTACAATGGAACACGCTACTGTTTTGCGTGTCCTCAACAACGACGAATCTGCGCACAAACAAATAAAGCAACTTCAACGATGAACAAAAAAGTGAGAAAGTGAAAAAAGCTGTTTATAACATTTATAACATTATAACACTGTCTTTACTTTAGTTTTAACTTGTTTTTATACTCCCACACCGAACACGAACGGCGGAAATCCGATAACTCCACCATCTCACTAAAACAGAAACTGAACAAGCAAGTGTGGAGCGCGCAAAATTGTCAATATGTGGCAAGAATGAGTGAGTGGAGCAATCAAACAAATTGGCACTCTCATTGAACGCAACAAATTCGGCCAATTTTAGATGTTCCGTAAATATTGATTAATGAAACCGATAGCTGTGTATGCTTTTAGCAATTTCAAGAATTCATAGACTGTACTCAGAACGCTCGACAAAATGTCAATTGGCCAAAATTTGTGGCTCTCAATTTTGGAAAGCGCCCTAAAAATTACAACCAATTTGGGCGTGAAACGCCATAAAATTGACCATGAAAATATGAGGAAAGCGGAAAATTATGTCCAATTTTTGTCTAAAGCGCGCGACAGTTTCCAGCAATTTTACACAGTTGGAAGTTCCAGTTCCGGTCAATGTAAAAAAGAAAATGGGAAAGCGTTAATGTTTTTAAATTGTTAAAGCGAATGGAAACGATTTACTTAGCTAACAATAAAGATTGCTTAAACAACTAATAAGCGTTCTCTCTCGCCTAAAAACCCTTTCATCATCGCCTTGCCAAACTGAAAAGCCAAACCGCGCGTTTAGCTCCGAAGCGCGCCAGAATAGAAAATCAACTCAGCTTTCCGGTCTCCACATCTCCGTCTAGTATAAACATTGTTGGCACAATGAAGGCCAAGAATATTGTATCGCGGTGGATTTTCGGTTCGGCGTGGACAAAAAGCTAGTTAGTCTGTTTTGAAAATTCTCCAACGTTGAGTTTAAGCTCGTGGGATGCGCGTAGTGAAATTCTTCTCTTTAAATAATCAAACCGTTAAAAGTGCTAAAAATTTAGCTAACCCGAGTCAAACAAACACTTTCACACCGAGCAAAATTAATCAAAGCTTTTTTGGTCCGGAGCCAAAACAAACAAACTAAAGAAAGCATAGAGCTTTCTTTAAGTACTAAAACTTCGCTACAAGAATTATTTTAAAACAAAACTCCTATGTGCAGAAGAAACAAAAGAAGCTCAAAAGAAATTGACTCACGTCCAACCATATGGGACCTTTCGTTGGCTGAGAAGAAGATAAAAGAAGAGCATGTAAAGTGAAACGGACATTGACAATTAAATTTAATTAGGCGCAAGCAAGACTTCGACAATCTTTGTGGATGGATTTGAGTTGCACAAAACTCCAAGCACTTGAAAATGGAGTGGAAAGAAGATGTTAAGAACTGGGTTGCTTGATCAAAAATTAACAAGTTATTAGCAGCATATTTGGTATTAAAGCACTTAAAGATTGTTGTAAAAACAATAGACAAGTCAAATGCACGCAAAACGCACGACAAGAACACGGTGCAGAAACATAAAAAAATAGGTGCATTGGAAAAATGTTAAGAATTATGTTAAGAATCGGAACGAGACTTTTGAACATCAAACAAACACAAAAAGAAACAAAATCAAAACGACACAAAAAGTCCCAGTTAGTTTTTAAAACTTTTGCAAATCCGGACATCAAACACACTATCCCAATTCAAAATCAATTCATAACACACCAAACCCAAACAAAAAGGCCAAAACGTCAAACGAGTGCTCGGAACACAAAGGCCTACCGCAACTTGGGAGTCCATCCTTCTTCGACGACTTCTGACCGCGTCTCCGATAAGCTCGAAACGCTGTGGTGCGGATCTGCCCTCTAAAATCACTAATTAGATATAGAAGTTAAAAGAGGAAACACGCTCGAAAAGCACGCAAGTGATAATGTAATGAGTGTAAACATTGATTTGAATATTCTTAAAATAAAGATTGAACTCCAAATAACGGTCCCGGAACCATATTTTAAACAATTACAACCTCCAAACCTCGCGAGCGAACAATTCCATAAAAGTCAACACCTACGCACGTGATCATTGCACATAAAGTTTGGCTCTACAATTAGCGCGCTCGATTCTCCAACAATTTGTTTTTGTGTGGCTGTTGATTGGGAGGAATTCCAAAGGAAATCAAATGAAGCCACAGAAATGGAGTTCGACAACTAATTGGATGAAACAAATTGCTTCCGCTTCATTTAACTTTTTGGCGGTTTTGATAGTTTGTAGACGGTTTTTGTTAAAAATTGAGATTGAACGTGCTTTTGGACATCTCCGTTTAATTAACTCGACACTTTCTGTCATCAACATAAAAAGTCTCAAAAAAGTTCCATCAACCAAAGCAAAAAAGCAAAGATGCGCTAATCGCTTGGGTTTATGATTGTTGCTTGCCGGCGGCAACATTGAGCGCCTACAACTTGGGATCTCGTTTGCGCAATGATAAGACGAAAAAGACAAGTCCATTAACAGAGAAAAGTTTCAATGCGCCTGCAAACCTAACAAGCGCATTTATGGAATTAAGGCGACGATTTTTTTAGATTATAACGGCGGTGGAGCGTCTTTTTGGTGATTGGCGCTTGATTTAATTAACAAGAAAAGAGGATGCGTTAACGGATGGATCTGCTAGGTAATAATTAGCAAGGTGTTTAGAAAAAGGTTTAAACATGGCAGAAATGCAAACGTTTTAAAATGGCATTTCCGTTCACACAAACAAAGCCAACTTATGATCAAAAACAGTAAAACGGGCATAAAAACACGCAAATACGAAAAATTTGTTGTTGAGCCATTCAACAAAGCAAACACGGATGAGTATTGTGAGAAAGTGAACGCAAAAACCTATTCATTCAACTTTTCTTATCAAAACATTAATTTTATAGAAACGTCTAAGCTTTAGAGATTATTAAAGCTTTGAAGAGAGTGTGATCGATTAAAGAATCCATAAGAAATAATAACGCGCAAAAGCTAACTCAAGCAAGACGCAAACGCAGAGAGCTTCCAATCAGCCAAATTTGTGGGCTCGTCGAGACTTCTCTTTGCGTATAGACGACGCACCCGTTAACATCAAAAGCCGAAGCGCAAACAGCGCTCTACCTCAACGACGATTGTTCTTCTAGGTGAAAACTCCGAGCAGCGTTCTTGCGCCACTTGGCCTTTGATTATCCTTTCTTTAGGGCAGTTGTGAACATATCAATAAAAGTATTGACAAAGATGAGGCAGAACGAAACAATTAAATGAATGATTTTGCCATTGAACGCAAAATTCGTTCGAACAAAAAAGAAAATAACAATGAGCGTTGCTGATTTCTGGGCTTTGCGCCAGGTGAGCAAATAAGCGTCAATTGCTTGCTGTCTATAAGGCCCAGCAAATAAACAAAGCGAGATTGAGTTTCGGCGTTTTTCATCAATGCAAAGTATTTTTCAAATAAGTCAAATAAATAAAAGTTTGACTGAAGCATGTGCTTTGTGATTGTGCTACGAATCAAGCAAATAGAAGTTCAAAAAGCACTTAAAGCATAAAAGCAGATATTACGCAAGAACTAAAAGCCACGAGGCAATCATTACCAATGGCAATTTCACATCCAAAAGAAACAACCGCGAAACTCCAAAAAGGAGTAAGCCAATCGAGTGTTCAGTCTGGAACATCAAAAGGTACCTTCCAACGGGCTGTTTTTGGCGCGCTCGAAAAACAGGAGGCTGCGCAAGCCACAAAAATGTTTCACACAGGCGCAAAAAGCCAGAAAGCAAAAAAGCGCCAAAATGTTTGTGGATGATGAAAGTGCGCAGGCAAAAGTTAAATAACTTTATGGCTCATTTCTATTGACTATTCGTTACAAATAATCAGCGTTCAATACTCAAAATACTCTTTATATGTGTTTCAAGTCTTTCAACAAGCAAACAGACATTTCACCCCGGCCCTAAACTTGATTGATTGATAGTGCTTTAGATGAAACGAACCTGACGATGCGCAAAAGCCGTCTGGCAAAATTTAAGGATCTATCTGTTGAGCAGACTCGCTGCAATTTATTGCTTTGCGAATGTGAAAAGAGTAATTTTGTCGTTGAGACTTGTTAAGAAAAAGAGGGAATGCTAAACACACTGTCTTTACAGTTGTTCTACAGTTGCTTCTAAATTACCGCAATCTAAACTTCTAATATGCATAAGAAGTTGTAATAAAGCAAAATACATCCATCAACTTCGACCCGGAGTTTAACTCATCCAACTGACCCGTCTAGATATTTTTGCCGAATAAACACAACGAACTAAATCGAATTCCCTCCTTCGACACACAACCAAATGACCCCCAAAACACACGAACAATTCCAAATGAAATAAGCCCCAGTGGATTTGGCAGAGTTGCGCGTTGTTGCGCTTCATCGGCTTCGTCTTTTGTAAGCAAAGGATTAGCGGCAAATTCGTGGACTTGTTAATTTGGATGAGTTAGACATGGAATGACTTGAAAGAAATGGGATGAGCAGTGACAAAAGATGCAAGAGTTGTAAGTAATTTTCTACAAAAACAATTCATAGACTCCAAAATGCCTTCGAGTCACTTAAAGATCACGCTATAACCATTCATTGTCTCCCTCACACACAAACACTCATCAACCATAAAACAAAGCATTTGCGCCGTCTGGGGCGAAAAAGCTTCCACTGAGTGGATAAGTGCCCGTTTAAGATCTTCAGAACTGTTCGAAACGCACGCGCTAGAAGTCCGTAAAGTGCGCCAAATAGAGGGTGGATTTTGAGACTAAGCCTTCGGGCGAAAAAAGCTCAAGAAAAACGGATCCAGCAAGTTAACGGCTACATCAGATGCTAATTTTATGGGCATTGTTTTGAGGTCGAATTTTTAGGTTAACATCTTAGTTTGTTTGGTTAACTAAACAGAACAGTATTGCTAATGTAATAGAACTTTCCTAAAATCATGCGCAAAAGGCAAACAAAAATGCAATCAATCAAAACCGCAATTGCATAACAACAGGAAGTGTTGATTTGAAACCACCATTGTTACAGTGAAAGCGTTCAATCAGACAGCAAAAATGAAATAAAAACTATCAAAAGCTAGAAACACTTACTGTTTAGAAACTGCACGCCATTCACACAGAAGACTTCTTCTATTCATTATTATCTCATCAAGCAAATAAGAAAAAGTCTTGTGCGCATAATGAAACAAAAAAAAAAAGGCGCAAACTGACCATGCCGCAAAAACAGGCAAAATTTCCGTTTCGAATTAGTGCAGCTCTTCTCCAGCATCGGGACTGGAATTTTTCCCGCCTCAACAACCTGTCAGAACGTATGATGTGCAGCCTGTCAAATATGAGCGTCCACGCGTGCACAGGACAATATCGTTTGGAACATTGAAATCACATCAGCAATTGCTTAGTAACCAATGCATACATTTAAACTCGCACCACAACAAACAACAAAATCACAAACAAAAGAGTCAAATTGAGCCATAAAGAAAGATCGTAAATCCAAAAAGCGGCCAATTATCTTGTCATTCCAGAAGAGAATTGAACCAAAACGTGTTTCCTGACAAGATAATGTTAATGTTCGTATTTAAGTTTTCAAATTTCAAGATTCATTGGCATGCCACTCAGTCGCTCATCAAGCAAAATTTAAAATTCACCGCATCGAAAGCAAATTGGATGTCAAAATACACGAGGGCGCAAAACTTTCACTAAAAACGGAACTGAATGGGCGTGCTCGATTGTTGTTGTCCGTGTTGCCAGTGAAGACAATTGAATTTTGAATTCGGGCCGACCAAGCGTGGAAATTTGAGTAGTTGAGGAGCGAAGTCGAGTGGTCAAATATAGAGTATCCGAATTGTTGGCAATGTATTTTAACGATAAAACATTTGGAATAAAGTTTATGCAGTCTGTAAGTATGTGACTGATTATTAGCAATTTAATGTTTACGTAATGTGTATATTATCCTGCTTTAATCAACTTCCAACTTAAAAGCAACCAAAGAAATCGAATGCATTCAAAAACCACATTTGCGCCCAGCAAAAACAGACGCTTGCCAAGCAAGAAGAGCTGTTTTGTTCCGTTGGCGCACTTTTCGTGCGTTCAAATATTTCGATTCAAGAGCGTCTTTTTGTCGGCGTTTTTGAAGTGAAGAAGAGCAGCAACGGTTATCTAATGATTGAGTTTAACTCATCTTCATTTAAACGACCAAACGATTAAATGTTTCTAGTTTCCGTGCGCCTCTTCCTTATTCCATATCCACAAACAGGGCATTTATCATTTTATAATCTATTGCGTGTGTCATTGCCGCTCACCAATCGTTGCGCTGATATTGATGCGACCGTGAATTCGGGGATTTACGCGTTTATTTTGTTCGATTTGCGCTCATTCGTGCTTACCTTTTCTTTGTTTTGTATCACATTTATTGAAATTGATTTTTTGCATTTTAGATGGATGAACAACTTAAGGAGTTAGTCTTCAAGGGCGAAAAATGCATTCGTGATGGAGAATTGGACCAAGGTAAGTTGAAAGTCAGTACAGTTGTGAGTAGATGCATCTTTTTAGGAATAAACATGCTCCACAGTGCGTTAGAATCGTACAACAAAGAAGAGTTGGAAGATGAAAGTCAAGGCGTTCTGTCTGTTATTTATTCACAACTTGGAAATGCTTATTACATGCGCAAAGATTTTGAAAAGGCGTGCGATTTTCATTGCAAAGATTGTGAAGTCAGCTCGTAAGTTGCCTTTAATAACTATTCATCTACTTTATCTACTTGTTTGTTTAGAAAAAATGGTCCAGTTCACAAAGCAAAAGCACTGTCCAACTATTCAATGGCACTTGCAATGAACAAACGATTTGAAGAGGCGCTAAATGTTGCTAGACAAGTTATCTGTGAAGCACACAATATGGAAGAACAAGAAGCGGTATGGGTTTGAAAACATCTAGATGACTAGTTATTAAATTTTAGCAAAGTTTCAACTGCCGTGGATATTACAATCTTGGAATGGCATTTCTTCAATCCTATTATAACAGCAAAGAAGGTGAAGGATTTGACACTGCTTGTTTTGGCTTTTTGGAAGAGGCTAAGAAAGCGTTTACGTAAGTTGTTTTTGCTAGTTTTATCAGATTTGATCAGATTCAATAAGATGTTTGTGTTTTTTAGAAAATGCCTCGAATTCAGTGTCAACAAGTCAAACGAAACTCAAATTGATCCCGTTGGAAATTTATTCTACAATCTTGCAGTCGGAAATCTCGGACTTGTTTATTATTTCAGTCAAGATTATCAAGATGCTATGGAATATTATGAAAAGGTTTGCTTTTCAAATCAATGCTTTGAATCAGTGATTTAAAGTAGTAATTTATTGTTGATGTTTAGCGTTTAAAAACGGCAATTGATTCTGGAGACTATGCAGCACAATTAAGAACGTTTACAAATATGGGCAACGCATGCTTGCAATTGGAAAAGCCGACAGATGCAATTACTTATTACTAGTAAGCAACCAATATACTTGCAAAATCATTTGTACGTTTAGCGAAGCACTCGATCTTTTACATTCACGACCGAATCCGGACCCAGCAACAGAAGCACGTCTCTATTTCAATATTGCCAACACCGAATTTTTGCTCCGTAACTATGAAGACGGTTAGTTTGCTTGAAAGCTATGAACATGAGATTACCAGTCAATTTCAGCTATCAATGCATTTGTTGAAGCTTGTCGTCGTGCCGAGCAAGTCAACGACACAAAAAGAATCTCCGAATCATTCCAGCAAGTGGCGGTTTTGTTCGAGAAAATGGGATTGGCTCCAGAAGCGTTGTATTGCCTCATTCAACGGTACAAACTAGAGGAGAAGGTAAGTTCATTTGCGAGTTTTTCACAAAGTTATTTATTGCAACATTCACTCAAGTGCAATTTCTTTTCACTTCTACAACTCTATTCACTTCTACAACTCTATTCATTTTTAAATCTTTGCACAACTTCGCTTCCAAAACACTTTCTTTACAATTAGCTTTTGAAACATTTGCACTTATTGCTCTTCAACAGTCCATAATTCCCCATTCACTCTGCTCCAACATTTGACGTAAGATGACGCCAAAATTAGGCACACATTCAATGTTTTACGTGTATTATGACTGCTTCAAGTTCCTGGTCGTCTTTTTATTTACGGCTCGCCGGTTTGATGATTTTTGGTTTGGCCATTAGAGTTGGAGAAGTGAGGGGAAGGATGGCAACCGAAATGAATATGCGTTGATTAGCGTCGAGTCTTTGGTGTTCTGGCCGAGCAAAAAATGCGAGTTTCTGGCCCACTTGCATGTCACATTTACTCGGATTTAATGCATTTCAATTTGCATCAATGGACTCTTGAGCAAATTCCATGCTCTTTTGGTCCAATCGAACGCCATTCCATCAACCAGATTGGTTTGTGTCGGGGAACGCAGTTTGTCCAGAAAATTGGTCTCTTGTTTAGTTGTATTTGATGAATTCACCGAAAGTGGAACGCTTGCGGAATTTCGGTTAACTTTCTTTCCACACTTCTCTTTCTTTGTTTATTCGGCAAACTTTCGGGCCCGAGATGGAATTTTATATTAAGAGCGGCGAGTGTTGCCATTTAATGGATCGTTGACTTTTGGCTTCGAGATTTTGCATTTTTAAGTTCTTGGACTCACATCCTCGCCCTTCACATCCTTGTCTTTCACAATTTTTGTGCTTTCACGACTGTCCTCGCCAAATTACTAGTTTGATTTATTCTACGCGGAACTTTTGTCCTTTTCGACTGCATGCGTTAGCTGGTTTATAATATGCAATTACCGCTCAGCATTGCGTTAGTTCTCTCAAATAATTGATGTTTATGCGCACAGACGTCTCGTTCTGGCGTAACTTGCTTGTGATTAGAACAGTTAAGGATCAAAAATCTTCAACTGTTTGACAATCCTGAACTCCGTCCCGTATCAGTTACCAGTCGGCTGTGGGAGTCGTTTGGCCGAGGAAATTCAAAGTCAAACCCACTTCTATCTATGCCAATTTGTCGTGTTGTTTGTTTTTGCCGTTTGTTTTCATGACGCAATTAATTCCTCCCACTACCTTCTTTTTCGGGCTTTATTACCGCAGCGAACAATCCCTGTCATATGGGAGTTCATCTGCGCACTACAGTAGTTAGTGTTAATTGATTTGAGAGAACTTTGGTCCAAATCCGCAAATAAACTTTAATTTCCTTTTAAAACATTGGGTGCGGTAAACTGTAAAGTGCTACGGAAATTGACTCGCATCTGCTTAATTCGACTGCTAAAGTTTTTTGCATTTAATTCTTGGCCTGTATTTCTTGGTCTTTCCAATTTGAAGTCTCCAGACCTCATTTACATTCGGTTAATTCCTGCAACGGTGCCTCGACGTCCAAGTCCACTTGCGCAGTTTTAAACATCACGTAAACATGTGAAGTTGAGAATGGAGTTGGGGATTACCCATGTTCTTTACTTTTGTCTTTGGTCTATGAGCGGTTTTTTGGTTTGACATCCCGTCTTTGTTCCTCTTGACTGATTGCACTGCCCACTCCTTTTGGCAAGTTTCCATTCCCTGGCGACATGTTTGTGCTTCATCAGCTCAATCAAGTCGCCGTTGGGGTTGTTCACAGAATTACTCCCAGATTTGGGTTGAGGCCATACAAATTGGAACTGACAAGTCATTCGTGGTCGCACGGCAGATTCTCTCTGGCTCGTCTTCCGGAGTGCTTCCCCTTTTGAGTCAAAAACAAATTTCCACGTTTCACTTTGGTATTCTTTTTGGGTCGAGAAATTGCCTGCTGTTCCTTGCGCTTCATGGATTTTAATTTTGCCTTAGTCGACAATTTAGCCTTTGTTGCGGCCGCAAGTTTACTTCCCCCTTTGTCACGTTGAAACATCGCTTATTGGTCTATTCAGGACGGCTTTGTTGTCGAAATCGAATTCCCCTAACACTCCTTATTGTCCGACCAAATTGGCGTTCATAAATTAAACCCTTGGAGTTTTAGCGCGCCAAAATAGCTGCTCAACAACTGTACGCGCACCAGTCCAGAGACGAGCAGATTCTTCTTCGCTTACAACAAAACCGGAACGGTGAAGCCATGGAAGCAGCCAAAGCTGATATCGAACGCTTTGTCCGCAAATACCCCGACAAGTGTGTAACACCTAACGGTCGAGTGAATGTCCGTCCTGTACGCAACATCGATTCCATCAACGTGTCATCAAACAACGAAAGTCTTCCAACTTTAACACCTTCGATGTGCAACGAAAAGCGAATCAACGACGAGAATCGACCCTTTCAAGCGCCTCACAACGCAAGCAGCAGCTTTGAGCTTATGAATTCTTCAATGGAGTCATTCATTCTGGGAGTTGCTGGGTCGGCTCACTCCTCTTCATCAACAACAACAAACAGATCGTCTAGCCGGCGCAGTCAACGTTATGAAATCTCTTCGACCACAGATGCTGACGATGATCTTTCTTCAACCGATGTTGGCTTTAGTCGAGCTTCCAACTACACGCCAGCAAAGATGGCCTCAGTCTCTTCACTTCCAATTGAGGTGATTTCAAACAACATTCAAATGCATCTATTAATTGTTTGTTTTTAGGAAAAGGCACCGGGACCAAGCAGTGAAATTCTAAAAACCGAAGACATTGTGTTGGATGATCCTGAAGACTTCTTTGACATGTATCAGCGCATCTCAAACCGCCGAATTGACTCGCAGCGTGGTGAATTGCCAGAAGAGCCATTATATGAGTCGGCCGATTTCGGCGCCGATCTTCTTTCGTCTGCAAGACTTGACAAGTATGGAAAGTCTAATGTATGAACTTGTAAATGAGATATGTTTTAAATACTGTGCATTTTAGGCGTTTGACACAACAGGCTCAACAAGCAGTGAGTTTTTAAAACAATTAACGCAACTTTATTAGTGTAATTAATGTTGTAACTTTGTTAATTAGAGGCGAGAGAACTTTGACAACTTTTTGATACAGTAGTTTGAGTGTTGATTTTAGGTCTTTTTCTCGTTTCACTTCAAGACAGGTGTTTTTGTCTGAAGTTTGACATTCACGCGTTCAACTCTTGAATGCAAACTCTGCTGCCGCACGCGATCTGTTATTTATGTGGGGAGCGAATTTGAAGAAGTTCGCAAATCTAATATTCACACCCTCTTGTTCTTTTTCACCTGCTGGGTGCGAGACCCGAGATTCGATTAATAAAATTTTATTTGAACTTGGTCTCCAAGAACGCCGCTCCACGCCAACTGTTCACATCACAAACGTTTGGCACTTTTCAATTTCGGAGAGAGCGCCAACGGCTCCTCAACTTTTATGAATTGTTCACTTGGGACTTCAGCGGGGATTTTGCAAAACTGCCTGATTATTTCTCACATTCCGCGAGCCGAACAAATTGAAACGGCAATAAGCACGAGGAGAACCCTTGTCACTCGTTGAAAGTGCAAAAAGCCCGAGCACGTTTTGTCTATGGTCTTTGAATGGCTCACAGAATGATGACATGCGGCACAATCTCAAGTTTTGGCCGTTTAGTGCTCTTGATTGCGTAACCATGTTTAAAAACCATTCCGCTTTTTGGATGTTTAGGAATTAGCATGGGCGCTAAGTGGATTTGAAGGTCGTCCGCACTTTCGACAACGTTCCCAGAACAATGGCGTCAAGTGAATTTAGCATCCGTCGAAAATGACCGCTTCTGGGACGTCGCGTGTTAGGTTGTAGTTGTGGGCACTGGTTTCGTGCTTCTTCTTTCCTTATCCTCTATAATTGTTTTTGGCAACTTTAGGTTGAATTCAAACAGTTTCTAGCGAGCGTGTGTGGGACGTTTGTTATGGAGGGGGAACGGCGTTTAAGCTAATCGAATTTAGCGTCCCATTAGTGTGTAGTTGTCCAAAATTGTCCAAATTTTCTCGCCTCACTTGCAACATAAGTTTTGGGATTTCCGGCTGTAGTTTTGTTTTGCTTTATTTGTGTTTGTGCTTTTACGTTCTATTTCAGAGCAATCAAAGAAATCACGACTCAGCGCACTGCCTCGAAACATCAGTCGTGGACTGCAGCGTGACTACAAAATAATGAAGAATGCACTGAAGAGCAGTCGCAAGTCCGTAAGTGGATCGCTGCAAAGGCAGTACAGCACAATGTCAGCGATGTCGGCAACTTCCAAGTCGTCAGCCACCAAATCGACCAACTCTGACATGCCTCCGCCTCAGCTTTGAAGATTTAATATGTTGCTGTTTTTACTTGTTTAATGTGCTATTTGACGTAACTTTTTATTTCGTTTATGTTCGATTGTGTAAATGTGCGCAGTAATCCTAAAAATACTTTTCGGGCAATAAATTCAATTCTACTAACATTTTTGCTTTTCTTGTGAATTTCACGCGCTCAACGAGGAAATTCGAATCGTTAGATCGATTTTCACATAGTTAAAATTATTATTGTATTTTGATGTTCGCCGTGCAGTTGGTGCAATTTTTGTGGAAATTTGCTTGGAAATTCAATATGCGGTTTATAATTTTCAATTGACGTACCTTTGTTGTGCTTTTGGTCGCTTCAGTGGAGTTGTTGGGCGCCAAAACACTTGAAATCCTCATTCGAGCCGTTACTTTTGTGGCGTGAAATTGGAGATCTCAAAAATTTCAATTGTTCAGGCCTCCAACCTCAAATGGTTTTAGACAATCCGGACGAAATTTTGGATCTCATTGTTTGCATCCAGGGCCGCCGAATGGAAGATCAACGAGCCAGCTTGATTTTGCCAGAAATCGAGGTTTCCGCGAATGGAAAGAAGAAAAAGTAGGTTCTTGCTAACAATTATCTATCTTTAAAATAAGTGGTCGAGACTTTAAAAGAAACACAGTGTTCAGTCATTAAAGCATCATGGGTTAAAACTTGGTTGTTCACAAGGAACAAAAAAGTAATAATCGAGTTAAACTTCTTTGTTGTCTATACAACAAAAGCTTTTTCTCAAACTCTAAAAACGCTCATCATCATTTTGCATTATCGCTTTCATAATCTTCGATTTCTCATTCTTCGCAATTCCCCAATGATATCATGTGTAACGCGTGATTTTGCAATTTTTGACGTACATCAAATGTTTGCGTCACAAACATGGAAAACCCAGTCAATTACCGAGTTAATCTGAGTTTGAAGACGAGTCAACGCTAGTTAGCCGGGGGCATTCAAGTAATCCCTCATATCATCATAATTAGACTCCATTCATTGGAATACGCACTGCCGAAGGTGAGCACGTCCACTCCAAATGTTTACGGGAATCTTGACTGTAAATGAGTTCCGTGTTTCATAGCGAGAAGGCCAATCAGTAGTCTAATTAAAAGCAAATTGCATGCAATTGTTTGAACATTGGAAATCGGTTAGTAAGTAGAAAGACTTGAGTTCATTTTTAGTTGTTTTAGTTTTGCGGAGGGCTGCTTGGTTGTTTGTGGAGTTCGATTTAAAAAGTCTGATTTGAACATTAAAAACGTCAATGCCGTAAATCATTTGACTTTACAAAAACAGTTTGCCCGTGATGTTAATACAACTTGTCAAGCTTCAATTTTGTATTCATCTATTTTCACTCTGTTTACGTTGTTCGCCGCCTGATATCGGCATCAAAACGTCCCCTTGCTCAAACTACAATCCATCCACATAAATACATACACAAATCAATTATTGGTCGTTTATTGAGGCGCGAATACATATTATTCGTTCGCTGATGTCAGTATTTTAGTCGTTTACCGCCTCCGAACTCGCAGTTTAAACGGTCATTTTGTTGAAAAACGACTGAAACACCTCTGCAACGGAAGTTTTGAACACCGGCTATTTAATTGGAAATTGCGTGTTCACAGACACTTTACGGAATGTATTGTCTCTACAGACGAGCTCAACAGCAAAGGTAAGTGGCGTGTATGGCCCACCTCTTAGGCTTCAAGGGTAGAATAGAAACGGATTACTCAGTAATCAAGGGGCGTGAACTAATCCTTCCCGGTGCACCCCCAACTCAAGTATATATGTTGTGGCAATTAGCAAAGTCTGCTTGTGTTAACGGCGAACATTGGTCATTTGGTTTGAAGAAAAAGGCCAACGTGTTCGACCAAAGTGTTCCGAAAACTATTTGTCTGATAGCGTGCTTCTAGTTTCAACTAGGCTTATTAACTAGACTGCTAATTTAAATAGCTATTGTTTACGCTGATTTCAAAATCCCCTAATCTATAATTAATTGACTCCAACTGCTTCTATTGTTTTCACGTCGGCTAAACATTTGCCTTACTTCTAATTAATCAACGGGATTGGTCTTAAATTGATCCGTCTCCTTGATACATCATTTTGCCTGTGCGTATTTGGAGTACAAATTTAAAAGACTCTCGGTTTGCTACTGAGAGCGCTAACGTCAAACGGCTACAATTACTTTTAAATTGGAGGTTGTGCTTGACACACACACCTAATTTCTGAATTACTATTATCAATTACTACGACCACTTTCAAAAATGCAGAACATTTCTCTATGCCCACGTCGCAATTCCACAATTTTTAGCGGCGGATTGGAGATTGAAGACCATGATCAACTGTACAACCTCATCATGACAAGACAAGCAGACCGATTGGATGATCAGCGCTCCGAACTAGGCGGAAGACCACGATCTTGTTCTGCCCTTCCCATGGAATTGCCAGACGATGTGACTGATTTAGTCATTGCAATGAATGCAGGGCGCTACGAAAGTCAACGAGCATGCTTGAAGGTAAAATTATCCTTAAAGTGCAAAGCTCACTTCATACATTTTCAGCCGCCATGCTCTTCGGACAGCCAACTAAATATGGGACAAGACGCCAATGACAATTCGCCAAAACGTTGTGTTTCATCAGCTGCCACCGTAAGCTTGAGCACAACAGGCACCACATCCGGTTAAATTCATTGTCGGCAAAGATAATTATTTATTCTGTACACAAAAACTGATCGTTCGAAAGCAGAACAGCTGTTTTAGTTGTTTAACAGTTTCTACTTATTACATGTTTTTTAAAGACGTCTTGCAGACTTTATCTAATCAACTTGTTTATTTAGCATTTACGGTTTTCTCGTTAACTAGATTCTTATATCTCCGCCTAAGTTTATTTAACAATGTATCTTTAAAGTTGTGGACATTACGCACGTGTGAACTTGCCTATTCTGTAGAGGAGAAAATGACGTGAATTAATGTGAACTAATGTGAACATTTCAATGTACAATTTTCTCGCTTCGTGATTGAGTGTGCTTTGTATTATATTGTGTGCGAATAAAGGAAGTACAGTTTGAAGGTGTTTGAATTTAAAAATGATGTAAATTGAAATGACCAACTTTGTTCTTTTTTGTTTGAGAATGACAACATTCTTTTCTGATTGATAAGCAATTTGCATTCGTTGACTGTGATTAGATGTGCAAAGTTTGCTGTTGAAAACAAATAAAAAGAGAACGGTAGAAGTGATCATCATTGAATAGGCATTCAATAAATCAATCAACTAAAGATGCGCTTTGTTATGTTTCTTTTGATCGTTTTTTGCATGTTTTCGTTTGTAAGTAAGCTTTATACAACTATGTTGTATTTGTTCAAATTATTGATTTTAGACGTCAAAGAAGTTTGTTGGCTGCGATCTGAAGTGCTCATTGTGTGGTTCGGAAGTGTGTGAAGTCGCAAGTTGTTGTAGGAAGTATGGTTATCCAGATGGTCAATGCACAAGTGATGGAATAGCTGATTGTTTTGACTAGTCAATATCATGCAGCAATAAACAGTTTATTCAAGCATTTTAGCACCACTTTTTCAATTATAGAAATGACGTCAAGAATTTAGACAACACGAGCACTCAGCGGTTCTTTCTTCTTGTTCATCTGATTGTTTTGTTTGACTTTTCATAAACGCGAAGATAGTTGATTAGCCAGTAAACATCTTTGAATGCCTCCGGATGCTTTTCCACAAAATCTCTACACGCCAAAGCTTTGGTCAAACACTGGAAAACCCACATGCTGTCTACCTAGAACAACAAAAGATTAAGTAAGCAGTTACAATCTTAAAATACCCATCCACCACAGAAGTTGATGTTCAAAATGATTCGTTGATCAACAAAATGTTCGTTGATTTTGCACGGTTTGGAGAAAAGAGCAACTGGAGCAGGCCACTTAGTAGGATTTGGTTGACCGGACTTAAAAGTGATATTGAAATGCTTAAGATTTCATAACTTACTGTAATGTCTGCCGGAACTTTGGCTCTCGGGAAGTGCCAAACTTGAATCAAATCTTCTGTCCATTCCAAAGCATAGACACCACCTCCTGCTTTATTGAATCCATCCCCATACGTATTTTCATTATCTGCTTCCACTGAACACCCTTTATTTGGAGGCTGCCAAGGAGCACGATCAAAGCAGTTGTCGGTCACGACGGAGCCCGTAAAATTCCCATAACGATTGATCTTACATCCATCTCCGGTGTGCATAGTAACAAAGTTACGTTTTTGAGTGCTCTCGCCTTCAATTATGTCCATTTCTCCATTGTTAGGCCAATCAGGTCCAACAAACCAGTACGCCGGCCAGGCTCCACACACGCTTGAAGGCATACGTTCTAAGTCCAAAATAAACAATCCCAATTGATAAGTTGATTTGCTTTCCAAACGGACACTATTTCGACCAACACTGGTTGCCTTGTTTTCGTGATCAACTCCTATGTAAAGTTTGCCGTTGTCCACTTTGTAGAGTCCAGTTTGTTGAGCTGTTTCTTGGTTAACATAATTTGCAAATCCGGTAGTATCGCTCTTTTCAATAAATGTAAAGTGATCGGCGAAGTTATTAGGCGTGAACTCGTCTTTGAGCACATAAGTAGAGCATGCAAAGCTTGGCAATAGAAGAAATAGAAAGTAGACAGTACAAAACTGAATCATGTCGACTAAAAGTGTTAATAGTTAATAGTTAGTTAATGCACGAAAACATGTGGCTGCAAACTAAGCGCGCTGTCCACTTTTATAAACAAAAACAGTGGCAAATAAATGGCTCCCACTCTTATCAGGTGCTTTTTTATAGATGGCAAGTGGAAAGGAGTCAAAGGCCTTGCGTTCGTGGAAATGCAAGTGACGATTATTTAACGCTGTTATAAATGATAAATCATGTGTTTTCTACAATTAATGATTCATTAAATTAATTAAATCTGTTTATTTACAAGAAGCAAGCAAAAACAAACAAAAACGCAACAAATAGAAATTGTTCACAAGATGAAATTGAATTGTTGTGTTCGGTTGAAGTTGCAACAACATCTGCTTTCATTTCTAAAAGTGCTTAAATTAACAGTTTCTTTTTTCAAACAAAACTTACTGTAAACTTTTAGTGAGTTAACTAGCCAATAAGATTCGGCGAATTCTTTGGGGTTTTCACGCACAAAAACTTCACATTTGTCGCCTTTATCTTTACAAAAGTCGTTCCAAGTTCGTCCTGCCCAATCTCCACAAAAAGTAATGTCAAAAACAATTTGGTGTTCTTTAAAATGCTCGGTAATATTGCACTTGCCAGTAAATTCAGCCAACGGTTTAGACCAAGAAGATGGATTTGGTTGACCGGACTTAAAAGTGTTTACAAGTGTTAAAAATGTTTAAAGCGTTTACAAGTTCTATAGCTTACTGTGATATCTGCTGGAATTGAGTTCCTTGGGAAATGCCAAATTTTGATTGCATCTGTTGTCCATTCTGTAGCGTAAACACCGCCGTTTGCCTTGTTGAAGTCGTCCCCGTAACTATCCGTTTGGTCAGTTGTAATCGAGCATCCTTGATTGGGAGACTGACCCGTGGCATTTACAAAGCAATTATAAGAGTTTATAGTGCCAGTGAAGTCTTCCGTCTTTTTAATTACACATCCATCTTTTGTGTGCAGTGTCATGGCATTTGTTTTTTGAGTGTTCACACCTTCAATTATTGATGTTAAAGATTGAACTTATCAACTTGCCTTCAACGATGTCAATTTCTCCGTTTGAAGGCCAGTTACTCCCGACTGTCCAAAAAGGCTGGCCAACTTCCGCAAATACTCCCTGGAATATGCTGCAAGTCCAAAATAAACAACCCCAAAGTGTAACGCGTTTTTGATTCCAACCGAATGCTATTTCGTCCACGACCCGTTGCTTGGTTGTCTTTATCAACACCAATGTAAACTTTGCCATTATTCACTTTGTAGAGATTTGAGCTTTCGGCCGTCTTCCTATCTATATAGTTCACGTACCCGTGTGTCGGATCATCTCCGGTTACAAAGTTAAATTGATCCGCAAACGTGTCTATTTTGTAATCATCTTGAACGACATAAGCGGCTTCAACAATAACGAGAAACGCGAAGAAAAAAGGACGCAACATCCTGAAAAGACAAGAAATTAATTAAATAAGAAAACTAAGGAGAATAAGCGTGATAATGTAAGTTGAGTGCAAACAAACACGAGTAAAAAGAACTACAAAGCTTTTTCAACTTGAGCGTTTCTTTAAATACAAAGCTTATCTAATACTTTGAATTCTTTACAAATTAAGCACATTATGCTTCCACATTTCGTCCTTTGTCTGGCAACTTATTCCTTTTATTATTTGCTTATCAAATCAATTAGCAACGTGCTATCGTCGTGGAACAAACGAGCTTTTGAGCCATAAATTTTAAACTCGTTAACTGCTTTGTTTTATCATAAGAATGCAAGTATTTGTTCTCATTGTTGGACCAACAAAGGATGAACTCTCGATCAGAGTTTGTTATAGAACTTGAACGGGAAGATACAAAGTCCAAAATGTGAACCTTGTAGGCGTGTTGTATGTGTATTAGAGTATTAGTTTAGTCACAAACAATGTTTTTAATAAATTAGTTTATTCAATTAACAACAAATCAAAAGGAGCCTTTCTTTGACAATGCTGCCGCTGAACAAGCAGAGTTTGTCCATCCGTAATTCTGATAATGATTGTGATACGTATTTGAGCGTCTTAAAAGCGTGGCAACTGTTTGTTGTCTAATCTGGATAGTTTTTGTAGGACGCCAGAAAAGAAGAGTTTGGTCGATATGACGGCACAATTAAGATCGTTGCCAGAGCATCAACAATCGGAGCCCATTCAATGACAAGAACCAACATCACAGCCGCATTTGGCATTGATTGTCCGAAAAGAGACAAAATAACTTGAAGCAGTACAGGCATTGAAAGTGAGAAGAACGGAACGGCTGCCTGTAATTAGATGTTATAAAAGTAAAGAATTCAAACAAGTACCTGAATGAACAACAACAACGACAATTGAGCATTCATTTCACGAGTTGTTCTCGACATGCTTTTATTACATCGACGGAGTTCATTTAAAATCTTGTAGGAGCAGATCATGACAATTAAATAGGAACCCATTAAAATGGAGCTGTTTGAAAGGAAGTGAGCAATAACGGCCGGATTGCTTTTGTCCAACACAGTAAAGACCGGTACGTCCATAGCGTAAAACGGATCTTGTTTCAACAATAAACTGAATCCTTTTTGCACTGAATCAAGCTCGTTGTATGAAAAGATGATTTGACCAGCTACGCAGTGACTAACAATTATCAAAATTGCAAACAAGAACATCAACGCCAAATGCTTTGTTGTGATCGTGGCTTTTCTGACAATTAGAAAGTATCGGTAAATGTACTGCAAAGGCAATACAACTACCGTAGACATCATGACAAACATGAAAAACATCCAAAGGGCGCAATTATACGGTTGACGGATGTGAGCAAAAACTCCGTCGAACATTAAGAATATGTTGCCACCCTTGCTATCAGCCATCTAAAAATAAAGAGTTAGTTACAGATTCTAACAATTAAAGCTTACCGGTTGCATAACGACACAACTGATGTTAAACACAAACGCCAAAACATTGTCAACAAACACCAAGTTCTTGAACACGTGGAATTGAGCCGGACTCTTGTACAGAATTGCGTAAAACAAGACAATTTGAAGTATAAACGCAAGTCCACCGACAGCCAAAGAATAATAAATGCGGTGTGCTCGGAAGAAGAGAGCAAATTCGGTTATAAAGTCCGTTGAGACAGTGAAGTTAAACAACTGATCCATCCTTCTGAAAAGTCTTTGTTTGACAACCTTCAAGTTAAGACGCGCAAATCACGTAAAAATTAAACAACTACGAAAACAATATTCTCTTGCCTTTTGGTCTTTCCGATTGAATTAGAAAAGTATAAATAGTCTGTTTGGCCTTATAAATCAGTTTAGGCAAAGAAGTTATGTTGCTAATTTAATATACTGTAATTTAATAAAGGTTCACGGACTTATAAGGTAAACATCAGCTGACACAAACAATCTGCCAAACTCCAGGCTTAAATTATAACAACATTTACGCATCTCCACAAAACTTCCCGCTTCTTTTAAAAATTCGCCAAAATTTAATTGAATTGCGTGCGCGGAATGATAAGCGCCGCACAAGATGAATATGTAATTTGAGATGTTCATCACAGCGAGTGTTTGCGCTTCTTAAGACCAAACATCCGTAGACGAATTAAATTTTTGCGTCTTAGCCAATGATAATAATAAATAAGCAGGGAACGGAGTTCGAAGAGCGTTTTAGGATAAACAAGAGCTTTTAGGCATTTTGCCAACACTTACAGTCAAACAGGCTTCAAAGTCTAATCGTACAAAAACAAACAATTCTAATCACAACGACGACATGCCAAAATTTTTAATTTCATCCTTTTTACTCGTTTTACTCATTTTAACTAGAAAAAGAAGCACACGTTTTCAATGTGACCCAAACGTGTGTTGGCCACCGAAGAACAAACAAAAATTGCAATTTTCTTGCGCACGCGTGGAGATTTCAACCGAAATGAAGAACATTATTGAATTAGTGGGCAAACGAATGCAGGAACAGTGGTTTTTGGGTACAAAAAGAAGCTGTGAAAAGACGTGCAAAATTGTATGCAACGGTTGTGCAGAAACTGATGTTTGTTTTCGGGGGATTTGCATATACGCAAAAATAAACAAAATGTCAGACTTTAAATGCCAACTGAGCGAGCAAGTAAGTTTGTAAGAAAATAAACTTAAACAAAAATGACTACGAACTGAATAAACTAATTTAAGCAAAATCATCAAATTTGACAATCAAACTTGTGAATACAAAAACATTAATTAACTTGAAAGTTTTGCAACCCTGAGATCAAAAATCAAACAGAGCAGATACGATATTTGAAAACAAACGTATTTGACGACATTTCTGCAAGAGATGGATTTAGAAAGTTGTATAAATGGACCCAAAAACAGTAATAAATACATTTCTGCGCCCAAATTAAAACGTAACATTTACACTGTACAAAAAGTAATCATTAATGTTTAGTAAAAACGGATGGATTAACAAACTTGCATCAACTTTTACTAAAATTACAATAGTTTAAACAGTCTATCAAAAATGCTGGAAACGAAAATAAATTCTAACCTAATTAGCACGGTTTATTCCTGTCACTCAAATATAACTTGTAATTTGTTTATGCCTGAGTGCTCAGTTTTGTCAATTATGGACGGAAATAAGAAGCTTTTGTTCTCTAAATTGGAGCATGGACACATTCAAAGAAGGCTCTGCGACATCTGCAGCATCTTTTGTCAAACACTAACTAAATTTGTGCAAAGATCAAAAGCATATAACGAGTTTTAATTTGTTTCTCAATACTCCAGCGTCTTTTATATCTTTTTGCAAAATTGTGCCTACAAATTCAACAAACCTCACAAAACAGTATCAAAGTTCTTTTATTTACAAACACCCGAAGCGTTGCAACAAATATGCAAAGATTGAATCAATTTTTATAGTTCTGAGTGTATTTATTTCAAGCTCCACAACATTTTCCATTTTTAGTCGCAAAAGGCCAAAAATAAACTATTTCATCGGCGCATTATCTTCATGTGAAAACTTGGACCGACAAATTGTTTGTTCGAGGCCAAAGACTTTCTGTTTGCAAGAATTGTTTTGTGTGTGAGAATTTGCAATAAGCACAAAAAATGTTCAAATGAGTGTTTGTTGCATGAGCTGAAATAAATATTCACTTCAAAAGTTAGTTTATCGCCTTATCAGCTCTGAATAACACGCTTTCTTATTTATCAAACAAAAAAGCACTTTTGATCAAAACACAATGCTCAACAGAGTTTTCTTTATTTTGTTTCTTATTTATTCAAATCATGCAAATGCTTTTGAACGTTTTAAACTTAAACATAAACGTTTGAGTTATGAAGAAATTCTAAGCAATCAACAAAGTAAACGCTTTTATCAACGTTCAATGCCGTGTGAGTTTAGAGCTTTCAAAATATTTAAAAATAACGTTATCATAAGAACCTTTCAGTTGACGACGTGACAATTGAAGTTGCAGTCGGTTCAACAGGTTTCTTTTAAATAGTGTGTATTGTGAACGTTAAGTAATTTAGAACAACGCATGCAATTACGTATTGAAACAGGCTCAAGTCAAACATGGCTTGTTGGATTAGGTTATCCAGGACACGCGACTAATAGATACGATCCAAAGTAAATAATGCAGATTTTATTTGACAACATATTCATTTTAGTAATTCCACACTTTCTCGTCGCATCAAAGATAACATTCAAGGACGCACTGGGTTGAGCACAATAAGTGGCCAACAATTTATTGATAAACTCTACTTTGTAATCACATTTAAACAAACAAGTTTCAAGCAAATACTTTCAACTCTCAATTTAGTTTCCAACTGATATTATCAACAAACATTTAACACATTAGATTGGATGAATTCCGAGCCAACTAACAATCCGGATTTAGATTTTGACGGAATTCTAGGGTAATTAAACATAAGAACTTTATTAATTCGGTACTCATAGACTTTATTGGACAGCAATTGATGATCCAAGCAAACCAAATGAAAATTCATCCCTAGTTCTTAACTGGCTTGGACATTTTGCTAACAAATACAAGATGTTTTCTATTTGGTTTGAACTGTAAACTTTTATAGTTGTAAAGATATTTAAATTGCCTTTTAGAGAAACATTTCCAAACAAGCCAATTCAACAATTGGTTGACATGACATACGGCGGGGTAGATTCTACTTGGAAATGCAGTCAAGATTTTAAATTCTTTGATCTCCACTTTATCGACTCTTCGAGTCCACTTGCTTTTAACGTTAACGGCTTTCATTTTGATGATTTTACATCGAGAAAACAGGCAAAAGGACTGCTGGACACTGGCGTTTCTGTTATTTACTTTCCCACAAATATAGTCAACGTTCTGGTTAGAAAATTGGATGCAGAATTTGATGAACGCATTCAATTATATGTGGTCGACTGCACAAAAGCTGCCACATTAAAAGATTGGATCTTTACAATTGAAGACAAAGATTACTTTTTAAACTCCACTCAATACATAATAGATATTCAAGCGCCGTCGAACAAATGTGTAGCAGCATTTGATGTTTCATATTACACAAAAATAGACTTCATATTCGGCCTGCCGATGCTACGTCCATATTGTTCCGGATATGATTTGGCACAAAATAAGGTGGGACTAGCAACGGCTATTCACGGATCATTAAGTTAAATTTATTTGTGTCATTTAAATAAATAAAGTTTATAAATTACAGGATAAATGCGTATTTAACTACCAAGATTCTAATTACAGGATAAATGCGTATTTAACTACCAAGGTTCAAGTATATACAGCTAGATCTAGATAAATAAACAGAAGAAACGTGTTCAACGTCTAATTAGTTCAAGATCGTTTAGATTATCCGTTGATTAAAGCACGAACTCTCGCGACGTCTTCGCGTGCTGCTTGATGGTTGCCAAGTCGTTGATGGATGTTTGAACGTCGAGAGTATAACAACCATGTGTTGGGACTAAGTGCAATGCACTTGGTTGTTGCTTCAAGTGCCACATTATAGCTAAACATGAAATTGTTTAACATTGTAAAAAAGAAACAAACTTTTCTGTTTCCCAAGCTAAATAGTACATCTGTTCCCATATAGAACGCAATTTATGCTGATCTTTCCGTCCATTTTCTTCGATTCGGCCTGCTCGTTGCAGCAGCTGAACCGCTTCTTCACGTAATCCATTAAAATCCATTCGCTGGCATGAATCAAGTACAGTGTCGACTATCTGATTCAACAAAGGCTGCAAGACAGTTTTGCAAGTAGCAAACGCTTCGGTTCTAAATTCAGAATAGATTGTCAACAATAATAGTTTAAAAGACTTACATATCGTACTCTGCATACAACTCAGATTCGGTGTTTCTCAAATTGGATTCAAGTTCGTGCACCTTTGTCAGCAACTCTTCAATTCGAGCTTGCGAAGTCCTAAACAAATAAAGTAGTTTCAAGTGCATTTTAAAAACATACGCTTGCTGTTCAGCATTACGTTGTGATTCATCCGAATTTGTTTGAAGTCTTTCGATGTTTTCAGCCAAAGCTCCAATTTGACATTCATAGCTAAAAACGTTTCATAATTAAGATCAAACAGATAAAGTTTTACTTGTTCTTTTGCTCTAAGAGCTGCTGTTCCAAATCGACAATTTTCTGAGTGAACACGGAAATTTCACGATTGTTTGCTTGAGTTGAACTGTGAGGCTGGTCCGCATCGGCTGGTGTGTCAGTACGAGGACGTTTGCGTAGATTACCAAGGCTGGAACCACCAACATCTCCGGCAAATTGGTTGATAACGGAATTCAAGCTGCCAACAAATTCGGTAGCCTTGCTTTCGTCGTTGGCAATCTTGTTTGTCAATTCCGCATTTTTAGTTTCGGCCGTGGAAAGTTTTTGTTTCAACTCGTCAATCTCATTGGTCAATGTTCCACGTTCAGCATCAAAGTCCAACTGTGCGTTGAACAAACCAGTCTGAATTTGAAAAGTTAATTCTTAATTGATGCGTGGAAACATACCAGGCGATCGTTTTCTCTGCGATAGTTCTCGACGTTCCCTTCCAGCTCCGTTATCATCGATTTGGACAGCTCTTCTTTGCGAAGAAAACTGTCCTTTTGTTCGTTAAGTGCACGAACTTGTTGACGTAAAGCCTCAATCTAGAAAGTATACTGTTCAGAGCAGTGTTTGAAGTACTTCATTACCTGGTTAGTTTGTGTATCGTCACTCATCGTGAAAGCAGATTTTAACTAGACAGACAGATATTCGTACGATATTCGTAAAATAAATTGTATCGGCACGCAGCGACAATTTGTGGCAAGCAGCTTTGATGTCGAAATGGTTATAAAAAGTCTTTGTGTAAGCGATGTTTTCATATCGACGTTCTTTGTCAGCTCATTTTTTGTTCGGCTATTCAAAAAGTCACTCTTGCGTTAATTACGTTGTTGTTTATTATTTTCCAGTAAATTTTGTGAGTCTAAAAGCATAGTTATTCAGCAGAGTAAGTTGTAGCTCTTATCCACTTAAAGATCTCTAGGACTTCTTTACGAAAATATTAAGATTATGAAATTTGATGACAATTATGCGGTTTACTTATTAAGTAGTTTCATAGAATTCTTTTCCTTGTTACTTAAAAGACGAGTTATTAAATTCTCTTGCCACATTTAACATTCAATAAACGGTTATCAGAATTTGAGTTTAACAATTAGTTCGATTAAAAGTGGCGTGGTTAGAGCTTTCAAACTCTGCAAAAAGCCGAGTTCACGTACCATTGGTGCTTTGTATGAGAGTTTTATAAAACTACGCGAGCTTTATATTCCCCTAATATTTTAAATCTTGTAAAGCCCAATAACCAGATTAAATTCCATGCGAAACTCACCGGTGCTTCAATGCAGACTCTTGATTTTCGCACGACTTTTGCAGAGTTTGAAAAATTCTAGGCCGTAGTGTTTGCTTTGCGGAGATTTTTTGCGTGACTAAAGTTCTTATTAATTTCTGTTTTTAAGATTTGCTACGAAATATGGAACCTAACAAGCGTCCTTTGCCCGATCAACTTCAGAATCTAATTGGCAATCTTGTGTCTCAGATCAAAGTGCCGGAGAAGGTGAAGAAGTTGTCTGAAACCGAACGACAAGCGAAGTTGCGAGCTTTTACTAAGGGATTGCATGAAAAATTGTCAAAAGATCCGCATGGAGTTCGTGCTTTCAAATTGAACATGCCGGAGTTGGCAAATGCATTCGAGGAGAAGCCGCACGATTACGGTTTGTTACTTATGTCATTCTTTTAAATATTCTACCATCCTTGTTTAGAGCACTTCCATCAGGTTTATGTTAAAGTCGAAACAGAGATGCGAAAAGGACAGGAGGCAGATGAAAACAGTTATGAAGGCCAGAAGTTCATCGAGAATCAGATTCGCATTCAAGCAATTGAAGCGCAGTACGAATATGCGGTAAGACTTATGAATTTAGCGCTTTAATGAGTATCATGCTCAGATGGAGCACATGCCCGAAGCTTTCATTCCAATTAATTTGTTGCACATTTTGTTGAAGATTAACGGTGTTGAGGTTCTTGCTATGATCGACAGTGGTGCGCAGTCTTCCATTATCTCTGCTGAATTGGCTAAACGGTGCAATGTTTACGATCACGTTGATGACCGCTTCTTCACTAAGGCTTCAGGAATTGGTGGAATCTCAAAAGTTAAAGGACGCATTCATGCTTGTAAGTCTTTATTCAAACTAACAGTATCATATTTAACTTAAATTTAGGCAAGATGCAAATTGGTCAGAACATGCTTACTGCTCCACTTGATGTTTTGGACGAACCTAGAGTTGAAATTTTGTTGGGCTTGAACTTCTTGCGCCCCAATTCCGCAGTTATTGATTTGAAGCGCAATGTTCTCACTATTGGAGACGTCGAAATTCCATTCTTGGGAGAAGCTGAGTTCAAGGCAGAGTTGAAACGTTTGAACATGAAGGGCATCGGTAAAGCTTTTGTAGATTCTGACGGAGGAATGGAAGCTAGCAAGTAAATCAAGGTCAAGATAAGTCTGTGTGAAAGGATTTCTGTTTGATTAGATTTTGTCAGTGTAATGGTTTCTCTGTCGAATGTTATTGTGTTGGTACTTGACATTTGACTTTCTGTGTCGTAGTGAGCATAAATTATTTATTGTTTGATCTGTTTTGCGTTTGTTCAATTTTCCAGAATTTTTTGTTCGCTTCAATTATGTTTATGTTGCGTTTGAATGTTTGTTTGTGGAAGTAAGTATAGTGGGTGCGAATGGTTTTGACTCGGCTACGTATGAAGTTGCGTCAAGTTGAAAGTTTGTGTGGATTTCGGTCTATGGTCTATTTTGAGTTGAAATGTGTGGGTTTTTGCTTACAACTTTTACAACGATGTGCGTAAATTTCATGGTCGACTGCAAATTAGTTTTTACGTTGTCATTTTCGAAATCGGTTTTCTACATCTAATTTATTATTGAGTTCCATATAATTGATGACTACATGAAAGTTTATTGTTTCTCAACACCTGTCTATTCAAGAAGCCAATCCGTGCAAACCTCGGGCAATTTAGGCTAATTTATCCAATTCAGGGCTCACTTAGGGATAATCGCTGTCAAATACATATTCTAATTGGGAATGCAACACAAACAATGGATTTTATGAGCCGAATGCCATCGATGTGCTACATTCATTTATGGCAAGGGGATTAGTCGGCAAAATTGTTTGGCTGTTCCGCGAATGCGTCGCATAATTAAATTTAATTAGTGCACATAATCATTGGAGTGTTGAAACGCTTGATTGCTTTAATTGCAACAAATAGATAGGTATGCAATTGTAAAGATTTCAAAAGATTAATCATCGAAGATTAGTGATTTGTCAAATTTAAAATGATCTCTGGGCATTCAGGATGATTGTTGAGTGGATTTAATAAAAGTGCAAACATAGACCCGGAATTGGTATTTTAGTTAAATATTTTCACGCAGTAAAATCGTATTTCTAAAAGCGCCTTCAGATCCATAAACAAATATTTTGGTCTCGTTTTGAAACTGATCCAATTTTATGCAATAAACCCAAAAGCTTGTCTTTAGATCTGCCAATAATTAGTACAAATTTATTGTAATCCAATGTAAGCTCGGATTTTTCGTTTCAAAACGGAAATGTCACCTTAGTCGCCAAAACAAAGTTTAATTAAAAACTATCCGATTATTCTACGTAATCCTATTTTAGGTTTAACTGTGCAGATCCTTAAATCGGCACAAAATTCCAATGAAAATCTTTGTTGTCTAACAAAAGCTGCTTAACTTAAGCCGAGCAATTGGTTGCATTTGATTAAGTTTATTTAGAAGACAATCTCTATCTTTAATTGTACCTACATTTTAACTGCTTATCCCTCCCGATACAAACTCTTTTTACATTTCCTACACTCTCCAGTCATTAGGTCAATCCGCTTTTCTTCATATTCCTTCCTTATTTGTCACTGATTTGTCTTACTTCCAATTTGGTGGAAAATTTCTTCCGGGTTCTTTAAACATCTTCCTTATTGTGCACGGAGATTTTGGCGGAACGTCGATGGATTTGACGTTGCTGTTATGAAACGTTTGATGCGATTTGTCTAAAATAGCAGAAAGTTTAGGACTTCCGCTTGGAGCTTAAAGATTGAAGAAGTCAGAGCGGATTTGACGACAAAATTTGCATCACTGATTGTGCTCTACGGTGGGGTTTTCTTCGCCGGATTAGTTAGATTAGTTAATTTGGGATTTTTGCGAGGCATCCCGGGTTCAATGGACGTAATCAATGAGATGAGAATAGTTTTCGGAGACTATTTTAGTGGTTGGACGATTGTCAAGAGATTATGTCGCCTGTTTGTGGGTTAATAGACGTGTTGATATAATAATGGATCTTTGTTTGTTTCCGGTGACGAGTTAATGTGCGTAATAATTGGATAAGAATAGTTTTGAAGACATTTTAGTTTACGGATGATGTTTAAAGGATCGTTGATTGCTTATTTCAAAACACGTAACAAACTTGCGCATCACACAACTAATAGCATCTCTAATAACATCTTTATTTAATTTAGTCATAGAATCGGTTGAGTTTCTTGTTTTTGATGACTGTTTACTGCGTAGAAACCTATTAATACTTCCAGCAAATCCCTATTTACTATTATGGTAGCAAACTCTAGTCAATTCTTGAACACGTTCATTTGGAGATTAGTTTGGCTGTCTGTTTGGTCGTTGATAGACGTAACAATTGCGTAAAAATAACCTTTGGTGGGTTATTCTTTGTTTATATTGGGACATTTGAATCGTTTTCGGAGATTACTATAAGTGTTGTTGAAATATCGTAAACGTAGATTGGGATTATAACAAATGTGATTGTTTTTGATGACTTCTGGACTTGAATTTGTTTCCGGTGACGGAGTTGATTACGTAGAGACTTTTGTTTATTGAATTCAATGCTTGTTTATTTGAACGAAACGTTTGGAGTTAATAACTTTTCTGTTCTAGTTGTTGTAAACCAAATTTTTCGACGATCTTCATAAAAATGATGCCATCCTTATCTGGCGCATTACACATATTCAAAAACTGGCGGCGGCCATTAAAGGATCAACATAATAAGTTCCGATAGGATTTCTATATACAAGGATTAAGTCGCCATCGCGCTTAAACTGTTTTTGGACAAGCTTATTTAGGTGAAATCATCTTTGGCATGAGCAATCTAAAGGAATTCTTGCAAACAGTGTTCTTTAAGTTTGAAACCTTCCCACGCACGAGTTTTTTAAATTCTAAAAAGAGCGCAAAGCTCACAGTATTCACCAAAGGAGATTTATTGTTAAAACTTGGCCGACGATTATCCGGCATTTTGTTTTCTAACCTTTTATTCTCCGTTTAGTTCGAAGATTTTTATTGGCTGATAATCTTCAATAAATCCGCACTAATTAGCCGACAAATACAGCAAATCCGGCCAAATTTGTTTGAGCAAAGTTTGTTGACATTTAAAGTGTGGAAAACAGGAAGCGCTGAGATTTTAGCTGTTTGTGTGTTCGATAGATCATGTGGTTTAAAATGACTCTGTTGCAAATTGAATGTGCATTTGAATAATAATAACAACAATTGATTTGAAGTTATTTTTGACAAATCAAAGCATCTTTTTGGAAGTTGACTGCTTGTGATCAACATTTAAAATGATTGAATTAAACAAATGAGTTATTCGCATTTGGCGTTTGTTTAATTTTCAAAGGCTCGCTGTCTGTTTACTGGTGTGTTTATCTTAAAATTCTATTTATTTGATTTCTATTAGTCATTTAAACGTTTTGTAAAAAACACGTCATTTTGAAGTGTGAAGTGCTTGTTCTTAAAAGATCACAAATCAAACCCACGCAACATTTCAATAAAATGTCTAAAATTTGCGTTTTCAAACTTTGATATGCCGTGTTTGAAGGCCAAAAACGTTTGTCCTTTTGTTGATTCACGTTTTATTTCCGCATTGGCGCCTCATTTCACTCATCCTCAACTTCTTATCACCCGTACATTAAAGACACCCATTAAGTGATAATGGAGCACAAAATGCTACGAAGCCAATAACTGTGATTATTTTGAGACTTCCGGCGCATCTCGTCACACGCTATCGCGCTCTACGTTTTGATTTTTGACGTTTTTTGGTTTCATGACATGTTTGTTTTGTTGACAAGTGTTTGTGTGTGGGTTGAAAAGATTGTTGAAACAAGCAGTGAACAATTGATAAAACGAGTCAGTAAAATTTACAATTTGAATGCTTTGCAAAAGTTTCTCATGAAGTATAACAAAACAATTCCCGTTGTCTGTTTCTTCGCCGAATTCGACTAAACATCCTCCGCTGTGTAGATCAAAGAGCACAAAAAGCACACAACGGTGAACTCAATCACAAAAACGTTTTTGCTCCATTTTACACTTCAAACTCTAAGCGAAGCATTACAACTTTACATTGTGTTGCAGAAAGTAGAAAGAATAATGTTTATTGTAAGTGTGAACGAAGAATGTCTAAATTTGCAGAAGGTTTTGTTTTGGCGTGTCTGACGTCGGTACATGTTTGTAAATTTAACCGCAAAGTTTACGTCAATTGAGCCGCTTGATTTGCAGTTGTTTGTCTGAAAGAGAACAAGAGCTTTGTTGATTGCGTCAGGTAGCATGGTTTTCGGAGTGTAAACTATATTGGGCGTTTTCGTTTTATAAGTTACGGTATACTTTTCTTGGAATAAGTTAAAGTTGTTAAAGTTGTTGTGAATGTTCACAATTTGATGACTTTAAAAGACGTTTTTCAAGCTGAACATGTTTAATTAAACAACTCCAAAAACAAGACTAAGCGCAAGATTATAATCTGGTTGTAGTTTATGCAACTTCATCGGTTTACCCGATTTACATATTTTCCTTGAGTTTTTTGTTGATCCACTTCCCTTTTCCGCCAAATTGTCGCAAGTCATCTGACCGCAGCTACCGCTTATCATTCCAGCGCTGATGCACAACAACATAACGACCTTGCAATTTGCACGTCCGCACATACAAGACTGATTCATCACCAAAACTTCTCCAGCACTCGTGACGACACTTCTGCTTTCATTCCTCACCATGGGGAAGCCTTGTTTGTGATCGAAAACGTAAAAATTGAAGGAACAAGTGATCAGCGCACGGACTTTGAACCGGTGTTTAAGTGCACAAGATAACAAAGTGGCGTTTTAGGCAGTAGAACAAATATTATTGAACACTACTAAACACTATTAAACATTGTGTGAGTCAAACAAACAAGAATAATTAACACTTTACATAGTTATCACTTGCATGGTTTTTAGTTAATTTTAAGGTTCCCTCATTGTTTGCCGGCAAAATCAGCAAAAAATGACTTTGAACTCTGATACTTTCTGTTCTTGTTGTCAGCCCACGTTGACTCATTCGCTTGATTGTTCCACTTTTGGCTGAACAAACATGCATAAAACCACCACCCAAGCAACAAAGACCGGAAACTATCTCCGGAACCAAACAGCTGTTCACCTAATTGGACAAAAGGTTGAATTAGTAAACTTATGACTTTGCAACCTTTCAAAAAGTACAGTAACGCTTGAACTTTATGAATCTAACAACTCAACTTGTTTCTGCTTTTCTGTTTTTTGATCGTTCTTGATCTTTTTGATTTTTGAGCGCTAAGCGATTATTTTTTCATTTCGTTACAAAACACATTGCTTAAAATGCAAAACAGTAGCTGCCGTTAAAGTTGGTTGTTTTAAACTACAAAATGCGTAGATTAAAAGGTGAAATGCTGACGTAGCATTACAGCGTGAGACAATTACGCAGAGTAAGTGAGCATTGGAAATTTTATTGACCGGTTTTGTCGGTCAATTGTTGAGTGCATGCTGTAAAGTTTTTGATAAATGGGAATTCGTGACGTAGAAACTTGGAATGCGAGCGTAAAGCGATTTATTTGATGCATGTAAAGTTGGTTTGTAAGTGTGAAAGTGATCGATTTTGGGTGCATGTTGTAAATGTTTGATAAATGATCAGATGTGACGCAAACACTTGCTGATTTCTGATCACAAACTAAAGGTCTTTGCATTTCCCTCAAATTTTAAAGGCATTTTCTATGTTCAACTCCGTTAAATTCATTCAATAACCTTTTAATCTCTCGCTTAGTCTGTATAGTTTGTGTTTACCACAACTGTTGCACGAGACTCATTTGTTTGAGATTCATCGGGCAATGTTCATTGAACACCTGAGATTGTCTGCCTTCACTATATTCCCATCTAAAACCATGGAGATTCAATAAGAATAGGCAAAGTGGTCTCTGGGCATTCAAGAGCTGTTTTTAGCCGTAATGACAGTATTCATGACGTTGCAGGAATAGTTTAACAACAAGTGGTTGATTTTGTGCATAAAAAAGTATAATGTTGCATATGCTTTTACAGTTTCAACCAATTATAAAACATCCAATTAACTTCCAAACAATTTCCGCACCCAACCTCCGCATGTTGTACTCATTCAAAAACAAACCGGAACTCTTCCAACCACACAAACTACAAAACTGCACCCACATGTTTGTTGTTGAAATCCGAGAAATTGCTAATAGGTGAGGGTGGAAGATTATCAGCAAAAAAAGATGGCTAAAACGGGCTACCTTCCAAAAATTGCCAAGCCGACGAGTGCCAAGAGCGGCTAGTAATCACTTGCTGTCCCCATTTCTTTAATTTATTGGCTAATCCACGCGGATCAAACAGTCTCGGTTCCTTTTGTGCCGATTATTTTTGGCCTCTCCATATTAATCCCCCACCCTCATATACAAGAATTCTCGAGGGCCGGATTTTGTGTTAAGTAGTGGGCACAATGCCAAAACTCCCAGTTAAAAGATTAAAGTGCACATGGAGTTTAAAAGAGGAAATGAATTGTGGGCACCTGAACAAAAAAGCAATTGATTAAGATTAAAACAAACAACTGAAACAATTAACTGAATAAACAAAAAACTCTTTTCGTTTTGTGTTCAAAGATCGGCCAGCTTTGTTTATTAGATTTACACTAAAATATGTGAGTTAACTTTCAAGTTGTTGTCTCTGTTTAGAATTTATTTTTCTAGTTTTCTGGTTTCCAACTATTTATGAAACCGATTTGATCTGAAAATACGCTTATAGTTCAAGTTGAGTCGATTATTGGCACAAACAAATTTCCCTGATTGCTTTTTAAAACGATTCGAACCTTCTTTTGTGCGGATTTACCGAATTCTCGTGCAATTCATCCGCTTTTTTCACTTTTACTTTTTGAGATTTTCCGTTTCTACTTAGCAAAAGAAGCTCGTTGGTGAACGAGCTTAATCGATAAACTGTTGTAGCAAGGAGGTTTTAATGGATTGAACAGATTTAACGAGGCAATAAAAGGAATGCAGCAATTACTATTGATTAATTTTACTGATAAGTTGTTTTTATTCAAGGTGGCAAGCGGATTTTAGATATTTTGTTGGGAGTTTAAAAAAGCTTTTGTTAAGTTTGTTTGGACAAGAATTTATTGGAGATCTACATGAAAGGCTTAGGCGTTTAAGCGCGGATTTTGTGGAGAACGTGAATTCTTGTACAAGCTTAACTTAATAGCAATTTGGTTAAGTAATTGTTATTTTCTAGCATCTTTATTAATGCCACACAATTTAGTAATTTTTGATTTTACGTATTTTGAAAAGTGCTTGCGGAAGGATTTTTGTAGATATCTTAATGTCCGAAGAGCAACAGTAAACGGTTTAGCAAAGATTACAGCAATATTGTAATTGACAGAGGAAGCAAATTTCGCAAATTCATGTGAGATTTGAGCGCGTGAACACAGTTTTACGTATTCTAAGGCGGATTTGAAGAGCTACGCAATTTTCCAATTAACTAAAAAGGCGTCCTTTAAAATCTGCACTATTTTGGCCAAAGTCCAAGTATTCAAGCAGAATGTTTAGTTGTTTGGTATCTTAAGTGGAGTACATAATTTCATAACAAGTTTTGTCGGTACTCGGATTGTTGTTTATTTTAAACTCGTCCCACACAAACACCTCCGCTTCTTTCCATCAATTTGATTGCCCTGTGAAATCTTCCAAAAGCATTTGCCATCACTTTTCATCATTCAGCTGACAAATAAAGATTCTCGAAAATCTTGTAAGTCCCCAGCAGTCAAATGTCCGCAAAAGCGGCTTAACGTTCTCGCCATTCAACTAAATATGGTTCTTAGTGTAGCCGAATCGGTCTCCATTAATCTCGGAGGATTTGAAGGTGGGGGATTAGTTTATAAAATTAGTTGTATGGCCCACGATTTCGGTTAATCTCATCAAATGATATTTATGGATAGGCGAAAAGGAAAGTAAACATAAAATCATAATCTTTGATCCGCCACCCCCGACAAGACGGTCTGGAATGCATCCGGATTCGTGGAAATTTAATTAGGCTATTTGAGTGTTTATTTATACAATCAATAATCTCCGGATGGAACAAATAACTGTAAACAGTAATTAGCAAGATTATACTATTAGAAGAGCGATTAACATTAAAGGGTTGTTTTGTTCAGTATGCAGAGTGTAAACAAGATTAAATTTTAATGGAATTTTTGAACGAAAAGATTAAAGTTTTAAAGGTGAAAGTTTATTGAGTTGTCAGAATAAATTTCGAATATCAAAGTGACGAGATTAAAAGTTCAAATACTTAATCAAAAGATTAAATAATGCAAGAACACAGAATTTGTAATAATGTGGTAACAAGATCAGCGTCTCATAAACAAAGAATTAATTAGTTTTTAAAGCTTACAGTCTGCAAATCATTCCAACAACGAGACACCTGAATAATAACAACAAACAAAGAGACGATATTAATAATTTATCTTTATAGTCTAAATTTGCAGTCACTTGGAATATTTAATGTGGAATGTCGACTAAAGTTTAAACTAACAAGTGTACTCAAATCAAATAAGCACTACAAATGCCGTTTCTTTATTAATTAACATTGAGGACATTCAAAAGCTCAAACATCCACCTTTTAAGTGACTATAAATAAACAAATAATTTAAATTTGCAACAAACTTGTGACCATTGACTCCGAACAACATTAATTTTTAACATAAGCAAACCTAATTAATTGTGCCCTGCCAAAAGTGCATATTTTACGTCAAATGGATTTAACTTTATATTTATTTTAAAACCCCTGCACAAATCCAAAACAATCTCCGCTGCAATCTGACATTTAATCCTATTAACTTAAATAGAAAAGCAAACACGTAAACAACTTATGCGATAGAACGAATTCTTTGAAATTAAACATCGCTACTTGTTACCTATAAGCGCATTTGACGCATTCTTTGACAAACAAACAACTTAAACACAATTAAGCAAATACGATATGAAGTAAGCATTTGATGCAATTAGAGTTTTCGACGATTTAATTAAAATAAAAGATTATCTTTATGCGACGTCAAATTAAGAATGCAGCAACGCAAAAATAAGCAATAATTGATTTTAAAGACAAAAGAATTAAAGAAGATTAGAAGTTTTGCAAAGTTTGTGCAGCGAGTGCTTACTTTTAAGAACAAAGATGTTATTTAGCTTTGTATTCAAGATGTTTTTAATACAACTTTATTCATGTAATCAAATGCCGAATACAATTATCACGAGTTCTACGTATTTAATTAGTCTGTAACTTGTATCGACAATTTTTTGCACTTTTGCTCCAAATGTTTTTAATATAACTTTGTCAGATCATCTGTTCAATAGTTTAAGTTGTTTTAATTACTTTTTGTTTACGAATTCAGCTGTAACAGTTTTAATCACTCACACTTTAAAACAACAGCCAATCTTTGTAGTCCCACGCACTTTTTATGCGAACTCCATTCATGAATGCTTCCAAATTGGCATAAACAAATGTTGCTGTACAGAAAAGTGTGTAGTTTTTGAGTGGCAAAACCACCTCTAGTTTGTGCGTTCCGGCTGTTTTCTAATGTCTGTTAATTGCCGGGTAAATGTGTGGATTGTAAGTGTTTCGGCGAGAACTTTGATTTCTGGAGTAATTAACGGATTTGTAAAGGTTATTGATTAAAATGCGTGGAAATTGAAAGAATTTACAAGAGAAGAACTTTGGTTAATAATTGAATCGATTTGTAACCGTTTTTAATGACAATGCATGGAGAAGCAATTATAAGCATAACAACTGGCAAATTCAAAAATCAATTTCCATACACAAATTCGCTCAATGATCACAGATTCTTTAAACGTCGAGTTTCCAAAAACATCTGCCCGACTAATTACTCTTTTTCATTTATCAATTAACCTACAATTCACATGCTCGCCGAACGTGCAAACGTGACTATTGACTGTTTGGTTTATTCCATAAATGCATTATGAATTCAATGAAAATTTGGCAAAAGAGGCGAAAACGTAGATGTTTCTTTGATTCTCCGCAATTGAATGTCCACCTCAATGATACATGTGAACTTATGAATGGCTAATAATTTACATTTCCAGTTGGTTGACCACATGCGGATTACTGTATTCAATTTTCATGTTGTGTCGTTTTCTGCAAATTCCGGGAAGCAATTGCCGACTATTTAGTTGTGAAACTTGTACTTTTGCTTCGGAAAGGATACTGTCGATTTAGCGAGTGCGGGGGTTTTGGACAATGTTTTGAAAGTGCTTTGTTTGTCCAAGAGTTTTGTAGTTGGAAGTATTTTTAGAGTTGTTTTTGTATTGCTTTGTTCGTTATAGGAATCACAGACAATCTTGACCGTTAAAATATACTTTTAATTTACGCTTCTAATTTACACTTTTAATTTTTGTGAAATTCCAGATGCTCCTGTCCCACTCGATGACCAACCATCTACTTCGAGAGGTGGTCCAAAGCCAGGAGAAGTTCAAGTAGACAATGAGAAACTTGCTCAACTCATTCAAATTGGAATCGATGCAAATAGAGCTTCCGACGCTTTACAGCGCTTCAACAACGACATCCAACAAGCAATGCAGAGCTTGTTTGACGAAGACGACAAAGCCAATTGATTTGAAAACAAATTAAATGCAATGTAAACTTGTACATATTAGAAAACTTTTAAATCTGACTTCTTCTACTTAGCAAACACTGCAACGTCTAATGATAATAATTTAACTAACACAGTCATTTTTGTTCTAGGTTCTTGCCATCTTGCAAATTCAAATCTGATTTTTAAACTAACAGTTCTGAAGATCCACTAAAACTTTTAACATTTTCTTTTACCGGAAACACAAATCCTAAACATTTTCAATGTTAAATCTCCACTAATTGTCCAAATCCAACAAACCCATCCGTCCGCCACATCCAAAAATAACTCTTTTAAATCCGAACTAACAAAGATCGAAAAATATGACCTTGGATTAAGTCCACTACTGTCCAATTGCCGCAAAAGCCAATAAAATAACACTTAAAGATTCCTAATTTGCAAGGACGATAAGCTATCGCTAATCTCCGTCCAATTAGGTTTAGGGTTGTTTCTAATGGCCGGCTCTAATGGATTTGTCATTTTGCAAGTGATATCAATTGGAAAACTTGTTGTTCACTATATCAAAACAGAACCGAAATAAACGGCTATAATTGAATTGCTTTGAATAATGAAAGTGTTACACAACTTACTAACAAACAATTTAAAACAGTCCCTTTGCATTTTCAATATTCAACAAGCATCGCTTTAACATTAAAATCCCATCATCGGTGGTCACTTTGAGGCGCATTGGAAGCCTCTTTTTTTTCCATAAACACCTTTCCGATAAAGCCCCTAAACTGGAACTTTCTCTCCCTCTCATTTTCTTGTACATGAGCTGTTTACAAACAAATCGCCTACGGTCTTCGAATCAAATCATCCAGTACGGTAATCTAAATAGAAAACCAACGATTAAGCCGACACTATCATCTTTGCAGGAAAATTTTCTCTTATTTTTTTGATCTCCGATTAGGTGATCACCAATTTGTTTGATAGCAATAAGTGGCATGTGACGGCCATGTGATAAAAGTTAGAACTTTGAATGTGCAGAGTTTTTAAACACTTACTTCAAGATCTTCAATGAATCATTTGAACGTTTATCCATTCCCTTCTCGATTATTCTCAAAATCACGCAACTCCTTAAAACATCAATAAACACCAAAACAACAATCCTGCACACAACAAAACAATCAATTAGAAACCATCGATTGATACGCAAAAGCGTGCACTTTAATCAAAACACCCAAAAGAGCCAACAAGTTGACGGAAAAAACAAATGCAAAAACCACCGTGAATGATCAAAATCAAGAGAACGCGCAATCAACGAAAATTGTTGATCAAGGAGCGCGAATAGACTAGAAATTTGACGAGCGGAAGCCAAGAATAGCCACAACGTGACTATTTTTGGAAACAATCGAAGAGCAAAAAAGTCAACGAACGAATTTTTTGCTTTTTGATTGTGACAATTTGTTATTTTTAGAAAGAATCTTTTTATAATTTCAAGCTTAAAGATTTGCTTCCGCGAAGCAACCTATGCCTACAAATTCAGCGTTCACAAATCATACGTTTCATGTTTACTGAACTTAATTGCTGATGACGTCCAATTTCAACATTTTTACGGGTCGTTCTTTAAACTTTCGGGTCGCGGAACTTGAGTGGAACTTGGAGTTTACCGAAAACTCTGTTTGTTTTAGATGACTTTTGAGTCGTTTAATAGAATTGGCTGAGTTTACCTGAGGTTTACCGGGGGTGTTTCTAAACATCTGAGCATTCGTATAATTTAATTGAAGGGAGAGAAGAAAGTGTAAGAACTGTCGGTTATATGATTATTTCGATGTTTGTTTTACTCATAACTATCTAAGCAATGATTATTGGTTTGTTGAGTTTTTGCAACAAACGGGTATTTAATTTATGCCGTAGGACCGTCTAGTCTCTTTAAGTTTTTACGTAATAGGAAACACCTTGGTTCGATTTGGCCTTATTTGATTAGGAGCATGTGGTTTGTTAATTTGTAAAGGTCACAATGGCTGCTCAAGCAATTTGCAATTGGTAATAATAGAACAGGCTCAATTTTCAGCCAATGACTAATTTTTAGCAACGTTAAAAATTAGTAATTGGTGCTTGCTTGACGCAAACGTTGTTACAATTAGACATTTAATATTGCGAATTGTAAGTGTAGATCAATAATTACTAATTTCTAAACTAACAACTTTGTTAATTTACAAGAAAGTTTTTAAGTCCACGTCACTTAGTTGGCCTCCAAACACAACTTTCCAACTACCTTCTCATCCGCTAGCAACAAATCAACAACATCTTGCCACCGGTTCTCTTCATAAACAAGCGCTTGCTGCTGGGAATTTTGCAGGAGCATAGGCGAAGCGGTGAGATCTTTGGTTTCCACGCTGGTCTCTTTGGGGGAAGCCCTCTGTTTATATTTGGGTGTTTTGTGCTCCGCTGTCAACAAAAACAAAAATATTTGGGCGCGCATGTGAGTTTTCTCCAAGTGTTTAACCGCTCACTTATGTTCTTCTTGACTGATGATCAATTATAATTGGCTCACATACTAAACTTCATCAAACTTTATCATTGTAATACATATTAAACAAACGCCGAATAAACATGTAATTTCTTTGGTTTATTCTCACAAAAGTCTCAAAGAACAAACACATTGGAACAAATAAAAATTTTTACAACAAACGATTATTATCTCAATTAATTAGTCCTAGGTGGGACATTTAATGGTCTGTACATTGGAAAAACACTGGGTCAGCAGTACAAGCTAACAAATGCATAAACACGGGGAAGTCTTAAATTACATTCAAATTTACAAATAATCAGCTCCTTTCTGCACGAACGCTTTTTAGATTGTTGCTTTGGAATTTTTTTGGTTTTTCGTTTTTTGCCTAATTTAAAGAACCCGCTCCTAAAACAAAACAACAATTCATTTATAAAAAGCACTTGATGACAAAAAGAAGGAAACCAAAGAAATGACACTTAACAATTGAGTGGACTAAAAATCTGCGGTGGAATATTGAGTGATGAGTGATGGAGAAAGAGTCAATTACTTACAATAAAGTTAAAGAGCATTGATTGAAAAATACAAATGGATTAATTAATGATTGTGGTCAAGCCACGGCGGCTGTCCGGCAAAGTTTCATGTAAACTTGAAGAAGGTGTCCGGGACCAGCTCACGCTTGAGTTAGCGTCGGAATTGTGAAAGTTGTTGAGCGCTGCCACAGTTGCAGCTTTTGCGCAAAGCCATGTTTTCGGCCTCAAGATCACGAACACGTTGCTTCAAAGAGTTAAGTTGCTTGTAGTGATCATTGTGCTCAGATTCCAAGAAAGTGGAGACGCTTCTCTTTTTCTTGCAATTGGTTCTTTGCCTTCTCTCTGGATCGGCGGACAGCGTCGTTGTTCTTGGCACGCTTCATGCGATATTGTGGAGTAACACGTTCGCATTCCGGCTTGATTCTGTACTTGCGAGGCTTAGCGCTTGGGGTCATAAGTGATCGATTGTGTCCACTGTAGTGACTGTCGTTGTCAGAAGTGGAGTCGAACTGAAATGAGTTGAATAAGACCTTGTCATTTAAATTGCTTTAATCAATAGATGTTTATTTCAAGGTGCATTCATTTGAACGAGATTTACAGTGTTTGTTGACTAAACACATGATCATTTTGATCACGCGGAGATTCCGTCATGCGCGAATCGAGGTCAGTCAATAATCATTCTCATGGTTATCCAATGATATCAACCATATGTGTAGGCTAATTTTAGCTGTAAAGAATCCGAAAAAGGCAATTTGCTAATCCGAAGATTAAGCCATTAGGCAGAAAATCTTTTTATGGTTTGCAGGTTTTGACGGAAGCGCTCGTGTAGGAGCTTTTATTTTGGTGTTTTTGTCGTAAAAGAACGTCAAATTGCGTGTTAAAAGAAGTGACTAGACATGAAATGCATGCACCTTGATTAGTTCCACTTTTCCTTAACCCTTTAACCAAACTTACATATTGATCATCGTGGCCCACCATGTCGCCGTATTGTTGCGGCTCTGCCTTGATCATTGTTTGCGGCAAGTACATGGACCCATTGTGGTTCTGTGGAGATTGAGATGAAGTTGGCAACAAAACGTTTTCAGCCAAGTCTCCGTTCATTTGCGGCTGGCCAAGTTGCTGAGGCAATTGAGGTCTCATTCTTGAAGCGTAAGTCTGGTTTGCGTTTACAACGTTGGACAGACGGCTAGTTGATGGCTGGTTTTGATTCTGTTGTTGGTGCAATTTGTTGATGGTCGAGTTGAGGAGACCAGATGCAGCTGGGTTCTGCGAATAGCGATCTTCTAAAAAAGGAACGTGAATAAAGTCAAACAGCATTTCGCAAGATTGGTTGAGTTTTGAGGCGCGTCTATCCTAATGTTTAAAGAAACTAACAAAACTAGGCAAAAAGTTTGTAAGTTTTAGCTTAGAAACAAAGTAGACAAAAAGCAACCTTTTAATAACTCTTCTACGGCCCACCAATCGTTCAAATACATTCACTTAAGGAAGGACACTGGAATTAATTCAGGCGACCTCAACTAAGGTTCGTGATGAAATTGAGTGAAGACTGAAGCCACCTCAAGCAATAAATAGACGCCCAGTCTATTTCGCAATCCTTTTCGCTGATCAACAGCGAAGGGTGGCTCCACAATAAAGAACAAAAAGGACGCACAATGCTCCGCCCATGCGAAAGAATTTCGCAATCTGCACGTTGACTACGCGTACTTTTTAGTGGAACTACGCCAAGACTGTTCGAGAAGCTGCCAGCCAAGCTGAACGGGGGCGCAAGCTGCGCACATGATTCATGCTTTGAATGATCACAGATCATCGATCAAAGAGCTACTGTTCCATAAGTGGTGTTTGTGTCTGAGGAGGAACCAGGAAGTCAATGAGTTATTTTTGGCCAAGGAATTTGAATAAAGAAGTACAAAACTTCTTTAAAGACTGCATTAAAGTTATGTTGAGAACATTAAAATGCTTCTCAAACAATCGTTGTTAAAACACTTTGAAGAGAAAAAGCTTTCGATTATCTTTGATTCGCTTTCAAATCAGTTTGTTTAAACCAAATCTGAAAATCCCTAAGCTTCAAAAGCTTCAACGAAAAACCTGAAGCAGACAAACAAGAAAAGACACGTGCTCTGCTTCACTGCCGAATGGAACTGAACGTGACCAGCAGTGTTTACTTGTTTTTGTTTATGTGCGGCGGATGAAGGAGAAAGCTTCGCGAAAAGTCGCCTTAGGGGCCGCCTCTTTTTTCGCTTTATCGCAAGCGTGCTTTTCGAGCCAATAATTCTTCAAAGAAAGAAGCTGGAAGTAAAATGCTTTTACGGTTAAAGTGATTTTTACAATTTATCTGAAGGGAAAATTGCGGCGGAAACTCTCCGCCGTTTTGACAAATTGTCACGTTTTCGCTCAATGTTACACACACTTGGAGGGAAACCCCCGATTGCGCGTCGGCGATCATAAAGCAAATCATCAAGATCATGTGATCAATTGTGATCAATTGTGATCAAAGGTTGCTAAAAACAACTCAAACAAGCTTTTAAGTAGGCGCTTCAAAACTCAATCAACTAGACAATTGTTTAAAGTTGGACTTACCTTGCATGAAACCATTCATCTCAGGATTGTACATGTTCTGATGATGCTGGTTCTCGTAGGCCATGTCGTTGTACTGAAATTGGAAGTGATTATTGCAAGTCAAGCAATTATTAAAACATACTTGCATAACCGAATACATGTAATCGTCGTTTTGTTGTTTCTCGTTTGGTTCAAACTGATCTGCACTGCCAGAAGGATAAAGACCACTTTGCTGAGAGTCGCTGTGGTGATCTGATTCGTCTTGTCCGATAAATTCAAATCTAAAGCAATAAAGGTTAGTTAAGTTAAAGAGTTGGCGAAGTGAAAGTTTTGCTTGACGTTAAAAGAATCTTGAAACATCAGGCAAATTCACAAAATCCGAGATCCAAATCCACTCACAGATCAAAGTCGTTGACTGCCCACGCCTGTAGATGATGCATAAGTATTAGAAAAAGTTGTGAGTTTGATCGGTCGCGAAACGGTCAAAGGAAAGGCTTCGAGGATAGACTTGGATTGGCTTAGTTGTGAATAGACTTAGCAATTAATAAGCGTATGAATAAGTATGGAGGTAAAGAGTTGATGACTCACACAAATGTGATTTTTCGCACACTCAAATCAAAAGCGACTGTCTCTTAGCGCGCTGCTTTGTTGAAATGAACGTGGACGCTGCTCGGAGTTCTCAATGAAAACGACTGAGCATGCACACATAGACCTTATATATTCGCAGAGGAAGAAAAAAGATCGTGCGAACGATGATGGGCGGAGCTAGCAGATGATAAAGGGAAAAACGCCCATTTCTCTGCTGCAGCCAAAGGGGTTCAGAGATTATACGCTGTTCTTGTTTGGAGTTTGTAGTCTCCGCCTATCGTGCTTTCAATTCAGCCGGACAGTGCGGAAATAGACAAGAAAATTTGCATAAGTCACGTGTGCGCGAAAAACACTAAAGATGGAATCAATAATGCAAAAGGCAAAAAGGAGCGCTGTCAAATCAAGAATTAGCCACAAAACTCTAGCACAGTCGAGCAATAAACAGCTCCCAAATAAACGGAAGGATGCCACCGGCGCCGCTTTAATGCAAAGACCACGCCCCAACTACAGGTATTTTCCACAGTGGACGGAAGTAGCGGATCACCGATGAGTTCCACGATGGCCAAGAAGTGGGCGTGTAGTAACCTTAAATAATTAAATCTTCGCGCTCTTCAATCGCCAACGCTTTTAAAATAGGATTTTAAACTGATTGGCTTTTGAATGAAAAGCTGGATCAAACGGATTTTAAAGGTGGTGGGATGTGCCTTTTGTTAGACCGCTTGAGCGGAACAAACAGGTTGAGTAAACACTAACTGGGCGGATTGTTTATGAACATTTGATGTTGGAAGTGAATTATGAGAGCAAAATTGTAATATCAAATTAAAGTCAATTAAAATGATCAGTCAACGCAACCTTTAACTGCTTCCTGCTTTCAAACAGTCACTTTTAAGCAGTGGTCTTCGATTTGTTGCATGCGTGCCTATTGATTGGTTTAACTATTGTATTGGCAATTGCGTGCTCTCAAATACAACTAGTTACATACAATGCCAATTAACAAGACTCAGAAGTTCGTAAACGGGTGGGTTTAGAGTACATCAATGTGACTGGGTGGTAAACATTCGTAGAATGTCTTTTCGGTTAATTTCCGGGTATTTTCAAGTTGTTTAGCCAAAACAGGTAAAGGTCACTTACATAAAGCTCAAATCTTTATGCTTTTCAACTCAAACATTCTTTTCAATTCTAACAACTTCAATGAAACTGCTCATTTTCTACAATCAAAAGACCAAGTTTCAATTCATGCGAAAAACTATTTCCCAACAAATAGACTATTATTTGGCTTGTTCGGAACTTCATACAGTATTCAAGAGCAATTTTTTGAATTTTTCGCTCCGGCAATTTTCGGCCAAAATTCAACAGCCTTTTTTGGCGCTGACTCATCGGGCCATTTGTCTTGTGTTCCGGTTCGGACAAGTGTAGGTGTTTCGGGAACAGTTTTGGCAGTTTTTGTTTGTTCCAGTTGCTAAGCAAACAATTTCGGTTTGCGAAACAATCGCAAAAAAGCAGAAATTGGGGGAGTTTGGGAATGCCTAATTAAGTGGACAAAGTTGTTGAATGGGAGAACAAAGAATGCAAAGTTTTGGAAAACTTTTTAATAAACAAAACAAAGTCCAGAAACTAAAATCACCACGCGCACAACCTTGATCACTGGGTCAATTCTGTGCGAATTCACCAAACTTCCCGCCAACTAGCATGGAAAACACAAAACAAGCAGGAAAAACACTGCTCGGAACCGGCCCACAAACAACCAGTAAGTAGCGGAATTCACGTGCCATTCCCAAATCAATAATCACTGCGTCGGTCAACGCGTAAACGTAAACATCGCCACGATGATGTCTAACGCCTTATTTGGCAGCACGTGGGCTGTGGGAACTGATCGGCAATGATAAGCAAAGAAAGGGAACAAAAGGTTAAACTGAAACTTCTACAGAACAAACATATTTGTTTGCTTCATAAAAGTCTAAAATGACCATTTAAACTAATTACCTCAAATGACACTCGCGAAGTCGAAATTCATTGAAAATAAAGACACTCAACTCAAAAAAGCGAAAGTCAAGAGCCAGCAGAGACAATAAAACTCAACCGAAGGTACCCCAAACGTGATGATAGTAAAAGTGGGTCGTCTACGTCGACAAAAACAGCCGTCCGCCACTTCACGCACAAACAAAAACAACCCCGATCATCGTGAAAAGACCGCCTACAATTAATTGGCGCGCAAACTCGAGACGTGTAACTCGAAAGTTTTGATTGGTCAACTAAATTAACTCATCTACTTGTGTACAAAGTAATCAGTTGATCTTTGCGGTCAACTTCCTATTCCATAAACTTCCGAATCCAAACTCCGTTTCACAAAAATGTTGGCCGCCTCTCACAACTCCAATACAAAAATACAAACAATTAAACATTGCGGAAATGACCAATCGAGGAAGCACAATTTTAGACCTCCGCTTTTACCCTAAATACATTTTACCTTGCTGTCTATTTGCTTTCTATTTGTATTATTGTCTATTTGTGCTCAAAGGAAGTGAACAACTGAAGACTAAAAGTTTCAAGCCCGTCGACCAAAAAACTCGGTAATTACGCAATGAACAGGCCTGTAATCAAGAATCAAACGATTCGCTGACAGTTCTTTCTCAATCATGCTAAATTGGTACTTTTGTACGCAGACATTCTATAAAAATAACCAAAATAGCAGCCGCAAAGAACAAACTTTGCGTGTTTGGTTATTGAAATTAAGCGAGCGGGTGGATACAAATCAAAGTTGAAGAAAAACACCGGTCCACAACGACGTGATTGCAAAATTTACTAATTGTATGAGCATTGAAGTCATTTAAAAATGCGTAAATCGCTTTCGATGCGAATTAAAAATTTGAAAAGAGCAAAAACTACAATTCGAATTGGCAACTAGTTAGAACGCAAGTTGTGTGCAAATCTGCTACTGTTTCAAAAACAGAAGCCCAATAACGCCTTGGCTTTCAAAACTGCTCAAAGCTGGCTCGGGACACGCCCTTCGTCGCGGATTAATTTTTATCGTTTAGCCGTTAATTTAATAAAAGTAGGTATTTGTTTGGGATTATTAGCGGTAAGAAGGCGGATTTGTTCAAAGACTCTGTCCCAAAAAGTACTCACAAATATAAATGATTAATTGAAATGGAAATGGAAAATCTGTAAGCAGTTTAAATGTAATGAAATCGACTCAACACGGTACAGGTTTTGAAACCTTCTTTTCAGCGCTTATCGTGCCGAAAGCTAATTGAAAGTGAATCAACAAACAAGTTCAAACCTTTAAAGCTTTAAAGCAGTTCAAAGGCTCTCAAGTAGACTTCGGAAACACCCAAACACGATAGCAAACAAAGGCAGACAACCCAAGAATACACGCTGTCGTTGAAACTAGTTTGGAAATATATATGGTGGTTGGCAAAGTACGGAGAAGCCGCTTAATCCCCAAACATTAATTACGTAGTGTTTGTTCTGACTAAATGAGGGTGGATTATGTTTAATGTGACGCAAAATTCGTCACGGCCTGGCTTCCAACAGGAAACGTTAAAGATGTTTGATGACGACATGCGTGATAACAGTGCTAAGTACACTCTGGTCTTCGGTTTGCTGATTGCGGGGTGAGAGTGATTGCAAGAACAGAATTGTGGGTTAAGATCGAAAAAAGGGTGTGGAGCTAGTTTCTTGAAAGTATTAGGCTCGATAACGCAACAGCCTTAATACTTCCAGAAACTGTTTTTTAAAGGTTCATGATCCAAACCCACTCATGTACGCAACTTTGACCTGGAATCATCATCGATATCATAGAACTTCACAGAACTTAACCGTGACTAAGTTCTCACTCGATCTGATCAAAAACTACACATTAACTAACCAACCATATAGCCAATTTAAAGCCGGAACCACTGCAACAAAACGAAGTGACGCGGCAGCAAAGGTCATCAATAAACGATAAATGTCAAAATTTCGGACAATCGCCCACCGGACATAATTCAATAATTCTGGAGAGAGTCTGTTTGTTCCGCCACGTGTATTCGAATGGAGTCGTGACGTCCAAACAATGGCCAATTATTGGGAAAAGGGTAAACAAATCGTAAAAGCAGTGAAAAGACAAATTTAGCCGAAATGTTTACCTAACGCACGCCAAATGGCTATATTCAATTAACGAAGTGGACAATAAGCAAATTTAAATGTGTTTTGGTAACAAACTAAAGACGTCGAGTTCTTTGCACCGACAAATTGTACTGCTTCGTCTTAAATTGCGTTTGAAGTGATCTAGGTTTGTCTGTTAATCACGTTTTTGCTTTTGCTAATGCAATTAGCCCTGTTATTTAATAGCAAAATTGTAGGCAGTGAAAGTTTTGAGCTGTAACACACATGAGCATGCTGTGAATTGATCGAGACAGAAAGTGCATTTGAACTGACAATTCGAATGCTCTGAGTCAACTTAGCAGTTTGATAACAGGAAACAACATCAAAGGTTCAACCGTTTTGATCCAGAACTTTTAATCGCACCGTATCCCAGAAACCACGCAAAAAGCAACATAGATCAATGGTTTGGATGAGAACGCATAGGAAATTGTATGCAAATCTACATAATTGATTGCAAAGCGGAAGGTAACAAAATAAACTCAAAAGTGGAGGCGCGCCTAACAAACCGTAAAATGCAATAAAATATTTGGAATTTTTGTCGGATGGAAGTTGTTCAACAGTAAATCAATTAGTGCTAACTTTTGGCAGCAACACGCAAAAAGTAGTTTTGGCCTATGAGTGCGAAACATACTGTAAGTTCGTTGAAAGAGTTTGCATTTTAATTAATCGAAATCCTTTGAAGGCTGTTTTTAGTGTCCAAATAGCAAGTAGCTCAGCAGTTCAGTAAAGTTTCCACTTCCATCCGATAAAGCACCAAATCTATTTTGGTCATAACTCCCACATGCTCAGTTCGTTGACTAATCCGCCCAGATGGCAAAATGCCAACTGTGAATTGCTTGCTGACCAAACAGCTCCAAAAAAGAAGACCATAAATCGCCATACACCCTCATCCACCTTCTTCAACTACAAATCACTAGTAAACAATCCACTATTGCATGTTTGTCAAGGAAGGTGGCGTGCCATGCAAATTCGCTGAGACGAAGAGCGACACGCTATTTCAATTAACCGCTTTAAATCGAATTAGTGGAATGTTTTTGGTATTTCCGTCAACTCACGAACGGAAAGGTCAACCGAGGAAGGGTTTCCATGAGTAAGTCCAAGAAGCCAAACGCTTCGAACAACAACAATCTTTCCATATCAAACGTTTGCTTTCAGGTTGTTTTAATGCAAAAAGCAGACTGCTTTGTTTGACATGGAACGATTTTTGTTGCATAAACTTTTAATTAATAAGGAAGTGCATTTTTGAGGTTATAAATGACTAATTGTATCTAAAGGGATTAGTCTACTCCGTCGGAATGACCGAATTTCCCAAAATTAATTAAAATAATAGAATTAATTAGTGTTGCGTAAACAGGCGTGATTAATTTATTTAAACCCAAAACCAAGTTATCCAAAGCTTTGTAGTCAAAGTGCAAACAATCGAGCGGGAAAGTTTTAGCAGACAAAAAGAAGTCTGCTTATCACAATGAACACTTTTCACAAAATGAAAACACTTATTATTGATGGAAATGGCAACTCATAACAGTTGTCTAAACGGAGAACGTAAAGTTCATTCAACTTTCGTGACCGGCCAATTAAAACAAAACCAAAGATCTGCGAACGGCTGCAAAATCTCTCAAAAAACGTCCCCCCCCCCCCCCCCCGCGCCGCGGCCCGCGCCCCCCCCTCTCCTCGCCGCCCTCCCCTGTCTGTTGCCCCCCCCCCTCTGGCTGTGGCCCTCTTTGTTTGCTGGCTAACCCCCCAACCCCTCTCGTGGTTTGTGGTTTATTCCCCCCTCCGTCGCTTAAGGTCAACGTCCAAGTGCCCCCGGTCCCCTCGGCTACTTCCTACTTGGCCTCTTCTAAGGTTTACTCTTGCTCCATCTATCCACTGTGCTTTCGCCTTCTCCCTTTTTTCCTCTTCTCCTTGGCAATTGGGATCCACCCTGTATCTACATTTTGAAAAGCATCGTTTGGCATTTTTGTTTGGCAAAAGGACAAAGAGCATCGCTGTTCTAGCGTATTTGTATGTATCCATGCAAATTTTCATCAAAACAGGTGTTTATTATCAGATTGTATTCAAATTGTTTAATGGCCACGTGCGCTCTTTGATTTGAATGTCATGATTAGCTGACGACGATGTAAAAGTGCGTACAATAAGGAAGCGGAAGCAAAAGTTTAGGTCGGCTGAAAAAGCGGGAAGCAAATTTGAGCTTTGTGTTTAATTTGGGCACTAATAAATTCCAGTGGGAAGTTTTTGGAGGAGACAAAGAACATGGTCAAGTTAGATGTAAGTGGTCATTTGAACGGACATCAAATGTGAGTTTATTGCTAATCGAACGAATTGTTTTTGATTTGTTTATAAAGTGCTGTTTTCTCACAAATTGATTTCCATAAGCAAAGAATCGACAACGTCAGAAATATTCGTTCTCATCATAAACAACCTACGAAATTGACGGCAATCGGTGATATTCCCACAAAGAGCGCATCACGTTAAACAAATTTTGTAATAAAATCACGAAAAATTGTGTCATGCCATCCCTTCGGTAATAGCCTATATTGGCCGACGGAGGAAACAATGAGCATCACACTGACTCATTTTTAAAATGGTAAATGCGCGCTTACGTAGTTGACTTTTCAATTGGCCTGGTTTCAATGAATCACGAGGGCGGTGTAATTCGGTGTCCAAAAGGCGAAGGTGAAAAACAAAAAACAAAGTCGAAGAAATGAATCAAAACGCCCTGTGAATCAATTCACTGATTGTTGCTTTTTGTGGATTTCCGTCATCGTGGCGGCCTTTAAAACGGAAAGTGAATCAGCCCAACAGGATGAACGGCGCAATGAATGACCGTTACAAATGCGGGAAAACAGAAGTCAGCGGCTGGAATTTGTTGAGTCATTTGAAGAGCATTATCGCATATGATGTATGTGGTCAGCAACTTTAAAGTTTGCACAAATCCCAGACAAATAAAATCACCAATTTTGATAAGAGAGTCAAAAGTTGCTCTTCGCAAATATTTCGCAATAACATTTGTTTGCGTTGTGCTAATGCGACGTGTCTCTTTAAAAACCGTATATGATGCAAAAAACTGTGACTTTAAATCAGTAAACTCATTATTTTCTCAAAACACTATTCCGGAGTTCATAACTCGAAACATTGTTTTGGCAATCTCCCAAGAATCCTAAATCCAGAAAAATCACCCACAAGACCTCAACAATCGAGACGCACCTCCAAAAGTGCGCGTCACATAATAATAATACGTCATATTTGGAGTAGCGTGGAAAGGACGCAATCACCTCAGTACACACGATGACTCACTCCGCGCAGTCTTTTTCTCTTCAAAGAACTCGATACTCGCAAAAACAAACAAAAACAAAATGAGCAGTGTGAAAGCAACAAGTTGAAATGACTAGTTGAGTTGGTGGTTGGTGGGATGTTTGAAACGAGCTGTTAGGTTGGTTGACGCTTGTGTGTGGGAAACATGGAATTTGATTTATTTGCGAGGAGGCATCGAAAAGGTCAAATTTGATGCTTTACGAGCTTTGTGGGTTTGAGTTGTTTTAAACAAGCTGAAGGCGTTAAAAGCCTCGCAACTAACTGAAAGAACTGAAAGCAACCAAAAGTAATCGCAAATCACCTAAAGGCAAATGACTCATCACCGGCATCTAACCAATAGACATCTAATTTGGTGACCACAATTTGTGAACCTGATCCAATTTTAGCGGATGTTGACTATACGAACAGAGGGCGCTAACGGAAGCTTCTCTGCGCGCACAAACAAATCATATAAAGAAGCCCACTCATCACGCTGGCAATACGGTATTAATGAATGTGGAAAACACTCCCATTTAAAAGTTTGCTTGAAATTAATAACAAGTAACTTTTACAAAGCATTTAAAACTAATCAAGAGAATCCAAAGATTGCTTGCAATTTAAATCCCAATATAAAAAGCTAATTCAATTCTCTCTCGAAATTAAGTGTTTTTTAAATCCACCCTCATTTTCTGAAAAACCGTCTCCTCATTCCAATTTAGTTTAACCTTTTTGCGGCCACCGTACAAACTCCCCCACTCTCGAGCAAATTTTGCACACTATTCAAAAAATTATTCCGTTTAATTGGGGGTGTTGCGTGTGGCGCGTATAAACAAACCACTGAAATGGCGTCATTTCTGCCATTTTTGTGGCCTACATAATTTTTAAAACGTGACTACAGGATGACCTAAACTTATTCGCCTACGTTGTTAATGGCGTCTAAAGAGTCTAATCTAAGTAAGGGCTCATCCGAAATATCCGCAACGCACAAAATGACTCGCCAAAAATAAACAAACAAATATTTACCAGACCGAAAATACCTGCACAGCAACACAGATTTTGTATACAAGAGAGGACACAAATTAAAGTTCAATAGTTTAGGCCAACAATATTTACTTTTTCATCGGCCGACGATTAAAGTTGAGAATCTTTAATTGTTTCGAGAAAGAGAACTTGAAACTAATGTATTCAATTGAAAATTAAAGGCGACGAGACACCTGTTTTGTGTTTTTGTGGATCACGGGACGGCAGTTAAACAAATCTGCAACTGGAAAGTGAAAGCTGACACGGGTCAGACTTCTGAAGGCTCAATCAATTAGCGTCGAACGCTATTGGGCATTAAACTCTTAAAACCTTGTTTGCTACAATACAAAACGAAAGGCTTTAAAGTTTTAAGCTTTGTGCTACAAGACATTTCCTATTGGACGCAAGTGCGTAAAAGCAAAGCACATTTTACTCAAAATTATAATCTCGAGTAATTACGGCTTTGGCGAGTGGAATCAAAAGTAAAGTTGCCAATTTTGGAAAGAAACTCCGACAGTGATGCGACTTACAAAGAAGTGTTAGAGTTTTTAAGAGTTTAAGAAAAAATTGCTATTTGCTTTAATTGTTTAGGCTTGCGTCAATTATGTTTACAGTTAAATGTTCTTTTCTTCTAACAACTACAAAAATGATTGTTGAATGTCATTTGAAAATATCAAGTACAAACGTAATATCAATTTTAATATTTAAATTAGAAAGCAATCACGTCAAGTAAGAATCAAACGTTTTGCGTGATTTTGTGTCTAAAAATAAGATTGTACAAAATTCAGAAGTTTAATGCGACTAAAGCTAATTGCATCAGGTGAAAAGTTTGAGCACATTTCACATTCTGCGTGATTTTATGTCCAAAAGTAGCAATTTAACGTTTGTTTTAAAACGTCAAATACAAGCATTTAAAATAGAAGTCGTAGTTTTAATATCCGAAAATAGCTTGCAAAAGCAACCCTATAACGTCAATTAAAATGTGCCTTTCGTAAGCGATTAGGTCAATTGGCTACAGTACTCACTCTTTGCTTCTCGCATCATCGTCACACACAACAAATGCTGGCGTCATTTGTTCTCGTGTCTTCCATCAAAAGACGCAAAAAAGACCCCTGAGGAGAGGAACAATTTCGAAAAACGTTTATGGAAATGGTACTTCTGCAAAACTTTCTTCAAAAACAAGATGATCAAATTGCAAACAGATTTTCCAACTAATTGAGGGTGTTAAGTGGGTGGTTGAAACGGATAGTCTAGTGAGTTTGGAAAGACTTGGATCAAGAGATTATGGTAAGTTTTTGAAACAATTTGAACAGACTTTACAAATGCTTTAAAATGAATACTGTAAGTTTCAATCAAAATTTCGCAAAACTGTAAACAAGTTTTTCATACCATAACCCGTCGATCACTTTCGTCAAATTGATCCAAACCAAACACCAACCCCCTCAACCGGTGACAGTAACCTTCAGACAAGATCACACACTCACGAACAACTGCCCTCAGTATAGAAACGACCCGAAAACCCGGAGGACGTCAAAATTTGCGTCACAAACACGAAAGGACAGGCGTCTATTCGGAAACAATGCCAAATTAAAACAAAAAGGAACGCGAGAAAAGTGCAAAAGAATTGAAGGTGTTTAAATTTTTCAAATTTTCTCTATGCGCGCGATTGTTTTCATCAAAAATGTCGAGTCTCTTTGTTTCAAGCTTGAGACATTACAAAATGCCATATTTTAAATGTAAGAAACATGTTTAATTGTGGATGTAATTGTGGGTGAAAGTTCGTGTAGTTGTGTGGCCCACGAGGTTCCCAAAAGAGCATTTTAAGGTGGGAAAGGCTTTGTTTTAGAGAAGAGTGGGTTTGTGAAAGTTTGTAAACTGTTGAATTCCGAGAAGTTTGTTAAACAAGTAGATCTTTGAAATCAAAGTAAGTTTCAAACAACTTTAAATTAACAAAATCAAAGTCACTTTGCACTCAAAGCTCTCTATTTCAAAAAGCACCGTTTCCTCATTAATCCGCATGCTATTTTTGGCTTCCATGTCACTATTTTCGGCCATTTGTATTCTAATTGCGTGCTTCCCCAATTTGTGAACAAAACGATGGGCATTTTCTACGGAACAGCCAACGATGACGTCCAAGGAAGATGTGTTTCATCAATGGTGCACGCGAAACAAATAAATAATTACAATGCAATGGCCTCTGCGCAGTTGAACAGGCTAAATTTGGCTTATTTGCGATTAAAATAGCTTCTTGTTTGGTGGTCAGTGGAATGTAAAATTGTTTGGACATAAAATAGTGAATAGAAGCTACCATAACCTTCTTTCAAACATTGCCAAAGATCTCAAGAACTTTCAACATCCAGACACTTACAGTATACTCGCGGGAATGTACGCAACAAAACTCAATCAATTATTGAGATAAACAGCGAGCAATTTCACAAAGAGACCGAAAACCGAGTGAGTACGTTGAAATGTGCGTCACAGGCATTCGGCGGCACATGTTTCTAGTACGATGCCACTATTTTTGGCCCAATGGAAGGGGAAGCGGAGAAAATGCAAAAAAGAATTTGCAGAAAAGAAAAGACTGGACATGGGTGATTCATTGTTTTACGTCATTTTGCCAGTTACAAAATGGCCTAAACTTCTTCCAGGGATTTCGAGGATGCAATAAACGTAACAATTGGTTTTTGATTTGTTTGCGTAGATGCGAAGTCAAAAAACTGGGAAAGGCTGTTTCCAAACTGTCCAAAAATACTCTCAAAATTCAAACACTTACTTGCTTTACCGTACCGATCACAAGCGCAAAAGTCAAGAACTAATTACGGAATTTTCACCTGTTTCCTTTTACGCACTCAACTTAATCCCATACAGTAGGACACAAAATTTCTCAAGCCGAAATGCTTGTTGAGAAATGGTCATTTAGTTGTGTACAAAATTCTATGAATAGTCAAAAGTGGCCATCAACGTCATCGGTGTGGATAAATCTAATTTGCTACTGTAAAACCCGAAAAGCCCAAGAAGTCAAACAAACAGAAAACATTGTGTCGGAATTGAATTAGAAGAAGCGGGCAACGATGCGAGAAAAACAAATTAAACATAAAACAAAGACGTCAAAGAAGATAAAGTTTACAGTAGTCTCAAGTTAAACAACTACCATATTGTTTCTGCGAAAGCCTTTCCTTTTCTCGTTCGATGATTTTACGTCAGCTTCGCTTCCTTAACGCGCTATCTTGGCACTCTATCTAGAACATGGTTACGTAACAGGAAAAGCACGCATTTCGGATATCAAATTACGGCACAATTTAAATCGAATGCGAAACGAGCGAGGTAGTTTGTTGTTTGATTATGTAAGGTAACCATTGCAATTTCCAAAGGTTAATTTGATCAGCATAAATAAAGTTGTAAACTCAGTACAGACTTTAAGTGTTTAAAAGCAACAAAGATTGAGCAAAACGCGTTTTTATTTAAGTCTCAGGTGTCTAAATGCGCACTCAACAGCAAATAAAAGCGATGAGCAAGAGTGATGACGCAGTTGAAATTTTAGCCATCATGATCTAGTGATTTGTTTATATTAAAAAGAGTGTATGCACGGAATAGAAGCTGACGTAGATCACCGCGCCGTTTGACGACAACAGCCAATTATCAAAAAGTTTTCAAGTGTGATAAGCTTTTTGGGTCCTTTGTATTGTTTAAATGAAAAGAAGCGAATGACATTTTGATAGCTGGCATGAAGTCTTTATGTTTCAAATTGATCTAAACATTCAACCTACCTCGAAGTTCGATTGCTGTGAGTCCTCATTCTGGTAGCCTTGTTGTGGCGGCTGGCAATTTTGCAGAGTTTCGAATTGGGGAGATCCTTGCTGGGAGTCACCGTCTAGTTGGCCGAGCATAGGGGTTTGAGAGGAACTTTGTGAGTTGTTACCCGAAGTTGGATAGCGCGAATCCATGTTGGCCGCTTCACGATCTGGTAAAAAGGGTTCGCTCTCTGTCAATAAATATTTTTCGAAAATTCGCTCTGGAATTAAAGCCATTTTAGTCAGTGTGTTCGGTGTTGCTTGTTGGACGCGGTTGATCACGAACGCGTTTCACTCAAATTGCTTCTCGTCTTTTGGGACAATCAGCAAAGGAGCCAACCAGGAATCTGCGATGATTCCACACGAACACGAAAAATAAAGGGACGGGGTTAATTAGCAAGGGTTTAAAAATTCGACGACGATCTCTCAGTATTCCAACAACTGGAATACTTTGTTGACAACTACGGATGAGGAGGACACACGAAAAGTAATATAGACGCTTTTCGATGAATATAGAAAATAAGTAGTGACTAGTGGATATAGTAGATAGATAGTTAATTAGTTTAGCTTTCAGAATAATCAGCGATTAAATTGACGATTAAGTTGGTGTTATTTAGTTAGTTATCTGCAATATGTCGATGGATGATGCAATCTAAATAACAAGAATATTCACAAATTCTGTTTGAAAAACAAACCTCAACGTCCGTGCCTGCAATTATCGATTGGCTGCAAAGCTTCTTCAGTCACGCGGTTTTGTGAATTCTCCAAAAATTCACAAAAATCGAAAGCACACGTTGAATAGTCCTTGACTTTGCGCCAAAATAACCGCAAAAGTCGATCTAGATCTGGCTAAAAAATTAGCCAACAGACGAGCAATAAGATGAGCAAAATTGGGACCAATTAAATCAATATTCCACGTAAAAACTTCCACAAAACAGGCAAATGAACGGCAATTGAACTAGTGATAGTCGAAGCAAAAGAGAGCATAAAAGAATGCGGGAATTGAAGGCGACCTCACTGGTTATGTGCGCCCATTAATTGCGGAAAGGTGACGCATAGTGCTGCAAATAGGCGAAGGTGCGCACCACTCGCCGCTGCGATTTCGAAATCCCCTTCGTTTTGGTTGTTTTTTTGTTGTGTCTATGTGTTGGTGGCCTTGGCAGCAAGAAAAACACTTCGCGTGCTCTCCCACAAAACTTGGAGTCTTTTGTGTGTGTGCGTCGCAATGTTTTGTTGTCTGTTTTTCTCTGTCGCTTGCTAGTTGTCTTATATTTTGTGAAAGTTTGTCTCTTTAGTTGCTTTGTGTTCTTTTATCGCTTCGATGTCTGCTGTTTCATGAAATGTTTTAAATTGTGTTTCAATGTCTTTTTCGTTTAAGTGCCTTTTTCGTTCAAATGCTTTACACAGAACTTTTCGATGATCAGTCTTTCTCTTCTAATGTCTGGCAATCACTTTTGACCCCCCACTTTAACGCACAGTCGAGCACACCACTTTCCGATCGTTCTTCTCCATTCAAATGTGTGTGACCTTGTGGAAGTTTGGGCGCCAATCAGCAGAAAACTCAGGCACACAAACAAAACCTTGTGGCCCTTATCCAACATCGAGCAAACAATGAGTCATCGAGGAGGAAAGAGAGGCCGGAACTATGCGGACCACAAGGGACTACAAACTAAATGCAGCGGACGCATAGAAACTTCGAGAGCCGCAAGTGACGTGCAGCAGGAGTTTCGGCTGTGCGTGTGTTGTGCTCGCACGTTCTTGCAACAACTTTATTTGGTGGCACAGCAGAACGTCAAAAGAAGTTTCATTACTGTTTAAAGTGGCCTATGACGTGAGCTAGGTGGTCAGCGTGCACATCATTTTCGGGAGCCACAAGGAAGGATGAGTCAAAAGCCATATGGAATGATATCATACATCACACACCAAAAAAGGCGCTTATGCGGAAGGGTACAAAAATAAACATTAACAAATACTATGAATAGTTTGAATAACCGATGTTTATTGCTTAATCGATATAGTTAATGAGTTAAAGGATTTACTAAAGATCATGATTGCACAAGTAATAAGTAAATATTCCTTCCGGCTTGTGAGCAAATATTCGAAGTGCAACGGCATTAACGATTTCTGAAAACAAGCAATTGAATGAGAAGTTTAAACAACATCAAACAACTTACGTAATTCGATGAGTTGATTTGAAGCAGGAACGGTTTTACAAAAATGCTGCATATGTGCAAGACTGACAGTTACAGTCACTTCATTCACCATAACGTGATCATCTTCGTCGTCTTCTAAGGTGAAATACTAGTTAAAACCAAATGCCATTTAAAATCAACTTACGTGCCGGCTTGTAATGAATTCCAAGCTCTCGAAGTTCAACGGTTGAACGAATTTCATTCGAAGTTCGAGCTTTAAAGATTACTCTTCCGGTGTTCATGCTTGCTTTAATTGTCTAAAAAGTTAGTGTTAGACTATTAAGCTATTTTTATGCACAGGTTACCACGAATTTGTTTTCCAAGTTTCTAAATGCCGTTAAAATTGTTGACAACTTGATAGCTTCGGTGATAGAAACAATCAACTAAAATTAAACATTAAAATGCACTCTTTTGTTAGATAACCAACCGCTGATTGAATGCTTTCCGGAATTATATAATCGTTTGGTCCTGGAAGTTCGTGGTGGAAATCAATTGGAACGTCTTGAACGGATGTATTGGATGGGCTGCGGATTCGAAGTACTGGAATATTGTTTTGCTGCATGATAGAAAGTTTGATGATATCCGAACGTCCTAATATTTGAAATGCTTCAAACAAATTAACAATTGAAATGTTAAGAGAAAGACGAGGTTCCTGTGATGACTCGCCCATTTCAAACAAAAACTCAGTAAAGCAGTCCATCTAAACTTAAAAAGTCAACAAACGGTCTAACAATTTAAATAATCATACCACATTGATGTTGAATTCAAACATGCTTTCAAGTCTAACTGAATCAGACGAGCGAAAGAAATTCATTTCGTTTGTTCCGAGTGTTACAGTAAAGTTTTCTTTGTCGAAATTTCTCATCGACTCAAGAATTTCTAAACGGAAAGCTTATTGAATAATTTAATGAACAACTTACTCAAAAACGATCTGACTTTCTCTAAACCATCAATTATTGCTCGAAAGCGTAGCATCTTAACCCGGTAACCGAATAAATGCGAATAAGCTAGAAATAAGATGAAAGAAGAATTTAAATCGGAGAATTTACACAAAAGAACAAACTGCAAAATTGATTGATTTTTTGTGGTTCCTTGCGAAAATCACACGAGTTTTTCTGTCTTTCTGGCTCTTGTTGAAGGAAAGGTTTGTTTTTATAATGTTTTGAGATAACTTTACTTGGTCACGAAATATATTATTTGTTTTAGTTACTGGCACAGTATTCTGATGAAAAATGACGACACGGATATGGCACAAAAACAGGAAGAAATCGATCTTTTAAGATTGGTCTATCCTGATTTAGTCAAAGTCTCCGAAGATGGGCGAATTCAAGTTCAACTCGCATTTGATATTGAAGTCATTTTTCGATTGCCGCCAGGATATCCAACAAGGTTGAAAGTTTTTGTTAAGTAGCTTTTAATGAATTTGTTTAGATGCCCGCCAGAACATCAAATCAGTGTGCCAGCATTTTTGGGTGAAGTCCGTCAGCAAATAAGCCAAAAGTTGAAGGAAAACTATGAAGTCTATGCAGGTCGTCAACTCTTAACTGTTTGTATTGCTGAAATTAACAGTATTGCCAACAACTGTCAACAAACTCAGTCAAATGATTCGGGTATATCGGAAGGTTTGTTTAATTATCGAATGCAATTAACTTTTGATTAATTTAGACAGTGCAGAAGAAAAGCCAAAGCGAAAACTTATTGAAAAGATATTGCCAGGGAAGCGATATAACTGGTTTAGCGGATCAATTCTTGAGGACCGAAAAAGCACGTTCCAGGCACATTTGATTAGAATCAGGTCAAAAGATGAGGTGAGTTCGCCTAATCAATTCAATATGCATATCGATACTTTTTAGGCAATGGAAGCACTAGATCAACTCAAAGAAAACAACAAAATTGCCAGAGCGACTCATAACATTTACGCGTTTGCTGTTAATTCCAGAAATGGTCACGAACAAACAGACTGTTATGATGATGGGGAGAAAGGCGCTGGTCCAAAGCTGCTTCAGCTACTAAAAATGATGAAGATCGAAAACACACTGATTGTTGTTTCTAGATGGTACGGAGGGATTCATTTGGGCCCCGATCGCTTTCGACATATCTGTAATGTTGCACGCGAGGTTGTTCTTCAATGCCGGGAATACAACTAATGGAGCTTTAATTAACTTACTTTTTAATGGTGCCTTTACTTCTATAGTTAGTCAAGTCAATTAGAACGGTGTCTTTTAAATTGTGATATTCACTAACTAGTTACATATTTAAACCAAACAAGTGATCTTAAACAATTTCTATTCAATTTTAAGTATTTTTCCTATGTCAACAGATTGTATTAATAAAGTTTGTTTGAATGTTGAACACGGCCACTGGTTGTTTTTAAAATTGGAATATTCGGTACTTGACCGTTTTTTGCGCGGAAGATGCGCAAAAATTTGCACATTGTTATGTTGAATGCGCAAAATGTCAAGAAGCCACGACTGTTTGATCCGTTGAATCAAAAGTTCAGTGTGTTTTGATTGTCGGTGAAGGTCTAACGTTGAAAAGAAAGGCTTTAAAATTTGTAATAAACTTTAATTTTGTTTAACGCTTCGCCTTTCTATTTGCGTTATGACCAGTCATTTATCAGTTGTTGTTGATTAGCGTTGATAAAATGTTCACAAGCTTCTTCTTTAGTTGATTAGTCAGTCAACGTTCTTTGCGCATTTCAATTTTGAATAAACTTTATTTACACATCTTTCGTTTTAAACAAATCATTTCCCCTCCTTTACGCCGAATAATTTGATTATATGCCGGTGGGAAGTCGACGGCGTCCATTAAATGCTGCAAGCGTGCAAGGTCATTCCGGCATTTGCTTTTCCGTGATTTGAATGGACAGAGCTTACAATAATTTGCTTTTATTTATTAGTCTTTTATGTTTGTTTAGGAGTTTATTGATTTGTGCTATTAAGTTTGGAGCACCAAAAACACTCATTAAAAGTTAACGCTCAATTACCCAAATAAACAAATCACTGGCTTAACGCTCAATTAATCCAAAGTTATTATTTCCGGCGCTCCCTCATGCAAAATTATGCAATTTATACGGCTGATGGTCATCTGCAGCGCTTGCTCCACACGCTCTTCTCAAACAAACAAAGAACACTTGATGGCGCTTCCGCCGATCGAATATTTTTGTTGATGTCCCGTTGGCAGATCCAACAAACAAGCTTCCGCTACCATTCAATTGGTTTTCATTTTGATCTTTGCATTAGTTGTTGTTAATTAAAATAAAGGAAATGCAAGAACTGTTATTGCTTTTACAGTTTGACTTCAAATTAGCACAGAACAAAGAAAGCTCAACTAGCACTTCTTTGTGGAGATTGACGAATAACCGGGCTGATTTGCATTTTTTGTCAAAAACAAGACGTCCGCGAACTGAATGGCAGTACCAAGGTGGAAATCAATAAAAATTTATGCTTATTGGCGCGTCGACACTTTTCGTTCAATGTGATAATGTTGTTTTAGATCGTGTGCGCAATCTGTTCGATTCTTGTTTGTTTTGGCTTCTTCTCGATTGCTTGGGGCTTATTTAAAGATCTTTTCAATTCAATCCGTATGAATTCATTTGCGCAGCCAGCCGAAAACAAAATTGTTTTGGTCAAGCGGCATTAATTAAATGCTTTGTGTGCGAGGCAGTTGGCCGCAATTTAGTTGTTTCAACTTAATGGCCTTTTGCTGCAGTTATGAAGAAACATTGTCTAAATGTATGCTTTTTAATTAAATTGATCTTTGCAGTTTCTACACTAATTTCTCTAAACACACTCAAAACAGTTCCATTCAAATGGAAGTGTTTCAAAGCGTTGAAGTAGAGTGGCCAAAGGCTTTCAAAATGCCCAATTTAATTTGCAAGTAGAACGCAGCGCTCCATTTTGCCAGAAAGAAAATTAGTGCCTAGGCAGATGGTCAGTTGCGTGAGTGCCGTATGCATTTTTATGGACGCTTATGGCGCGCAATGTTTTGGTCATTTTGTGGACAGTTATGGACTTGAGTTTCTTGAAGTTAATCGATTTTTGTTTGACACTCCATCTAAACATTTAGTCTCACTTTTAACTCCAACGCCATTTAATTCAATTTACCTAACGCCTCCAACTAACCTGCCGACGAAAAGAAGCGAACACTGCTTCCATTCTCAACAAAACATTGCCGGCGAATGCATTTCTTTCAAAAAATAGCCAGTTATTGATGCCTTTCTTTTGGACTGTCCATTCTTGAATAGAAAATGTGGAGCATTGAAAAAGTGACACTCCACGCATGAGAATTTTGTGTATGACAACTGTACACTTGCTTTGATAGATTTTCGGTTTGGGGTTTAGAGGTTTCAAATCGTTGTTTCAAAAAATCAATCAACACAATACTTTCCTTACACTTCAATTACAAAACTTTGCAATTCAATCAAGAAAAAACTGTTCTAAACGAGAAACAGTCGTTTTTGAAGTCTTCCTCCAGCAATCATTTAAACTTCGGTGTGAATTGAATGTGGCTGCCATTGTGCGCGGCCTTGACGCCTCGCAATTGAAACACAACTGTTTGGGCGTCTTCCAATTCACTTGTTGATTGAATGAAGGCGTTCATTTAATTGGTTTGGTTTTCTTTTGCTTTTAGGTTAATTGTTTGCGTTTTTGAATAGAAAGCATACTGCTTTCAACTGTTTTAAACTCTTTTGAGCACACTATTTGACGTCGTTTATTACTTTAGCGCATTCCATCTTTTTTGTTGTTTGGTAAATTAACAGTCTTCACAGTCTGTCTCATTTAATGATCACGCGCATTCAATTGTGTTTTGATTACTTTCTTCTTCTCGCTTTACAAAAGTCTTTAAAACATTTAAAAGCGTGGGCACTTTTCATTTCAATTTTTGTTGATTTCACCACCCAATTGCTTGTCCGTACATCGGGCGTGTGCATTGAATTGGTCGCATTACATAAAAGAGTGCTTTGTAAAGTTGGAATGAATAAGCAGGATAGACTTTGATTGTAAAAATTGCTGCTTGTTTCTTGTGTGAAAGTGGATTTGCTAAAAATAATTGTTTTTAGTCATTCAGGCCGTTTGATTTCTGGTCAAACGTCAAAACAGTGTTGTTTATTAAACAAATTAGCGTTTTGACCAATAACATATTTTGACTACAAGTTTATTAGAATGGTTTGATAACAAACACTCGTATATGTTAATTTTAATGTCATCGTAAAGTTCTTTATGTTCCTCATAGTGTTAAAACAACTCATCAAAAACAAATAAATATTTACGGCAATCCAATTAACGCAAAACAACATTGCTCAATATTCTCAAATAAAATCAATGCTTAAAGTCTTTCTTTTCTGCGTTACCGCTCAATTCAAGTTTATTACGCCGTTGTTTTCGTTGTTGCGGTAATTATTTGGTATGGATGAGTTTGAATTGGTTTTGCGCCGACCTGTTTCTTTTCCGCTAATTGTACGTTTCTTTTGTAGACGTTTTTTGGCTTGATTTTGTTGTTACGAGTTGAGATGTTCTTGTCTTGATTGTTGACGAGAAACTTCGTAGTTTTGAAATTAGTTAACTCGTAGACAAAAACATTATTTTGCTATTTAAAAAGATATTACAAACATGATGCAATTTTTGTGACGTTAGCAGATCTGCTTATACGTGCTAGGCTAATCATTATTTTTAAATGTTCACATCCGCTTCAAAATGACTCATCTCAAAGATTCATACTATTCTGAGAACATTTCCGATAAATATCATTCATTTGAAAACAACACAAGAATTTTAATACTTACTAGAGAAGTGCCAGAATGCAAGTTATCAGTTATCAGTTATGATTACTAAATATTGTTTCCGCTTTTTATATTTTTGGCATTTTGTGAGGAATTTTTTGCATCAATCAAGTTCGAATCGGCCAATCGCCATGATTAGTAATCGGACGTTTGTGGACTGGTGCAAAGCAAAAAACGCAAGGCGAATGAGTCACGAGCTGTTGTTCAAAATTCATGGATTCACGAGACTCTGCTTCCAGTTGCTTGCTTTTTTGCTCTTTAATGTTGAAAATGTTTGCGATTGATTGACTTTTTGTGAAAAAGTGGATGTTGCGCTTTGTCGTGCTTTTAAATTGTTGCTGTTTTGTTTGCATTTGTGTTTTTTGTTATCAAAAAGCAAAAGATCCTAAAATGCGGCTATTAAATTACTTAAACGGAGTCAATGTCAAGAATGGCATCTGCTAGCATTTAGTGGTGACGTTTAATGATGACGCTTTATAGCAAATGAGATTTATTACTTGTTTCATAAACATCACTTAACAAAACGTTGAAACTATTTCAAAATTTATTCCAAACCTTTCTTGACTTGACGCACTAAATCTATTTATACACATCTCACACATATTCGCTGTCGACCTTTTTTGTGTGGCCAAATTTGTTTTGCATTCACGCAACCCTCTATTTGTTTACGGATTCCTGTCTGTTCGACTGCTTCAAGCAGCTCGTGAATGATTTCTGGCTTTTTTGATGGTGAGTCAATTTGAGAAAATCCGGGCGCGTCGCATTCGGAGATTTTGTTATTTGGAATCGATAAAGGAGTGCCGATTCTTAATTCGTTCGAGAGGTTAGGTTTTGTCTTTGTTTTTTGCATTTCGAATCGACGAACTTATTTATTTAAAGGAATTTAAAGCTTTTATAACTGCCTACACATGTGATCATAAATCAAAACACTTCATCGTTGAGTTTTGAATAACTCACATGTCTATACCGCCATAAAGCTAATTAATTTCACGCGCTTGATAATCAGCAGTCACAAAAAACAAGCGAAAGAAACGCGATTTCACAACGTTCAAATTTACGAATTGATTAGTCACTGTGAATTTGAATTTCGTTCTGGCAGCTTCTTTTTATTTGCGTGTTGATTTCGTCTTTCTTTTTGGATTTGTTATTTAAAGAGTCCATTTCGCCTTTTAATCACCACAACTATAATACAAATGTAATACAGCTCTATTTTTAGTCGCTTCAACACGTTCTCATTCAATTAATCAATTTGGGGCGGTTGTTTTCCTTCTTTTGATCTATTTTTTGGCCTCAAGAACACTGGCTAATATCCGTGGACTAGAAAGTTTTATTGCCACGAGCAGCTGTTTACTGATTGTTAGTTGAGTTGGTGGCGAGTTTTTACACGTAACAAATGATAAAATTGGTGTTTTGAGTGAAGAGTTTACATGACTTCAATTTTGAAGGGTAGAAGTTGTATTTGAATGCTTTGACGCATTTAGTTTGACGATTATAACAAATTGTTTTTCTAACTTTTATCTACAAACAGTAATCATTTGTATTCATTTGTTACAACGTAGGCGCCTGATTAAAAATCAATGCAATTGGTCAGTAATCATTGCAAGGTCCACCAAACAGGGTGTCTCTCTGTTTTTTGCCCGTTCAAATATCAAATTTCCGGCCTTTTCCATCGTTAGCTCCTTGCATTTTGCTTTAAAATCGATTTTGCCGATCGATTTGTAGAATTGGTGTTTTGATGTGAATTTAAGTGTTTGAATTAAAGCGGATGCTGTTTGAAGAGCTGTTTACGAAAGCACTTTTAAATCTAATCGGCGCTGATTGTTTAAATGTCCAAACCCCATTTTATTCTGAAATTGACCTCCACGCGTTGTCGAACTTGCTATAAAAATAGGGATCGCAAGCGTTCGCTATTGACTAATAATTGCAGATACGGCCACAAATCCCACTCATTTTTGTTTTTGAAATGCGGACGATTATTTTCCAATTGGCTTTGCGGCCTGCTCAACTACCACAAACAGCTGGACTGGCGATCCGAGCGCATGCTAACAATTTTTGGCCTTTACTCTTACAGATTTTTTAAATTAAAGTGGCGTGCAGTGTTTGTATAGTTTTATTAGCAACATATTTAATTTGCGTTTCAAAACACCAAACAAGACGTATTTTTTAATCAAATGCCTAGTTTGTCCACTTTCTTCTCCACTCGTTTTCTCATGTAAACAAATCCCAACACAAATAATGGCCAACGGATAATCTCGTCGGCTACTTCTGCGCTGAAATCCCGCACGTTGTTTGCGTGCCAAAACAACTGAGTGTCCATTTGAGGGCGGTCAAGTTTAGATGAATTTATTGCTTGCGCGTGCTTTTTAAATTTAAGTCCAGGGTGTTTTAACTTTCACTCAAATGTTTAAACCTTTTTGTCGCCTTTGTCACCCATCCGGCCGACAATCAAAAGCGAATGTCTCGAAATTGATTCATTGGGAGGCAATTGGTCAGTTTGCAAAAAAGAAGAGACCAATTTTTGACAAATGACCTCCATATTGTTGCCCGTTTTGCACTGGCCATTTGCATGGACATTCCACAAGTGGTTGCCCGGAGCGCTAGTCAACATTTGGTTTGAATATTTGCGGATGTTAAAAAAGGTTTATTAAATCCGAAACTTCTGCGCAATTTCGAAGCGCAAATCCCCGTAAATTAGAATGGTTAATCTAGCCGAAAACTGCATTTCAAATTGAACTCTGTTTGTATGCTTTTTAAATGCAATGCCTTTATAGAAGTCGGCACTTCTTCATTTGTTTATTGCGCGAGATTTATTTGATTTGCGCTCTAGCCGCTTCATTTTTGTTTATAAATGAGTCATTGGGATGACCTTGAATTTAATAAGATTTGTGAAGAACGCATTTCACAGACTGGTTTGAAAGACATTCCTTTTAACAACAATTTCATGTTTGTTTCAAACTTCGGCACATTTTTGAACTAAATTGAATGACTCATCAGCGCACATTACCCGCGGATATGCAAAACTTCGGCGTGTTTCTTTCAGTAAAAGCGCAAATTTGCTTCCTTTGTTTTGGTCAAATCTAATTGTAAAAGCTGGGTGTTTAAAGATGTGTTTGCAATTTTGTACTTCTTATTCGACAAAGAAATCTTTACAGTGAATTGCACTCAAATGCTTGTTGTTGTGGAGATTTCGAAACACATGTTGAAACTTTTTAGTCTTTTCACCTCAAAACGTCAATTTAAAGTCTTGTATTTTGATGTTTTTGATCAAACAAAAGCATTCCCGCGCAAAAACTTTATCTTATCAATTGATTTTAATGTTAAGAATGATGCTTGCGCAGTTTTATTGAGTGTTTGCAAAGACTTATTGTATTAGTTTGTTAATGTTACCTTTTAAAACTTGGAAAGCTCTCACGATTCCTCCACGTATAAAGCAATTACACGCCTTGCGCATGCTACAACAGCACTTGACCAGTAAGTATGAGCGGTCGTTGCTCTGCAGCTCGAAGGGCCAAAATTTCAAAGGACTGCGGGACTTTAATTTGTTGTCCGATAGAAAGAAATTAGGTGCGCACAGTTAAGTATTGAAATTTGTTTCTTCTGGGGCGTTTGCGCTTTGTGCAAATGTTTAGGTGAAAGTTGATTGCGTGTTTGTGTAGATTGACTCAATTCACTTTAACTTACTTTAATTTAGTTTAAAGGCCGTGTTAATTTTTGTTCTCAAATTGTTTTTACATAAAGTTTGTTTATCAAATTCAAGCATTTTACCTAAGCATGGACACACAATCACCGACACACTTCAACAAGCTCATCCAATCAATCGCCGGCGGTCTAAAGACATTCATAATCCTCTGAGGCCGAAGGAACACAAAAGGTCAACCCGAAAACTTTTGTCCACTACTCCCGCATTGTTTTGCGCTGATTTTGAATTGTGTGTACGCTTTCCGGTCCAATTGGCTGGCTAGTGTGCGCAAAACAATTTGACTTCTTTGGTGAGCAACGAGCGAATTGGGTTTTTTGGAGGGAGCGCGGCGGGAGTTTTTGAAGAAAATTTAGGGTTTGTTTGAATGTTTTTATGAAACACTCTTTTAACAATTAATGAGTCTATAAACATATACGTTACTTGTTTTATTTGAAACGGTTTATTATTTGATTGCTTCTTCCGTGAATCGAAACGTTTTGTTGTTTGTCTAGAGAATTGTTTGTTTAAAAGCTTTAGATCTTCAAACAGAAGTTTTCGATGTCTTAAACGATTCAGTGTTTTAAACTATTTAAATATTGCAGTTTGATTAGAATTACTTTCACCAATTTCTACTTTCTGTCGAACCCCAACATCCCCAGTTTGCGTATTTTCTGCAACGAATCATTGCGGCACCAAAAGCGAAACGCCAAGCCGTGTGCCATTCTTGCTTGGGCGCCCAAATGAGCAATTCTTGTTTATTGGCAAGCGTCCAAGTATTTAAAAAGCTTTTTCGAATAACGTGATTGCTCTTTTTGTCAACAAAACTTGCTACGTTTGCTTTATTGTATTTAAATCGAGTTCGTTGCGTTTTTATTTATCTTTTAACACTCATTTCTAACTAATTTCATGTTTTTCAGTTCATATCCAATTTTGTCGTAACACGCAGCAAGTCAAAGTTACTTTGAATCGGTTACAACTAAAAAGCATCCTGATTGCTTTCATTGGATGTAAATTCGAGTAAAAATGTCAGCCGCTGTCGCACCAATGCCTACTTCGGCTCCTATCTGCCAAGACTGGAGTTGCCTTCATGTAAGTTGAAGTTTTGTGATGCTTTGAAGGATATTTGGCCAGGTTTTAAATTAATTTAGTGATGTGTGTAGTTGCTTAAAGGTTGACGTTATTAATTTTGATAAAATGACGCCCAAAATTAAGTATTTTTGCATCCGTTTCGTTTACAATCAATTTGACGCAAAACTTCGCTTGTTTTTCTACATAAAAATTATCTGTTTCGATCATTTTTTTGTTTTTACAAAATGCCTCCTTACTTGCTTATCAGTTCGCAATGATTAAGCGTCCGTCATAAGTTGGGTGGGAGACGTTCCGGTTTTCGTTTATTTTCCATTCAATTCGAATCTCCTATTTTCACTAGCAATTGAAATGTTGGAAGTTCATGATTCTACAGACATTGAATCAAATTCGAGACATTCTTCTATTTCAATAACGATTTCAGCGTTTGAACTGGTAAGTTACAATTTTATTAAAAGTTTGCATTGTTTACTTCCTTATACAGCGCATCTTCCACAATTTAAAGACAATTTATTCGCTTACTCGCATCCAAGATCAACTGATTTTTCATGCTTCACCGCTTTTTACACAGAGCATCCTTACCGGATTCAAAGGCGCCCGAAGCTTGTTTTGTACAAATCAAAGCAAGTAGCCGTCAAATTATTATCCCTTCATGCGCCGATTATTCCAGCGCGTTTGTCCGTTCCCAACAATGACAAGTTTTTACTGTTCGATTGGACTGATCCAAGGAAAGTTTGAGTTGAACGCAACGAAGACCTTGAAGAACAAATTGTCAATGCCATTGAGGAAAGACGGGTAACTGTGTAGCGGTTTTTCTTCAGAGCAAACTATTTATGGCATTTGGCTGGTTGTTTGCGGTTCTTGCGTTTGCATGGAAAGGTTTTCAATCGATACCTGACTTTTATAAAAACATCGGATCAGCTTTGTTGAATCCGCAACAAAAGCTAAACGTTTTTATGCAGTCACTGGGTTTTTTGTCGCAAACTCAAATGATTCACCAGAAACTTTTTATACACCTTTTTTGTTCATTGTTGTTGATGGACATTGAGCGCCTGAAAACCATTGAGGATTATCCTCAAATGTTGCGTGCAAAATGCTGTTTTGTCGATTTGTTAGAGATTTTTGTTTGAGTATTTGTAGTTTTGAAGTGACCGATTGAAGTGATTTTACAGTTTATTATTTAAAGCAGATCAAAGAGCTCCAAATCTCAGAGCTCCTTCACGCTGAAAAACAAATGTTTGCTAATTTGCTCGCTTCTGTTATGCAATCTTCTGCAATTGGCGTTCTTTCCTTTTTAATTGTTCCGATCCACTTCTTGTCAACGCTTTGTTCCGTTTGTTGGTTGATGTAGAAGGCGCCATGCTCTGAATGCCGCCGGATTAATTGCGCATCTGGTCACGCCTCGGCGTTCGCTTCTGGTCATTTTTTGTTGGATAGGGAAGATTGACGAAACGACGGGATTTGTATAGCTTTGGATTTTCTAGGTAGATTTGGGCTTTTTGCATTTACTTTGATACTTTTAGTACATGAGTGTTTAGGTTTTGTGTTTAGTTTGAGTCATTTCTTTTAATGGCAATAAAATCTCCCGGATCCAATTTATGCATAAAGACTCCCATTTAATCTAATTTTATTTACTTCCAATGTTCCCACAGATTTATTTTCACTGCAGAGCTTCGGATCTAATTTATTTTTATTAGAAATTTGTCGGCGATATGCTTTTTGGAGACCAGATCACCCGCTCAAATATGTTACGGATTTTTCAATCAAATTCGCGCAAAATGATTTTTGTTTGGTGAGAAATGTGTTTTCAACAAAAATAGGTTATGATTTTAATTCTCTAGTTCAAAGCTCAAGATTTCCTTCATAAAACATCTGGACATTCAAATTTATTTCTTTTTGCCTCAAAGTTGGCCAAATCTTTCCACCAAGCGGCACGGTTGCAAGAAGGAGCTCATTTTTATTTGCAAATTGCATCTGCGGTCAAAATGTTAATAGAGTAGGCAAATTCAATGTGGCCAACACCTTTATGCGATCAACACGAGATAAAGTGGCTCTTAAAAGTATCTAAATTTAACTTCACAATTCAAACTCTTTTCTTTCTGCCCTAAATCAACTAACTGCTTAAATATTAAATTATGCAAATTCTAAAAGCCCACACCCAGCAACCTATTCAACAAACTAGCCGCCCAAAGCGTTTATCACACTGACTTGGCGGTCACTCGTCAAAAACGGTTCGGCGCTTCGTCGACACATGAACAAATATTTCATGTGTGCGAGAGTGGCCATCTCATAACAGGAGAAAGCCATAAAATAAAGGTTTATGGTTTGGGTTTGTGTGGGTCGTGATTGCTGTGGTGAAGCGCTGACGGCTTATCAAAAGCGTAATCCTTTAGTTTTTGGAAACTTTTTTAGACATTGTCCACTTCGAAAGAATTGAAATGCTTTTTGAATGTTGTGAGCAATGTTTGATAGTGATTAATTATTTGCTTAACATGAGCAATGCTGGAGTTTTAAGACTTCGAGTTGCTAGGTTGCTTTGTATTCATTTAAAACCACAAAAGCTGTACAACTTGTCCATTCTAACTGGCATGTCCAAACACTTCCACAAACACTTGAATACGCGACTCCCAATTCTTTGCTTCGAGATCAATCGCTTTCCCATGTGAAGCGGCAACTTACAACAAAAGAGAATAGGTTGCGCCTTCTTGCAAACACGTTTGTGCACCGAAACTTGAACATACGCAGCGCTGCTTTGGCCATCAGCGGTCAGTGAAAGGGGTCATTTGTTGGCCGGTGCACTTTAAACAATAGGCTAATTGTTTGTAGGGGATTTTGTTTTGTGTAAGGGTTTGGTTTTCTTTCGAGCGGAGGTGATTCGGTTAGAGGTTTTAGAGTTTCGATCAATACTTATTTAGTAAAAGTCATTTTAACTGCCTTTGTGCATTAACTGCTTTTCAACTCTGCTCATAAAATCATCAATGTCGACTATCGACTTATCAAAAAATAGTCAGTCATTAAAATCGACTCCCAAAAGATTCAATGATTGAAAGCGATTAATATTGAGTTTTAAATTAACAAACTTAAAAAACTGTCATGACCCACATTTTTCTTGTTTCGCTCGTTTGTTGAGAGGTCACTCTCGTGGAACTGTCTGCTGCGCACCTCTGCTCTTGCCTGAACGCAACCGATTATTTGCTGCCGGTTTTGAGGCGCTTTTGCGGAGGCAAATTGAGTTGTTGTTGCGTGTTTGTGCGTTGTTGTGGTTGCTGGGCGCCGACTGAGCTTCGAGTTTCGGTTTAAGTGAGTGTGCAGTGGGGGAGAAGAATGACCAGATGGCAAGATGTTTTGAAGGTAGTTTGAGTTTTAAGGATTGCCTAGTTTAGTTATTAAAGTCGGACTTATCTTTCAATTGACTCGTTGTAGTCAATCTTTTAAACCGCAATTCATAAGAAGCGTTCAAAGTCCTAATTGCGCACAGAAACAAATCATTGCACATGCAAATTGGTTTTGTGCGCGACCACCAACGAACAAACAGCCATGTCGGGATTTTGTTTGGACAGGGCGCTAAACGGTCGTGGCCGTTAATTGCAGCGCTTTAAATAATTCCCGATCCGCTTTCTAATTTCGGTTTCAATCAATCTGTGGTCGAATGGACGGAAGTCCACGAGTGGATTAAAGGGGTCATTAGGAGTTTTGTTTGAACAAGAGGTTAATAATTTGACGAGTGTTTTAGTGAGTTTTATATTCAATTCCGAGCAGGAACAAAAACTAAGATGATTTATAGACTGCTGGAGATTTTGGTAAGATTAGCGACTCTTACGCCGTCATTAAATAGGATAAGATCAGGTTTGCCGCTTCTATGTAAATCATGCCTGAAGGCGTATGAAAAACGAGAGCAAGTTTTCACACTTTCCCTTGAGCGCCTCGTTTCTTAGAAAGAGCCTAAGCGCGCGGACACGACTTGCAAGTTTTGCATGTTATTGCTTAGTTGTTATTTGTTGAATGTTTAAAACCTGCAAACTCTTTAAAGATATGCGAATACCTTTTGATCAACCATTAATGTTTGAACTCCGCGCGTAGCCACCTCAAAGCTTTCCACCTAATTAGCCAACTTCAGTAAAAGCTTGCGCTCATCGTGATTGTCAGCGCAACGAATCGGATTTCTCCGCACTTCGTGTTCTCCTTCGCTTGTAGAATGTCCATTTTTGACAGGTTGTTGAGTGCAACCAGCGTTGCTTTCCAGTCAGAATGGCCAGAAGATTTGTTTGTTAAGCGAAGATTTGAGTGTTTCTTGTCTTTTTAAAAAGCGTTAGAATCAAATTTATTGATAACTTATTTCAATAATTGCCCTTTAACCTGTTTCTCCAAGTAAGATGGCCGGATTAAGTTCACGTGCAAGTAAAGTTTGCGCATTGTGTTGATGCTTGCTCCAAATTGGCGCGCTATTAATCGGCTCGGACGCGAAGCGTTGTCGGAGGCACTTGAGTGGAAGAATGTGCTCCAGAGTTGTTTGTTATGTCCACATGAGTGTTCCCATGAAAAGGACGTCCACGCGATTATGGGTTCTTTGAGCGTAGATTATGGGTCGCGGTTTTAAGTAATGGATATACTTAAGATATGTGCTTAGGTCAACAAAGTTTTGAGTATGAACATTCGACATTCGCGCTTGTTTTCTTTTTCGTTTAACGCTTCGTCAAATTTCATTTTTTCAACTTCAGTCTACTCATTACTTAAACTTCAAACAATGCACGCCATCCAGCAACAAAACCATCGGCATCCCTTTTTCGACAACGAGTCAACAAACTACCACTCATTTCAATGTCCAAATGAAAGATGAAGGTAGCAGCGGATCCGAAAGTGCGTCAATTGACGTCGTTGTTGTTCGAGGTGGAGAAGAAGAGCAAGACGAAGAAGAACATCACTACTTCGCCCCACAAATTAATGGTGTACAGAAGGGCGCCCATGTCGAAGCCAACCCTTCATATTCTATTAACGGCGACACGCCGGACGAGAATCCTTACTATAACCCTAACTACATAAGCAGAGGATCGTCGGCGGCAGACTCCGCCTTTCCCAATCAATTTTACCCTACAGCTAATGGAACTCCAATTGACCATTCGCCTCAAATACACTATTACGAAGTTCATCCACCTGCCCCCACTTTTTCCAACAACCATATCCACCATCATCAATCTACTAATCAACTTCACACATCTGGAGTCAACCTCATACCGCTGTCTTTGGTTGATAGAGAAGTTAATTCAAGACGCGTTTCTGCTCTAATTCTGCCACAAGAAAACACATCTAGCAAGTTCACCAGGCACAATCAACAATACCAACAACAAGGTGCAGCTCGAACTGGACGTCGACGCTTTTCTGTGACTGCAAGTGGGGGTTCCGGGGCTAGAAAGATGGCCGGTGAAGAAATCCATTATGCTGAATCACAAGCAATGTTTCCGCCACCAGCTCCTCAAACACAAAAAGAAACATTGGGTCGACGAGCTGCACAGAAGTTTCTTCAACAAAAAGGAGCTTTTAGAAGAGCCAAGCCAGCAGGTTCAAAGTTGGCCGCATTGGGAAGTGAACTTTCACAATCGGCATCCGCTTTATACTCTCTTTTTACAACAACAAAAGGCGGAGAATCAGATGTAGATGACGACAAAGACTTCGATCGACGCTCCGTCTTGTCAGTAGATCACTTACAACACCACTATCAACAACCAATTTTAAATCATCAACAATCAATTGAGAGCACAAAAGAGCAAATCTACGCACCGTCTTCGGCACAGCTAAGCAACAAAGCAATGGTTACAATTGCTATGCAAACAATGGATGATTTGACGGTAGAGTTTATTGCGCGTTGATTATTTCAATAGTTTAATTGCATAACCTTCTCATAAAAAACACTGATTCATCCGTTCATCTCAACACTGCGCACATCTGCAATTTCCCCTTCCCAGAAAATTTGCAAATTTTTTCGAAACTCGATAGCTGCACAGTTTGTTTTGATCGAAAAGAGACCATGGCGGCTCTCCGTTGAACCGCACAACTGGCGAGCGCAAAAATCAATATCGAACAGTCTGTTTTGAGTGAACAGAAAAATCGTCGGGGATTTCGCTGAATGACACATACGCTCGTTCTGCTCATTTGTTTATTCATCTCCAAAAATCTCTAAAACTTTCAATTTTTGTTGCTAATGTCAAAGGTAGGCTTTGAATGAGAAAGCAATCAGTCTGTTTAAAAGTGTGATATTAGAAAGCTGGCCAGATATCCTTGATTGTTTTTGACTATATAATTAATTTGCCTTGTTTAGGACAAAACGGAAGATGTTTCTGAGCACACACAGCGAGGAATTGAGTTTTTGGAGCGATTTGCAAACTTTGCCAACGAACGATCAATAATTGAAGACGAATATGCAAAGAAGATCAGGTTTGTTTTTAGTTCTATCTAAAAGTCAACTAATTAAAATTGTTTAGAAACTTGGTCAAAAAGTATTCTGGCAAGAAGAAAGACGGCAGTGAATGGCAAGCCTTTTCATATGTCAATGCATTCGATTTGATTCTCCGTGAAGTTACGTCATTGGCTGCTCAACACGAGGTTATTTCTGAGAAGTTGAAGAAGGAGATCTGTCCGAACATTGTGCAAAAATGCAAAGACTTCCATACTGGCCGAAAACGGCACATCCAAGAATTGCATGCACTCAACAACGCTTATCAAGCACAAATCGACAATATGAACAGATATTTGAAATCTTACATGTAAGCTTTTTACTTGTATTTTGGATAATTATGCGTTCTCTAGGAAAGCGTTCAAAGACACCGAAAATGCACATGTGAAATTCCACAAAGCTGACAACAATATGGAGCTTTCACGTGCCGAAGTTGAAAAATGTCGTCAAAGTTTGGAGCAAAAGAAATCTGTGTGGATTCAAGCCGAACAACATTATAACGCCGTCGTCGAAACTACAAATATGGCTCAACGATCCCATTTCAACGAAAAAATTCCTCATTTGTTGGAGGAAATGCGCCGTTTAGATGTTGATCGAATTCAAGAGACAAAGCAGGCGATGATGCAAAGTGTTGACGTTGAGACCAGTGTTTTGTCAATCGTTCAAAGATGCTACAACGACATGAAAGATGCAATTCGAACAATCGATCCGCCAAAAGACACTCATGTTGTGGTCGAGCAAAACAAAACTGGCTATCCAATTCCACCAGACTTTGAAGCCAAGAGCTTGGGCGATCCGGAAAAGATCCTCAGAGGAAATGGCGAATCAAGTGTCGATGGCTCAATGACCAACATGGCTACTTTGAAACGCGGTCAAGTTGCTCCTGCAGCTCAAAATGGAAAGCAAATTGCACGCAAACCGTCAATGCATCAGCGAATTTTCGGAGGCGCAAGTCATTCCAACGGAAAGGTAGACATCTTTTAAATTCAATAAATTATACAATCACACAATTTTAGAGTAACGGCACCTCTGACTACGGCAATTTGCCTCCACAACAACGCTGTCGCAAGATTGAAGGCAAACTTCAAGAGCTGCTTAAGAAAGCACAAACTAACGAGCAATCAAAAGTTGGATTGGCTAAAATGCACGACGTTTATACAAAAGACCCAAAGCTGGGCAATGCAGCTGACGTTCAAGAAAAGATCACTCAATTGGACAAGGAGAGTGCCGCTTTAAGACAAGAGATCAATCTTTACAATCGTTTGCTGGCCGAAGCACAAAAGGAGATGAATGTTCCTTTCTCGCCAATAAGTAAGCAGTTATTTAAATTCAAGCTTTAATTTATTCTGATCTTTAGGCTCCCTGCCACAACCGCATAACGGAATGACAAATGGACATACATCACCTCGAACTCAAAACCTTTCCACCACGTCGTTAAATACAAACAACAGAGTCAGTTACTCGGAAGACAGTGTTTCGTCAGACGGATCAGCAATCATGAGCGGACCTCGAAGAATAAACGGACGTAAGTGTTCACTTTTAAACATTTTGTTGAAGATTCATATTTTAGATATGCCTAACATTCCGCACATCGATTCGTCAGCTGAAACAGTCTCCAACTCAAATGGAAGTCATCGAAACGCCAACACTTCTTCATCAACAAGTGCAGCTGGTGGGGATCTTTATGAAGACCCGGACGAACATTTACCTATTCTTGGAACTTGCAAAGCAATGTACACGTTTGAAGGTACCAGCTCCGGCGATTCTACAACAATTTCCATGAATGCTGGCGAAGAACTTCACTTGCTGGAGAAAGACGACGGTCAAGGAGATGGCTGGACGCGTGTAAGAAATCCACGAACTGGAGCGGAAGGCTTTGTGCCTACAGCGTACATAGAGTGTCGGTGGTTTAAGTAATTAAAGCTATCCAACTTCGTTTCCAATTCTTTGAGCAAAATTTTATCTGCATTACCATAATAACAGCTTAATTAGATTCCATTGGTTAACTTCTAAGATGTGATTTGTATAGAACTTATTTCAAAATAACTCCGGCTTTGCTGACCGAAAATGCGCAAAATTCATTTTATACGTGTACTGGGAGTCTGTTTAATTATTCTCCTTTTAACCTTTTGCTAGGCCTTCTTCTTCTCGCTTTGTATCATAACATTGCCAAATTTCATTGTAGACGCATAAACGCTGGCTTCGCATCGAATCTTTTAAATGCGTTTTCGTGTGCGCGCAAAGAGTTTTATCATTTGATTGTTTCGATATTATGTTGTACAATTTGGAATTTCCTTGACTTCGTCGTTTTGCATTGTAATTTGTCCGTCCGAGAATAAAGTTTTGAACATTTTAAACTGAACACTTCAAACACAAACATTTATTCGTTGTCATAGAATAAAAATCGAGATTATAATAACTAAGAAACTATACCTAACATTGCATTCAACTGAGAAATTGGAGGCATTTCATGAAAAAACTCAACTCGTTGATTGGTCTTAAAAATGAATTCAATTTGTCACTTTTGATTAGTTTGTTGAACAGATCATTTTATGAAGCTTGTTTGTAAGCAACACAAGTTACTGTTCCTTTGGTGTGTTCACATGAAATATCGGCCTTCAATCGGTAAGAGATACGCGAACCAGCACAGAACACATCGATTGGTTTGCCATCTTCACTTGTGAACACTGCGTTCAAGCTTTTTGAGACTTGGCGTTTAGATTCAGAAATGTCGTCTTCAATAATAGCATCGTCCATGAAATGAAGCAATTCAACGTTGGGGCAACGTTTTGTGTTGTTGAATGTTTTGGAGCCGTATCCACGAGCATTGGCTAAAATGTTTATTAGTTAGTGTTTTGCATTAACTTGTTTACTGTTATAAGTTGGATGATCAGTTGAAGTGGCAACAGTTGATGTCGCAACAGATGAAGAAGAAGATGGAGAAACAGCAGCCCCGGCTGCTTCAGTATAGTCATTATCTCCGGGCGGAGACGGAGCAGCGATCTTAAATTAGCTATTTTAAATAGTAACTTGATTTTTATTACTTGTTGGGAAGCTTGAGTTCCTTCACTGTAAGCAGTGCTTGGAGCCGGAGCAACTCCAGTGCTATAACTTGCTGGCGCAATAGGAGCAACTGGAGCGCTGTATGAAGATCCCCCGACTGAAACGGCGCCGGAACTAGCGGACTAAAAAGAATAAAAGCTAATTAACAGATGATAATATTTACGTTCAAAATGATGTATTTCGGAGGACAAATTGGAGTTGGTGCTGAATAATCACCGCCAGAGCTGCAACCACATGAAGGAGCAGGTGCACACGGTGCGGCTAAACTTAATTCAGTTTAAATAAAAACGCTGATAACTCACGAGCTGGGCAACAAGGAGCTAAAATTATGCGTTTCAGCTATAATGCTTAAAATGTTTTGTTTACCGGGTTGTGGCGCACAACAAGAATTACATCCGCAATCTCCACCACCAAAGAAAAGTGACGAAACTGTCGGTAAAAGAAGCAAACCAACTTGGACCAAGTAGCGCATATTTGATCTAAATCAAATAATAGAATATGATAATTTGGAGATCACACAAAAATTGTCTATTTAAAAAGTGACAACTCATTTTCATTTCCCACCCAAACACTTAATTAATAGAAACTCAACTGATGAGGCGTCGCTATAAAAAACTTGCGCGCTCAAACCATAATACCTGTTTTCAACAAAAAACAATGGTCTAACTTGCGTGACCGACACTCTGCAGACACACGTAAATCTAGCCCGTGATTAACAAGTGAAAGTGTTAACGTTCGGCTTTCAATTTCAAAAGGCGCCAAAATTTTGAGTTAATTAACGCGGACAAGCAAACTTTCTGATCAAGCAATTGTTAAAAGTTCAAAGACATCGCAAAAACTCACAATCAATTTCGACAAATATTTATCCAAATCAAACAGTAATAAACCCATCGGGATTGTTAACAAGTAAAGCTTATCCTATTTGCCAATTCGCTGAACGATCCACTCTTGCTGGCATAATGGGCACTTGTTTTTCTGCTTGATCCAGAGCGAAATGCAGCACTGGTGGAAACTGAAATGAACAAAATTAGTAATCAACTCAGAGCGCAAACTTGCCAATGGTTGCAATCACCCCAGGCCACAACGCAGTCTTCACCACCTTTTCCGTCGGCCTGACAACGCAAACAAGTTTCTAAACACAAATAGTTGATTTATACTAGAAGAATAATAACTCACCCATCAAGTTAATTCGGCAAATAGCGCATGTGTCGCACTCAACATCCCAACTCCATGTACAAACAGCATTCCACTTCTTCAGTGTAAGCATCTTTTGTTCTTTTTCTTCTGTTTCGGTCATTGTTCAAAGATGAGATTTGTAAAGAACAGTCTGAAACTTAAAAGTTAGATGATCACTTTTGTGAAAAACAGCTCAAATAAGAGAATTGAGAATGTTGTCAACAAATGTCAAAAAACTCTAAACGGAAAGCAGTCCGTTTACAAGCAAGAAGCAAGCGCTCTTTTTTATCCCGCGCATTCAAGTTTTTTACTTTTAACTATTGATCTCGCTGTCTTAAGCATTTGGCCTAAATTAATGGACAAAAAACTACACATTACGCCAGCTCGGCGTTTTGGGCCACCTGACCATTATTTCGACGAGACGCAATTCGCTACTGAAGTTTGGAAGTAAGCTAAATTTACGAATATTCAAATTCGAATGTCCAATTTTTAGTGTTTTATTGGGACGCCAGTCAAATGTCATCGATCTTGGAAGCGGAACGTACACTATGAAATTAAACGCTCGCTATACAATCAATTCGGAGCGTTACAACGACAGTTTTGTAAGTTGAAATTGGCCCACTTAGTTTATTTTAAACTGGTGTTTAGATTGAGGGATTCTTGCGTCGCGCATCTATCGTTCTCAAAATGCTTACTCGTTTGGGGAAATTTGCTTCAAACTCAAGACAAGTGCGTTTATCTGTTGATCCGTTGCCATTAATTCCATTGCGAAAAGCAGTTCAAAGCTTTTACGACGAAATGGTTTGCAAAATCAATTCATGTTTTGATGTTCAAATGCGTGAGTCTACGACTATTCTATGTGGCATTACATTTATTGTTTAGAAATCGAAAATCTTGAGCAGTGTTTTGAAGATTTGTTGTCCGAGCTTGAGGTTGTGTACGACTTCTTCTTACCGTTGATCCGCCAAAAAGAATCTAACTCATCAGCGTTCTCATCTGTGTCGTCCTTTAGTCAAGTTCCATCAACACTTGAGTATCGGGAGGAGGTTGATAAATTGTGGCATGATTTCTTCTACAAGCTGTTTGTCTGTCCTGATGCGTATCACTTGAACATGGTAATGAGGATAATTCACTTCTATAACTGACTGTTTGTTTTTAGAATGTTTGGAGTCAAATCTTTGAGGGCTTTTTGGAAATTTTGCCCAGTTACTTGGATAAGATCTCCGAGTTCGCTGACATTCGAATGGACGTTGAAAAGGACAAAGTGTAAGTAGTGATATCAACTGCAAAGTTACATTTTTAATTTTAGCGTTTTGATCAATGGCTCGCACCAAGAAATTGCCTACTTCCGTTCTATGTGGACTGACCGACTGTTGATTTTGACGAAACGCGCATTCACTGACAGAAAACGACTCTATCACAAGCAAAAGAATCCGATGGCACATGCTCGCAATTGGTCTGATTTCTTCAATACTTGCCTTACCAACTTCAAGAAGGACAATCCAGACATAAAGAAATTGTAGCTTATATTGTTTTACTATTTATTGACTATTCATTTTTAGCATTGATGTCAAAGTGCCGGTTATCAAGTCATTGTTGGAGAAGAGTTGCGATATGTACGTCACTCAGTTTTCGCGACTCATTCTTGGAGAACTCCAGTATCATCAACGTCTAGTTTCGCGGGTTAAAGAACTTGAGGTTGGGCTTTGAATATGTGTTCAGTTTTAATCACTATATTTTAGGGAATCTTTTCGTTGCAATCTTTTGCCGATCAAATTCATCAGTTAACTCTTGAGGATTATTCAGTTACTGACAGAAACGCTGTCATTCAAGCTTACAGACGCGCATTGAGCTCAACAATTTTGCCCGAATCAACTGCCAAGTACTGGGATGTAGCATTGGGTGAGAAGGTAGATCCGTATGACTTCAAGCTTCGATTCAGAGTGAGTTTTGACAGCTAGTTGATTGCTTTTATTTTCATTGTTTAGGGTTCGTGGCCGACTAGTTTGATCATCACTCCGCAATTTTTGAACAACACGTCCCATGTTTTGCAATTGATGATGAAACTTCTTCAATATTACATGTACTATCGAGCATTGGCAGTCAGCTGCATGTTTACCAACAAGAATGGCGAGTCGTTTCCGTTCACACGCAAGTCACAGCATCACATCTTCACTATCCGTCAAGTCCTCTATCGATTCTACCATTGTTTGATCAAGAAGGTTTGATTTATTAGTTTGGTTGAAAATCACTTTCATGTTTTAGGTTGGCGCTGAGTTCCGTGAGTTGTTGAAGATCGTCCAGGATTCAAACAACTTCAACAACTTGGAAGCAAAAGTCAACCGATGGCATGAAAAAATGAAAGTGTTTGCGACCGACTCACATCTTGCAGGTGGCATCGACGATTTGCTCAAATGCGCCGAAGACTTCATTGAACGCTGTACATCTATGAATCAATCAACTAAGTCTTCATCTAACTCATTGTCGATTCAGCATGAACAAGAACAATTGACAAGTGACATTCGACAACGCTTTGTACTTGCATGTGAAAGTTTGAAGTATGATTAAACATTTGTATTCTTGTCAAAATTGGGTTTTTAACAGGTTGATTAGATGTGGAATAGTTTGGGGAAGTGTTGTTAGTTTGAGATATAGGTGCGGGATTAAGATACAAACTCTGAGCATTTGATTAATTTTAGCAAAAGACATTTCAATTGAAACAAAGTTTGCTTTAAAGTCATAGATTTCGTGTCAAGTGAGTCTATTTAAAAAGTCATTTTGACAAGAACACAAGAATATTTAATCCTGTTAAGCCTGGCAGCGTCGATTCAGAACGAGAATATTGTCGAGTTGACCGCATTCGAACATGAAGTCTCATTGATTGTTGGACACATATCTTACTGTGGATAAAAAAACGAGTGTGCATTTCAATTGTTGTTGTAATATCTAATTTTTGTACATACAAAGTCGACGATTTCTGTTAAATAAAGTACTTCTTCCTAAACTTTGGGTAAAGCTTTTATTCGGTCAACATGTGTGAGTGAAAAGATTAATCGCTGTGTGCATGCGGATTGTGGAAGGGTGGGCGGCATTGAGTTTTTGTCGGCAAAATTATCCTAGGCCTCCGGTAGCAAGCACATCGAAGCTATTGTGGTAGTGGCGCTTCTTGTTGGATGGCGAAATTTTCAGGCCTACGGTCTAAACTTGACTGAGATGCTTATTGAATTTGAAGACAAATAACGAACCTGTCCAAACTTAGGATCTTTGTAGTCTTCGCGGAGAGCAGACATCACAGAACTGTATTCCTGATTCGAAAACTTCGGGATCAACGCTGGCCAAAATCGGTAAGAGGTTGTAGTCGATGGGCGGCGAGTCCACGTTAAGGTGGTTGAATGGGGAAAGAAAAAAATTGTGTCTGGATAAGGGCAAACTTGACTGAAAGTCGATATTGCTTTAGTTTCAAGGCAATTTGCAAAAGCATACTGAAGACTTACCACCACTAACAGCATGCAGGCTAAGAGAATAAGACTTGTTCGTATCATTTTGTGCGCTCTTCACAACTTCGGAGCTCCAGAAATCGGCGCGTTTCAGCAAGGCAAAATGAACCTTTAGACAAAGAGATGTTGCCAATTTAACAAGAAATTGACGCCTCCTTTTGGCAACTTTGTATTCCACACGCAAATAACGCCAACCAAAATAGCTAGATCACGAAAAGCAGACGAGTTGAATACAAAGAGCAAGAATTGTTAATTCTGCGCAGGTTTTTCGCATCAAAAAGACGAGCTGAATCCAAATTTTAAAAGCATGTGTTGTGATGTCAGCAAGAAAACACCGACGGCGCCAATGACATCTCAATTGTAAAGTTGACCGTGTTTTTGAAGAAAGAAGCGCGTGGGTAAGTGAATGCAAAGCGGAAGTCCAAAAATCGGAAGTTTGCCTATTGAATAATTGCAGCTGATTAAAGATTCTTGCAAACTCAACATGAAATTTCTATTTTCAGACTTGATAGCTTTGTTACTTAGACCAATTATAAACACATTTGTTTATTGATTACTTTATTCGTTAAAAACGATCTTACAATTGCAAAAGTGTTTGTTAATGAGAAACATAACTATCGACAAATCGATTTGTAGTTTATTTATCAACTTAATTTCGAATTATTCACAAAATGGTGCAACAATTGCATTTGCACAAACCTCTGAAAAATAAGTTTTGATATATCAGTTTAAAACATTGCAGTTTATTCAGTACACTAAAGACTCAAATGTGATTTCAGCAAACAACACAATAAACTCAAAGAAACATCCGTAAAGTTTAAACATCATAAAATTACGTAATTATTTGCTGATCTTTGCACTTTCTATTTGAAAGATTTTCTTTACAAAATTTCCTCCAAATGAGCAATCAAGGTCTGCCGCACACTTTGCTGGACATTTTGTTACTCATCATCGGCAAGTCGGGAAGACGCAATTAAAATGCTCCTGCTTGTAGGGGTAATTACTTTGTTGTTGTCGTAGCTCCTAGGATCAAGGTGAACTCACTGTTTAGTGAGTTTTTTGTACTGACAAGTTTCTGGAAGCTCTCTGTTTTGTACTTTGGTGTTCGCTTTTAAAGATTAAAGTTTGAATCAAAAGCTGTTTTAAGTATTTTGAGTCATTACTTTAAAGTATTTAAACTGAATTATCCGGTGTTTTAAAGTGGGCGTCTTTTTTGAGTTTGTTTTACGGATTAATTTTTGGCGCCATAATTTGTTGCTCACGTAAATGCTTTCTTTCAAACTGCCAATTTAAAAATTCTTGATTTCACGTCGTTTTCCCGAATTTCCGAACGTTTCTTAAACCAGCGCCATTCTGTCTGAACGCATATCGATTACTCAAAACGGTACAGCCTTGAGCACAGTTCAACCCATGAAAATTCATGCATTCCATTGACTAAAATAACCAGGAAAAGCGTTGAGTGTAAAATGCGCGCAAGAACATGGTGATTGAGAAGAATTTTATGTCTTGAGTGCGAACTTCTTGTTAAATCTAAACATTTAAAACACTCTTAATTGTGAAAGCTAGACATAAACACTAACAATTTGTCCTTGAACTTTACAGTTTTGCTTTTTTGTCAAATGACCAACATAAACAACTGTGTTTACGAGCAAGTAAAATGATCTAAAATGCCACCCTTGTTTTTATGGAATTCGCCGTAAAACTTGTACGACGAATTGACAAATTTCTGAAATTACTTTTACGCAAAGAGAAGAATGTGATTAATTGGCAGCACCTATAACTTTTTTGGTCAAAGAATGTTCATGTGTAAAGATTCCTAACAACGAGTTCATTTGAGAATGTTCAAAATATAAACTAAAAGTTGCATGTTTTTCAATAAAGACAGTTGAAATAAAAGTTCATTTTGAAGATGACCCCGATTGTTGTTCAAACAAATTGATTAGCCTTGACGAATGGAATAGACGTTTGCACGCAAATTGGATGATAAAATTCCGTTTAAATTGGTCGAAATTGCGTGCAAAACAAACTGATTTGATTAGCCTTAATTTTTTGACTGGAGAAGAGAGTTTTGACAAGCATACTGTAAAAGTTTTAAAACAATATCCGTTTTAATGCAACTAAAAAACATCTGAACGTCATTACCACATAAACCAGTTAATTACTCAACATTCATTTGTCGCATCTACTATAGAAACAGAAACTACGCAACCGCCCACTCGCTTTTACTGAAACCATTTTGAAGCATAACAAAAACACACTGTTAAAGACATCCAATTGACACAACAACTAGGACTAAAAAGATCATGACTCATTTGCGCGCACTAATCAACCCACAAACACAATTGAGAAGCAGGAACGTTACGTCTGTGTTTGTTCTTCGAAAGTGGGAGAAAATTGCGCAGGAATTTGCAGGAGCATGCGAGTTTTGTGCATTGGAACGCCCAAAGTAATCTCCAATGTTTACTCATCTTCTTTGAGCCCTTGATTGAAAAAACAGACTTCACTAAACTTTTTGATTCTTGATTCCGACTATTTGAGGTGTTGTTTTGGACTTTACGATTCGTTGTCATTTCGTTGAATCTTACTGGTCAACTTGAAAAAACAAGCATTTCTTGTTTTAGTGTAAACATTCCACTATTTGAACCTATTCTCTCTTCCTTATTGATTGTTAAGTTTCAATGCTGAGCAATTTGATCAAAACAGAATTTACGGTAACGTTTAGAGTGGAATTAATCATTCAAGTTTGTTTATGCAGAATGCGATTTGACTCATTTTGCGCGTCTGTTTTTGAATAGCGTTGTTTTGGTAAGCATCTCGTTAGCATTTTTGTCCTATTTTCCCATGTCCTTCTTTTCATGCAGAAATTGATTCCAGTTTACACCTATTTCCATACAAAACTGCGCAACACTTTATTTGATGTACCCGATATAATCAACTCACATGTTTGTAATTAAAACATCAATTTGCACTCGTCAGTTTGTCGACAAATCAAAAATCATAAGTTTTTCTCGCTTCCATCAAAACACCTTAAAACAGAAGTGTGACTGACAAAACATTCCATACAAAAAGTCCACAAAAGACAAATGAGCACCTTATTCCGAGGAATTGTTTTTTGTCTTTTTGCTTTACACACCTGAATGTTTTCGTTTGTTGAGCGTCCATTTACGGGTTTAGTCGTTTTTTAGTTATTTTTGGTTTGCGAGTGGGCTGATGATTAAGTTCTGTCATTTGAAAGTAAATGAATGCGGAAAATTCATTGAAACTTTACGATTCAGAGTTTTGACAAGTGCCTTACAAAGTTTTTGAGTAATCAATATCAAACTTGCTCACCCATGTTCGGTCACTTCCAAAAACTGTATTCTTTGTTTACGAAACAATTCTTTTCAGAAATTTAACCTTTCTTCTTTCAAAATGCAATGCTAATACATCCGGACAGTTCTCGTTTCAATCGCACATTGCGCTCATTCCTTGCTTTTTGAAAGATTTTATCTTCGAGATTGTTTGCTTGTTATTTTTGGATTGTTTATGAGTGCGTGTGTTCGCCGAAGAGATCAAACATGTTTTTGAAATTAACTTTACTTTTTTAAAACAGTGTTTGACATTTTTAAAAATGGCAGTAATCAAACAATCTGCGTGCGGTACTGTAATTTTTAATCATAAGATAGCTTTGGACTAAAGAAAGATTTGATAAAACGTTCTGACCTCGGTGAAGCGATTTTTCAATTTGCAGCTCATGCCGATAGTCACAAACACAACTTCATTGATCGCTTATGTTTTAAATCAATTGTTGCGTCATTCCAACAAAACGCGGACATTTTGTCACCCTTTTCCAATTGCATAATCGTTTCAGTTTCGAATTAAATATGCGTGGATTTGGCTGGCCTTTAACCGGACTACAAAGTACTCGCCAAAAGGAACAGACCAAACAGCCAGGTAAGCCTTCGCAGAATATTAAATTTGAATTTGGGACTAGAAACTATAAATTGTTTGGGTTCATTTTTTGCAACGACTGAGTTCGTTAGATGTTTAGACTTTATTTGTAAAGTTGTTTACAAGCTTGATTATAATTGTAGTTATAAAACTTCGTAAAGCCGACTAGCATTTTTGCTAACTTAGACATTAAAAACTATAAATACTAAAATCCATTCAATATGCTCCGACTAGACCAAACAAACAGAACCCAAGACCTTTGGAGTCTAAACTAAACAACGATGGTTTGTGACCAACAAGCGGCTATCAGATTTCCTCTCTGATCCGCCAACCTGATTTATTGTCTGTCAACATTGCGGCTTCCTCCCTCACCTATACATCAAAACTGGTGGTCATTGGAGAGATGCGCGCAACGAAGCCAATTTTGGGTGAAGAAAGGTGAAAAATTTGGAGGTGAAAGAAAACTCGCAAAAACTGGAAAGTCTAGGGGGTTAATCGTTTGGTGTTCTTTTTTGTTGAGTGCGTTGTTGTAAACGAGGTGGTGATTAACTTGATCTCTGGATTGTTGTTTGAGATTGTTTTTGCGTGTTGGGAAATTGGCTGGAATTTTCGTACAATTGTTAGCTAATTGTTTTGTATACGTAATAGAGATTGACCTTCTTGTTACTTTGCATAATTCGCGCTTTAATTACTTGAGAGTATATTGTTTGCTTATTTCAGATCATCTTTTTACTTTTCTTCTTTGATCAATTGAAGACTGCAGAAAAGTTGCCAATCAACGCATCTAAGCTCTTCTCCAGCCAAGATGACGGCCGAAAAGAGTCAAAGTTTACTCGGCTCAATGTCCACTTACCCAAAAGGTGTATTCTTTATGCTCGGCAATGAAGTTTGTGAACGCTTTACTTATCACGGACTTCGTGCTATTCTTACACTGTATTTAATTACGGAGTTGGGCTTCCAAGAAAGGTAAGCTTCATTTTTATTTAGTTCGAAGATTATCAAAATGTGCAATTTAGTGATGCATATTTAACATATCACTTATATCTTTCTCTTGCTTATTTTGCACCGCTCTTGGGCTCAATCGCCGCAGACAACTATTGGGGTCGCTTTCAAGTTATTTTGAGGGTAAGTTTTTAAATGCGAAGTTAAGATAAAACAATGATTGTTATTCAGGGATCGATAGTTTACATCGTCGGAGTTTTATGCGTTTCTATCGGATCTCTTTACTTACTTGATATAAATATTCGTTATATTGCAACGTTTGGAGGCCTTTTCATTTTGGGACTAGCAACAGGTGGAATAAAGCCAAACTTATCAGCCTTTGCTGCAGACCAGTTTGAAGAAAGCCAGAAAGAGGCGAGAACCCAGTTCTTCTCGTTCTTCTACTTTGCCATCAATGTTGGCTCATTGACATCGGTTTTGATTACTCCGTTGTTGAGAGGACGAGTTAAATGTTTTGGTTCGGACTACTGTTTCCCACTTGCTTTCGGTGTGCCTGCTTTGTTCATGGTCGTTGCATTTATTATTTTTATTGCCGGTTATCGTTACTACAAGATCCGACCTGCTGACAAAGGAAATGTTATTTGGCAAGTGGCCCAATGCATTGCACAGTCAGCCTTCCGTCGCATTTCTGGTTAGTTTCTTTAACAAATGGAACTATACTTAAATACTCTTTTTAGCTTTATTCCGTGGCAAGTCTGATCCAACAAAACGTGACTGGCTCGATTATGCTCCACATCGCTTTGATTCAAAACTAGTTGCCGGAGTTAGAAGTTTTGTTGGAGTTCTTGTCGTGTTCTTCCCAATTCCTTTCTATTTTGCTCTCGGCGACCAGCAAGGATCAACATGGGTTGTGCAAGCTCGCGTAAGTGTGAACAAAGATTATCAAAGTTTAGTCGATAATTTAGTCTATGGATGGACGCATTGGACCGATAACAATCTTGCCTGATCAGATGAACATTTTCAATTCATTGTCCGTCTTGATTACAATCCTTTTATTTGAAGCTTGGGTGTACCCGGCAGTCAACAAAGTTTTCACTCTGACGCCTTTGAGAAAAATTGCAATTGGAGGCATTTTAACAGGAGTTGCTTTTGTAATATCAGGATTGTTACAGGTTGGTAGAATTCACTCAAAAAGCAACAACAACATTTTACACTTTCAGCTCCAAATAAATCAAACGTTGGAACCAACTCCATCAGACGGTTACTCTTATCTTCAAGTCGTTGGAACTTCTCCGTCTGAATTCTTTGCTGCCGGCGTGCCACTTAAAAGTGGACGCAATATTTTGCCTTCCGGACCTTTAGATTTGACTTCCTCTGATGGCCAGCACTTTAATTTTTCGATGGATTCAGAAAATGCCTACGCAATGAGTGTCTACAAACGAGGAAGCAAGTAAGCAATTTGTGAGACAAATAACTTCATTTCAATGTTCACGTTATTTTAGACTTGAAATCAACACTTTCCCGTACAAATGCCAAAAGCCAGCTAACGGAAAAACCAGGTAAATAAATTAGCAGCACTTATTTTTAACTAAATCACCTTCATATTAGAATCTACTTCTCTGTTGATCCGACGTCTCCTCTTGTCGGAACCGAGTTGTTCGTTGTTGATTCAAAAGGAAAAGTCGCTTCTCACACACAAGTTAAAGCTGGGAGTTCAGTAGAAATTCAACCTGCAATTTTTGGAACGCCCGAATACACTCTTAAATACGGAGTTGGCTGCAAGGCCGATGGAAATTGCTCATTTGAAAGGTTGCTCAAATATATTCTTAATTATTTAATCAGTTTAACCTTTTAGACCGTTCTTTGCCGACATGGGGGCGGCGCATATAATTGAGTTGCGTGAAAACAATGATCCGTTGAATGAAAACGACTCCTTGCAAGTTGTACGCGCCAATTCTATTAAAATCTACTGGCAAATTCCTCAAATTTACGTAATTGCTGTTGGAGAAGTGTTAGTGTCGGTTACAGGATTGGAGTTTGCATATAGTCAATCGGCTCCATCAATGAAAAGTGTTTTGCAAGCAGTTTGGCATTTGGCTAACTTTTTGGGCAATGTTATTGACATGGGCATCAGTGGATCTCACATCGTTGCTGATCCGGCCATGGAGCTTTTTGTGTATGCCGGTTTGATGTTTGCTGTTATGGTATGTGATTAGAACGTATCAGAATTGCAATCTTCGTTATTTTTAGGCCGTTTTCATTGTTCTCGCAATACGCTACAAGTACGTTGATCCAAGCATTTTTGAATCCAATGACTTTGAAACCGAAAAGCCAGCTGTTGGAATAATGCCGGGAAATTTGATTGAAGGTGCAGAAGAACCGAAGAAACAACGGGTCGATTAATTATGGAAGTGTGTATATTGTTTTAATAACATTTCATTTTAAACGTATCTAATTTGTATTGCATGTAAATATGCTGTCTTGGTGCGATAATAAACATTTCATACTATTGAGGCTTTGTTTCAATGTCTTTAAAATTGCAATCAATGACCATCACATTACTTGTTCAAAATATGACTGTTTGCGGGCGTTTCACATGATGGAGCATTTAAAGAACTCTGATTGGACCAATTTATTGCACTTTTTGGTGAGTTGATTGCGTGAGAAGTTGCAAATCAGTTTGTGTTTTGATATGAGTTGAGAGTGTTTAAGTGGTTGAAAAGTTTTGAAGTCACAAAATCTATACTCTGCTCGAGCCCCTCATTAAACAATGAGTCCATTGACTGCCCCAATTTATTCTGGGCGCGTCATCATAGTAATATGACGCAAAAATTGTCCGCGTCTTGATTTCCTTTCATTTTTGAACGAAGGTTTTTGAGGCAAGTGATAGTACTTCTTGGCGCTATTTTTGATAAAAATTTAGTGGATGAACTGCATAGTTATTAGATGTTTAAAAGCTTCAACACTTTGAACAAGATCCATTTAGCTCTAAAACGTTGCGATTCAAAAACTCAAACAACCCCCAATTCAAAAAGTTAATCGACTTACAAGCCTCAAAAACACCATAATCCGTTTTATTTATAAACCACAGCAAACACTTCGCTTTCCTATTCAAATCCTTCGTCCATTGAGTTTTTTCTCCCGTTTCTCCAGTTTGCTCGCTTTGTGCGGGAATTTAAGCGCTGCTTTCTCATTTCTGTTCATTTTTTACATGTCAAACGAACTCGTCGATTGATTTTTCTTGTTGGCGGCGATTCTTTGTTCTCTGATTTTGCTTTTAATGTTATTGTGAAGTTTAGTTGTAAAGAGTGATGTTATTGTTTGAACTTTTAAATGTTTTGAAGGCGCTCATTGAATTTAAGGTCTGTTATAGTCGAGTTGCCGTGTTTATTGTTTAGTTCACAAGTATTCTTGCTGCTTTTAGATTTTGAACCGAAATCAACACTAAAACTCCTCCAATATGAAGTGGGCAATGAGAATTAAAATGATTTGGGCCGTGGTTGGAATTCTGGCTGGCTTGACGGCTTCTCCAACGTTCTATCACGGTTACCAAGTAAGGATTTTCAATATTTCAATGTAGATTACTTTGTTAATACTTTTTAGAACTATGCCGCCGCATCGCTTGCCATTTTTTCATCGGTATGTGCAGCCTATCTGTTCTATACGCACTTGGCGTACCACAAACAATGGTTTGTGAACTGGTCAACCACAAGAGTACGCGTCGCCGTTGTTTTAAGTAAGTTTACGACGAGATCGTTTATCATTTCTTAATCAGTAGTAACTATAAACTAATTTCTCTCTTCAAATCATTGTTAACTGTTCACATCAGCTGATAATCATTGGCTCACAAAATTTGCGTTCACCCGCCAAAATGCACACGTTTTAGGCATTCAAATGATAAGAATTCAAAAGAAACGTGCAAAATGTGTGCTTTCAAACAATTCGACTTGTAACGGAACTTTGATTTGTGATTTGAAACAATAATTAGAATAACGAATTCAATATGTTTTGTGAAGAAATGATACTTTTCAGATGCTCTGATTTGTGTCTTCGCGTTCATTGGAATGGTTGTATGCTTGACCGTTGCTGGAATTCGACGCCAGGGAATTTTGGGTACTTATCGTTTGCTTTTGGAAAGGAAATAAACAAATCTTGTTTTAGACAAGGGCAACAATTTGTGGATTGCTGCTGTGTGGTGCTGGATGACTTGGAAGTAAGTCAAACATGTAGTTGGCCTTTAAAATAATGTTTAGGTGGTCAATGATGAGTGCTATTTACACCAGACGTTATGCTCAGAACGTAATGCATCCATTAATAGTTCATTCAGATGCTACGCAAACGTTCGACAAACGACCTTAATGCCCAGTTTTAGTTGATCTTTAGCTTTAAATTTTAGTTGTTTTCTATAAGTTATTATGTTTATTCAATGCTTTCACATACAGAGTTTTTATTTTCTGTACATTCGGGTCTTTTCTCTACTTATCACAAACTTTTTGCATATGATTATGATTTAATAAACAAGAATTGAATTTGCTTCGACTTTTAACGTTTTCTTGGCTAACAAACAATGCTTCTGGATAAAAATAAATGAATCACTTGATGTAAATGACTAATTTAGCGCTACACCTACGACTTGGAGCAGTTTAAATGAACGAATAAACTTTTTTGGATATCTGTACATAAACACCTTTTAAAAAGAATAAACATAACTCAGTTAAACTCTTGTTATTGTACCCTTATTGTGGCGGACCACTTCAAGCAGGATTATTTGCGCTCGGCTTGGCTGGCGAGACGCAAAACCATGGCAATGGATGTACAGAGGGGCGCTCGGCGAACTACGTTGAGTCGGTCCGATTTCTCATGAGAAGGCTTTTTGCGTAATGGTGAAAACGTGGACAGGTTAGATTTACTTTCCTTTTTGCTTAATGTTTGCTTAGATTATTAAACATATCATTTAAATGATTCTATTTTTAGCTCAAATGCGGTTTAAATTCAATTAAGTGCAATGCCTTCACGTCGAAACACTGTCGATCCAAATTCAAATGATGACACACGTTTGCTAAGGAATCGGCCAAAATGTAAATCTAAAACATAGAACTTAAATATTTGTGATGTTCTTTAAATTTCAGCCTCAAAATTCCGACAGCAAAAACTCCCAGCATGGCAGCCTATCCTGACGGCACAAACAGCAAGTAAGCAAGAATTAATTTAACTTTTATAAAAATTAAAACTTGCAGTACCTACGATATTTGCAACCGGAATGATTTTCATACCTCTTGGAGTATTTCTTTTGTTAGCCGCTGATTCAGGTACATACATGCATTAAATACTATTCAAGCTGTACTTGTTTCTAGTAAAAGAGTGGAGCATCGAATATGGAACGATCTGTCGCAACAAACTTTGCTCAATCGACGTTCAAATTGATGAACAATTTTCTGGAAATGTTTATTTTTATTACGGATTAGATAACTACTTTCAAAACCATCGACGTTACGTGAAAAGTCGGAGTGACAGTCAACTTCTAGGATATTTAACTGTAAGTTAAACGCAATTTATTCAAACTAACTGATCATTTTATAGAACGTTGGCGACTGCTCACCTCTTGATTATGTGAACACGACGTTTGGCCGACTTCCAATTGCTCCGTAAGTCAATTTGTTTCGAGTTATTTATTTAAATCACATTGGTTTAGATGTGGATCAATAGCAAATTCCATGTTTAACGGTAGTCAAGTTGCTTTGTATTTGAATAAAGTTGATTGTTTAGACACATTCCAATTGCTTGATCCAAATGGACAACCTGTCCCGCTGACAAAAGAAGGAGTTATTTGGGAAATTGATCGTGATGTGAGATTTAAAAATCCGCCTATCCAACCGGGACAAGATTTGTGTGAGGCGTTCAGGGTTTTTTTTTAAAACAGGTAGTTAAAATATAAAACACTGGCTTTTTAGGGCACAATTCGCCCACCTAATTGGCAGAAAGATGCTTGTCAGTTGGACCCGCTTCATCCAGACAACAACGGCTTTCTAAATGTAGATTTTATTGTTTGGATGAGAACAGCCGCTCTGCCTTCATTCCGAAAACTGTATAGGATTTTGGATCGGAACTCGCCTAATTTTGCTTATCAACATGGTTTGCCAGCGGGACGTTATAGATTGAGCATTGAAAACAGTAAGTTGTTTAGCAACAAGGTCGTTTTATAAATAAGACTTGTTCAATTTTAGATTACCCAGTCGACGCATTTAATGGCAAGAAGTCGTTTATCATAAGCACAACAACGTGGTCAGGCGGACACAACAATTTCCTTGGCATTGCATACATTGTAATTGGAAGCATTTGCATTCTACTCGGCTTCATCTTTACTGTCATTCACATCAAATTTGGGCATTCGTTTGCGGAGATGGCTGAGATTTCAATAAACACTCGATGATCACATATTACTTACATGCTACTTACTTCTCATTTCCTACTCAATCACAACGGCGCAACTTTCATTCCATTCAACGACTTAATTTCACTGTTGTTTGTAAATACGAATGCAATAAATAGAGTTTTATCAACTTGAATGATTTAAGTTATAAACTATGCACGTCGTGCTCAACGTTGTCAATTCACAAACAAGTGCATGAAAACTCTGGCATTTCGTTTTATTAGAAATAAAAAATTTTTGTAGTAGCAAGGCAATCTCTTTCGTTACTAATTATTGAAGTAAACAGAACTGATTGTAGTTTTCAGGCAAATTCGTGTGTTTTTAAAACGAAAATGTTGTTTTCTTACATTAACAACTCGTGACTGTTTGTGAATATTAAGATTTAACTAAATAAAAGTTTGTATGTCACAAGATTAACACGAGTGTTTTGATCTCAATAGTGCTTCAATTTGTCTTTACTTGCTGAAATGATTAATCTTTAACTATGCAAATAAACGTTTAACAACCAACGCATTTAGTTCCGGCACTTAATTCACTGATCTTCAATCTTTGCCACTCAAATATGTCGGCTGCTCGTGACATACAACTCCGCCAACTCATTTTGAACGAGCATCGCCAAGGCAACGACGAACGTTTGGCACACCAACACATCTGTGCACATTTGGGCAGTAGCCGTGCTGTAACCTACTCCAAAATAAGATATTGGTACGGGAGATTTAGTGGCGGTGACATCTCTGTCTTTAACAAAACATCTTACTTTCACCGTTCAAAGAACTCCAGCCAACTTAACGATGACTTCAAACAGGTCAAGGGCTTGTTTATGCAGTTCAAAGACAAACGACTAAAGAATTTAATGACTACTATTGATGGAAGGATCTTTATTTTCTTGAAAGAGTATTCGGTGAACGCAAAAGGACAGTTTGTTTTGCTGGACTTGTATCACGGGATTTTGAAGTAAGTTATTTAAAGCTTTTTGTAGTGGTCCAATTTTTACAGTATCCGAATGATATTTTAGGCCATTGACTATTAGCGACAAATGGAATAAAAAGAAGGCACGACTTTATCGCCGCATCGAACTAGTTGATTCTCAACACTTTCTTTCGCTAGAATTCATGTCTGCACGTTTGACTCTATTCAAATTGAACATGTTGGAGTGTAAAGTTGAAGCTTTATGCTCTATTGAAGTTGGAGAGTTCATGTACGGAGACTTCATTGTGGATTCGTCGGACAAACGACGGTTTGTTTTGACGCTAAACAACACCTTTCGCCTTGGACATTTAAAAGAAGACAAAGAGATTATATTAGAATCAATCAGAGAGATGGACTTGGAAGGATATGATTTTAAAGTAAGTGAATCTCTGAACTTCTGAAGTAACAAAACACTTTTAGGAACTCAAAGGAAGGCAGCTGTTTGATCTGCGAAATGTTAAGAAGATAGAAGAAAAGCTGGAATGCGAATTCTGCACATACGATTTGAACGAAATGGACTTACATTCTAGAAAGCTAGCAATGACTTTGCCGAACGGAGAACCAGTAAATGATATTCAAGTTAGTTAATTTTAAAACAAGTCCATCTGCTATCAATTATGTTCAGGGAAATTGCTATGCATGGCTTGAAAATAGCATATACGTTGTTTCAAAAATGGAAAGCGATGAATTTAAAGGTAGTGTTTATTATTTGCAGTCACAGATCACATTAACTTTAGTCATAAAGCTGAACATAACAAATCAACTCTGGTCGGACACAAATATTCGTGTTAAAGATCCAATAAGCGAAACTGTTTATTGACGAAGAGGAAATAATGACTGTCCGTGTTGTAAAAGATAAAACCGATCTAGTGGAATTTTATCGCTTTGCTTTAAAGTAAGTTTCAAAAGTGTTGTTTAATGTGTAAATTTAACAACCTTCAGAAGCCCGGACTCCCTTAAAAATCTTTCATGGTTTAATATACTTCGCGAGCAGAAGTTTGGCAAAGCGGACATTTATGCCAAAGTGATCAACGAGTTGCCATTAAATGACACGCTTAGAAGCTGTTTGCTTGATCAGTAACTTCCTATCTATACATTTGCTGAATAAACATTACTTTGAATAATGTTTTTTACTTGTTGAACGAGTTTGAAACTTCACGCTTTATTTTGTTGTTTGTATTGTTTGATTTAACTTTTAGAGCTCACTTTTAGTAGTTGCTGCAACAATGTTCAAGAACATTATGGAGATGTTCTCGTGGGAGAAATTTTCAAACCTCTTGCCAGATTTGTGGTCGCCAGATGAAGAAGCAGCTAAGGAAGCGCTTTCAAATCCAGGTATTTTACAAAATAAGCTTAGATCCACAAGCTAATTTAATTGTTTAGAATATCCTCCTTTGTTGGGCGACAAAGACAAACCTTTAGGAGGTGAAATGTCATCTGTAGATGGAAACTTCTTTGTTTGTGCAGCATGCCAACCAGGTTTTATAGCTGAGCAAATTTCATTCATGCAGTTGGATGGAGTAGAAATGCAGTAAGTTGCTAGTTTGTTTTCAAAAAATAAAAGTGCCAAAGCTTCAGAAAATATGTTTTCCCGGATTTTCAAGAAGAGTGCCACATCAGTCAAATGACAATGATTGACTCGTTTCATTTTTTGACTATTGAAAGAAAGTCCAGCCGACTAATTTTGTTCAAACTCGATGTAAACGCACAAACAGTTAGCACTCTGCACTCAATTGACATTGGCGACTTTGGTTCTGCAAAGTTATTGGTTGACGGAAAAAGTCCAAGAAAGTTTGTTTTGCTTGTGGATAATCCCAGCACACTTCAACCGGAAGTCATACCAGAAGAAATTAGATCTTCGACAGTTTCAGCAGGTTTGAACGATAATAATAGACTTTAAAGAGTTTAAATATTGTACTTTCAGGAGGTCGTTACCAGACTGGCGAGATAGTCGAAAGAGAACTTAAACTCGTTGGCGAACCACGTCCATTCGAAGTCATCGGAAAAGTGTACTTTCCAAAGTTTCACATGCAAACTATCTACTTCTTCAAGCTGTCGTGGAACGAGTCTTTGCAAATGACTAGCTGCAGATTCAACATAGAAGACTCTAAGAAGGAAGAAAAGGCAACTCCGATGATAGTTGACAACAAGTTTAAAATTCAAGATATCCAGGTAAGCACAGTGTTTTAAACACACTGACATAATCGATCATTTCAGTTTGATTGCTTTTGCTGGTGTGACGAGTATTTGTATGTCATATCCAAAAGATCAAACGGCCACTATGAAATTCTACAACTCAACAACGAAACTTCAACTTGGTTAGAGACACGAGTCCGTCTTATGTTCTGGCCAATTTCGATCCACATCACCAAAAATGCACACCTTCTTGTCCAAACTGAAAATATACGGCAAACTGCAGCTGAATTGCAGCATTTTACGTTGAATAGCAACAAAATTAGAATCTTTTGCTAGATGCAAAGAATATATTGTGATTTAATGATCTCACTGGTGGTTCTTAATTTGTTCCGGTTAAAATATCAAAATTGCTGTGATTTAACGATCTTTCCGGTTGTTCTCAGTTGATTCCATTTGATCTCTTTGCGTTCTTAATCGCATTTAACTTATTGATCTCGGATTGTACTTTTAATTTATTTTGGGTGAAATAAATTTTTGTAAGGGATGCGAATCTTTTATTGCTCAGAATGGTGTTTGAAAAACAAAAGTCTGTCAATGCTTTTTTGTCTCTCGAAACGAAGTTTCCCACGCATATAACATTTTAGCTTCCACACATTTCAATCATTAGTTGTTATTTTAATGTTTTGGCATGCCTAAAAGAGCTTTGAAGAAGAAACATAATTTTCCCCACAATCGGTTTCCTTTTTCGCGGATCCGTGCCAGGTTAAAAAGGGTGCACAATAATCATCAGAAGTTAGTCCAGTCAATGTTGGCAAAGAAGAAAGAAGGACGCAAAAAGAGTGAAGCAATTGCATCATTCGACATGGAAGAAGATCAAATGAGTTATGCGGATAAGTGCATCTACAAGGTTTGTTTAGCTAAGTTGCATCATTTTGATCGATATTTCGAAACGTCAGAACACTTTATTCATTTATTGTTTTTAGCCAAGAAGGCGACAATTGTTCAAACAAGTGCACCTGTAAATTGGAAGAATTTCGCCCTTTTCAAAGAAACAAGTAATCAAGAAGTTGAGAGAGGAGAACTCGAAGAAGACATCGTTATTGTTCCGCAGCTGAATTATACTAAAGATCCAATTAAACAGAATGCCGTAACTATTGATCAAAAACCGTAAGTTTTATTCTTCAATTTATGTTGTCCAGTGTCTATTAATGTGATGTTTAGTGTTTTTGAAGCAAATGCAAATCAAAACGAAGTTGTGCTAGTTGAAGATAGTGGCGACGAGATTCAATTCATCGAAGAAGTGAAAGGTATTATTTTTATCTGGAATATGCACTGTATTGCTCTTTTAAATCTGTTATTGTTGGTCATTGTTTTTCCAATTTGCAAATACTCTTATCAGGTTTTATTTGCATAGCTTGCTGCAGCGTGCAAGTATAACAACAACTTCGTTTAAGTTGTTTGTTGATGGAAAACTCGTGAGATATAATACGATTAGCGGTCATATATATTTTGCTTGCCGTTGGTGCTATCTTAAAACAGTCTTTGGTCTTACTAATTGCATTAATCAACTTTTCTTTTCTTTTAGTTACAAGCAATTTGCCTCCAACAAGTCAAGAGCTTCGTCAACTTAATTCAGCAATCAAAAGCACAGAGGTCGAAAAGCTTACTCAAGGAGTTAAAATTCTGACGTCAAACGCCAAGAAAAAGAACAAGACCTTCTTTCCAACGCCACAAGGACGCAAATCACCATTAAAAACTGCCAGTTCCGTTGGTCCGACTTCTAGTGAACTACAAAACCAAAAACCTCGTTCACCGCCGCAGAATATAAGCTTTCTGGATCGTCTACGGAAGAACAACAGACCGCAAAATAAAAGCGACAACGCATCTTCTGCAGGTCCATCACAACGCAAAAGTTTATTGTGTCGTTTGCAGAAAAACAACGATCGAGCCGGTCAATCTCCGTTCTTCAAACAGCCGCCACAGCAAGTTCCCATTCCAGATCAAACAACTACATCACCGATTCAGCTGCTGACGAGTACTTTTAATCCTAACGTTCTGCCGCCTAGCTTCATACCAACAATGTCCAACCCGGATTTGTCAGGAAATGTGTCTTTTTTCAAAAGTCCGCTCTGTGCTCAGTTTAATCCGCCGATATTGCGAACTGTTCAAGTTCAAATGCCTTTACCGAATTTACCTGCTCAAGCTCAAAAGCAAATTCGACAGCCAGCAATAAGACAGAAAGCACTTAAATCAACAAAAAGTTAGTTGTTTTTAAAATAGAGGAAATTTGTCCTGAAACGAAAAGAAAGATGCGGACATCAACCCACACTTTCCCTTTTTAAAGAAACTTACTTATTGTTTAGGTTCAATGCAAGGCAATTCAGGCATTCGAAATCAGTCAAATATGTCGCTACCTCAACAATCTCGTCAAACTTTAATGTCATTGCGTCATTTTCTTCCTTATACGGTAAAATTTAACTTTTTCTATTGACTGAATATCCTCTCCTTTAGCACATCGCCTCGGCGCACGAGAGTATCGACAGCCTGACAGGTTTTAGGCTAAAGATTTGTACTTACAACGTGCTTTGCGAAGCCACGAAGTTGAACCACACACATTTGTATCGAGAGCCGCAGCAAAAGATTAGTTGGGAAAAGCGCAAAAAGCTCATTATTGATGAAATTGCTGCTCTGAACGCTGAAATTTTTTGTTTGCAAGAAGTACAGTATGAACATTTTGTGGACACCTTTGATCCGTTCTTCAACAGCCGTAAGTTTTTTTTATATCTGTTATTTACTTGTAACAACGCGTTATCTTTAGAAGGCTTTAAATGCTATTACACTAAACGAACTGGAGTGGATAAACTTGACGGTTGCATGCTTGCTTTCAAGTCAGAACTGTTTACGGAGATTAGTTTTGACCATGTCTTCTACAACTACGACGTTGAAGGTTTTGATAAGGACAATGTCGGTAAGTAATTAAACTTACTTGTGTGTTATGTTCAAACACTTTCAGGTCAGATTGTTTTGTTGCGAGAGAAGAAAACAGGTCTAATCTTCTTAGTTGCCAACACTCACATCTTGTTCAATATGAAAAGAGGTGACTTAAAAGCGGGTCAAATAGCGCTTCTGTTGGCTACAATTGACAAGTATGTTCAGGAATTCTCGCAAAATGAAAGCTTTGCCGGCACAATTCTTTGTGGCGACTTCAACATCGAGCCTTATTCTCCGTTATATCACTTTATTTGTGGTGGCGCTTTACAAATCTCCCAGTTTTCACGAGACATCCTCGCATTCAGTCCACACAGTGGAAAATATGGCCAGCAACCACTTCGTTCGTTTATTGTCCCAAGCAAAGTCTCGCTAGATCCAAATACGTGTCAATTGCTTGATGAACATCGAGAACAAAGTAAGAAGTTTATAGTGTTTACTTTTAAATAACTTCTTTGTTTAGAAATTGCGTATACAGTAAGCGCACTTTTGCATAGGCATCAATTTCTGTCTGCTTATCAGCACACAACTAAAGAAATGAAGGTTTGTAACTCTTTATTAGTTGCAATTAATTTCTTTTGTTTAGCCAGAAGTGTCGACACGTCACACTGATTACGGATGTCCGGACTTCATTTTCTATTCCGGGCAACAACACCCTCGATTTGATTCAGCAAGCGAGAAAAGGATTCGAATCCAGAAAGTTTTAATTCTTCCCTCATTACAGGTATCTTATATCTTTAAACGAGTTTAACACAGTGCAATTTGTTTAGACTATAGACAACACTTGCGGTAAAATGCCAAACAACGAATGCGGTTCGGATCACATCCCTCTGATATGCGAATTCTTTATTCATTAATCAGTTCAATCATCCTCAAACTCTAACTTTTCAAAAGGTTGTTTCAAGATGCCAAAATATCAAACGTATTCAAGCATTGTTTTTCACTCATTGTCATCCGGGTACATAAACTGTTCTAATTTCTATGTCATCAAGTATTTGTTTAAAATTGAGCTTTTTATTCAAATAAATGCATTAGTAGAGGAGGATAGAAATTTATTTCGGCGAGGTGTTGCTTAAGCTGTAGTGCTTCGGCGTCCAAATGTAGTACACCCAGTAAAAGATATTGAAGAAGATGAACAGCAACGGAAAGAACTTGGATGACACTTCGTCTATTCTTTCTCCGCTTATGAAGTTTGACGGCTCATCGCCTAACTTTATTGATTTGCTGTCTAATCGAGTATGCAAACGTCCAACTCCAGGCAATGTGGATGATTGTCTTGGTTTCATGAGTCTGCTGTCAACGACGTTGTTTAACTGAAAATAGAAAGTTTGCAACAGTTCAGTGTAAGGTTTGTTTACGTTGACTAGAGTTGTGCTGTTAGACATCGAATCTCCATCGTCTGCTGAATCTTACAAAGTGTTTTGTTTGTTTTAACGGATTTAAAGTGATAAACAGAGCAATTTAAAAACTTACATTGAATTCGACTGTCCGTGTAATAAAGTGCTTGACTGTTCCTTTGCTGACTAAATGAAACGCCTCTTGTGTTTGGCGGCGGCCAGCATTGTTGTTCAGCAGCAAGATTTTGGCGTAACAGGCTTTGTTGAAAGCGATTGTTCCGGCGACGTTTGGCTTCTAATTTATCGGCAAATCCGACAACAGCTAACTAAAAAGGGAGTCTTTAGAGAAAGTAACTCAAAAGCTTGCCTCTATCAAACTCAAGAAAATGAAGCCCATGCAGCCGAACATCCAGATATCAAGTGCTTTAACGTATGAAACACGAGGTAGATTTTTGCTAATATTTCCAAGTTGAAACGACAACGCCATTAAGGAAGACACTCCGAGTGTAATTCTGGCAGGCAGTGCTTTTGTATCAATCCAGAAGGCGATCCAAGAGATAAAAACGGCAAGATATGTCGGCAAAAAAGCTTGCAGTACGTAGAAACCGTATAGACGCCGAAAACGAAAAACAACTCCCAGCTGATCCCAAAGTCCGGCCGTATAGACTAGAGTGTTGTTGTAGTGCGTGAATTCTATTAACTCGAAATCTGGCAGTTTACTTGAGCTTGGATCAGGTATTGAAACGGCTTCCCAATCTCTCCAGACAATTCTAACTTCGGCAGTGTTGTAGGAATAGGACTAAACTTATTGTCAATTTTGTTGGTTGTTTAATTCGCTTACCTCGAAAACCAATTCACATTGCTGATAGTCCATGGGGAATGTCGACAAATCCAATTTACCTTAAAAGGTTGATTTAAAAGTTCAGATGCCATTATACTGCTAAACTTACAAGGGCCCTGGAGTGATACACGGAAGTTTAACCAGATCGTTCCATTCGGGAATATGAGTAGCAATACATTTTGTTGAGGAGATGAGTGGATTTCGACCTTTTTGCTGTTCACCAAGCAAACGTTAGGCGTCCACAAAGACGGTAACTTGTGTGCACTTAGCGACATGTTTGTCAAACAATAGTTAAAGTCTGTAAAATCAAGTCGAGGATCTCTCCAAATTTGACTAAACTTAAACAGTTATTTGTGATAGGAACAAGCTTCATTACCTAAACCAAATATCGGCTTTGAAACTAGAAGAAAACTCGCTGATCTCTGTAATGCCTTGAACTGTCAGTTCGACTATAACGTTTGTAGACTCTGCAGACGGCAAATTGTTCTTATCATAGTTCTCTTCGTCAAATAAGTACTGAAAATAGAGCTTTTTAATTAGTAACAGTAGAATGTGCTCACCTGTGTCAAATATTTCCGCATTGTTTCGTTCACTTGGACACACGGCTTGTTTGGTTCATTTAAACGTCCACGTAAGTTGTTGTTTTGTAATTTTTTGCTTCTTTCTCGTCCTTGATTCCAGTTTCTTTTGTGACTTTTCGTCCATGTTGAACTGATTAGTAAGTGACGGACCGACTGGCCTTGAATCAAATCCACCATTAGAATCGACAATAGCGCCCAAATCTCGGAGATGTGCTTCTCCATTCTGATGATCGACTAACTCTTGAAGATGTGAAGCATCTGCATTCGAAATTTCGGGGATCAGGATCATAAGACGAGCGAGATATGTTACTATCATTACATTGCGTGAGCTGGAATTGTATAAATGTACAGATTGATAATTTTTAGATTAGCATACCGCGTGTATGTTGTTGACCGAGCAATTTTGACAACTTGCTTTTTTGGTGATTTTCCACTTGTTGATTTTTCAAAATAAATCAACGTTTTGACTAAACAACTAATGTGAATAATATTTACTCGAGTCTTTAAAAAGTAAACAAACACGCAAATTTAAAAGTTGTTTTTAAAATAGCACTTACAGAGTCAACAAAACTGTAACCAAAAGACAACGATCAGCTTTTTGAGGGGGTTCTCGGAAAGTCGTCAAAGTGTCAAAAACATGAATGCCAATAAAATTTGTAGACCTTAAAGACGCAAAATTGCCACTTCAAAACACATTGTTTATTTTGACAAGAGTTCAATAAATTGGTCAATGGAGTTGTAACAAACTTGTTTTTATTTTGTAGACAACTCAAACAATTCAATTTTTAACACTTTCACAAAAAGTTTTTCAAACAAATAGCACGCGTTCAAATTTTGCATCTCTTTTCTACTCAGTCGAATACAACAATGCTTTGGCTTACACGTGGCTTCCGGGACTTTGAAAATGACGCGCATTTACTTCAGAAATGAGACAGGATAATAATAGACATGAAGCGGTTAGATGTATCCAAAATTTTCGGCCCGGTTGTTCTTTGGACAATCGATGCACGCGGATTGACAAAAATTGAAAAGGTCTCTGCTGCACGCACGAAACACATAATAAATACAATAATTCCAACCCGTTGTCTCAAACTTCAAAAATTTAAAAAACGTGTACGTTAATGGCGAAGTGCAATTGACAGCCCAACTGAATGACATTCTCATCCGTCCAAAAACCCGAAACCGCCATCCAAAGACCGGAGAATTTTTGACAACGAAGCCGTTTGGATTTTTCCGTAAATGACGAAGATGGAATGTTGAGTTATTTCGAGTCGTTTTTGAATTGAAAATTGTCTAGTAAGTTTGAGGAACTCGAGAATGGGACGTAAACTTTCAAATACATTATAAAACACGTTTAAACGAATAAACGAAAAAGACTCATTAACAATTCACAACTCCCAAAAACACTTTAGATCCCAGCATTTTTAAAAGCTCTTCTTACTTTAAAATCCAAGCAAAGTACACCAGACACACAAACAAAACACTGTAACTTAAAGATTCAAAAACGCAGAACTCATCAACCTAGATGTTCTATGCAAACATTCTTGCACGCAACTTTTTTGAAAACTCCACGTTTGAATTGTTGGCCTACACACTTGCAGAAATGCCGCTCATCATCCTTAGTTTGCTGGAGCGGAAAGTCTGAAGTGTTCATTTGTTGGCAAATGCAAAAAAGTGAAGAGCTTCGGCTTTGTTTTGAGGTGTTCGGAGAACATTTAAACAAACAACGGAATGTTTTATTGTCAAAATCGGTACTTTGGTCATTTATTATAAAACTCTTTAAAAGCATGTTGTTTAAAGCCAACTTACAAGTAACGCCTACATTTTAGAAAGTTGGCGACGATCCAAAACACACTCAAGAATTCTCATTCATTAAACTCAAACGAGTAAGTTTTATAAAAACGTCAAACTTCTGAAATTTCTCGCTCCAGGGCCCAATTATAATAAAAAACAGGACGAAGTACTTGGACATCAAACCCAATCAAGCGCATCCCGCACGAAAGGAACCCTGTGCAAAAACGTGACTTTGAATTTTTGTTTTTTGCTTCGCATTGCCGAAAAAGTTCTGAACTCATTTGGGCATTAACTAATCGTTTTCTGTCATCTTAAAGTGGATGTGTATTAAGAAACTTTTTGGAAACATGCTAAACTTAAAAGCAAAAATGGAAATAAATGGAAACATAAATCGAGTAAATGTAATGAACTTGAAAGTCCAGACAGAGACTAGTTCTTGACTTTAAAATCTATTTTCGGCAATTGCTGCGTAAAACAAGCTGTGTTCAAAAAGTAAAACTTACTTAAACATCTTCGGCACCTCTTTAAAAAATGGCTGTTAATTTTAAAACAACTCAGCTTGCAAATGCAAAAAACTACTCAAAGTTCTTGAAAGTTTCAAAAATTGTCGCAAAATCCTCCAACCTTTAAAAGCACGAACAAGAGTACCTTTCCTCTCCAAGTGAATAGTAGCTGGGAGGAACGGAAACCGTTTACGCGCCGGTTTGCACAAAGCGAATGTGTCGCCTTTCCTTGAAATCTAGTGTTGCATTTTTGTGTTTCGTCACAAAATTGAATCAAAAGCAAAAAGTTTTGAGCTGAAACAATTGGAACTAAAAAAGTCTTTAAATTCACAAAAGTCAATTCTTTCAATCGCCCACAACAACTTACATCATTGAAATACAACCCCGCAATAAAACTAAACCGTTTGGCCAATGGTCAAGCACGGAACATTTAACTTCTGAGTAAGAAATGTACGTCGACTTCCTGCTCCAAAAATATCACAATTGAAGAACGCCGTTGGAGGTAGACGGACATAAACGAGTGAATAGGCGAGCAATAATTGGAGTTATTCAATTTTAAATTTAAGACATGTGAAATAACAAAACACACATGTTTTGAATGCACTCTTCTTTGGTTACGGTGCTTTAATACTTTGAAACATTTTCAATATTCATTTCGAGATGTTTCAAGCACATTTACTTCCCCAATTGTCTCCACTTCATAACCACGAGCGCCAACTATATGAAAATTTTGCATCCGCCAAAACATACCGGTTATTCGATTTCCCGTTGAATGTTCCTTCATCGGCGCGTAGAGAAGTCCCCAAGCACGTGTCCACTCGTTTGTTTATATCATCGTCGTCTATAAATCCAATTTAAGCGGCTCGATTGCTTTCCGCTTTGAAGAAGATGGAAGTTCCCGGAGCTAAAAACGATTACGCACTTGTTTAATTTACGTATGAGCTGGAAATTGAGTTGTTTGCGAGTTTGGAAATAAATGTTAAAAGTTTTTGAATAGGCAATTTAAAGAACACACAATTGAGTGCATCTTTTGCTTAAACTACTGATGCAATTTCGAAAAAATCGAAACCTTTTTGGAAGGTCATTCGAATGGAATTAGCGTATCGGCTAATGACCCTGAAATCATCAAGCGTCAATTGAGACGGCAACAGACAATTTGACGTCTGCTCATTTTTTGCTTATTAATCCTCTTGAGCTGAAGTTTCTTATGTATTCTCAATTTTTAAATTACGTTGAAACGTTTATTTAATGTTTGAATGTTTGGCAATTTGTGCTTTGAGACTTTGTTCTGATCAAACTCTCCGGTGAACTGTTTGATCAAGTGTTTTTTCTAAAAAAGTTCATAACATTCCATTCTCGAGTCTGGAGATCACCTGCACGTGCAAGGCCAATTGTGCCAGTCGGCTGGATTGCACCAAGACGCCAGGAACGGTGATGGGCTGTAAACAGTTAAACTTGGTGTTCTTTCTGCACACAATTACCGGATGACCTTTTGTGTCGAAGGCGCAAAGTTTACGCCAATTTAGCGGAGGCGCGGATCTTCAAACAAATTTAGCCTGCTATTAAGATTCTATGTAAAGTTTGAAAAGTATTTAATTGCATCGATTGATAAAACTCATTTGTAGTTTTTTGCACTCTCTTAAATAACCTTGATCCTTTTGCATCAGCTATAAACATCGCCGCACCAAACAATTTATTTACAAAAGCACAAATTATTGTAAAAACCTTGATTTTTGTGTTCGAGTACTGTCTGCAATCATTTTTAAAAGTTGTTTGTTATTCCGTGAACATAAATGCTCAATATCTTTTAACTATTTTCAGAACTGCCCTTCTCAGTTTAAAATGCTAAAATCGCGAAGGCGACAGTTACCACCAAACTTGACGTTTTTCTTCTTAATTTTAAACATTGTTTCTGTAAATGTAAGTAAAGTAGTCAAGATTTCATTAACCAGTTTGATATTTTAGACTCAAATTGGCAACGATCCGGGAGAATCGGCTCATGTTAAATCATTACTTAATGAGATCCGAGCAACTTCTCTATTCAACAGACATGAGTTTCATGATTATGTGAGTTCTTTAAAATGTAATCAACTACTTTAAATTGTACTTAGGATCCAAATGTGACAAAACAACAAATAGCACAAGCTACGTTTAGTGATGGAACAGAAGCCAGTATAAACCGACAGTACATTGATGATTTATTTGAAAACGATATTTTATTAACTGTCGCGCAAGCGGAGTCTATTTTGCAAGAAGTTAAAGACTGTAAGTTTTCAAGCATTCATTTACTTATCGAAACTCTTTGCAGCGCCAATCAGAGGAAATGTTCGTCGACCACGTCAAGCTCAACCGGGAGAGAAATACTTTTGGAAGTCTCCGGAGATTCCTTTCAAGTTTTATTGGAATGACGGTAAGGCTTTTATTGATATATTTAAGTAATGCCCACTGCTTTTCTGGATTTAGATGATTGGCAAGCCTTAATTCATCGAGCACACCGACATATTGAAGCTGAGACATGTATTAGATTCATGGAAAATGCTACTGGGCCGGATTATTTGTTGTATACAAGAGGTTCAGGTAATATTTGAAGCGTGTTTATCGACTAAACTTGCAAGTTATCTTTTAGGGTGTTGGTCAAATGTAGGCAGAATCGGTGGTCGTCAACAAATTTCAATCGGTTATGGATGTGATGCAATGGGAATTGTAGCTCATGAGACTTTTCACGCTTTGGCTCTTTGGTAACACGCTTTCTTAGTTTATTCTTTATTGTTTTAACTTTTTAGGCATGAACAATCTCGCACAGATCGCGATGATCACATTGAAATTGAATGGAAAAACATATTCCGTGTATTTCTTGATTCTTTTAATTTAAGTTATCGTTTATTTTCTAGGGAACGGAGAGCAATTTTGAAAAGCGCACGCCAAAGACCAGTGAAAACTATGGCCAGCCTTATGATTTGGGGTCTGTTATGCATTATGGAGCAAAAGCATTCAGTTCGGATTGGGAAAGCTACTCAATTGTAACTAAAGATCCGAACTATCAATTAACAATTGGACAAAGAGCGAGTGTTTCGTTCAAAGATGCCAAAATGATCAATACACGATATTGTTCAGGCAAGTTTTAAACAATTTGAACAATTAATATAATTTATTCAACCTTTAGAAATTTGTCCCGAAGAGCTAGATTGTCAAAACGGAGGTTATACAAATCCCAACTTCTGCGATCGATGCAAATGTCCAGATGGATTAGGCGGTTATCTTTGCCAATCGGTGTTTTCCAGCAGTGAGTTTTCTTTCCTAAAACTTATCAATTGCCTAAAACTGCTTTATCGAACAAATATGCCTTTTAGATGTTGCCGAATGCAAAGGCGGCGATTTGTATGCATCCACAAAACTCCGATCTATCAACAGTCCTCCAGTTGAACCCGGTTTGCGTTGTTATTGGCGTTTGAGAGCTCCGAAAGGCCAAAGAGTTGAAATCAATGTGTCAACTGTAAACTTTGAGTGCGACAATGCTTGTTCGAGTTTCTTGGAAATCAAATACAAAAAGCAGAAAGTCTCAACGGGCGCTCGTTTTTGTTGTGATCCACCGACTAAAGTAATTGTATCAGAAAATGAAGACGTTATTATTTTGTACAAAGGCTCAGGCGATGTCGTAAAAGGGTGGCGAGGTTTCCAATTGACTTTTAAAGCAGGCGAGTAATTGCGTAGTGAACGTTTTCTAAATTGAATAATGTTTGTTTAGTGGAACCAGATGAAATTGAGACAATAACGGCAAGTTTATTGATCAACTGTGATTAAATTTCACTTAACTTTAAATGTCTTATCTGCAAACAGATCTCAATATAGCTTGACTGGCACAAACATACTTTAGTTTAATTAAAGCTTTTAATTCTTCTTTTAAAATCTTCAGAAGCCAGTCAAGAAAAAGAAACCAAAGCGAGGAAAAGTTAGGATCTCTGAGCTGTCGGTATAGAATTCAAAACATTGCTTTGCTTTTAGTGTTTTTGATTGATGTTTACAAACTTTTCAGACCGAAGAAACTGCGGAGCCAACAACCGAATCTTCAACATCGACTTATGTTACTGGGCCACCCACTACAACGTCAACAAGCCGCCGAACAACCACAACAACTCAATCAACGACTACGGAAACTCAATCAACAACTACAAGTGAGGTTTTGCCGGCTGTTACGTATGGAGGCAGCTGGTCACAGTGGTAAGTTTTTAAATAGATTCAACTTATACTTGCATTTAATCTTTAAGGGCTGGGTGGAGCGGTTGCAGTGTTTCTTGTGGAGGTAAACCATTTAAATTATGTTTAAGAGTAACTTAAATGTTTTTTAGGTTGTGGGAAAACGGAAACGAGGTATTTTGTTTGATTAATAATATAAATGTTAAGTTGACTATTACAGTTCGCGCTTGTTACGGTGGAAATCAAAAATGCCCGTAAGCTTTATGATTTAATTTTTGATTATAAAAGTCTATACTTTCAGAGGCAGCACGTTTGAATTTGGCGAGTGCGGGCAGGAAGCTTGCAAATACACATATCGAACAACAAGATGCAGCGGTCGTCTAATTTTACCGTGTGATTTGCTGGAGAAACTAGATTTTGGAACGACCAGAGTGCCAACATCCATTAAAGTTGAAGGTTAATACAGCTTTTAAATTAATCAAACTTTCAAATCTAGACTTGCCCAAAAAGCATCGAGCTCGTTCAATTCGCAATGCTTTGTTCCCGTCAACAATTAATGAAAACACTATTCAAGAGCAAAATTCAACAACTGAAGAGCTTCTGCCGTTCCTTGAAATGACGCCCAAGAATGCAAAACTTCTGAGAGAGATTCACAGTGAAAACGCCAGAAGAAAGAAGAGATTTGTAGACGGCAATCGCCAATTAGATCTGAAAATCTACTGCGAAAAGAAGTTTTCTTACAACTGCCCAACCAACTTGCTAACAATAAGTATGGATTGGAAAAACGCCAGAGACACAATTATGCAATCAGACAGTCGGATTTGCTGCGAAGGCTACAGTCAACAAGACGGAAAGTGCCAGAAATCTTGAAACTTATTGCTTGAGAATAAAACCGTACTTTATTTGGCAAAACATCTGAACATAAGTGTTGTTTAAGAATGATATGGCAAATGTGCAGTATGTACATGCAAAGTTTACATATTCTCTTTCTCGTTGTCGGATTTAAAAGAAGAAACTTGACGCCGTTGCCGATCATACTCTCTTCGCTGTGCAATAAAGGCGGCTCTTTGAACTGGATCGAGTAAATTAACTTCCATAATAGAAGGTCTTGCCTAAAAAGAATGAATAATAACAATGCGAAGTAGTGATAATGCTACCAAAATTGGCTTTTCTTTTGTTTTGTCGAAATCAAATTTTGACGCCGAAACAAACTCTTCTTTGACAACTGACATCTTCGATCTAAAGAACTCATTAAATTAAACACTTCAACATTATTCTAACCTTTTTGGAGTTGATGATTCCGGAATATCTTGTTCTTTTATGGTTCTAAACAATTAGTAGTACAAAAAGCACGGTCATTTAACTAACTCAAACCGCGATGCTTTCAAACTTTGATTTGCACTTCGTTGCTGAGCAATAAACGCAGATCTTTGAACATGATTCAAAAGATTGACGTCCATTATTGATGAACGAGACTAAAAACAAAAGTTATTTACACCTACAGTGTTCGGCTTTTTTTTTTTTTTTTCGAAATCGAATTTTTTTTTTTTTAAAATTTTCGATGGTACACAAAAGAATATGTTAAAAGGGCTTTCGTTTTGATGCTCTGGGCGTGCCGGCAAAAGGAAGCTTTGTTTACAGTGTTTGGCTTCTCTTTTGCTTCATCAAAGTCGAACTTGACTGACTTTACAAACTTCTCTTTGGTAAGTGGCGTTCTAAAGTTTGAACTTTTCTTTGAACATTGCCAAAAACTAACTTGAACTTTGGAGTCGACGCTAACGGGGTTGAACAAGTGTCTTTCTTCAGAATCCTAAACAATGGAAGTTTTTAGATAAGCAATATCAATTCTAACCCAAATCGTGGAGTGTTCGGCGTTTGCAATATGCTATTTTGTTGCGAAATGTTGCTTATGCGTTGAATGGCTCGTGGCTAAAGACAATGAATTAAATGATGTTTAAACGTTCAAAAGCTTAGTTAACTTACCGGCCGCAACCTTCTCGACGAGTCTCCACCGTTCATTTTGTTAACACAATTATAAAAGACACTTCTGCTTTGGGGAAACTGGCAAAGATTCAAAAAACAAAAGCCACTCGGCGGCGTTTGTTTTGCGCAAAGCTTGGCATTCTGTTCCTTTTTGACGTTGGTCGGTTGAAAAGTTTTTGGCCGCTTCTTCTTTTATTTGGACTTGCTGGAATTTTCTCGTTCCAGTTGATGTGTGGAATTGACGTCGAGTTACGATGCGCACGCCAATTTGGCTTTTACTCATGAATGTGTTGTTGCATTTCGGGCTTTATAGTCCGAAAATTGAATAGATGAATTTTGAGCTGGGATGTTTGCAATTTTATTTAACCGATCTTTATTCCTTTAAGTTAATTGTACTTCTTTATTGTTCGAAAACTAGTCTTTTAAAGATTTGTTGATATATCTAAAGATAGCAATCTTTAAAAGTATTGTGTTTAGTGCACTAATAAACATCACTTCACTTTCAATAATTTCAAAACGACAATTTAATTAAGTAAAACGACTTGTTTTGAATGAATGCAAAAAGCAAGTTTAATCTCGCCATTTCGGCACCGCTAATTAAAGTGTTTGTGCACGTTTGGCAGTACGAAATGTCGTGATTATTAATGCGGACTTTTCTTTCATAGCTTCATATTCATATTTGCGTTCTCTTTTGTTCCCATTCTTATATTATTTTAGTCCATTTCTTCGTCCACCCAACATACACCCTCACACGACTATCCATCTTTATTCGTTGCCATGACACTTTCGATTATAATCACGTTTCTTGTCGGGGGTGTCGTCGTTGTGGCGGGAGTTTTGTTCTTACGGAATTTTTAAGTTTGTTTAATTGCTTGGCCAACTTGAATGAATCTCTCTTTTTAACGTGCCTTGTTTTTCAATAACGACAAGCCAATCACATCAACATATTTCAGCTTTTCGAAATGGCAGCTAATCCCATCAGCATTTTACCCTTCGAGATATGGAATAGCGGAGTGTTATCGGATCAAGAAATTGCATTTCAATTGGAAAGCCTTATTGCACCACACATCTCTGCGCAATCCTATCCCAGCTTTGATGCCAATGTTAAAACAGTAATTTTGCTTGTTTATTTTCACTAATCTTATCAACTTTTAAAGCAATTCTCTCATTGGTCGATTCAAAAGTACCCGTCAGCCGAGCCTGTTCTTCAAGTTGCAATTTTAAAGACATTTAAAGCATTGTTCCGAGACACCGACAATTTAGATGCTTTGGTTACATCAAACTTTTCACAGTTCATTGTTGCGGCGGCTGCACTAATTGAATCTGGTCAGAACGTAGAGAATTTTGAAGGTAACTCTTTCTTCCATTGAATTTTTAATTCACAACAATGCACGAATTATTTTAGTCACAACAGAAGCTTGTCGCTGTCTGGTCAACGGTCTTTACCAGTCAAAAGCTGTCCGTGATGGTTTTATGATTGAAAACTGCATTTATGTGACGCATTTAGCCGACAGAATTTTCACTACTTCACTTCAAATCTTCAACCCCACTGTCCAACAGCCAATTTTCCCGGAATATCCACAAGACAAATTGCTTGAGTTGCTGCATCTAGATCTTAGGATTACATTTGTTATCACAGCTATTGCCAAGGAAGCACAGGTTTGTTAAAATAGTTTTTATTTCAAAACACTTTCAAGTTTAGTTAGCGCTTGCTGAGCACACTCGAATCTTTGTCGGTGTTGTTCGCGCTTTTGTCGACAGAATGCTAAAAGCAATTGAAAATCCAGCAAACGAGGCTCTTCCAAAAAGCCTTGAATGCTCGACTGAAGCGTTACGCATTCTTTTCAACGTTTATTGCCATTCTACGGATCCGGAATACGAAGCAGCAACTGCTTGTGCAGCACAATGTTCACTGATTATTCGTTCCAACGGACTTCCTGTTTCTTTAAAACAAGACGCTGTAAATGTGCTGACTACGATTGCTTCATTCGTTCATGACTTGTGTCCGGCAAAGACGACGGTAAAACATTACTTTGTTTAGAAAGTATCTTTAAATGTGCTTTATTCAGATTGACGACACTACAAACGGCTCAACGGCCATTATTTATGAAGGACACGATGTAACATTTGCGGATGCTTTGATAAATCTGCTGGAGAAAGTCATGAATCAAGTAAACTTTAAAGAAAGTGCTTAAAGCAAACTTTAACTTTAGACGACAGAAGCCACTATTGAACATCTTGCCACCTTCTTTATTGTTTTGTTACAAATCTGCAAAGACGTGAAAGCAGTTCGTCATTATTGCCGAATGAGGATTTTGCCTCCACTTCACGCATCAGATGTTGAGAAGCCTCCTGAAGAGGGAACAACGCTGCGCAATCGTTTGATTAAAATAATGAGTCAGTCAGTTGGAGAATGCAAGAAGTTGATTGCTGAAGTCTTGTTTGTTTTGTGCAAGCGTTCGGTTCCTCGAATGGTTAAATACTGCGGTTTTGGACATGCGGCTGGTTTGTTAGCGGACTACGGATTTTTGGGTCGTCTGAGTGAACAACGTCATGCTTCAGACAGTGAAGACTCAGAAACAGACGACTATAAACAAGTGGAGCCAAAGTAAGCAATGTTTATGATTCTTTGCTATATAACGTTTTTAGTGTGAACGCCGTTACCGGATTTGTTCAACCACCAACTATTAATCCGTTTGAGGGCATGAGTGAAGAACAAAAAGAATATGAAGCGATGAAATTGGCTAACACAATGGACAAGCTACTGGACGCCGGAGTTTTCGTTCCTGGCCGAATCGGCGTAGATGGCACGCCGCAAGCAATCTCGCATGTCAACGAATTGGTCAAAAACATCCAAGCGCAAAAGTCAGATGAAAGTGATGCGGACGAGATTTGATTTCCAGTCTTTTGATTTTTATTGAGTTTTATGACATCATACTTCGGTTTTTCGTTTCCTATACAAGCTACTAGTCATCATATGGAACTATTACATGGTCTCGTTTTTACGTTTCTTTCTATCTCGTAACTAGTCACAAATTGTTTATGTTTTCGTAACTAACTTCCTATTTGAAAGCATTGGATATGCTTCGAATTCTTACAACTTCTTACGGGATCTGTCAAGCCGTGACATTTTGCCGTTTTTCGTGTTTGTACATTGTTTCCACTCTTAGATTAACTCTACTTCTGCATTTTTGTGCAATCTCAAACAAACTCAGTCTTCAACTTTGATTGATCGTTTAATTGAATAAATCTCGTTCGTGTGCGAATAAGTATGACTTAAATGTTCCAAGAACCTTCTCAATTTTCACTTTTAAAAAGAATCCAGCTATGCAAACCAAAAAACCGCTAGCCAAAAAAGCATACGGATGTTTTAAAAGGTCGGCGGAGTAATTCGAGTCGTTTAAAGCGCAAATTCATCACTGGTACACACCGGCATTTAGGCGCTGCGCAACCATCCGCATAGGCTTTTTTGTGGAGGAGGAATAAAAACGCGGGATTTTGGTTTGGCGTCATTCCAGTGGTTTCGAAACTATTGCGCATTCAATGTGTTTAGTCTGCGTGCTTGGTGTTTTTGAGGCGTATTTAGTTTGAATTAACAAGTTAGATTTTAAATTCCTCGACAAATTCAACACCACCATAATGCACTTAAATTGGAACGGGAACTTTTGTCTACGCAACCAGTTCCATTTAAACAATTATGATGAGTTTTCTCGATTACATCTCGCCGTTTAAAAATGTGTTCACCCGAACCGGTTAATCATTCACATGGAAATTGGAGAGCAAAATGAAATCTGCTCATTTGTTTTCTTGCGACGGGACTTCCTTTTTGGATTTCTGGACTGTTTGGCCGATAATCCTATGGAATTTTGTTCATTTGCATTTTCTGCTTTGTGTGGCTTCGGTTTTTGGACCCGTGTTTGGAATTCTTTTAATTGAGCGGCCAACTTTTAACGTTAAGTGTTATTTAGCACAACAAAAAGAAGTTTTTAACTAACGAGACGATTTATGCTGAAATAGTTGACTGAGTCATGTCTAATTTCCGCCAATTTGTTACATAATTTGTGTTTTTGTCGATTTATCAATTTCAACGCAACATTTAGTGATTTTAAAATTAACAACTATTTTGCAAAGCATTCTTCTTGTCGCGTTTCAACAAATTTCAAAAAGTTCCACATCCAAAAGAACATGTGCGTGCAGCTTAAATGTCCAACTGAAATTAGCCCTCCTCCTACGTTTGTGATGTCTCAAGCTTTTAGTGGCGGAAAGTGTTTTTTATGCCTCGGATTTTCGGCGATCATGCTTGTTTTTTCGCGGAACAACTATAAGTTGCCTTTGTTTGTTCGGTTGCTTGGGGCTTTCTTGCGTTTTGCTGGATTTTTTGATGAAAAAAGTTGTACTTTATTGAGCAATTTAAATAGTTATTGACGATAAAAGTTAACGAAACAATTAAGTGTCTGAAACGAGTCAAGACTTTTTAAATACGCTTTATTGTCTCAAGTTCAAACACTATTTTGAAATAAACAAACAATCAAATTTCACAATGCACGTCATTTCTTCTTTAGGTTAAGTTTATTTTTGTTTCAACGGCTAGTTGATATAAAAGCAAGCGTTAGAGGGAACACTTCCAAATTCATTTGTGTGATGCAATAACGAATGTAGTTTAATGTCAGTTGATGGTTTTTTATGTTACTCCGTTTTTGAATAATAAAACACAATTTGCACTTTGAGAGGCGTTGCTACCTTTTAAATGATTCTTGAGTAATCTTTTGCCCCCACACTTACACAAACTTCGAAGAATCACCGTTTTTGTCAACAACTCGACATTTTTGTTCTAAAAACACCTGGCTTAATGAACTCAAATCTTTGGTCTCGACAAGATCATAGTTTTTGATTGGATAGAAATTAGCTTTTTGCTTTTGTTTATTATGCTTGTTTGTCTCTAAGCGCAGTTTTATTATTTATAAACATCTGCGCCGCCTGTTTTGATTTATGTTTGTTAGTTGTCGCTGCGTTTGAATTTTTAAGTCGTCCATTACTCATTGTAGATTGTGTTTTTGGAAGAAGTAACAATTCATTCAATAGATCTCAAATTCCAACGCTACTGCTTCCGAAAAACTACACTTCGAAACGTTGCCGATTTTTGTGTTAGATTAATGTTTAGAAACAGTTTTTAATTAAACTTGGCATTCTTGTGGTATTCGCTGAGCAAGGGGATTATGAGAAAAATTTGGCTAATCTTTGATGATCTGCAAGCTTTTGTAATCTCAGCTTCCAATCTTATTAGACTTACCCGGCGGTATTGTACTCTTGGCTTCGTTGATTTCACTTTTGTATTTTACCATCTAATTCAACTCCTTCATTTTATTCATTTCATTGTCACCACCTTTGATCACAATCTCCGTGGTTTCCACTCTCGTCGCTGTGTCAATCGAGAGAACTTTTTTGGGAAATGCACAGCGATTGCTCTTTTTCATGCGTCTGTGCGCTTGTGTCGTAGAAATTTGCTTTTGCTGTGTTTTCATCTCTTCACGTCTATCGATGTTTGGTGATCAATTCAATCTAGAATAGCGGTTGTTCTCAAAAGTTATTGCAACATTTCAATAACTTTAAACGTGTTTGATTGTTGTAATCTACACATTTTAGCGTCATTATTGTTTTGTTGTTGTTATTACGCAAATAGAACCGTGCTGTTTAGTGACACGCTACTCTTTAAACGTTGTTTTTCTTACCAGAAGGATATTATCAGCTGGCGTCATGATCCGGCTTTGTTGATCCAGCAAGTGAACAGACATTTTTTGTGTTCTGACCGCAAACCCTTCTCTTATTCCATTCGCATTCAACACTGCTCAAAAGCTTTATTGGTTCGGACGCCTGTGGCGGTTGTCTAGCCTCTTCCATTGCGTCTCACTTGTTCGGTTTCCTCGCAGCCATCGGGTTTGTTTGCAGTTTTTCGCGAGTTTTTGTGTGGGTTTTCCTGCTTGATGGTAGCGCCACATCTCTTGTTCAGTCGCCGTTTCGATGATTAGCTTCAAGTGTTTTGATTTTTCACTTTTTGAACGGATTCAAATGAACGTGTTGTTATTGTTTAGAAAGTACTTGAGTTTCCAGCTTTGTTTGAAGGTATTAGAAATGTTTCTAAGTTCTACCGCAACTGCATTTTATTGAATTACAGATAAACAAGTTAATTCTGGAGTTTTGTTTCCTTGTATAGTTTTTTAGTCTGCCGATTTAGGCTTTCTTCATATTCATTCAATTAGCACTAAACACATCTCAACCATGTTTCCTTATAAAAACTCCACAAATTAGCAACAACCCCCTCATATGTCCATTCAAAACCCTATTATTTCCCACTCGTCAAACCCACTCACGCATAATCAGCTTAATTTCATTTGAAGGCATTTTGGACTTATTGCATGAACGCAGGAGCTGGAGGACGTCATTCAAACTTTTTTCGCGTCTTTTGTCGAGTTGATAAGTCGAGTAGTGTTTTTGTTTTTGCTCTCAACGTCAAGGAAAAGTTGTGGGTTGACGACTGGTCTTTCGGTTTATGATGGCAAGCAATCGATTAGTGGTGTAGACTTTCTGTGCTCGTTTGTTTAGAAGTTTATTAGCGTTTTCTGCTTTAAAAAGTAAGCATTACTTGAGAGCACTATCAGTTGTTGCGCAATCATATAGTCTCAAAGTATGAGTGCTATCAAAAATCATTTTTGGTCATTGTTTGCTTATTTCTAGAAAGAACGTTCGTTTTCTGCGCTTTTGTTTGATTGGTTTTGGATTTTGTACCCAAAGTTCTTTTTATTTAAAGCCGTGAGCATCTCCGGCGTCACATTTCCAATTTCTAGGCATTTCAATTCCTTTTTTGCATTGACATATTTGTTGAGTAGCGAACGAGCACTTTGTTTGAATTCCCCCAACAGACCAATTGCGTTCATTATGCCTTTGAGTCATTTTGGCAAACGGGAATTTAATGCATTGAGAGGAGCAGTGAACATTATTATTGCATGAAGTGCCCGACGAGAAAAGATCATTGCATGAAAGTTTTTGGGAAACTCCGTGATTTTTGATCTTCAACGCGTTGAATGCGGTTGACATTTAAGGATTATCATAACTTTTTGTGACCGGTTTTGTGTTTGTTTAAACCTTGTTTCGTTTCAAAACAAATACAATCTTATTTATACTTATTTCCGTTTTTCAAATTGTAGCTATTTTCTTTTACAATTTTGTACTTGTTTTTGCTCCGAAAGGGCAGGTGCTAATTCGCAATTTGGTGTTCTCTTCCTGTTTCAAAAAATGGGGGCCGCCGTTTATGTCCCTAAAATTGGACTGGAGACAGGTGTTTTAAATACAGGTTGCCATAAAGTTTCAAGAACTCAGCTGCTTTGACGCGCAAATCGTTACGTCAAAAGTTGCGTAGAATCTTCAAGTCTTCAACTAATTAGTATGCAATAGCAAACAACCAGTGTTTATTCGCTTTTTATCATTTGTTTAAAACTCCAGTTAAACTATCTTCATAACATCACTAGACAAAGCAAACACAACACACTTATCCGTTTCTCATTTTGCTTAGATTTTATCTTCTACAAATATCCAAACACGTCGCGTTTCGTCGTATTCTCAAAAGCTTTTAGACATTTACTTTTATTCCATAAACAAGCGTTTGTTTATAAGCGAGTACAATTAGTTGAACTGTTTGGCAAATCTGCAGCCATAATCTATTACCGTTTCCGTTCCACATTTTATTTTATACACGTGCTTTCAATGCACTCACTATTCGGAATGAACGCTTGCGTGAATTAAAGTTAATTAGCGGATTGTAGCTGATGGCTTAATCCCACGCTGGCTGCTCTTTTGTCAACATGTTTGTTCGTTTTGACATTAACTATTTGCAAGAAGTGTGTTTTCTGGATCTGTTTCGAGTTCAATTCATTTATAGTCTCACAAACATCAAATGCTGTACGATACTAATTGTTGTGTTGACTCAAATCTAAAAAACAGCTCTAATCCTGTTATTTAAATGACGCGTCGTTGTTCGTTTTTTCGCAGTTTGCTGTTTGTACTTTTATTTAATTCTCATCATTTCAGTGTGGCTTATCCGTTGTCGTCAAAGATGGCTGGCGTTGTCACCGAAATGCGGGCTAACAAACTGAACGATCGAGTAATGCGCTATATTGACTTGATCAAAACGGAAGATCCCGTAAGTTCCTTTCAACGAATTGTGTAACAAAAAAGTCTAACTGTCTTGTGTTTAGAAGCAAATTGAGCGAGCATTGCGGAAGTTGGAGCAAGTTGACATGAGTTTGGATATTCTGACGCAAACAAAATGTGGAAAAATTGTGAATCAATTGAAGGACGACATGGGTGTCGGCGAAAGAGCCGTTTCGTTGGTCAACAAATGGAAGTCCATTGCAAATACGGAAGCCGATCGAATGAAGAAAAATGGCGGATACAGTTCAGAGTCGCCAAACTCAAATAGTGATGCAAGTGGAAGGTGTGCTTTTAAATACTTTAGATAAGCAACGAGTCACAAAACTCTTATTTAAATTCCCGCATATTTCTCACATAAAAACCCTTTTCCACGAATCTTTTCTGCACGTCTGTGAGAAAACTGTGAGAAAAACATGTTTATTTTTGAGAACACACGTTTCACATCGGATGACTCAAAAATTTCACATAAACATCGTTTATCTAAATAACATTTCATTTTCAACTCTCAGATCTCCCCTTACGGTTCGAATCAAAATGGGCACAACCGAGCATTCTAATGGCCGGCATTACACTGCAGCAAAAGCTATCAAAAATGAGCCGATTGCTGAGCCAAGACCAGTCAAATCCGAGCCAGTTACCGAATCGTGGTCAGTCAAATCCGAGCCCTTTAAAGACTACGAGCATTCCGAGTCGTCAAGACACTCAAAGTCCAAAGAAGTCAAGCGCAAGCTGTCCAACGACTTCGAAGCGCAGTTGCTTCAAGCTGACAGAGTTCCAAAGAAGAAAAAGAAGCGAACGGACGCTGAAGCAACTCGTGAACGCATTCCAGACAGTGAAGATGTTCAACGAGCACTGGGAATAGACAGAGCAAGTCCGACGATTCATTCTTATTATGCGAATGTATCTGTCCAACCGATGCCGTCTTCTTCGTCAGCAGGTAACGACTTAAACAAGCAATATTTTAATAACAAACAATCTTTCAGCTGCACCTAGTGACGAACTTGATTTGGGCATGTTTAAACGCAAACACCGCACAAAAATGTATTCTGGACGAAAGAAGGCCGATCCTGGCTGGACTGAAGTGCCATCGCTCATTCAAATCTGCCAACGCTACTTCCAAAATCATATTGATTGTAAGTTAACTTAGCGGCTTCTTATTTGAAGATCTTGTTGTTTCAGTAATCGATGAACTCGGTGATGTGCCGTTTAGTCTTTTGGCTTGTGTTTTTGAGCGTTGCACTACTGAGCAATTGGAACGAATTAGTGAAAAGAACCCTGTAAATTTGAAGGCGCTCTTTTCACAAATAATTTGTCTTGTTTAGCAATTGCATGAAGAAATGAATCCCATTTGGGAAAGACATGTTCGCAAAACCTGGCCAAATGAAAAGCTAAGAGCCGGCGAAACTTGGTACGCGTGCTACAAAGTAAGTTTAATTTCTGCACCTACTATTTGTATAAAACCCAATTTTAGCGCTTGTGCCGTGAACGTGAAGAAAAACTGCGAGTCATCACCGCCAAGATCAATCAACGTAACGTGAAGTCAGCCGCCAACGAATCTACAATGCGAACTCAGTGTACAGAAGTTATTAATCCAATGAGCATGCAAAAGAAGCAGATTCGTTACGGATTGGCACCTACTGGATCGACAGCAGATGCTAGAAGTGTGTCGCAAGCTCGTCGGGAAATCTTCAACAGTGGTACGTTTTGATAACTTGAGTCAGTTTAGCAATTTTAATTTACAACATCTTCAGGTTCCAAATCGGCTTTAATGCGTTTGCCTGGAGGGTCTTCCTGTTAAAGGTTCAATACTTTCTACAAATGGCCGCAGCGGTTCTTCAAAACCCGCACCACCAAAGAAAGGAATTTTGATGACCAAATCTTTGAAGATGATGCGCAACAGCATACGCCGATAAACTCAACAAGTGCGTGATTGCTCTTTACCCTACTGGTCTATGTTATTTTTGTATCAGTTGTTATTAAACTTCAGAAACTACGTGTCCACCCGCGTTCCTAATTATTTGTAACTAAACATTTAAGAGTATACAAATTGGCGCATTGTTTAAAAGTCAAAATGAGTTTTTTCAACAAAAATCCCGAAATTCAAAAGAATTGGCGCTGTGAACTTCTTTCATAAATCCTGTTTCCTGTATTACACGGTTTCACCGCATTAGGTTTTCCTGGTTTGTCTCATTACGGGATCTAATTAGCTTCTTATTGCCACTGACCACTAGTATTCTTTGTTTTCCTCCCTCTACAAGTATTCACGATGATTATTAACGCATTAGATATATCAAAAACATGATACGTGTCTTCATCACAATCCGTTCCATTTCTCCGCTCTTTGCTCAACGCATTGATCATTAAACTAGTCTACTTGTTTGTTGTGTATGCGAATAAACAGTTATGTTGATAAGTTTATTTCGATTGAAATGTGAAGTTGCAAAAAGACTAGTTTGATTTGAAGAGAAATTAAAATGAGAGATTCTTTTGCAACATCCCGCAAACTAAACAAGCTAAACAACAAATAAATTAATTAAGAGTTTGTACACGCAAAGCAATTGAGTAACAGCAGCAAAATGCGTAATTTGAAAAATTGATGTTATTGATAAACACAAGTGAAACAAAGTGGAATGTGAAAACAAAAATAGATCATCTAGTTATGTAGTTAACAAACAGTTTAAATGTGGCCTTGACACAAGCCGACCATTTGTAGCATGTTTTCTATAGCGTTTCCTCTTGGAACCGAAGCTTCCGTTGTCGTGGGTCGAGGTGGTGGTTTTGGATAGGGGCCGGCTTTTCTAAACAAATCATCATTAAACAACTAAGTCGAATAAACTTACTTATCCGTTTGTTGAATAAAAGACCCGATTTGTAAGCTATCCTCGTCGTTTGCAAACATAAATGTCGGTCGTGATGTTGTGGATGGCAGTCCCAATTTTAAGTGGAAACTGTTTTGGCCGTCTCGTTGCGGAAAAGCTACTTGCGCTAACGTCAAGCCGTCCTAAAAGTAAATTGAAATGCTTCAAGTTCGACACAAACAGTTTACTTGTAAGTTTTGAAGCAAGTCGGAAACACCGCGCAACAATCCGCCCTCCGTGTGCTTCTTTTTGTCAAAGTTCTCATCATACAAGTCATAATAATCTAAAGCTTCAATTGGCTTTTCAGTTGTAGGCCCGCTCGTTGTAGTTGTTGATGATGTTAAAGTAGTGCGTTGCAAGTTGTTCGCATTTAATGACTGAACGCGATCACTCTTCTAAACATCAAATTAAAAGCATAATTCTGTTTTATTTAATTGTTTAAAATCAACTTACATATCCATATGATCGTTGTCGGTAACTTCTTGTCGTTGTTGGAGGCATGTCAACGGGCTTAAATGGATCGTTTTGTAGAATTGGCGCTTGTGGTAGAATTGGTGGCGGAAGGAATACGTTGGGCAACAAATTATTATCAGTCAATTTTACTGGAGAAGGCAACTTGTTTTGGCCGTTTTGGACCATGTTTTGGAACATTTTTCGGCGTTCTTCTTCTTCGCGTTTCATTTGGTCAAGAAAGAAGGGATTGTAAGCCTGGAAGTGTGAATTGCATTTTACAAAAGAATAAAACAAACCGTAGCATCTACAGGAAACCGTCCTCTTTGCCATTCCCATGGAACTTGACGCCGAGCACGAATTTCGCCAACATTAGATGGCTTTTTCGGACTTAAATCGACTGGGCAGATCTGGAGCCACCATCTCCTGTCTCTTAAAATTAACTTTTGCAATGGAAATAATTATTTAAATTCTTACCCATTTTCGGCCATTGCTTGCCAGCGACGAATAACTTGTGCTGCTGAGCTGAATGAAGCAGCTCGTCGATGGTCATTTATAAATTTAGTATCTATGCAATCGCCAGTACGAATTTTTACTGTTGCACTCTTACAGCACAAAAGCTGCCAAGAATCGACACCAGTCGCCACATCTTCAATAATTTCTATGCCTACTGTGTATTGATCCGATCCACAACTTAAATACATGTCGCCGTTGGCTGTAGATGCAGATTCTGTCGTTGTGCACTCTTCGTCGAATGACTAAAACATTTTAATCAAAACAACTTCTTGTTTAAAGAACTAACTAATAAATTATTTGAGAACTTTGAGCATCCAAACTGATATAATCTTTCGCTGCCGTCGTAAGCTGAATTAAATTTAGAAATGTAGAAACCATTTGGGCATTGAAATGTTGTCATTCCGTGTGCATTTGTTTGTAGAATATATGTAGATGTGAAAAGCAAAATAAATATGGCCTTGTTTTTGAGTGGAGGTGGTCGATATTTTGTTTGAGCCATATTGTTCTGAATGGGCTGAAATGCAAGACTTGACAAACACAAGATAAAACGCGATACATAAGCTTTAAACAACCACAATAAACAAAGTCATAAGTTTTCAAATCAATAAACCCAAAACAAAGATTCTCGTCCGCTCTCCAAAATCCGTCAATTCAAAGAACATACCGGACAGAAAACGAAAAGTCGGGATTATCAGTGATGTTTAGCGCGCAAAAACTCCCTACCCAATTCGATGATGAATCAATAAAGCGCCGTATTAATCGACCTTTTAGCTTAAGAAACAACATTTAGGAAACAATTAAGAAATCTTTCAAACTCAAAATGACTTAAAACCCGAAAATCTTTCCTCACTCAACTCAAACTTCCCAATTATCCTTGCCGAACATAATTTGACTGCCGACTCATGCCAGAGGATGTGTTTAAGAGGCGCTCAACTGCGGCAGTTCTTTTGGAAAGAAGCGAACGTTAATAAATGGCACTTACAGGTAAACTCTTAAAGTAAAACGGTAATCTAAGGTGAAAATGCATTCACGTCAATTTCAGAGTTTTGCACCAAAAACTCTATAGTGCATCTTCCGGTCACTCATTCACATTCGACACACCAACAAATCACCGGAACACCCAAATATCAAAACAATGACCACAACAAAGAACAACAAGCACGAAGGTTGCAAGCAAAAAAGACGCGGAACAATAGATCGGCAATCGCCAAAAAGAATCAAACAGATATGAGTTGTTGCGTTTTTGAGTCGACGCGCAAAATACTTTAGTAAATATTGTTTGGAGAAGCATTGTGGTGGATTCTTAGTGTAATTTATTTATGAAGCTTATAGTGTAAATTAAAAAGTGTATATGTACAACATAAACATGAAGTCGTTAAATGCATCAACTGCAAATTTACGCCAATACAGGAATTTGACAAGAAACCAAGAAGTTTGTAGTTTTCATCTGCTCATTAAATCCGATCATGTCTTGTTTGTAGATCCGGCGCATTCGCCGTCCTTTGAAAAACTAGATAGAAAACAACCGAGAAAGTGTTTTTTGCAAGAGTCGAGTAAATTTTGAGTAAAGAAAGTGCTAATAAAAAGCTCTTAATTGTAAATTCAATAACCAAAATTGATAAAGTCCGAAGAGATCACTTAAAACAGTTTAAAAGCTATTTTAAACTTCTAAAGCAATGACAAAACTCAAAGCACACTTGATGTCCGTTAAAATCTATCAAATCAAAATTTGAAAACTAAAAAACAGGTACACGCGCCGACCCGACACTAAAGAACAAAACCCAAACCAAGGTGTGTGCGCGGATCTCGACGAAACATTCTGGAGTGAGGAGATGTGTTGTTCGCCATCGCCGTTGAATAATAGCCGCTCTCGCCTACACAATGAACTCCGGCTTTGTTGCACACACAAAAGTTTCTGGGTCAGCGGTGTCGATACTGCTCTGTGGTGTAAGCTTTTACGGCAGTTTAAATGATTTCAGGACGACAGGTATTGAGTAATTGTTTTGAATCAGTAACAAATAAACTGCTTGAATATGTTTATTTAAACGTTTGAAAACTTTTGACTTCCCAACTAAATCCCCAAAATCTTTAATCCTTTATTTGGCGCTTGTTTATTTAAAGAATGATTAGAAACAATCAAACATTGATTTATCAGTTTTTCATTGTGTACTCGTAATTACTGATTTAAACAACAAATGTAAGATAATCAATTTCACTTTAATGTGTATATAAAGAATGCTTGGAGAAAAGACTAACGTCGTTTGTCTAAGATGGCTGTAAAACAATGTTCACTGCAGAACCTAAAATTCAATAATGTTAATAGATGAGTCAAAAAAGCATGTTCAAATCACATGTTTACCTCTTTTCGTTGTATTTTGGGAATTGTTGAGGGGATTGCTCAAGCATCCCGCAGTACTCGCAAAGATTAAAACCGGCCCGTTGCTTCTTTTCAACATACATATCACCAAATATAATTTGAACTCCATTAGGACGCCAGAAATCAAGAATGTAGCGATCAAAGTCGAGCAGGACCCAAGTTCGGTTTCCTTCATAAAATTCTTCAAACAAAACGACTTTATCGTCCGCTTGCCATTCAGGATCGCGCTCAAATCGAATTGAATTTCTCTGTTGATCTTTTTGTTCATTTGTAAAACGACTCAACAGGATGTCTAAACATTTCAAGGTGAGTAAGTAATATAATCAAAGAAACAAGCGTTTTAGCTTACTCAAGAGTCGCGCAAACACATCAAAGGCAAGTTTTTGCAAGTTCGCTAAATGCAAGTTTTTTGCCAGTTGTGCATTTCCAAAAAAGGCTTCAAATGCTGTGTTGTATGGCTGGTCAAGAAAAGGATGTGTCTCCATATAACCAAAATTAGCTGGATCAACACTGTTTAGAATATCCATAAAATCATGCAGTGAGAGAAGAGTGTTCAGGTGAGTAATGAACTAAATAAGCAAATGTTAAATATAGTTTTAAACATAAAATATCTAACTTTTTCTGGAGACATTGAGGTTTTTTGCCGCTCAGCAAAAACTTTGTGAATAAGCATGAACGCATCGTCCAGGCTGAACAGATGCTCGTCGTTTTTCCTTACAATGTTGATAACGTAGCCTCTAACAGCTATTACAAGTCTGCTCCACCATACTTGATCCGGAATATTGAGAAACTGAAACAAGCAGTTGTTAATCTTTAAACAGTCATTAAAAAACTCACGCTTTCTAGGCATTCGCCTCCAATGTGACGAGTTGTTGGAGTGCCACGCAACGTATGCGTGCTTTTTGGAAACAATTCATCATCCTCCATTGAAACAACTGGTAGCCGCATTTTTGTGCAGGAAATAAGAAACTATAAACAGAGTGTTTATTGAAAGTATAATTAACATTCAACAAATCAATAAACGCGCTTTCAAAAAGAACTGCAGACTTCACTAATCCTTAACAAAAACCACTGTTCATCATCATCTCATAGCAATGCGTTGTATAATTTGATTAGCTTTTAAACACACCCGCCACTCCGCAAGGCAAAGTAAAAAAGCAAACAATTCAAAAGGGGAACAGGAGCTCAACGTTCCATCAAACAAAATGTTTCTCGTTCTTTCGGTTGCGCTGGCGGGAGGGAGCAATCGTTTGCAAACTTTAAACTTTTCGGGGTAGCAGTTTTTGATAAGGTTCAATAACTAGAATAGACTACAAACGGAGCAATTCTTTAAAAGACATTGATAACAGAATGGACTTTTTGTTAATAAACTGCTCCGAAAATAACGATTTTAAAGACAATACACAAAACGTGCTTGACTTTTATGTCCAAATCGTTTGTTAGACACATGCGCTACTACCAACTAATTGGCAGGTGTATTTTACGAGTGTACGAGTTTAAAAGTGCACAGAATTTGTGGACAGAAACCCCCGGATTTCCACTAATAAAAACTGATTCTGAGTAAACGGGTAATGGCGTTCGAATGAAAACGCTCAATACTTTTTCTTGTAAATGCAATTCAATAAAATACATCAAAGCTCTTTGAAAGCCACAAAACAAAATCGAATGTCTAAAATCGTTACCGTCCAATCACAAATTTAACCTTCAACAAAACCACCTTTACAACATAAAACATGGGTATTGACAACGCACAATCACATTGTTGCTGACCTTGGCTCTCGAATTACTTCACAATGATTGGAAAAGCATGGCGTGTATGCGCATTTATTGCACAATGATTGCCCGCCACGCTGCATGATTTCGATGTTTAAAGAGACCGTAATTAATTGCTTTGTTTGCATGACGAGGCATTTTGAGTGAAATCAACAAATATTTAAAATACGTACAATGTAATTTTTGTTCCACTTACAAGCCAATTTTTCAGATTGGCAGTAAAAAAGCATTTAGCTAAAATGGCCGATGATGTGGCTGGCAAAAGGTGCAAACGATTTTGCGGCGGCGCGTGAACAATCCGATTTTCTAAATCGTCTTTGGACGACTCTACGGCCAACTGCCAACTCAAATTAGAAAAGATTGGTCGCTGATGTACGCCTCTACCAACTTAAAGCCTTTTACCAACAGGTTGTTGTCGACTGCTAAAGCTGGAAATTCCTATGCTTTGTCGCCTTTGTATTTAACTTAAAACAATCAAACACAAGTAATGTCATTCTTGTATTAAACTGTTTTCGGTTACCAAGAATACCTTGCAACATTCCTCTTTTACGTTCCAAAAACCACGCAGAAGATAAATTATTAAGGGAATTTGTCATTTTTGCGTCTACTCTTTCAACTTTCTTCCTTTCTCTATTGTCTATTTGAGTTAAACGGCCTTTGAAGCGCTTTTTTGTGCAGACTAATTGTAGGTGTTGTGTGAAAACGTTGTTTCAAGAAGGATCGCTTCTGTGCTTCTTGTCTGGAGTTGAGAAAAAGGCAAATTTTGAGTGGGGTTTTTGCTAAGACTCTTTGATCTAAAAGTTGGAACGTGTTGTTTTAAATAAGAGCTCTTGTTCCAAAACTGCAATCCATATTCGGAAAGTCCCTTCAAGTCACCTTGATGTTTACTCATCTTTGTTGGCAGTCGCTTGAGACTGGTAGACTTTGTTGTCACGCCGCTCCTCGAACAGGTGGATATTTGTTTATCCCGACCGTTTTGGCGACCAACGACGAACATCTTTCTCATGCCACAGTGTCTCCAGGCAGATGCTCTTCGGCATTTTTTAAATTATGGCTTTTCGGGTTGCAGGTGGTGTTTTATTGCATGTTTGCTGTTTGATTTGCGTTTAATTCTTAACTGTACTGTTTGAAGTTTGTGTAAATGACATTGCTTTCAATAACAAATTAAAATAATAGATTTGCCCTTTAATTAAAAGATGTCTAAAAACTTGTGATTCCGTTTGCCAAGTTTGTAATTGAAGGTTATGTTTAAAAATAGTCTTTGGAACTTTATTTGAAACTTTCGTATCCGTTCGCGAAACAGAGTGTTTGCTGGTTTGTATTTTGCGGATTATTATTATTCTTGTATGGCTTCCTTTACGCGAAAAGAATCGTTCGCTAACCTTTATCAATTGTTTTCCACAAACATATTCGTTGATAATCGACGTAGTTATTTTTTAAATGCACTTTTTGTACTCAGTGTTTAGTATGCGTACATTTTCCAATTTACTTCTCAATTTGCTGTCCATAAACCACAAAAGTTCATGTTTTCGGCTGAGTGAACGCTGCTCACCTGCAAAATTTTAGGAATTGGTTGTCAAATGAACGTGATGAGTGCACTGGGCCGTGTACTTGGCCAGTCGTTTGTCAAACGTTTATTCGGCGTTTCCTTTTGATGGTATTTGCTTATGATTTGCGAGCAGCTCCTTAAACTGACCTCCTTTGCGTGGGTTCTGTAAGTGATTTCTGCTTTCTTGGTAGGCGGATTCTTATTTTAGATGTAGCTTTTAAAACGTTGTTCAACTTCGTGTTTAGAAACCACTCAAATGTCTTTAAAAAACCTTGTTTGAAAAACTAAATCATCTTTTGATGTTTTTATCTACGCGTTGCAACGGAGTACAAGACTTAGCTCTGTGCTTTCAACTCAACCGGCCAACACCTCCATTTCTCTTTAAGCTGATTTATTAGCCCTTCACGTGAAATGATGGCCGCCTTTCCTTTTGTGCCTAAATTGGAAATTGGCTTTGATTTGGTGCCTCCCTCTCCGTTTTAGCCAAAATTCAATTAGCGATTTTGGCAAGATTTACAAAGACGACCTTTCCTAAATTTTTGATGTTTTTAATCCGAACGTTTATGGGTTTTTGTTTATGCGTCTGGAATTCAAAAGTTTTCCGTAATGGACTTTTAGCTTAAAACGTCAGTTTGACTTGTAATTACTCTGAAAAATTGTTCCTTAATAGTCATGTTTGTAATTTGACATTTCTGTAAGTGCCTAATGTCTAGACTCTAATTTTTAAGACAGATTTTGCCTCACCCTGTACACTTTAAAACAAGTATATCGAATTTCAGCATTCATAAGTATAACAAGATTGTGTCGAAATTGATAAGTCTTGTTCGATAAATTGAACATTTTGCGTTTACATTAATTTAATGTGTTTAGTTCCACGGGCTTGCCTTTTCTAATTTAGGTCATATGCATTTATTGAAAGCGGTTTGCGGTTTTATCTCTTTGGTTGATGCTAAATATGGATAGCTGTTAGCATTAAATTGAATTGTATTGAATCGTGAACGATTTTATGTTAGATCGAATTTGATTTTTGCAAGTTTAATTGCTTTGTTTGTTTGAACTAACTTTTTCTGGCTGACTTCACGTTTCTGTTGACCAGTTAATCGAACATGACTTTTGGCATTTTATTGGGTGTTTACGGTTTTCTTTCCTGTCGCCTCAAACGACACCCTCACATAAACACGCAAATCGGGAACTTGATCTAAAGGAACATAAAGAACATTTGTGTAACACGTGTGTCTGAAAATTGACTCTTCGGCCATTTTTGACTTTGTTTCTTGTTGATTTGAGTTCGGATGGTGTTCGATTTGTTTGGTTGCGTGTAGAAACTTTGTTGAAACTTGAATTAAACAATTGTGTGGGCGTTGTTCTATAAACAGTTTGAAATTTGCGCATTTTTACGTCATTCAACATAGTGTCTAATTTGAGTAACCAATTTTAACTCGTTTCAGTAACTTCAACTCCAATCATTATCAACAAAAACCGGTACAACGTGTAGAAAATGTTTTTGATTGCAAAGATCGTCAGAGGACGAAGGCTGCTTCATGAGGTTTGTTTTATTTAACTGTTGGCATTTTTACTGATATTCAATTTTAGTTAGAACAGTCCGAAAAAGAAAAGGAGCGTGAAAGAGAAAAAGGAAAGAGAAGCGAGAGCAAAAAGCCGTTTCAGCAGCTGTAGAAAAATTTGAACAGAATGCAAGAGATCCAGGCGGACCAAGACGGTTATTAAAGAAAAAGAGTGGCCAGTACGATCAAATTGCGACGACAAGTGGTGTAGGTTTTAATTACTTAAGCATTTAAATTTATTATAATGTTTATGATCCTTTTCTTCACAACAAAGTTTTTCTAGGAAACAGAACAACAGCAAGAGCTTCGCCGCAGAAAGTAAGTTCAATCTTTTAAATTAAAAACTTTGTTTACTCACACAAAACGCAAAAATGCCCGAAGCACTGAGTTTATTGCTCAAAGCGTTCGGGTTTCATTTTTATTGTTTGTCTTGCTGACCAAACGATGATGAGCGGTAACGTTCGAGTTACGGTTTGTGGAGGAAGTCAAAGGAGCAACCAAAGGAAGTTGGTTTGTGGGAGCGATCGAATTCTTTAGTCATGACGTTTGACCATTTTTAGAATTTGCTGAATCTTTGTTTCTAAAGGTTAAAAAGTTTTGTCGAAAGTTTAGTGTTTGCTTTGTAGTCTAATTTAGTTCGTTAAACTTTGAATAATCAAATTTACAAGCAAGACGAAATCAGCTTTTGTGCCAAATTTAATTTTACCTTTTCAACTTTGACCGTCACCACGAAATGCCGACTCAAACGCAACTCATATCAGAAATTGGTCTCAGCGGGCACAATAAGAGATTGCGTGTCTCAATTGTTTGCTGTGTTGTTGAACAGGAGACTAGGAATGCGGTGTTTGGCACCAATTAAAGAGTTTGCAGTGTTTTGCTTCCTATCCACGAACTCTTTTGTTGATATTCCTTTCTGAGTTGGCCGGTGACTTGCTTTTTGGTCTACGTGTTTATTGCTTATTTTAATTATTCACATAACTATTTAGTTTTAAAAACTTCAAACTTACCGGCCAATCAGTTAAGAACTTATAAGCAAAAAGTTTTGTTTACACTTTGTGCTTCTCAAAATCTAACAAAAATGCCCAGGACTTGGAATATGGAGAGAACCATGCGATTTATGGGTGAATTGGGTCGTCGTGGCTCAAGAACGTTTACCAACTTGTATGACAATCGACGGAGCATTCGAGTTCCACGCAACAGTTCAGTAATTTTTGAATGTGACGACGAGTAAGTTATTTTGCTGTGTTTGCGGTGTTTATTCAAACAAATTAACGATTGATTATTAAAGTGTGCAGTGCTTTAAAATCACACAAAAACAGTTTCTATAAACACATTCAAATTTGTTTGTTGTCAAGTGCATTTTCAAACATCAACTAATTTAACTTTTACGCAGTTTAACGGATACAATAACTAACGCTTTATGCAAGCAATATTATTCACCGATTTGAATAAAATCTAATGACGAGAAAGTTCCAAGAAGAACTCTTTCTTTGTTTGCATTTTCACACCATTTGTTGACTCTCAAAATACTTCAATCATATTATTTAATTAATTCTAACAGCATTCTTTTGTTGAGAACTCCTTTTATAGGCATTTTCTTTAACTATTCATAATAACCATAAGTGAATTATCGAGTAAATGCTATATGGAATGTTGCTATTTGTGGGGTTCGGATGATGCGGCTAAGTTCTTCACATCGAGCATAACTTACAATTCGTTGAACAGACAGATAAGAACATTTTAAAATCGTATTGTGTTTAGCTTATGACTTTACGTGACTTTCGGTTAACGAACAATATAAAAAACACACCAAAGTTCATTTGCGCACATTTTCTTTATCTGAATGACGAAGTTTGATTTGTTTTGTGAGTACTTTGTTTTTCTTGATCCCTAATCTCTGGTTGCAAATTTTTACTCATCTTGACCAGACAGGAAACTAGTGGTTTTTTAATCCAGTGACTTCATTTAAAAGGACAGTTTTATGCATCAGTACTTTGCATTCTGTTTTTGATTTGTTGAACATTTCCGACAGTTTTTATTTTGCAAACCACTCCATTTTTATTTAATCCGGAAGTAGAACAGAGATAGATTGTTTACATTACCATAATCTAAAACCGCTCTCCATTAAGAAATTGCACTGACTCAGAGATCTTTTCTGGATGGTTTTAAAAGTACTAATCGTTGGGATTTAGTTTCATAAACACCTATCGTAACACTTTAGTTGTTTCTTTAATTGATTCACTTGATACTGTTCAAATGCTGTTTAAACTTCTCTATTTTAGACTCTAAGTTCATTCTTTGAGACAAATTGGGGATAAAACTTTCGACTAATCCAACCAAATGCGTAGAACCTTGAAAAAACCACATTAATCTCGACGCATTTTGCACAAGAGAATCAAAAACTGTAACTAGCCGGATGTCTATATATAAAAGATGGACCGGAAAGTTTCGCAATTTTTATCGTTGTTGATGGCCCACCCTTGTAGCTTTGATGTTTTGGATTTACCAGAGCGGCTATTAGCTGAGATCATGCATCAAGGAAGTTCCACCAGTTTAAAGGGCAGTTTTTTAATTTCCTTATTTGTTGTGTAGGTATAAAACGGTGTTGTTTTTGGTTATTTAACTCGTGACTTCAAAGACATAAACTTATTTTAAACACAACTCCTACGCGTCAATAAAAGTTTAATTTTCGATTTGTTGACATGTTCTTTCTGCTTTTTTTCCAATTAACTTGAGTGCTAGAAACTTTTATAGCTCTTCCCAAAACGTCTTCGTTTTTGGCAATTTGAGTGGATTGAAGTTTGCGAAAGTGTTTGCATTTTAGTGAATGCAAACAAACGTCTGGAGATTGGATTTTAAAGCATGTGGTCTTTGACGCATGCTAGGATAAATTTGCATTTTGGTTGTTTTTATTGATAGGGTCGCTTTTGTGCAAAAGAGTTTTGTACTCTTGAAACGCTAGTATGGTAGCTAGAAGTTGTCTTTTAAACGTTCTGTTGCTTATTAGAAATTCACACAACTTGTTTGCACTTTAATGGTTATTTGTCGTTCTTTTTAGAGCTAATCATCAATCAAACGTGCATTAATTAAATAATCATTAGTCAAAAATGCCATAACTTCCGGTCCTTTGTTGTTTGCATTAATCTATTAATGAACGTATTGGCAAACTTTGAAGTTTTGACACGCTGTCCATTTTGGCATTGAACTTTAAAAGTTTTGAACACCCATCACTACTAAACAAATTTCGTACTTTAAATTTCTTGCACTTCGACTTCCGCAAACTTCTTGACGGCAATTCAGCCCACATTAAATGAACGAACGCAAGCAGATGAGAAGCCCGATGTCTCGCGGAGTTTATTCAATTTGACGCATTGTTTTAGTCAGTTGATGGTTTTTTCTTAGGCAAATTTCTAAGGATTCTGCAATGGTTTTAGTGTGTTTTTAATTTTGCGCAGCAAACTGTTCTTGGCAACTTGTTAAGTCCATTAAAAACCAAAAAGCAAGATGTTCTTCCGAAAATAATGACTTTGCAGTTTATTTGACGTTTTTATTGACCAAACAAAAAAGCAAGCTTACTCATTTTTCTTGATACAAAATGACGCCGAGTTTTCTTTGTGCACTAAGATTTTCTATCTTCTAGAGTTTCTTTTCTATTTTTATTAACGGGGACACAAAGTTGAGCTAAACCGTCCCTGATTGTTTATTCATGAGGCAGCGTGAGAGCGGTTATGATAATTGGGCTAAAATGTTTTGTTTGTGTAATTAAGCTGGAAATGGTACGTGACTTGGATTCTTGCTTTAATGTCTGAAGATGTTTTTAAAAGAACATCAAGTACTTTTAGTTCTTTAATAGTTTTCAACTTTGTTTGTACTTTGAACATGCTTCATTGGAATTCTTAGTTCATTAGCAGTTTTCAACTCATTTGCATTTCACTTTCTAAGTTTAGCACATAAACTTTATCTAAAAGTGAGCACGTCTTTAATGTGTTGCATAAACTTAACAACTTTAAAAGTTTAAAGATGTCCTTTAATTTAGGCGGAAGCCCCAAAACTACAAAACTGACCTTAAGATCTTTGTTCTCTCTTTAAAGGTTTCCCTGTCTTCCGTCAAACCTCATTCTAGTCAATTATAAACGGGACAAATTCCGGGTATTCGATGGTAGTTGTAGTTTAAATCCCCAGCTTTCTGGCACTTTCCATTTTAGTTCTTTCAATTGTTAGACTGTTGAAAAGTACAAATTAGAAGAAGATTTAAATTGATGTGAGATTATTACAGTGAGTGTTTCTAGTCGCGAGATAATCTTTTCTTTAATGAAGTGAATTTTATTGTCTTTGTGTATATAAAAGGAGTTTCATGTGATTTGGTTCGGGATTTGACGAAACTCTTATTGGTTACGATACAGTAGATTTTAGTGTATCGTTCAATTTAAATCCACTTGAAACTTATGCCTACAGAAATGAAGACAAGTTGAGCAAAAACCAAAGTTCAATAACGTCTCCTCATAAATTCAAAACAATTTTGCTTTTGCCAACAAAATTGAACTTTCAAGTGCATTCTTGCGTTTAAACGAAAAAGGCGGTGACTGATACGTCTTGTTTAGATCGTTTTAAGGCTTGTTAGAGATTAAAACGCTTTTTGCGCCAAAAATGTCAAGTGTTTGGAGATGATTGCATTCATACGTGAGAATTTGTAAATTGACTTATCAACATGTTTTTGAAGTACTGTAGTTGCAGACGAATAAATAAAACACTTTTGAATAACTCTTATCGTGTTTTTAACAACTTGGCAAAACCTCCGTTTCCGCCACTTTCTATTGACCAAGAATTAAACTCTCTGCCAAGTTGTCTAGAAGTCAGTCTCTTTGCGAAACGATTAGATTTTAGCGGGGCGGTGCCCTTCAAAATCTACTTTTGTTTAAAGACTCAATTACTTGACTGGGACTCGTTGGACGTTCTCACGAACTGTCTACGTAAATCAATGATAGAGCGGAAAAGCGCGGAAAAAACAATTGACTTCGTCTATTTGCGAGCTTTCCCGGGCGTTCCTTTAACATATTCTTTTAAAATTAAAAGATTCTTGGGATCTTCATAGACTTAACCGAGTAAAAGACTATCAAAAGATTACAAATCATTGAGTTCATTTTCACATTAAGTTTTACGTTTAAAAACTTTATGAAATGTGTCTGTTCTAAAGAAAATGCAAGTTCATAAGTCAATTTGAAATCCCATTAACTCGTTTATTTAGTCTCCTCTATTTGCTCATTTATGCATAAGACATCCGTTTCTTAAATTACTCTATTTACTCAACCAATCGCCAACAAATTCTAATGATTTCACTTGCCTCCGTGACCGTTTATTTTTTGTTGGCTACACCGAATTGTTCATTTCTTGACTTTGTCACCTAATCTCACTACAAAGAATTTGCACGGAGTTTATTTTTGTTGCATTACAGTGTTTCTTTTAATGTTATGCTGAGCCTTTGCGCGTCTACATTTACAAAACTCACTTTCTCATTGCTTGCAGTTGAATCAATCAAAATTGAATTAATGGAATCAGCGAAAATGTACAATTACGAAGATTTTCAACTGCGTTCGCCTATGTATTGCCCAGTTAGCAAGATTTTCATTCATAGTGATGAAAACTTGCACGGAGAAGAGCTGGTCGATGAAGAGGAATTTGAAAACGAAGAGTTTCAACGTGAAGAAGATTATAACATGTGGTTTGAAGATTATTCGTAAGTTACAAACTGCGTAAAAGTTTTAAATTAAAATGTAGAAAATGCACTTGACAACAAAACTGAAATCGCGTCTAAAAACACCTTCAACATTATCCATTTTTAGAAAAGCGCTCCGTCAAAAGACCGAAAACTCGCTGGGGATCGACAAACAAGATGCTACACAAAACCATCATCGATTGCGCAGAACTTCCAGCATGCCGTCTGTTGTAGAAGCTTTGAGTCGTAAGTCTTGAAATTTAGAAATCATCATTTTAATAATTTCAGAAGCCGTCACAACCACCGAAAGGTTGCGTCATTACAACTACGATGTCAAGTTGAACAAACTACAAAAACGAGCGCTCCGTTTTACCTGGCATCGTTTGCATACCAGAAACGGTGGCAAGCGTGTCGAGCATGTATTTGAAGAGGTAAACAAAAATATACAAAACGCAAGAATATTTAAATAAAGTCGTCAAAGATATGTAGTTTAAACTCGAATCTTTAGATTTACGACCGCTTAATGCGCAGTTTGCCTTCAATGCGTGAAATGTTTACAACAAGAACTTTTCTTTCGGCTATGTCCAAACAAGGTAAGGTTTTATATTTGAACGTTTTAATGAACAGCATTTAGACGTGGCAACTTTAAGAGATCATGCTCGCTTTACGTCAAAAATGTTTGATATGGTCATTAAAAACTTGGATACTGAAGACAAAAAACGAACAGACACATTGAGTGAGTACGATCCAGTACTAATTGGACGCGCACACACTTGTCTTCGACCTTATGGTTTCATAAGCAGCTTTTGGGAGAAACTCGGTGAAATAACTATTGATGTAGTTTTGATCCAAGAAGCTGTGCGTGATTTGCCGGGCGCTGGACAGGCTTGGGTCATTTTGACGGCTTGCGTAATTGATCAAGTAAGCAGTGAATACATTTTAAATTTAAATTGAATGCTTTCAGCTCCGTGCCGGCTTTGAACAACGCGGAGACACTGCAAATCGTCATCATGCATGTCCAGTTCAACAACATTCATATGCGAACCATTGTCCGTCACAACAACAAAGAGCATCAATGTGCGAGCAGCAACAACCATCGGTTTATGACAATGTAAGAAGCTTTTTGGTTACATAAAAGTACTAACTATAACAATTCTTTCAGTTGCCCAGTTATCCCAATGCCAATCATTCTCCACCCCAATTAACTTGCCCGTTCCAAGGTGCAAACTTTAAATTTGTCGATGAAACTCCTGGCACGGACGACGAACAACAGCAAATGAATGGTGCCTCCGGGATGCGATTGTCTTTAATCGAACAGCAATTGTTGGCTCAACGTCAGCAAGACGACTTGAGACAAGCAGAAGCAGTTATTGCAAAACAACAAAGTCGCCAAAGCAGCAAAAACAACAGTGCAGATCGATTGGCTGCGTCTTCCGACGAAGAAGTAAATTTAAACAACTTTGAAACATAAAATTCAATGCGTTTAGAACATGCACCACCAGTGTGCGCCTCAAATTCCTCGAAACAGCTTGCCTTGTCCTCAAAAAATGCCTATTACCCACATGCATTCGGCCGACTACGATCAACAACTTCTCTCTCCCTACCATACTCAAATTCCCGGAAAGCAATATTGTTCATCTGACAATTTAAGTGTGACCAGCGACTCGACAATTTCAACTCGTCGATCTTCTCATCCTGGACCGGTTAGAGATGAGCAGTTGGCTTAACTTTGTCTACTACATTCTCGATTTAATTGTTAGTTTATTTAGTTATTTATACTTGTTAGTTACATTAATTTAACGACTTGTTTATTTAAAGATTTGTTCTTCACTCATTTTAATATTTGACTGCTTCTATCATACTTCGACAATCTTTTTCCTCGGTTTTGTAAATATTCTCATTGGTGGCTTTCAATCACTCATCTACGAACATTTTCTGTGCAAGCAAATAATCTTTTTTGACAAATAAAGTTTTGAATGTACAACGTTGTGTTTAATAAACGATTTTATTGCATCAAACATAAATATCACAGTTAAATAAGTCCGATATGTTTAAGTAAGTAGTTAACACTTAGAGGTTAAATGCCATAAATAAAAACTAGTTAATGTTGCTGTCTAGACAAGTCCAAACATCTGGCGCCATTGCAAAGTAACCGTCTATAGCTTCACAGAAGCGTTTACAATAGTTCTCCGGGTTAATAACCGTTGGCAAGTGCGGAATTGGCAGCGCTGTCTTTACTAAACTTTCAACTCTTTTATCCAATGTGTAAGTGCGCATGTAATCGACAATTCCAACAATTACTTCGTCGTTTTCTTGGCAAATTCCGGCCAACAAACTGTAGTCCATAATGTCCTGAAAACGAAAAGAATTGTCGAAATTTGCTTTTTTTATAAAACAAACCAGAGAACTCAAAAAGTGACTGTCGTTGTGAATTGCTTGTTTGAGTGCAATCTTTGAATGGTGGTGAACGTACAGTTGATTGCCCCATAAATCTTGAACAAGGTTTTCGTCGAGGAGAACAGGCATTTCAGTCTTTGCAGAAGCGTAACTAAACATTGCTTGTGACGAATTTGTTGGGTTTCAAAAACAAACCGATTTCTTAGCGATCCTTTCAAATCCCACATTTGCTTGATGTTTCGTTGATAGAACAAGTATTCCATAACAAGAAGGTCCATTTTTAGTTGGCTGCTCTCTTGTTTTGAAGTATAGCCAACTCGAAACACGCCGTAGATCTTGCACAGTGATGTTAATTTCTTTTCCTGCAATGTTGTGTTTTAGCAACTGTTTTAAATATTGAAGTTCTTACTTTTAAAGCGGCATGAATGTAATCGAAATACTTTGGTGCACATGTTTTAAAAGACTCCATTTCCAGCCTGGACATTTGTTTAAAAACGAACCGCTCGTCATTGGTTCTGAAAAATGAGGCGCCGGACTTTCCGCCCTGGGGCGACCACGCAGAAGAACGAGACAAAGATCGAAGAAACTCATTTTTTCCGCCAACAAAAACTTGATCACGAAGTTTGTGAAACGATTCAGCAAAGTAGACCTTAAAAATTGTAAGAGTCGTTTTTATTTTGAGAGTTGTTTTCATTAAACTAACCTTGACATAATAGTGAGCTTTTGAATCTGCAAAATCAACTTCAACTGACTGCGCATTTGGATCGTCAAATGCTTGCGGTTCCGGTAAATGCCCAGCGGGGTTCAAAGATGAGCTGCTCAAGTTTGCGGACAAAAATCCAGAAGTTGGCGAGTATCCAGATGGACCGGCAGTTGCTGAAGCGGCACCAACATTCGCCAAATTGTTAGCCCAAGACATTGATGCTGGATGTCCGCTTGAAAATGTTGAACCCGATGAGCCTCGTTTTCGCAACAACTCGGCTTGTAAGTTTTGTTGAGTGAGCAAAAGACGCCGTTTTTCAGCATAATCGCGTGAAGCCAAAGCAAATGCAACAACCTAGAATTCGAACATGTCAAGTTGTTTAGAGTGTTTGTTAACTGACCGATCCAATGTCAGGTGTTGCATGACCTTTTGAATCGATGCAATCACGTACTAAAACGGGAACTGAAGCTTTATGAATTGGAAGCTCGAAGTGGTAATGTTTTGGAAAGGGTGAAGGCAGCAAAACATTGGGAGGTTTCGGTGGAGGAGCTTGAATTCCATTCTCAGAAATCTGGCCGTTTGTAGTTGAGGGTGGAGCAGCAAAGAAATTTCCAGTATCCAAGTGAAAAAGTGCTTCAGATGGAAGCTTGCTTGAATCTAAAATGAGATTCTTCTCGTGATATCAAACTTCAAAACTCACCTTGTCCGTTTGAAACTAACGTAATTGAGAACTTTGCACACAGATTGCGTAATTTAGCTGCCGCGTCCAATTCTGCCAGCGCCGCTGTTTGTTGCTGAGTTCTTTTGTCGTTCCATTCGTCCACAAGTGAGTTGATAAAATGTCGAGCTTTCGTCAATGTTCCATCAGCATTCACATACAAAGGATCGTCAGATTGAACGCTATCCGTTTGGTTAAAGTGATGTGAAGGATCGAAGTCGGCAAGCATCGTTCTAAGAATTCAAATAAACATTAACTTTCAATATCAAAAAGCTTGCTCGAAAAACTTGATCAATTGCTGAAGAATAGAAACAGTTGGTGCATCGTTGATAACAGGCTCAATTTCGTGAAACAATTCCATACCCAAACGCTTCAATTCATAAAATTCAGTCAACAAACTTCTACACGGAATCGGTCTAAAAACAATTAGCATAAATGAAATAATTCGAAAATGATTACCTGTGTTGCAACTTGCATAACATTGGAGCAAATAAAATGTGTAATGGCTTAATTGGCTGAACTTCAAAAACAGTAACTGTGCCTTGCATGGAGAACAAATGACAATGCTCGTGAAATGTACAATGTTCGCATTGACTACTCATTTCTGACGTCCAATGAACAGCATTAGCGAGATAGTCAATAAACTTGGCAAATGACAAATTCTGTGCTTTCATATCCAACAGTTTGATCTTAGTTCGAGCTCCGCATTTTGAACAGTATTTCCAGGCAAGCAAGTCGTTCTTAAATAAAAAGAGCGTTATTGTTAAAAAAGTATTGAAAAATCTTACCCGATCCCAAACTCCAAGGTCTCCAGTTTCACACATTTCCATAACTTGTGCATCTGCTTTCGGTCCAATTGTCTGCGTAGTAATAGATATGCAAACTCGATTGTGAATAATTTTTCGGAAATGATCGAGCATCTAAAAAACAAATGCTTGACTTGATTGATCAGACAAAAAACATTCAACTTTAAACAACTCACTGTTTTATCACATTCTTTGCATTTGTACTCAGAATTGAAACAAAAACGCCGCAAAAACATTCCAACAGTCATATCTTCTCCTCCTGCGTAATATCTCCAAACTAGCAACGAAGGTCCAGAACAAAAAGAACCGGTGTTTTGGAAACGCCTAAAGTTGGCTTCGGCACAGTAAAGAAAGGCACGTCTTTGATGTTTATATGGATTTAAAACATCGACATTTCGTCCTATCGCTTTGGCCAACGATTTGCAAGCGTCCTTCTTGAGTTCCTGCTGGAATTGTGATTAGTTAATAAGGCTTATTTTAACTCCTTTACCTGCTGCTCGACACATTTTGCACGCATTTCCTTCTTCACTTCATTCAATCGTCTAGCCATCAACACTGACCGAACACGAAATTCAGGCATTCTTGATGCCAAATCAGGCAAGAAGTCTTCCACTGTGTACACTGTGCACATGTTTTTGTTGTAGGGCCTGTTGGGTGTTTGCAAGTTCAGATTGAAGTGAGCGGAGTTGTTGTTCAGCTTCTTGAGCGTGTTTGACTGCTTCGGAAAGTTCCTCACCGCGATAGAAATGGAATGGAGGCTGGAAATTAAAGATGTTTGATGTTTATTCAAATACTTTAAAATATGTTTAGGTACCTTTTTAAAATACTGCAACAAAAAGCAGTTCTTTCCTTTGACTGTTTCCAAATACGGAGGCGTTAGCCGAATTAGCGGTGAATTCGTTAACTGCACATGCCGCATTGCTTGAACGAAATCCGATGATTGATCCGGCGGATCGCTGTCCGCATTCTGATTCAAAGCACACACGCTGCAAGTTGATGTCCTCACCGGTCCTTTTGCTCCGAACATTTTGACAAATGCCTGTTCACAACGAGATGAGTATCGCATTTGAAGCAATAAGCGGAAAACACGCTTTACAGCCTCCAGCTCGCTCAAACTTGAAGCACGGATCACGATTGAGATTCCCAACGAGGGGTCGCACTCGTCTAGCACCATAAGTTCTTTTTGCGTACCGTCAGCTAGGCGAACATTCCGTTGGTAGTATCTTTAAACAAGAATATCATTAAAGATCAAGTAGCAATTAAAAAGCAAACCTTGGACAAAATCCAATGCGTGGCTGCAAAAACTGTGCATCGAGTGAAGATAGGATATCAGCATTTGTAGATCTAGCCAAACGCTCCAGAATTATAGGCTTTAAATTTGTACACAGCCCAATTTGTGCTTGAACAAGCATGTCAACAGCTAAAGTAGAAACACTGTTTTCAACCAACAAAAGCGATACTTTTCGAGAAGCAATTCGGTCAACTAAAGAATAGAAACGTTGAACGAAAGAGGAGTTTCGATTTACCTTGATTCTTCAAATAATCGTTTTCTTGGGCCAAAATAGGTTCCAATGAAGACAACTTCTCCACAACTCTTTCATATGAGATATTGCCAGAAAGGAGTAAGATAGATGCATTTTCTCCGTAAGACAACATTGTTTTGTGGTGCAAAGCTTTAGAGAAAACAACTCCGTTTATTCTCTAAAATAATTAAGTTAGCCTTTAAATTGCATAACAAAGAATTGCCTCTACTGACGGCGTTCCGTTTACATGCAACTTTTTGATGTGGACATAATCGAGAATATTGATCAATTTAGGTCGAAGCATCGTGTCTACTTCGATTGTATCAACAATTTCTTCAGACAACGGCCATAACAGGGGTTTCCATGTAGCAGCTGATAATTGTTCTCGTTCAAATAAGTAGTCAAGAACTGCTTCTGTTTGCGCTTCAAAGAGAGAATAAATTGAAGGCGGTTGTGTAGAATCGACAGGTAAATTGGCAAGATGCCAGTCTTTTCGGACTTCAAATGAAAGGCATGAACTACTAGGCAGTTTTGTAGGCTTTAATGGCGATGCTTCGTTTGAAGAAACGCCTTGTTGTGGCGGAGCAAACAAGAATCCGCCGCTTTCTGACTCGTGGATGGTGTTCAAATTTTTGACCCACTCAGGTTCGCCCGCTTCGGCACACGGTTCATAAGCAGATTGCATAGTTCGATGATCAGGCAACGGTGGTGCGAGATCTAAATAATCAAAGTTGCTTTAAAACAATTTGAAAAAGACTCACTTTGTAAGCTCAAATTTAGTGGTTTCTCGTCAGTCATATTCAAAGTATCGGGAATGTCGGAAATACTCGGTTCTCGAGTTGCTGATGGCGCCACACTTGTTTGTACTGAATTTTTACGTCTAATTTTGTCAGACGTTGCTGGAGATCCAGGAATTGGAGTAGAGTTTATTGGCTGGTTCTCCATTGGTTCTTGATAAATTCCAACACGTTCCAAACAATAATTACACAAACGAAGCATTCCTGTATAGCCTAAATAAACACAATTAAAATACGTTATTGAATTAGAAGTCAACTCACCCAATTCAACACCGGAAATTTGTCTGTTACAACACTTTCCACAAAAAATCTGACCACAGAATCTGCAATGATGTCTCCTTCGAAACGTAGTAAATTTCTCGTGGCACTCATAACATTCTTTGGCGCTTGAGTCGTGCATCCAGTACTGACGGAAAACACTTCTGTTGTAGTCCATTAATTGGCGTTCAGCTCCACTGCCTGATCGAATAAGTTGTGTGAGACGAGTGGAGATTTTTCTTTGTGGACTGGATTGACCCGATGTTTGATTGTCGACTTGAACAGAAATGGCTGGCTGAAAAAACGCTAGCAATAAAACAAGAATAAACAAAATGCAAAACATTCTAAGCAGGATTTTGATTAAAGTAAGCCACTTAAAGACTAACAAATTCTTGAAGTTAAACACTTTTGACACAGTAAGTACTCTAAGCAAATAGCTAATCAGATCAATGTAGATTGTAAACATTATTAAGTAAATGTGTATTTGAAATTACCTGTTTCATCGTTTTCCGCCGATGTACTTGCTTCTTCAACGATTCTGGGAACTTGTGCATTTCCTGCAGTAGTTGGTTGCGTTCCGTCACTGAAGAATTTGTTGAAAAAGCCTCGAAATCCGCTATTTCCAGTGTCTTTGGAGTCTTCATGATCATCCACTAATTGTGAATTAAATGGAAACGACGTAAAAGCAAGATCTTGGGCAAGTGCCGGCGGAGTCGACATTATTTTAATAGAGTAATTAAAAAGCTGGTTTGAATAAGTTAAAACATTGCACACGTGTACCTGAAAGTAGTTGTGTATTGTCAAGAAACGTCTTCCTAATAAGAAACGCCAAAAAGTACTCGTAAATCAACGAAAACTCAAAAGAACGACTCGTGTAGATAAATTAACCGAAATTATTCATTGTTGAAACTGCGCTTTTGTGCGTGCAAACTGCTTCTTTGCGATGCGTTGATATCTTTGATTTGAATTTCAAAGTTGTAAGTTGTTTTTAGATTCTAGTTACTTAAATAAAGATACTGCTTGTAAAAAGCGGAGCTTTACAATTTTAATTCCAGAATAACATTTAGCATCTACGACCTCGAGTTTCGGTTGTATAGTGTTCAGAGGATTAATTAACTTCGTATTGCAAATTGAATAATGCCTTCGACGGCGACATTTTAAAGCTAACAATGACCTTTTCACGTAGTACGACGAACTCATCCAAAATGTTTGTTTTTGTCCCCACGCGGCTAAAGCAGGCCACGTGAAAGCGATATGTTTCTCCATTCATGAGCTCGTTGGAAGTGGGCCAACTTCCCTTTTTGGTGTCAGAGGCATCTTTTTCGTCCTTCGAACCGGAACTGGTTAGGCCCCATTTGACTTGAGTGGGTTAGTGGTTTGTATCTGTGCTTATGCGTGGAGACAGAGTGTGGGATTTTTGGCGGCACGTATTTTACTGTAATTGGAGTTTTAACAGTCTTAGAGGCCTTTTGTGCCTTTGGCCTCTTTGTGCTTTAACGTGTCAAATTCTGCAACAATTTGTTACTTTGATACAAAGACTGGATTTACTTCGAATTCATCTGAATTGTTTTTGCTGTTTATCTTCCGCCAGTGTTTTATTTTTGAACGCTGCGTGGGTTATTTGTTTACACTTCAATAAATTTGTGTGTATGGCCGAAGGTCAACTATTACAGTAATTTATTTGTGTGCGTACTTTGCTTCTTTTGGCAGAATTCAAAATGCGCTCAATAAATATTTTGATTTCTTTAAAATTACGCAATTTCACATAAACTGACTGACTCATTCCCACGCAAACAAAAACATCTGCGAAGTTGACAGTGTTTGGAAATGGACCAAGCAACGTGCAGTTGCGCAACCGTCTTGTTGTTTCTGGAATCGTTTGGGAAAATGCTTTCAAAACTGTGTATCAACAACATTCAATTTAGTTTTAGTTAGCTTTACTTTACGTGTTTGAACAGCCTAGAAGTACAGTACTTTTTAAACATTCTAGAGTTTCGCAATACTTTCATCATTTTATGCGAATTTGAACCGCCACTCCCATTCGTTAATCCTACTCCACAAAAATGCAGTGTATTTAGGTTTTGCCTAAGAGGTGTTTTTAAACTATTGCGTAACCTTTTCGATTTAAAAAGTGTGGCTTAAAAAACGTCAACACAATGTTTACTTGCAATAGTAACAATACTTTTATTAATCCGTTGTGGTCTTTGTTTTAACATTTAAAACTATGAGTAGTTGAATCTCTTTGTGCGGAACAAAAAACACTTGTTCACTTGATTTAACTTTCAATAATAGTTAATCACTCAGCAACAAAAGCTACAGTACCAGTTTAATTTGTCATTAGTTATTATTGTTTCTCATCATTTGACTCATTTCAAAAACAAGTCTCAAAAAACAAAAAGAACTCCTCCCTAAAAAATCATAAGCTCTAGTCGGTCATCACCGACAAATAATTGCCTACTTTCATCATCGCGAACATGTGACAGCATTTTTTTGCTACTCACGCCGAACAAACACAAAAAGAAGAAAGTGCCGGCGCATTTTTGGCACTCTTTCATCGCTTCGTTTTTTATGTCCAGTTGCCCTCGAAAAACCACTGGGATGGCTCAGCCATGTGACCGAGAGAGAAAGTTTTGGCGCGTGCAGTCCAATCGGCCAAGCTGTTTTTGGCTATGCGGTGGCTCATCCCGATGTCCCTTTTGCTCTTTGAGTTTTTGGATGCTTGACTGGAGATGTTCATTTTGTGGAGTTTAGTTAAAACATTTGAATTCGTTTCAATAAACAGATTGTTTGAAGCGAAGACGAACTTCATTTTTTGTATTTTGAAGAGAGTCTTGTTTGCAAGGATTTTAAGAGGTTTATATTCCATTCACGCGGCTTTGTTTGTTTTTGCGCATAAAGACTTTACGGTATGAGAAGATTCGTTGCATTAAGACAGTTGTAGAAATTACCAGCTTGTGTGATCAATCAGTTTTATTGACTGACAACATTTAAATGCGTGTTGTTTGTTGGCCGGAAGCCAGTAATCTCATGTTCTGAATTTAATTGATGGATTGTGATTGATTTGGTGCATTTGATTGAGCTAATCACTTGATATTGACTTTGATTGAGTAAAGTGGAGGCTTTGTTTAATTGCTTTGATTCAAGAAGAACTCAGTTATTTAAATAGAATGTCACTAAGTTATTTGTTGTTATCACAATTAATCAAGCACAATTTCTCCAAATCCACGTGACGACCTTTAAAAGCCAATGCAGTGAAACGTCTAAAACAAAGAAACCACCTGAAAGCATGCAAAACCGAACTGCATTACACACAATCAGCACAGAAACATAAGATCAGCAGCGCGAAGTTTGCACAGTTGTATTTTAGAGCTGGAACTTCGGCTCCGCCCACTGCGCTCGTGACTGCTTGCCCTGGTAAGAACCGAAGGCACATGTTGGGAATCACGTGGTTTTTCTTTTTCGCCGTTTTATTTTTCGCTTGTGGCTCTGTTTTTTATGATTTACGCGCTTCGCTCCGTTTCGGCTTGTTTTTTGTGTTTTTTATAAATGGATATCGTTTATTGGTTAAATGCTGATTAAGATTAGTGAATACTTGAAGATTTTTGTTTCTATCTAAATTGGCTGGCTGGAACGTTGCCAAAAGTCGTGGAATGTTTAATTATATGTTGACATTTATTGCGTGTTTTGAGCGTGAAAGAATAATTGCCGAGTGAACCTAGTTAATTAGCAGTTGTGCTTGAACGTTTAAGTACTTTTGTCATAATTGTGGGCAAAAATGTTGGAAAAGTGCCAATTTACTCGTTAGTGTTGTTTGTGGTCAAATTGAATATGTTTGTAGATGTTTTTTAAAACTTAATCTTTCGTTTTGCAATGTGCAGGTGCATCAAAGCATTCTCAAAGTAATCAATGTTTATTGCAAAAAAGTCTGTTTACGAATTGACAAGTTGTTTTTGTTGCACTTTTAACTTGATTGCACTTTTAATTTATGCGTACTTTGCTTGTTTTCTGCTTTCACCGTCTAGCATATCCGGGAGTGGCTTTCAAGTTTATTTCGAGTTTGCCTAATTAATTAATTGTTTGTTAAAATATCATTATAGAGTTCTCGATGTATAGTTAGTTAATTAGTCGATATTGTCAAAACTTAAACACGCAACAAGTTTGTGACTAGACTTTTACTTTTTTTATGTCAATTTTCGGTATTGTTGCTTTTCTTGATTCGTGGTTGTTTTGGTTTTGTTTGTGGCCGATTTAGCTTTTTATAAATAGAGTTGCCTTGCGATAGGATTTGGGCTTAATTAAAGTAAAACGTTTATGAAAGACGCTTTGACTCATAGATTAAAGCCGTTTTTGCTGGATTGCTTGTTTTTGTACGCATTTGATGTTTTTTGCAGATGAGTTTTCGGATTTTTAAGAACTCGCCAAAAGTATAGTAACTTTCTCTCCTTTTAAGTGGTTGTTCGAATCAGCAGTTTACTGTATAACTGAGAATCTTTGGCCAATTCGTCTATTTCTGGATGCCACCTTCTTGATGAACTTTGGAACATTGTAGAGGCGCGTGCTTTATTCTCCACATGTACAACGAATGCTTTATTGGATTGTAGTCTGTGAAGCAGGTGCTTTGGAAAGGTGCCAAATTGTACGGATTTGAAAGAAACTGTACGATCTGCTTTTTCGTACTTGCACTTTTGGCGTTTCTTCCGAAGATCCAGAGCTATTTTAAAAATCAAATGTTCTTTCATAGCGCCGCCTTGTTTAAATTTTACCGGAATTTGCCTTTCTAGCTAAAAAACTCATTCCACTCGCAATTTATACTGTTTCTTGCGCCCCAAGCATTCGCACCAAATTGGCACCCGACTGGCTTTTTGAACACGCAAATTTGGAAAATTTAGGTGTTTTTTCGCTCGTTTGACAACCGGCCAAATGGTATTGCGTGTCTTGTGATTATTAAAATGGGCGGTTCCGTACATGTTTTATGTTTTCTGTGTGGTCTTTGTTTCATTGGTCACTGAGGGGCTTCTTTTTGGCCACTTTCTTCCGCGTCCGTCACGTGTATCGTGGTCTCTGGTTTACGAATTTTTTGCGGAAAATTGTGTTTTTTGCTGGGAAAACCGCTATAAAACTGCTGTAAAACGGATCTTTGTTTTAAATCTGTACAATTTGGTAAACACTGTAAAGTGGAGAGAAATTTGTGTTAAAAACAAATCGTTTTATGTGCAAAACAGAATGCTTTCGAATTCAAATATCTTCAACGAACGACCACAAAGTCCAACTTTGCAAAATTGCTTGTTTAAAACAAGCAAATAATGCTTACATTTGAAACATCTGCTGTTTCCTGTTTGTGCATTTGAGTTTTTAATGAATTTTTGCAAGGAAGAGATCGAAAAATATTTGGGCACTTAAATAGCTTGTTAGGTGTGCTATTGTACAAACAAAAATGTATCTTTTAAAAAGTCGACTAGATGAGTCATTTTTGAAACGAAAGTATTTTAAATAAATCATCTTAGTTCAAAAATTAGTCAATTTAAGGACGGACTCTAAAACTAGGTGCACATTTTATCACGTCAAATTCCGAAATATTAAAAATTAATACGCTCCTTCCGCTACAAACTGAATCACCCGAAAATAAGGAAGTCATGTTCTTTTTTGACTCATTTGGAGTGCACCTGGAGCCTACAACAAATGGCCCCCGTGATTGCCCATGTTTGCACGTGTTTGATTTGCATTTTGGTTGTGAGGGAACAAAGGACCGCGAGATTAGTTCGAGTATACATGCCACCTGATTAGATTCGGCTGCAGCTAATTTGGTCGGCGCGTGGAGTCAAAAATAGTCGCCCGTATAGTTTTTTGGCTCAAAAATGTGACCGGATTTCGCCGTAAAATTGTTCGATTGAACTACTAACACCTAAATATAAAATTGGCTGAGTGCACGAAACAATTGCATTGAAATTTCCTTTAAAACCTCATGACAACATTTGCAAGACCATGCTTATTTAATAACGTAGTTTGTAATTTCGAGCTCAAAAAAGCGCTACAAAAAACAAATTTTACTCGTTCACATAGTTTTTGGCAAACAACGTTGTAATATTGTATTGAGATTCGTAGAAAAGCAAAGACTCACAATACAAAACTCATTTTTAGCTCTGCTTGTGATCAAGAGAACTCATACGATTTTGTTGTAAACAAAAAACTCGAAAATTGTTTTTGCACAACTCCTTTTTTAGCTTTCTTATCCGCCAAAAATAATCATTTCGAAGGTCACGAGCCATTTAAAAGCTCAATTTGTGCCAAAACATACGTGGAATAATTGATGTGCTTGAAATACCGTATTCCAAGAGGACAGGTGTTTAGAGTTGGATAACATCTAGCACATTTGGTTGAATCTTTGATTGGGCGCCTGATTTTAAGGAATCTTATAGATTCGGCATTTTAAATCAAAGTTTAAAGTAGCTTGTGCCAAGTTACGGTCGATTTGGACAGCTGGACATTACATTTGTATAGTAGTCAAGATTTGTTGGCATTATATTAAAGTTTTTGGGTTCAACTTTAGATATTGTCAAAAGTGAAAGCAAATCGTTTAAACAAAGCATCTTTTCTTTAAAGTACCTTTAGAATGTTTTTCTACGCTTCCTCTTAATTTCGACTTTTATTGCGTTTTTTCATCACAACATTTTTTACCGCTGTTTCCTCTTCAAATGTTTTCCTATAAACCTCCCAGACTGAGCAGTGGCGACATTTCATAAAAAATCAGCAGTCTTTTCGCTGCTTTGAGCAAACGGGAGTCCATTTCACCCATTTCACGCCGAATTTTATTGTTCGTGGCTGTTTGGATCACGTGTATTTTCATGCGGCGTTTCCTACACTTGTTGTTTTCCTTCTTCGTTTTGATTGGAAAACTAATTTGCTTATCAGTCGCAGAGGGCCAATTATGGCAATCGCTTTTTTGTCAACTGACCTTTTTGCTGGCTCGGCGTTTTTTCCTTTCAATGCTCCCTGGAGTTTTTTCTTGATTGCTTGCTGCTGTTTGTTCGATTGAGAGTTGCGGATGCGTGACTTTTTGAATGATTTTCTGAACTGATCAAACTCTTGCTTCACAGGAATTTCGAACGAGAATGATTTAAAGTCATTTGAATAACCTTTGGGTTTTTGTTCGAATTTGGTGATACGTGTGATTTACTCAGTTATGCTTACGTGGTTTGTGTAAGCTTTGGAATATGTAACTTGTTGGAACAGTTTTTGTCTAGTGACGTAAATTGCTTGCATGACTTTTGGCTTTTAAATTTGCCAGTTGATTTGAGTAGGTGGCTTTTTGTTAGTGAGTTTATTGGACGAGCTTTGAATTGTTTTGGTGGCTTATTCAAATGATATGCGTGGGGTAATAGGTTTCGATGTCAGTTGGTTATTCTGATTTGTGTTTGAAGCACATCGGATGGACTTTTGATCTTGTTTAAAAGATAGGCGTTGCTAGGAAGTAGCTATTTTAAGAACTGGATGTTTCAGAGTTTTATCTAACTTTTTGCTGACTCGACATTTTTGATAATTGTGTTTTATTTGTTTGGTCATGTGTTTTTGGAAATAGTGAGTTTGATTAACTGCAAATTTGAACTAAGCATTTTAATTATATGATCACGACAAATTATTTGTTTTATAATTAAGTGATAAGTTTGAGTGGCTAGATATTCTCTGGAAAACTGCACTTTGATTAGATTATAGAAAATGTAGTGGCTTTTTGATAAAAAAAAAGCACGAGTTTAAAAGCCACGATGATGATTTGAAAAATTATCCGCATTGAAATTGTATATGCTCGTGTTTAATTTGCGTTTTGTTTATTTATTTAATTCCATGAATTGATTACTAGTAATTGGTTTGAACACATGATCAAATTTGCTTGGAGAATTTTTAAATTTGTTTTGATGGAAAGTTTTTTGTCAGCACAATAATTTAAAATGAGCAAAAACATCTTTTTAGTCCAGGTGTTTGCCTAACTTGAAAATATTTTCGTTACTCATGACTGAATTTAAAAGTTGTTTTTAGAGTTCCGATGATGTTCATTATTAAACTCGCTAATTTCATATTGAAACATCATTTAAACATTTGTGCTTATTCGAGTTTCCAAATTAATCATCCTAATCAATTAAATAATTTCCCTTTTTGATCTCGTCATCTCAATTGAATTTCCCACAAAATTGTTGGCTTCTCAATAGCGCATGACTTTGTTTTCCTATGTGATGATTCTTGTTTTGTTCTTCATTCTGTGGGGATTTTGCAGCTGAGATGCTTGAAGCTGTTTTTTGATTTGCGTGTAGTCTAGTTGAATCAAGGCTCCAATTTATTTGAATCTGATTGAATCTAATTGAGTTTATAGGTGCAGTATCAAAAGGTGCTTATTGAAAAACTCGAGACTCGTAAAAAACAATTGGACCTTGCGCGCATGTTACGTATTTTTGCTTTGTTCACGTGTCTTGCCGTTTCCTCAGCTATGAAAACAAACTCGATATGATCCATTGTTTTTTAGTGTGTGCGTTTCCGTTCATTTCATCGACATTTGGTCTTCGTAATCCGTCGGGTCGGTTTCGGTCACGTTTTTCGGTGAAAGTTCTGGAATTCAACAGAACAAGACAATTTGAAGGTTATAGGACAAACTGAAGAGCTTTTTGAAAAACATCTTACAATTACAACGTATCAGTTAAATATTGCTGGACTTATTAGAACTTCAAAACAACCTCAATCTATTAAATTTAACAAGAATGGCAACTAAGAGAATGCTCGTTGCTCAATCGTTTCGAAACAAACGTGGATCAGCGACAAGGCAGCAAGTGGCGCCAGTTTGACGTCATCAAGTGCATCCCTGATTTGCTCAATCGCCACCGCATTCCACCACGTTCGTGTCCAACAAAAGTGCAGCAGACGTACAAATTGCCAGAAGTGATGGGAAATGATTTTTGCAGGTCTTTTGAATCTTGACACTTCTGCGGTTTTCTTTTAACAATGTTGATTAAATATGGAAGTGTTTAAATTAGCTTTCTTGACTGTCGAATCGAGAAGTTGATCTTTTGATTGGCGGCTGATCTTTGAGTTGTTAGTGGAGTTTTACGACTGTTTTAATTGCTTTTAATGAATACCAAAACTTTTAATGCTTGTTCGTGGATTAACGTTGAGAATAGCTAAATTAAAAGAAACAATCATGTTGATTAGGCTTTATTTGTATTGACTAAAATAGTAAAGTGATTGAATGTAAGAAAATAATTCAGAACGATTTAAATCCTCAAAGCAGACTTTAAAATTTGCCACCAACACTTTCAACAAAAAACGACTATTCGCTGCGGAGTCGCGCGTTCTTTTTTCTACTTGCTAGCCGAAAAAAGGCGAATGCTGTTCACCAAACTGCGAGGCCGAAAAAAGCAAGCGAAGGAGACTGGTACTTGCTGTTACGCGAATGAACAGTGAACACTCGGCGCTAAATTTTTTGGGCGGGTTTTTGCGTTCGGGCAGTAGAAAACAATCAAGTAGAGTTTTCGTTGAAATGCCCGATCACCATGATTCGGCGTGTTCAGTTTATTTGCTGCATTTTTGTTGTCCGGCGGTTTTTTTGAGCCTGTGCCAATATTATGATGGAGATTTTAATTTGCGGGTTATTTAGTGGTCAGTTTGGGTGAACTTAATTGAGGGTTGGAGATTCTTTGAGAACTGAGATTATTGTTTGAACTTTAATTGATCAACAACATCCAAACGCTTGTAATTATAATTCTGATAACTAAAGACTAATTGCATCTTGCAGTTGCTAAATTATATTTGTTAGTTTTTGTGCATGAACGTTCTCTGTGAGGTCTTTAAATGTTTGTAGTTTTCTGCATACTAGTAAAAAGAGATCAATGACCAGTTTGTTTAAGTTGTGTAAAGATATTTAAACCGCCAATTAAATAAGCAAGAACTGCATCATCGGTGTTTTTTATTGGCAACATGCCAAAAGTTGTTTTCCTTTAACGAACACTTAAGATAAAGAATGTTTTTGCACTTTTAAGTATCTAACAGTTTATATCAAAAGCAAGTAAACACTTTTAACTTTTATTTACCGGCCAAAACTCGTCGTGCAACCGGAAAAGAAACCAACTGTTCCGCTCTTTATTTTTGATTATAAATTGATTCGGCCATTGATTGCTACCGTTCAGCATTTTTTGGCCATTAAATAGTTATTAGTTGGATAGGTTCCGTTGCAATTATTACACTTTCCTGACTAAAAGCTTCCTCATTGATGCTTTTGATTTGTGTGTCTGGCGACTTTATTGGAATTCTTCAATATTAAAGCGATTATCTAATTTTTATTTATGTCGCCTCTTTTTGCCTTCTCGAACATTTTCAACTTATTTTGAGGGTTTGGCGCCAAAACTCACTAAGTTGTCTACTCTCCGCCTTCCATCCCAGACTACGCCATATGATTGATCGCGTTTTGATTGACATCGGTTGTGGTGGCTTAGTTGCTAAAGTGGATTGGAAGAGGAAGTTGGCAAGTTGCCCGATTGAGCGGGTGGCGGTGTTAAGTTTCCATTCACCCAATTTGTACTCAAATGATTGTTTTTGGTCGCGTGCTAATTGATTGGAATGTTTTTGTGGTTCTTTGACTTTTAAAATACTTAAAGCTTGACTCACGCTTTACTCATCTCAAGATACTCATCTAAAACGTTCAAAACTATTCATCAAGAGCTTACACAGCCGGCGCAAGTGGTCATTGTAGAATTCCGCGAATTCCTCCACCTACAAATCATCCAATGAGTCCGACATTTTTGAAACCTCTTCGGCTGTTGACCTCGTGAATGAGCCAATAAAAATGGCGCCGTTCCGCTGACTCATCTTTCATCTACATGGACCGGAAATGCCACGGGCATTCGCCCAATCATTTATACGTCATGAGAGCCTTCTGTTGATTTGCAAGTGATTTTGCTTTTTCATTTTTGATTGATTTCGGACGATCTTTTGTTTAGCTTATTAGCAAACAGCTCCAAAGCTTTCGGGAGAGTTATTCAAATTGATCCAAATCAAACAAATCGAATTAACTAATTATTACCAAATTTCGACCATGTACCTTTGTGTACCAGCTTTTCGGCGCACAAAATGACTCTATAAATAATGACCAAATCAATTTGGCTATTTTTACAGCATCGGTTTCTCGAATCGAGTGGGTGCGTTTGTGTGGGCTCCTTAACACGTGCTTGCTCGCTTTGTTCGCGATGAACTTTTTGTTTGCGCATTCTCATTTCTGTTTGTTGAAAAGTCAAAGGTGTTTTTTGAATGAGTTAAGGTATTTAAAGTTTAAACGCGTAAGCATTGCAAGTATTGTTTACTAAACAAATTTACATTTTAAACACATGCGAGTTTACATATCAATTTAATGGTCACAACGAATTGTGTAGGTGTTTTGTTCTCCAACATCAGCTCATTTTTTATTTTGCCAACTTTTAGCGTCACCTTTCCCTGAGTGTTCGTTGTTAAATTAAAAATTCAACTTTGTAGTTTGGGTAATAATCAAGTCAAGGATTGCGTAGGCTCTACGCACGTGGCCTTTCCGTCTACGTTGTTAAATGTTTAGTTTGTTGTTTCGGGTCATTCGATTTTATGCTTATTTTGGGAGTATGCTTGTGTTTAAAGCGATCGTTAAATCCGCGTCGTGCCTCGTTTCATTACTGTATTAACTTTATTCGATTTAAGGGATTGAGCCCCAAACCGAACAAGAGCCAAAGGCGGCTTCATCCCACGCCGACCTGAAGCTGCTTCCTGAACAAAACACGAAAGCGGCGAGCAGCAGCACCACGGTCCATGCATCACAGATGTCGAAGAAAGGTAACACACAAGAAGACGACGGGATGCGCGGATCTATGGTGATTAACGATGGACAGATTGAGAGTTCTACCGGTTCCTTGGCCGGTCAAGATCATTTGGCCCAGATTTTCCAACGGCTTTTGGTACGTTGATTTCGAAGTTTCGGAGGATAATTTTACGCCTTTGTTTCAGCAGAGTGGTTGCGCGGAAGAGGTGTTGTCAACGGGTGAACGTTTCAAAACCGTTACAATAGCCTTTCCAAGCCATTATTATACAATCACTCGACGTGCTGCTAAGATCTACGTTGCACGATTAGCGCACAATTCAGCAAGGTACGTTTTATTCGAGAAAACTTCCAATAACTGTTCTCATTCAGTGCCGAAATGTTTGTATGTAGTTCTTCCAATACGGTTTCGGAAAACACGCAAGCAGCTGAACAAGCAACTCAAGCCGACAACGATGAAGAAAAGCCCAAAGAAGATGAGAAAGCACACGATTCAGATGACAATGAGTCTGTCAGTTCGAGTTCAAGTTCCATTGCAACTGTGAAGAGCGAGCAGAATTCGGACAGCGACAATGACGAGGCTAGCGATGTCAAAGAAGAGCCGAAAAATGAATCAACTGGTGAGTTTTAAACCCAACAAGGCGTACTGTACATTCGACTTTCAGTGCTTCGTTCCGATTCTCCTGTCGAGCCTCCATCCATTGAGTCTTCAATACAACAGAAACAAAAAGATTTGAATTAAAGTGACTCGTTGTTCCTAGACAAAAGCCCGGTTCCCCATTTGGTTTTTTAACCGAATCCTTTCCGCCAAAGCCAGGTTATCTTCTTGTTTTTTTGTAAACGTTTTTATTCTTCCTCATTGCTGCTTAAATTAAGCAGCTTTTCCTTTTTTGCAAGGAACCTCACGCGGTTTGTTCATGAAATTGAACTGGATACATGAATTAAAGTGGTCATTTGAAGTAATTAGAATTTGAAAATAGCAATGTTCGCAATGCAGAATGCCCACTTTAAAGGCTTGAATGCCTAAGAATTGTTTAATTTGCTGAATAGTTTAACGCTAGATGCTGATGAACAAACCGTCTTCTCTTCTTCTTTCTGTTCTTCTCAAAACCTCCCACTCAAATAATCAATCCATGTTCCACTGAGTTGCTCAAAAATCGTTTCGATTCGTCTACTCCTCAATCATTCTAAACTCGTCTTTTTCAATCATATATTCCGTTGTTTAAATTTCTATCCAAGAGTTCGAAAGCTGACGTGACTTTAAAAAGAAGTTAAACGGAGTTAGTGCATCTTTAAAGACTGTTCAAACTTTTAAAGTCACGCCAGCTACATTTTAATCACTCAATTTGTTGTTGACTCAGGACCCGACTTCTATTGAGTATATTACACGTTATGTCCAGAAATATCCACCCCTTTTAAGCGTCATGTACAGCACATCCCGAACCCTATACTCCTTGTTTGATGCCAGATAACCAAATCCACGTTGATTTCCTCGCCGAAATTTAAAAGGCCTTCTCGACAAACGAGTCAACTTAGTCGACTAATTTATGCAAATTTCTATTCCGTTGTTGACTTTGTTTGTCGAGACGCGCCAACGAAACTTCTATCCTCCTTGTCATTGAGAGTCATGGTAAAGTGTGTATAAATAATAATGTATATTCCTCCACACTAAGATTGTATTTAAGTTTCATCCAAACAGAGAGCGAGTGGCACCTTTTTCGCATACACAACTTTGAAGTGTTTCTAGAAAATGGTCGCCTCTCATCTAATATTTAATTACGACGATAATTCTCTCCAGATAACCAAATAAATTGTTGTAAATATTCGAGGTTCATTTGTGTATAGAAGAATAAGTTTATTTGGCGTAGAAGTTTGTTATGTGTGCCTAATTATGACCAATTAAGTTGTTGCTGTTCAATTGGCCCGCATCTGTTCAAGGATCTTTTCGGCTTCGGCAAGAGTTTCGTCTTTCTAAATACGAGAAGTTAGTTTAACTGATTTGAAGAAACTTGCCTTGAAGAAGCATAAACGAATAAAATGATCGCGTCCGGGCTTGTTTTCTTGGGAATAAAAAGCTGATGGTGGAATTGTTGCCAGCTTCTAAAAACATCAACTAATTAATAAGCGAGATAAATTTGATTGGTTACTTTTTCTTTGCAAAGCCAACGAACAAATCGAAAATCGAGTTCATCTTCGGTTCCACTTTTAAACGGTCCGTCTAAATGTTAAAAAGACTTTACTTTTAAAGCATTCAAATTGCTTACCAAATTGAGCAAAATCAGCAATCATAAAGTATCCGGCATCAGGAATAATTGCTGAAAAAGTGTTGTACAGTCAATATCTCCCGGAAATTGATTTAAAACATAATTATTATTTGTTAACTATAATTTTTTCGCGTGCCGTCCGTCGCTCGACAAAATAAGGAAAATAAACTAAATGAATGCACACCGCAACTTTTAGTAGAAGATACGCGTTTAACAAGAACTTTAAAGACTTACGATTCATCCCGGCTTTCTTTAAATAAGCAGCCAGTCGATCTCTTTTTGGCAACAATTCTTTGGCCATTCCAGTCAGCAGATAGCTTTCTTCGTTTTTTCCTGCTTCAATAAGTTCAAGTTCTCTCTCAAAAGCTCTTGCAACAGCTTCTTGTGTGGGAGTTGAGCAAGTGAAAACGACGTTTTGATGCATAACTTTCAGCGGGTCCAATAAACGGCTTGGCCCAAGTGCCCATCCAAGTTTCCAACCTGTGGCAGAGAACGCTTTTCCGGCGCTGCCAATTGTAATAGTGCGTTCGTATATTCCAGGCAAACTTGCTAAAAGGTATGTTTTTAAAAGTTTTGAAATTAACAGTTAGAACAAACCGAATCGAATCATTTCTTTGCCAGGATATATGTGCCATTCGTAAACTTCGTCGCTGATGACCAACAAGTCATGTTCTTGTGCTATTTTAGCGATACCTTCAAGTTCGGCACGAGTGTACAATTTGCCTGTTGGATTGTTCGGATTATTCAAGACGATCATTTTCGTTTTTGAAGTAATTTTTGATTGTAACTTGTCCAAGTCCAAAACGTAATCATCGCTAGTTTTTGGATTTGGCTTTAAGTCTAAAGCGAGCGGAACTGGCACACCTCCGGCCATTTTAACCTAAAATTGCTTTAATTGTACTTTTAAAATAAAAGCATACTCACTTGCGGCAAGTAACTGTCATAGGCAGGCTCCAAAACTAAACAAACAAGTGTGGAAATGCATAAAACTTAAATTACTTACTTATAACTTCGTCTCCAGGGTTCAACCAGCCGATCATTGAGTAGTAAAGAGCCAAATAAGCTCCGACGGTGACTAAAATATCGTCTGTTTCGTGAACTTGAACGCCGAGTAGCCGTGAGTAGAGTTTTGAAAGAACTTTGACTAATCGAGCATGTCCGTATCCGCGTGTATATTGATGCCAATCTGTGCGTTCCGGATGAGATGCAATGTCTTTGAGGAACTGCGAATTTGTTTCGGGCATCGGACTATCAGGAAAGCCCTTTAAAAGTTGAATAAGTGAGGAAACACAATAAGAACTCTTACTTGTCCCAAGTTGACGGCTTTGCATTGAACGGCCAATGTCGTAAATTCAACCCTTAAGATGTTGCCTTTTAAACAAATAGCATTAATTTCTTTACCAAATACTAGGTGTGCTGTTACGAGCAGTCAATGATGGCAATCGATTTGCCAAAGCTTGTTTGTTAGACGCCATTCTTGCGAAATTTAAGTAGTTGAAGTGAAAACGATGAAGTAACGAAAAGTTTGAAGGCAAAAATCGCATTTACTTTTTGTTGAATAAATGCAATTCAAACAAGGTCAATTTTATGTTGGAATAGAGCAGAAATCTCGGTGTACAAAGAGAATGAAGGCCGAATGAATGAGAAAATAATTTAAAAGAGCGGTGATTGATAATGCCAAAAAGAAGAGAATGTGGTCAGCAAAGGTGACGGTGTATGTCAATAGTGATTTTATTGTTGAATATCAGTGGATATCTGATAACATTGTGAGGTTCAGACTTCTCTTTCTTCGGATGTTTTGCAGTTAATATTTTATCTTCACACAAGTAATATAACTGGCAGTCATTTATAACGCGCATAGCCTTCATGCAAGTTAGTCCCTGTTCAAACAGACTAAAACTGTTTTTTGCGCACGGATGAAATGTCCAGTGCGTTCACTTTAAATAGTCATTTGCTCTTGTTTTTCGAGTAAGCACATGGAATGTGTTGTGAAATCACTCTCGCTTTAAGTGTTTAGTTGTTATCAAAAGAGTGCTTCATTACTTTAACACTGTTTAATTTAACATAGTTTTTAGCCAAGATGAATGGATATCGTTTAACAGGAGACACTTGCCACTTGTTGGCAATGATCTTCTTGTTTGCAAACATATTGTGGCGTCGTTCATGTGCTGGTTTCTCTGGTCGAACTCAATTTTTGTTCGTTTTGGTGTTCATCAATCGCTACTTGGATTTGTTTGTCAATTACATTTCCGCGTACAATACCACTCTAAAGGCATGCTTTTACAGAAACTTTCATCCAAATTAAAACGAATCTTTCAGATCACTTACATTTTGCTGTCTTTAAGCACTTGCATTTTGATTTTCGGTGTTTTTCGCAAAACTTATCAAAAAGAAGTAGACACTTTTCGAATTGAATTTATTTTTATACTCTGCATTTTACTTGCCTTCTTTATCAATTATGAAGAGCATGCAATGGAGATTTGCTGGACATTCTCAATTTATTTGGAAGCGGTTGCAATTTTGCCACAACTATTCATGCTTTACAACTTGGGACTTGACGCCGTTAGCAGGTTTGGACTTTAAAATATTGTGATTTATAGTTATTGTTTAGACAAATCGTTATTTACTTGTCGCTTTTGGGTCTCTACCGCTTCTTCTACCTTCTTAATTGGTGGTATCGATTTGAAAATGAAGACTTTTACGACAAAATCGCTGTCGTTTCCGGAATTGTTCAGACATTGATTTTCTTCATTGCCGGCCTTGTTTATTTGGCGTATTCAATGGGAATGTGGAAACAACAAAAAATTGAAGAAAAGGTGAATTTTGAGTGTTCCAGTCAACTTTTAACTTTATTTGTTTCTAGAATTAACGGCTCCAACGATAACGCGTCATGGCGTACTTTGCTCAACTCGAAAACTATTCAAAACATGCCGCCAATGCTAATCAACCAGTGTGAAATCAAAATGCCTGACTTGAAAAAGTATTGAATTCAATTGTTTGAACGTATTGTTTCTGCAAAAGCGAAATAAAGTTTTCAAATGCATCAAATGCAATATGACTCAAAAGCATAGCATTTGTTGTCGTCCATAAACAAATGTAAATCATAAACGCTCCATAAAGAATTGCAATCTCCGTGTTTCATTTATTGCGTTTCCAGCCGATCAAAGATTTCGCTTTGAAAGTCGTCCGCTTTTTGAATGAAGCCAGCTCACCAACCTTTTTCCAGCGCAGCGTTTGCCTGCACTTTCCCGACTGACCAACACACCATCAGTTCACGGACAACTGCTGGCCATTTGTAATCCAGTTTTATGAACGGATCTCTCCGTGTTTAGATTTATCTTTTTCTTGTACAGCTCGTTGTGTCTTTGGAGACATTCTTGTTGCATTTGATTTTGTTGAGAACTTTTCTATTTCGATTTGATTTTAACATTTAGTTGATGATTGTGGCACCTTAAAGAATTTAGAGGCACTTTTATAACCTTTTTGTTTCAACACGTTAATTGGCTCTTGATGGTTTTACTGTTCTGTATTTAAATTGTTGTTTAATTTGAAAACTCCACATTTCTTTAAGCTAAAATGAAGTCATTTTGCGTGGAGCCATTTGTATGTAAAGCATAAAAAATCTTTTTATAACATGACGTAGCTTAACAAATTTATTGTTAGTCTTCCGCGAGAACTCACACTTTTTATATAGCAAATCCGCAACTTTCAGGTTTTAACCGCCTTCGATTCAAAATGAATATTTTCCGTTTGGTGGCAGATGTAAGTGCAGTTATTGTTTGTTGAAAATCATTTTAATTTTCAGCTCTGCCATCTTTTTGCGATCGAAATCTTGCTCTTCAAAATGTGGAAGACACGTTCTTGTGCTGGTTTATCGGGCAAATCGCAAATTCTGTTTGCAATTGTTTTTACTACACGCTATTTGGATTTATTTACAGCATATGTATCGCTCTACAACTCGGTCATGAAGGCAAGTCCATCAGAAAGTTTTCAATCATTCAGGTTTATCTGATTTTTAGATTCTTTTTATTGCTTCACTGTACCTGACTTGCTATTTCATGTACGTCAAGTTTAAGCCTACATTTAACAAAGAAGAAGACACGTTCCGCATTGAACTGCTTTTGGTACCCTGTCTTCTGCTCTCTCTGTTCATCAACGCCGATTTTACACCACTTGAAATATTGTGGACTTTCTCAATTTACTTGGAGTCAGTTGCTATTCTACCGCAATTGTTTATGTTGCAAAGGCGCGGAGAAGCGGAAACTATTACGGCTCATTATTTGTTTGCACTAGGATCATATCGAGGGCTTTACATTTTGAACTGGGTCTATCGCTATGTGACTGAAGGATACTTTGACCCGGTAAGTGATCATAAGAAAACTGATTTTAATTTGTATTTCAGATCGCTGTTGTTTCCGGAATTGTCCAAACTGTTTTGTACGCAGACTTCTTCTACCTTTACGGTAAATCATAAAATAAATCTACTCATCTACAATCTCTTTTAGTGACTCGCGTCGTGAAGGACAGAAAATTGGAATTGCCTATCTAAATTAATGCGCTGTTGAATGCCAGTTGAAGCCAAATTAAATTATTCTAACTAGCTAAATGTTTCAACTACATTAACTATTCAAAAATTTTCAGACATATAAAACAAAAATAGCAGCAATCTCTACAGTTGAAACGTTTACTAAATAGTTTTAAAGCCTATTCTGGGGCAGCTTTAACCACTTCTCCGACTTTATTTTCTAAGTAGTGCAGATATTCTTATTGAATTTTAAGGGTACGCGAATGTTTAAAATGCAATTTAATTAACGAGTCAATTCCACCTAATCCTTTCCTCAGTTTAACTCAAAATGCCAAACGAGCTAAAACAAATACCTGTCAAAAGGGGCCTTATTCGAAATTGAATGTGATTAATTTATAAATAATTTATTAAGCAATAAGCAGAGTTGTCGGATTTAGGCATTTTGGTAATAAAATTCGGCAACTAAACCTCTAATATAATTAAATAGAATCCGGCAACTCATCTAATTAGTTGACTTCTCTGTCTGTCCAAGTGTTACGGTCTATTGCATCTTTATTTTGTATGAACTTTGCACAACAACTTCGGGAATAAACATATTTATTGGTTGAAATCATTTCTTGGCTTTTTTGTGTGTTCTGGTAGCTTGATTCGGTCAAAGGCCTGCCAGCGCGTGTCTCGATGATCAATTTTGTCATTGTGGTCACGCTTAGCTGCTAAACGAAGTTCTCTGAACGAGGCATACACCTTAAATTAAAACGAATTAATAAAAGTCACAACAACGGAAGACTTACATTAAGATAGGCTTTTACAAGTTTCGGATTGCCTTGCTTATCTTCTGGAATTCCCTTCTCAAGTGTTATTTTCATTTCGTCAAGAAGTGATTCAAATTGAAGCCAACTTTCTAAACAAGCAAATACAATACAAAATTACATTAAATACTTACTGTAGTACGGGTGAATGAGTGGAACAGTAAGCTTATTGAAAACTACATATGCAATGCAAGCGGCTATTGACCAAAAGACAATCGTAAAGAAGTTTTGCTTGAGGAACCCAAAAAGCACAATAGACACTCTTTCCAACCAAACACGATCTTCTTCATTCCGTTCAGGCATTTAGACCAGCAATCAAAAGAGAAAGAAAATGAACAAAATGAAAAGTTTTGCTTTTGTTGTTGAGTTTTCAAAAACGTTTTCAAAGAATGCATTCAAATGTTTATTCAAGTCACTTGCAGAATTTATAAAACTAATTTTGCCCGTTTAGTTTGTTTAATTTGAAGCTGGAGTTTGTTGGCGACGTTTAGCGATACCAAGAGCATCTTCTTGATCGTGAATCAAGCAATGATTGTTAAGAAAAGCGCGGCCCAACCAAACAGTTTCATCTTCGAGTGCATACAAGTTTGTCTTGCAGTTGCCCTCGTTGTTCTTTTCATTCTGTAATAAACTTTATGTTAAATAGTAGTCTATTTAATCAAAACCTTTAGGATCAGAGCATTTGATGGCACATAAAACCATTTTCCGCCAAGTTGAAAACCCAAACGGAAAGAGTGATTGCAGTCGGTATAAATGAAGCCAGTTATGTTGGCGTGAAATAAAGAATTGGAAATAGATTTTGGAAGATTGATGCCATCGGAAAACGGAGCGGTTGTAGCCAGAAAGTCTTTAAAAAGCATTTGTAACTTATAAAGTTAGTTAATACTTTAAACTTACTGTTAATGTTGTACACATCTGGATCTCTTTCCAGTTTAAATGTGATTTGTTCGGATTCAAACAATGTAATGGAATCAATAATAAAAGCCGTGCCGCCGTGCTCTAACTTTTTGTATTTTGAGTAAGCTTCCGCTCTGACGCCATTGCATGCAGAATCAGAACCTGATTGAGCTTGAACTACGTGAACGGCAAAAAGGCAGACAATCAAAACGTTAAACATCACAAAGCTGTAGAATAAGGTGTTAAGAATCTACATTTCTTTTATAGTCAATATTTTGTGAATTGTTTGTGCATGTGTGCAATCAAGAACTTTAAAATTAGAAGTTAAAAATGACGCTCTCTGTGGTTTAAAACAACTTTTTGTCGAGTCTGTTTGATTATGACGTTAAAAAGTTTTGAACTCGACACAGTTGATGTCATTTCAGTTTCTATTTTCATTTTTGCTAGTTTGTTGTTCTGAATATCTTATTTGTGGATGTTTGAAAAGCAAATAGATATTCTCGAGAACTAAAATTGATCTCTATGATTTGAGCAGACTCTGGTTTATCAATATTCAATACTCTAAAAGTTTAAGTGTAATGCAATTAACTCTGAGGTAGTTATAAACAACAAAACATCATAAACAAAGCGTTTTTGTTATCAGCTTTATTCTTGGAACCACGAGGCTTTTCATGAAACAAGAACCTTCGTTTAGACACTGCAATTTACTAGTTACAATTATAATATGCGAAATCAAATGTTTATGTTTATGATAAAATTGCTTCTTAACAAGTGAGTAGTTTTAAAACATAAGTTTTACGCTTTCGCAATAAAGCATACATAATTTCTGCAAAACAATAAAAGAGTCTTTAAAATGTTCCAAACACACGCTCCTTATCACTTCCTCTCAAAATAAACACAAGGCCTTTTCTCCAGCAATCGGCCGAAAAATCACTTGTTGTTTTCGCCTCCTCCATCAAAGCCGAATTTGCCCACTGGAGAGCGCTTTTTTGTTTAGCGAATCCGCCGACTGACAAGAGTGAAAAACGGATCCCCTTATTTGTACACATGCGCGCAACTCTCGTCGCAAGTTTCTTTTTTTGGCTTGTGACCTGCATTTTGTTTCTTCAAGGTTGGTGATCTTTTGTTGATTTTTATCGATTGAAAGCAACTAGTTAATGTTTTGATTCCAAAAAGAGTACTGATCCAATTAACATTATTTACATGTTCATTCAATTTTCAGTCAATGCCCAGGAATATCACTGGGGTTACAGAAAAGAAAATGGGCCCAAAACCTGGCCTGGAACGTGTGCTTCTGGCAGTCATCAATCTCCCGTCAATATTGAAAACCCTAAAGTTATGATTCAAACAATGGGCCAGCTATACTTTGGAAATTATGAAGGCGGAGAAGAAGTTACTTTGCTGAATGATGGGCACACGCGTAAGTTTATTTGAAACTGCAATAAATTAATCACAGATGTTTACTGACCTTTTCAGTGAAAATCCACGGATTTGAAAAATGGAAAAATCGTCCTTACATCACTGAAGGCCCACTGCCAACCAAGTACAATCTGTTGCAGATCCATTTTCATTGGGGCAACAATGACTCGAACGGAAGCGAACATTCAATCGATTGGATATATCATCCGGCTGAGGTTTGCCTCTAGAACGTTAACACTTAAACTTTATCCTTTAGATCCACTTTGTTCATGAAAAGGAAGGAGACAAAAACAGCACAGATCATTTGGCGGTTATTGGTTCATTCCTTCATGTTGATGATGATGGAGATGCGTTTTCTGAAATTGAGCCACTTCTTAAAAACGTTGTGACTTTTAGTGAGTTTGTTTTTACACTTGTTGTTTAAACAAAGATGTCTTTTTAGACACATCTGCTCAAATCAAATCTTACACGCCTTCAAATATGTTGCCATCAAATTTACGCAAATTCTACACTTATCACGGCTCTTTAACAACACCGACTTGTGATGAAATTGTTGTTTGGATATTGATGCCGACGCTCATTTCAATCACTAAAAGCCAGGTAACGTTTCTGGACTTAAAACACCTTTTAGCAACATCGTTTTTAGCTACAACTTCTCCGCAACATTCAAGCAGACGATGGAAAAGTATTTGACTGCAATTGCAGACCAGCACAATCGCTAAATGGACGTCAAATTGGCTATCGAGATTCTTCAATTTGGGTTTGCTTTTGATCGATTTGATAGAGTTTGCAAATTAAGTTTAGGACAACTTTTCTGGCTATACAATCTCATGGATTATTGCTGTCTCGGTGCTGCTCATTTTCTTTGCTGCACTACTTGTTCGATGGTGGAAGAATCGCCAGCAGTTAACAAGAGAGCCGACATCAAGCGAAACAGAAGCGTTGTTGGAGCATTGATTTCGTTCTGCAAACTTGTAAACTTCGGTCTTTATTTAAAATGTCATTTGCTCAATATTTGTTACTTCTCAATTGTTTATTCATATCAAGTTGCTGATACATGTACACATTTTGCCATACGAGTTCCCGAAATAACCAGATCAATAAATAAATTCAACCCATTCGACACATTGATATTTGGCAGAAATAACATAAAGATAGTGAAATTTGATTACGTGCAAAAGGGAACATGGAATAATCGCATTTCCTTTGCTAGAACTTGATGGAAAAGGATTTCCGCCTGAGCGGCCTACAACAGCTTGCCCTGAAAAATGTCAACGGTTTTGCGGAAAAGAGGAAATGTCAAAAACACAAATGTTGCTGGATTCTTTGTTTTGTTTCAAGAACGTGACAACGTTTGAATAGTGAAGAATTTAATTTAAATTAGACAGCTCCATCTGGCTCAAAGTTCATCGTCTATGTTTGAATGAAATCATCCTTTGTGAGTGCAACCGTCCGTTTTGCTTCCGACTGCCTGCTGCGAATTGTGACATTGAGTTAACGGATTTCTAGTCACAAAACGTCATAAGATCATAGAGTTGGAAAAGAGTTAAAGAATGTAAACTCTGTTCTTAAGCTTTGAACTTGAGTTTCAATTTGAGAGTTTTATGATTAAAGTTGCGTGTTTTCAAATAGTTTCAGAAAAAACAAAGATCGCAATTTTAAAGAGCACATCAATTATAAAAGCATCAAGATTTTGTTTTCGGATAAGCTTTTTAAAATTGTCGTTTCTTGAATGACAAAAAGACGTTCCTTCTTTTGGCAACCAAATATGATTGCGAGATAAAGAGAAACTTTTTGTTTATCTGGCGTTTTTCAAGTGTTGTTTAAAAGGAACTCTGCACTCAATTTTAGCTTTTCGTTAACTAGCTACTAATCAAAGATCCATAGTCATTTGTGGGCCGTTAATCAGGCAAAACAAACATTTTGTTTGCTTCACACGGTTGGCAATTAATCACACTTCTCTGGACGTCGCAATCAGTCCAGTTCGAAACACAAACTTTGCTCGGTTTTGCCATCTGTTCTCAAAAATCGAAGAAGAAACGGGAGTGCGAAAGGCATGTAGTCCGGAGATCACTCGCTTTGTTTATTTTTGAATGTTTATATGCAGGAACAAAAAATTAACAAGCAGTTTTGCTTTTTAACGGCGGGGGGCGTTTTTCGAAATTACTAATTTTTAGCGGAAAGCACGATTTATGGGGTTATACTGCTGCACTTCTAAGGAATAATAGTGTTTTTAATGCGTTTTAGTTACAAATGATCAACTCTGTACGTGCCAGTTCTTTATTTTTGTTAGAGTTTGTTTTCAATTCATTACCACTCACACATTTCTCCAAAAATTTAATCTTTCCCTCCAAATACCGTCTATTTGATTTCCGGATTGCGGAACGGAAACTGCCAAAAATGAGATTTGGAAGCTTGTGGTCCAAAACGGGCCTCATAATAATTAGGGCATAAATTTGCCGATTAAGTTTCTGGCCCAAAAGATTAACGGCTTTTACTCAAACAAGGCGTGTTGTTGAAAAGTTTCTGCATGAAAGTTGTTCAATCGTGAATTTACTGTATAAAAAGTACTTTTGCAACCTCAATTTGAGTTAAACTTTTAGGTCATTAATTGACTCAAACTTGACTGCTAATTGCAAAGATGTTTTTGACTGGACTTTTGTGTGCAATATTATTTGTGTTGTCAAGTAAGTTAAACGATGTCTATAAAGCGTTTCAAACACTATTGTTCAGCAAGTGCAAAACAAGATAATTGGGGGTACGATTCTCGAAATGGTCCTTCTTCATGGCTGGGAGCTTGCGACACTGGTCATCGACAATCTCCAATTGATATTCGTTCTGTCGACGTAGACTATGCAGTGTTGAAAAAGCTGCATTTTGTCAATTACATGCGCACCGGAACGGTCAAACTCCAAAACAACGGGCACACGGGTAAGTTGTTAACGAGTTTTATACATCTAATCTTTGCATTTTAGTGATGGTCACAGGATTTGCGGATTGGGGTGAATCTCAGCCTTTCATTTTTGGTGGCGCTTTGGAAGGCCGTTATCGTTTGTTGCAAATTCATTTTCATTGGGCTACTGAAGACACGCGTGGGAGTGAGCACACACTTGCATCTTTGCATTATCCACTGGAGGTTAGTGTTTTTCAATACTAAACTTTCGAGAGAGTTATGACTGAATGTTCAGGCGCATTTTGTCCATCAAAAAGAAGGCACTCACAACTTGAGCAGTTTGCCTGGAGATGGTCTGGCCGTTGTAGGTCTCTTTCTCAACATCCAGCAAGATGGATCGCCATTCTCAAACTTGGAAGCCGGTCTCAAACAAGTTGAGCAGCCGGGTACTTTAAAAGCACAATAATCTCTCATTCAAAGAAGAAATTTGCAGATACGACCGTAAAGATTGAACACTACAACGCAATGCAAATGCTTCCAAACAACAAAGACACTTTTTACACTTACGAAGGATCTTTGACTACACCAGGATGCCATGAAACTGTGATTTGGACTGTTTTGGCTGAGCCATCTTCAATCACTAAAAGTCAGGTAAGAGCTACACTGCGTTACAAAAGTTTGGAAGACACTAAATTGTTGTCTAGTTTACGGTCAATCAAGATTGCATTTGATTTTTCATTTATTCCATTAGGCGAAAAAAAGCATGCAACTCCACTCGATCGACCTTCCTGGAAAGAGCGGCGGGTTTGCGGAGTCTCTAGTGAAGTGGTGTGTACATCGTTTTGGATGTGTGTACCTAGAGGCTCTCTTTAAAAATGGCGATGATTGCTTGATAGGAAGAGTATGCATCACTGTGATTATAAACTCTAATAAATTGAGCCATTTTTTATTAGAAAAAGCGATTTTGAAACAAAACAAAATTTTATAAAGTTTCTCGTATTTTTATCAAAAAGCAACTTCCTAAATGAAGGATAACAGATCTCCAAAGTAACTCTATAAACTTTTAGCTACAACTCCTTCGCAATATTCGATCAAATGATGGTCGTGTTCATGAATACAACTACCGGCCAACTCAACCTTTGAACGGACGTCGCATCAAATACCGAGCTATTTCCACTGATCGCACAGAAATTTGCCAAGAAAGTGGAGCTGCAGACAAACTGGCTTTCTGGTCAATGATTGGCGTTTTTGCTGTCATGTTTTGGAATTAGATGCTTGATTGTAAATTGACATGATCTCTTCGGCTTTATTGATTTCAGAGTTTTATTGAAAGATATTTTAGTGTTTATAGCTCTTTAAAACGAATCTCATTGCTTTTATCCGTAAGTGTGCTTGTAACATTTAATGCTTTTGGCAAATAAAGAACAAATGATCGGCATTGGGTGTAATCACTTCGATAAATAGATCGACATATAATCCCTAATTTTGGAACATATGCTCACTTGGCAATTGTCTAATTAAGTGTTTATCTTTGTGGTTTATGTAGATTGGAAGTTATGTCAGCTTCAATAAGAACATTTTACAATTTTATTAGAACCCTAGAATTCAATGTACAAAACATAATCAACATGGACAAATTCCAGCAGATTTACACGCTTCTTTGGGTGTCCCACCGTCCAAAATAAAATCAACTATTTGCTCTGCGATTATTGGACAACCTATGATCCACAATGGATTTGCAAAAGACGTGGCGGTACAGAGAATCTGAAGATTTTTATTTAATAAACTAAACTCAGCACCTTTAAAGGTCACAAAAAACTTACACGAACCAACGCCATCCGTGGACCCTTCCCGAGCATTTTTAATGGCAATTTATTTTCAAGAATGTCCAATATCGTTTCACAGCCTTTACAGAAAAGTTCTGCACCCAACCTGTTTTGTTGCTGTCTGAAGTCAAAGTCTTCGGCATAAAATAAGGGTTCAGCATTTGCAATGAAACTAATTGGACAACATATTATGGTAACAATCAATAAATACTTTAAAGCCATCCTGGGTAGTCTGCGTAGTTAGCAATGTGTGACGTAGAACATATACATTTGCAGAAAATTCAACAAAGAGGTGGGCGTTAAATATGTTAAGCTATAATAAGTATGCACGGCTAGTTTAATAAATTAAAAGGAATTCAGCAACAATTGGGCAATAAATTCCATGCAAACACTTATTTAATTAAAGTGAGCAGGACTTCAATATGCTTTTAATGTTTACCTAAATGATATTTCTTTTCCGCCAACAAATGTCCCCAAACAACACTCAAACATATCAGCTAATCAAACAGCAATTCTTCCGACGAGTAGTTCAACCAAAAACATGATTTCCTCGGTGGATTTTAATTGCAATAACATTTTTGACAAACAGTTGTTCGAGACACGCAGGCGAGCCACGTCAATAAAACAATGGTCAGATGGAATATGCAATTGCCAAAAAACCGATGCTGCAAATAATCTTTCTGTAGACCACACAATGAAATTTAAAGCAAGTGCTCCAGAATGCTTAAATTATTTAAGGCATATCAAAGTTACCTGTCTCATTTATCTCTTTAACTGTTCAAAAAAGTTTACAGCCGTCTCGAGTTGTTTTGTTTGTTTTTATGTTGATGCTATGACTAATGCTCGCTTCCTTAGAGCAATGTTTGCTTTTATCAATCGTGGCTGAGGCGAAAGGAGGTCTTCTTGAGGCGCATTTTTTAGCGACCAGCCGAATTTCATGATTTTTGTGTTCCAAGTAAACAGAATTTCTTGATTTGAGCGTTTCTAGTTGGCATTAATGTGTTTTAAGTTAATAAAAGTTTGCTAAATAGCAACTGCTTCCAGATTTACATCAAACTTGCTCAACAACATCTAATGCCATGTTTAACGGACCACATTGTTTGTGTGGAGTGCACATCAATGTAAGTTTATTCTTGCTAGTTTAAATCCAACAAGCTTTTTAGACTGCTGTAACATTGATCTCAGTTATGTTAATGACATTCTTCGGACTGGCTTGCTTTTTGTTTGCATTTCTATTCTTCGTTGAAACTGTTCCGTCATTATCAGCTCAAAACACTTTTGTCGCAAATCTACTTTATCTATCGTCATACAGCTTGTTATTCGCAGGCGTATGGAGAAGGAACGCTACACTGTACACTCCTGCTATGCTTGCAACTGTAAGTTTTAAACGGCTAGTTTTGTTAAAATGAATTGTTTGTAGATAATCAGCATTGCTTCGAACGTCATTTCGGTCATAATGCTGATTCTTATATCGGAACAAGACTTTAAACAGGGATTTGCCAAGATTTTTGTTTTGGAACCAGGCCCAATCGTCCGTTGGCTATTCATCGCCATGTTTCTTGCTTTTTGTCCGATTAACGCATTCTTTTTCGCTTTGATCATGCAAGGATACAACTGGATAAGACAAGCTCCAGTTATTCAACAGCAAAGAACACATAGCACATCGAGCATGCCAGCATATATATTTCAGCAAGGAAGAACAATGAATATGCCGCTGAATGGGTATGAAATGGTTTCGCAGGTTGATCCGTCGACTAGATGCACTTCATCCACGCAATTCACTTGAACAGTTTGAGGAATTAGACTTTTTGTTACTTAAAAGTTGTTTGTGCTATGGTGTAAATTACTTGTTGTTGCTTTCATTCATGTCCACGATGTACATAATGTTAAGTCTCGTCTTTTTAAATAAGGCCACCAGTTTGAATTTTAATTGAGATTTCATCATCCACATATTTGTCACATTTTGCCAGTCTCTTTACACCAATCAACATCGTTTGTACATAATTTATTGATTGCCAATAAAATCATTTTTACTAGTTGTTTTGAATGCACTATAAGAACGTTCAAATACACACAACACATTTAATCATCCAAATTATATTTAAACGTTTGATTACGTGGTGAGAAAGTGGATAAATCGTAAATTAGTCTAGTTCCGGACTTATTATTCATATTGTATGGAGTGAAAGCAGTCAGTTCTCATCATTTTTGTGTTTTTATTTCAAAGTGGTTGTTTATGTCAAAAGTAATTTTAGTGGCTGCGTATCAAATAACTGATTACGTAAATACGCGTTGTTATTGATATTTTAGGAATTGTTTAAATTCCTCTTGAACTTCTTTCCTTTTAGAGTTTCCGACAAGCATGTCCATCGTCAAATATCAAAATGAAGCGCCTCCGCCTTACGGTAATTTCTAAATGCACAATAATTGATTTTACTTGTTTAGAAGAAGTAGTAGACTCAAAGAGGCAAAAGGAAACGTCGAAAACTCAAACAAAAAGTGTAGTGAGATCGTTAGAGCGCGTACAAGAATTGCAAGCATGCGGGTTGATCCGTGCACCGGAGAATGCTATTTCAATAAGCAAGTTTTAACAAATGTTATTTAAAGTTTAAAGTTGATTAAAATTTAGCTACTCAACCTCAATCAACTAACATCTACATGGTTCAAAACAACTTCTCCCATAGACGTTCTTATGTAACCTGTCCAAACTGCTCGCAACAAGTGAAGACAAAAGTGACATACAAAGCCGGAGTTACAACTTATTTGGCGTGTATCCTGTGCATCTTCTTCGGGTAAAAACACTTTAAAGCACTTTAAAATCCACATTAAATTTAAGCTGTACTGGAGGCTGCTGCTTGATTCCATTTTGTTGGAAAGACTGCAAGGTAGAATTATCTAAAGAGTTTGTGTCAAAATAAGTTTTAGGATGCTCATCATTTTTGCCCAAACTGCAAAGCTTATCTTCATCGTCAACGAGCCTAATTAACTAAAAAGTATTTGCAATTGGATTGTTAAAACAATTGTCAACACAATAAAGACATTTTAATTACAACACACTTTAAGTTATTGCGCCGTTTGGGGAACTTGCAACATAAGCATTTTTAAAAACCACCCAAAGTTTTTAATTTCTGTGGGATTAAGTTCACAAACATTCTGTGTTCAGCCGATACTCCTAGTTGTGAACACAAAGACTAAACGATTGTAGCCAAATCGGCAATGTTGTGGTAAAACAAGCACCTTGTTCAAAACCTTGAATTGTTATAGTGTTTTACAAAAGCAAGCGTTTCAAATCTTTAAAAATCACTACAACTTTATCTTCAATCTAAAAGTTGAGCTGTTTCATAAAAACGACAAAAACTTTGATTTCAGTTTTGTTCTAATCACTCAAAGATCGTTTATCATTTTTAAACTTTGACTCTCAAATCCTTCAAAAACTATCACATCATTTCAACCTTTTAAAATGACGCGTGTCAAAGCGGATCGATCACAACCCGACAAAAATTCTGACTTCTTATTTGTACTAATCAGCAAAAATCGCCTTAAAATATCCCATCATCTGTGGGAAGTTTCTATTTTAAATCACCGACACTTACGCCATCCCAACTTTACAAGTGCAAAAACAATGGGAAATTACGCAAGCGTTCTCATCAAGTACGTCATGTGGCAAACCCTTTTTAACAGTTCTAGGTGTTACAGGAAGTGAGTGACACGCTTCGGTATGGAGGAAGACTTCTGAACTAGCAGAAAGAAACTGATAAAATCGAGAGGTGCGTACAAATCTCTTTGTTTTGATCCGGACCTAAGCGCTTTTCTTGTTTGATTTCCGAAGCGGGTCATTTGGGTTATAAGCCAAAAATAGACTACGAACCGCCCACTTAATGTTTAATGATGATGTTTCATATAAAAGTAAAAAGTGATGAGAGTAAAAAAGCTTTGCTGTTTGTGAGTTTTAATTATGTTTGAGTGTGCCGGTTGATTTTAGAATTAAAAGGTAATAAATCGATCGAGGCCCACTCAATTTTTAAATTGAATATCAAATTTCGCCGTGCCCACGACAATGTTGTTTAGATAAATTTCAAACTTTTTCGATGAAAAGCTCTAAACTCTATTGCTTATTCTGTACGCGCTTTAACTATTCAGTTCAATAAACTTTCATTTATAGAAGATGCTAAACAAAACAACCACGTCGTTACGATGACAGAGTTGAAGCTCAAAGAAGGCGTCAACAACAAATTGACAACGAAATCAATGCTTTATTAGGCTCTGCTCGCCCTCTTCCAACGACGCCAACAACTTTTAAACAAGCTGAGCCACTTACAAATCAGATGAAGCATTTGGATTTGAGCAGTTATGATTGGCCTACACGATCTCTGCCTGACTTACAACTCAATAAAGAGAAAATGGACAAAAACAGCCAAGAGCAATTAAATCATTTTGATGAGATTTTAGAGAGAAAGTGGGCAGGAGAGGTTGAAGGTTAGTTTACTTTGGCAAAATCAACAAAGCAATCATTTTTAGACCCGAAACCAATTCGACAAAGATCCGCTAGTCATTCCCATTATCATCCATACCAGCACATGCAAAAACGACACAGTGGTCGTTCTTTTACTCAATTGCCTTCGCCGGTCAATCACAACTTCAATCAGCCCACACTTGGCCAACAAATTGTTCATCACCAACTCTTTCACGCCAGTTCTTCAAACACTGTAAATTTGCCGGTAATGCAGCAGCCAAAACAGCGTTTATCAGATCCGGATGCAAACAGACCAAAAATTGGCAGCAATAACGAGAACCTTCTAAATGGAAACCGAATGGCCAGAAGCTCAACATCGAGTGCGACAAATTTGAGGTAATTAGTTAACGCTTGGAATATATTGAATTTAACCTTGCAATTTTAGTTATTACAATCATCAATCGCCTCCACAATGGCATTCAAACTATGTTAATAGCCAAACTTCAACACTGAACAATAACAGCCATGTGCACAATCTGCAATGGGAACAACAAATACCAAACATCGTTTTGACAGAAAGCGCCTATAACCCAAGTGATTGGTACAGGGAACTCTAAACTTCTTCTCAACATTTGTAATCAACAAATAATTTATTGTACTCAATTTAATAAACAGTAAAACTAACTGTATAAAGTTCACTTTTCTTTTTGTTCGGCAAACAACGCTCTGATCCTTAAGTTTCTTTGACGCTTGTACTGAAAATATAAAGTGTTCTTAAAGTTTGATTTAAAAGTGTTAAACTGGCTGCAAACTCACCTCAAGTTTTCTAATTGGCGTTTCATTTGCGGTTAACGAATGCTCCGGGCTTTTCTTTGAAGGAGTTGTTGGCGTTTTAAGTTGGCGTCCACTGTTGCGTAGACTTGGAGACCATGTATTTTGTGGAGTCTGTTGAACTGATGATTGACGTTCTATTTGAGCCATTATATCTGAAAATGTTATGGTTGAATAAATGACGCCTTCTTTTTTAAATAGTCACTTTTAAGACCTCAAGAAAATTGCTATTTCAAAACAATGACTAAGTCTTTGGCGTCCACTCCGTCTGCGTCCATTAGAGCAAACATTTGGCAAGTGGTCGCCGCTTCGGGCAGATAACAAATCAGTCGGAATAAAAAAACGCATGTAAACTAGCAGCACAAGCCCTTTTTTGTTAGTTAAAATTCTTAGACACGTTGTATTTCAAGTTTTTTAAATTAAACAATTGTCGTCTTCATTATAACATTGTTAAAACACACTTCACTGATAGCAACGCTGTTCATTTTTTGAATGATTTTTGTTTGAAAAGTGCTTAATTTCTAGACAGACGTTTTTAGTTATTGATAAGAATGTATGGAAACATTCAAATGTTTTGGTTTGACAGTTGTATACACTTTATTTGTTTGAAGTTAACCGTTACGTCACTTTTGCTTTTCTCACTTGTTATGCCCACTTAATTTTCTTGAGTGGACACAACGAGATGGCCGAAACGAAGTGTTTAAACGTTATCAGTAGCTCTTGCTGGTCAAGAAACCGGTTTGATACAGAGTTTCAAGTTCAATCGCTTCTTGATCTAAAACAATAAAGTACACAGAAACAATTCAAATCATTTATTTAAGTTCAGTTTTATTCAAATTGTACAGACATGTAGAAAGTATTTGGTAACTTCAAATAAATACATAATAGCGGTAAACTTTTCAGATTTTAGATTTAAGTGATCAAAGACGTTCTAATGCTTTTTAGTTGTTGCCAATTTTTTGGGCAAAATGTCAATAAGCTTTTTGACTTCAACAACGTGGCCTTTTGCGGACGGTTCGCTTGCTTTTGGATCTTTTGGAATGCTTGTGTCCGATTTGTTCGATTTTGTTGCTTCTGCTTCATGATAGCGTCTCATTTTACGTGATCGGGCAAAAGGTGGAAAGCGGAAAAGATATGTGTTTGGAGGACAGGCACATGGTCGAACTAAAATGTAAGTGTAGGTTTTAAAATTGAGAATCTAGAATACCATTTGGAGCACATGGGCAAGGAAGCCCTAAGACGGGCGCCAATGGATTCGGAACAGCGTAATCAAACAAGGGCGCTCCGGGGGGAGAAAAGAAAGGTGGAGGAGGCGCAAATTGAGGAGCGACGGGGGGCAATGGCGGTAATGGAAGCAAAGTTGGTGCGCAAGGACACGGTACTGAAATGAAATTATGATAAATTTTATTGTTGTCGCGAGATCGAGACAAATTGAGATCAAGTTTGAATACTATGTTTCTTCAAAATGAACCTCAATTCTTGTGTGACGAACAGAACAACAAAGCATTTAATATTCTAAAAACGTTAAAAAGAGATATTTCTGTTATAAAGTCTTGTTTCAAACAGAAATCTTATATTAATTGCAATGACAATTTATGTCTTAAAGGATCTCGCGGCAATATTATGACAAATTCGATGTACATGATGTAAAACTTACACGCGTTACAAGAACATGGAGGCGGCGGTAAACAGTTGCATGGAACTAAAAATTGCAAGTTATTGTTTTAAATGGCAATGTATATTTAAAATAGTTTACCTTCTTGAGGTCTGCAAAAGCATGGGGGCGGCAATGGAGGTGCCTAAAAACTTCGCAGTCAAACTTGAACAGAGATTATGTTCATTTACGTCCTTTAAAGAAGTTTAAAACTTAAATAACAGACACTTTTGTTGCAAGCAAAAGAAATAAAAATCTTGCCTGGGACAAAGAATGATGGTGGAGGGACATCGTACAACATCTAAACGTAAACAATAAGTGAAGAGTTTAGATATACGGACAAAACTATGTTTTAAACACTACTTACTTGTGGCAATGGAGGAGGGGGTCCAAAGAAAGCTGAAATCACTTGTTAAGTGACAAGTTAAATTAGAGTCAAATGCGTAATTAATTGTACCATTTAGAGGCAAGGGCGGACCTTGAGGAGCCATGTAAAAGGGTGGTCTAAATTATATTCAATTTAAACAAATCGTGAATTAAATATGAGCTAAACATAAATTAACAAGCAGTTTTATAATGTCTGTAATGCATGTCAATTATTTACCTTGGCAATGCCGGAGCGAAGAAAACAGGTGGAGGGGGTAATGGCGGGCACGCACAAACTGAAATCAAAGAATTCACTAAGTTATTCGGATCAAGCATTGTGATTGTTTAAAATGTAAACTCTTTTAAAACTTACTGGTTGGAGGCGGTGCTTTTAAAACACAAACCATTGGAGAACATGGCTGACAAGGTTGGCAATTCGGGCATCCACATTGAGCTTTTGCGCTTTCGATTAAACAAAACAAGCCAATAAAAAGAGAAAACAGCCAATTGGGCTTCATTTTCAAGTAAGATGTGCTACTGAGCCTAAATTAAAAGATTTGTAACTAGAAGCATTTATCTTTTCACGCCACCGTAACTTATTTTCCAGTAAAATCCACTCAAAACAAAACCACTAAATGACCACCACAACATCATGCTTAAATAGTTGATGCTTGCGCGTAGGACACTCAAGAAAGCAAAAAACGTTGTCGAGTGTCTCCAATTATCAGTGCAATCAATAGTCGGACAATTGCGCAGGTGTTGGTGTCCGTTTCAATTTTTTGAATTCTTCGTCAATTGATCGGTGTTTATCTGGAGTGCTTTCAGTTCCAATTATTCGGCGATAATAACTTCAGAGGACGTCAAATTCACACGTTTTTTGCTTTTGAGTGTTGTCTGGAATAGTTGAATTTTGAGTGTTTAAGGAGTTTTTATGAGCCAATTGAATAAACATTCACCGTTGAATTCAAATACATACGTAATTTAATCAACCAATGCAATTAGCCGTAAACTTTTATTTGTCCTATCAATATTTACAATTTACCGGTAATCAAAAAGTCAACAAAATTCTCAACAACAAAACCTAATAAATAAAACTTTCTTTATTCCTATTGACACAGAAAACAACCTAGACTACTGCAACCCTATACAAAACTACCGAGTCGGATGCTTGCCCGTTAAAAATGTAGCGATGAGAACAAAAACAAAGCTGACCAAAGCGGCGGCTCCCAACTGTCTATTAAATTGCTGAATTTTGCGTCTTCGCTCATGTTGGAGAAGTTCCTCAAACGTTGGTGTCTTGTATCTTGACTGTCTTCGTCGTTCTTCCAGTTCTTCTCGTATTCTTTGCTCTTCACGTTCACGCTCTGCGGCCAAAGTAGATTTGTAGCGGTCACTTCGTCGAAGAAAGTCTTCAGCTGTTTCGAATGTAGATGCTGGGCGTCTTCGTGTCCTAAAACATTAAACTTAAATAAAAAGCAAGATCTCTTAAAGTGTTTGTGCATTATAACTTTTGGTCAATAGTTTTATCAAAACGAGTAATAACATTTATAGATTCTCTTTTTAGAAATCTCTATTACCAATGAAGTTTAATGCGAATGCCATTAATGAAAAATTCTATGCTATAAAATCAAAAATTAGAATAAAAAGAAGCCTTGACTGAACACATAAATCTCATAAACTCTGAAAACACCCACCTCGATACCCGTTGAAAGTGCTCGAAATCCTTGAAATCCAGATCCAAATCAGTATACTTCTTCTCATGAAAAGTAAAATCGCGTCTTCCAGTCGGTGGTCCAGGATAGCGCTTGACCACAAATTGCTTGTCATATTCTTGTCGCTTGTCTGTGTTTGACAAAACTTCATACGCATTTAGAATCTAAAAATTGAATGGATTAGCAGAAGATTGCTCAGAATTCACTTACATCCTGGAACTTTATTGACGCATTAGCTTTGTCGTCTGGATTCCGGTCAGGATGATATTTCTTGGAGAGCTCATAAAAAGCAGACTTGATCTGTTTAGCGTCTGCCGTTCTTGAAACGCCCAATGTTGAGTAGAAATCTTTGCCTGATGCACCTGTGCTACTTGATGCAAATCGATAAGCACGATGAAACTGAAGTTGTTTGAGACGAGTAGCACGCAGCATTTTTGGTGACCGCATGCATTCAAGAAGTGAAAAATCTAAAACAAAAATAAGTAGGCGATAAAACAGTTCAATTTCAGCGTAAAAGTGGATAAAACGAGCAAAATAGAAATAAAACCGTTTATCAAAAAGTTTTTAACTAAAGCAGACAAAAATCAACAAAAAGCAGGCCCCTCCTCTCATCACGAATCTCCGTCCACTTTTCATTGGCATTTCGCCGCGAGCATTTTGTCTCTTTTCGAGCTTTCGTCCAGCGGGTCAGTGTTCGTTTCGTTTTGCCATCGGGTCCAACTAAAATCCAACAGCCAACTTGGAGACGGGTTATCATCGGCTTTCATTGGAAAAGTGAGCCGCTCTTTTCCGGTCTTTTCAGCTAATTGGGTAGACGTGTCTCTTTGCGGATTTTTGATCTTTTCTCCTTCTTTAACGGAGCAGACGGGTCCTTTGCCGAGAGGAATGGCCGGCAATTTTTGGAAAAGTTCACACTTGTAAGTTTGCTTTAGCTCCAGTTGTTCAAGAATTTTGGGGTTAATCTTTGATTTGAGATCACGTTTTTTGAACTAGAACAAAGAATACTCGAGGAATTTGCAGCTTTTTGTCGAAAGTTGATGAATTTGCTAGATCTAAACAAACATTCAATAACTGCACTTAACAGATGTATTTTAATCTTTAACAATTACATCATTTTAGCGACCAGTGGATTTTGGAGAAATATGATTTGTTGCGTGAACGTAGCGAAGATCTCCGAATTTTCACCGACGAAGAATATCAAAAAGTTTTAATCTTCTTTTGTAATTGTAAGTTGAACGAGCTTTTATGTGCTTATCTCATCCTTTTAGTTATTACTTCTTTGGGACTTGAATGCCCCATCTTAATTGTGAACAAACAACAAAGTCGCTATCGGCAACAGGTAATGACAGACTAATACAAAACCAATAACGCATTTATAACAGGTTATAGCAACGGGATGCGTATATTTCCGGCGTTTCTATGCGAGGTAAGCTAATTACTAAAGTTCAAAGCAAATTCATTAAAATTTCAGACGGTCTTTTAAAGATGTAGATCCTTTTTTGTTAGCTCCAACATCTCTATTATTGGCATCTAAAGTTGAAGAGCAGGGCATTTTAAATCCATCCAAGTTCGCTGCCTATGTTCAAAGTGTTATCGTAAAACGTTATCCTTACATGTCCGACGTTTATGTAAAAACTGCGTATTTGGAAGAAGCCGAGTATATTTTACTGGAAGTTATGGATTGTTGTTTAATTGTTTATCAGCCCTACCGGCCACTTGCACAAATCATAAATGTGAGTTTTGAATCGGCATTAACTTTCAAATTCTTCGTTCAGGACATGCGAGCAACACAAATTCGAAATATCGACACTTTATATCATGATGCTTGGCGAGTATGCAACGATTCATTGAGAACAGATGTTTCTTTACTTTATTCTCCACACATTATTGCTTTAGGTAATATTTAAAGCGTTAATTGAACATCTACAAATTATTTTCAGCGTCTATAATGGTTGCTGCTATGCTGGCCAATCGTGAGAACGACAAAGATATCTGCACTTGGCTGAATGATTTTTCTGTTGATTTCGAAAAAATCTTTGAAGTTATTCAAATGATTACGTTGATGTACAAGCTAGTCAAATCATATGACGAAAAAACGCAAATAGAAGGCATTATAAAACGTCTACCACGTCCATCCGTTCAGCCAGCAAGTGCTCTTCACCCAATGCATGCGGCAAAAATCAAAACAGAGTCAAGATATCGTTAGAGATGAGTTAAGTTTGAGGAGAAGAAGCGACGGTTGAAAGTTTGTTGTTAGTTATTTGTTGTTGAGTTTTCAAGTCAATTTTCAAGTTGTGTAAATATGCAAATTACCGAGTTTCTAGTCGTTTTGTGCCAAAACTAGACTTTGCAATTAATTCCAAAATGCTCAAGTTTTGCCAACATCATTCACGTTTCGCTTCACACTTAATTTTCAATGTTTACAAAAGCATTATTAGTTTTGAATAGACATTATCTGCGTGTTTTTAGATGTAGCTTTTAAAAACTGTAAATGCTTCAAAAGGATATTCCGTAAAGCACATGCAGTTCTTAACACTTTCTGTTTAGCGGGTTTCATAAATCTACATAGTTTTATTTGCGAGGTATTTCGCTGTTAAATCGGGCCACTATTCTGACAAATCAAGCAATTGTTTGCTTTTGTTGTGAAAAATTTGATAACCCAGTACGCAAATCTAGTTACGTTGTATTTTAATTGCTGTGTTACTTGTGTGACGTGTCTTTTGCAAAAATACGGTTATTGCCCAACATGGTTAGTGAATAAACATTTCTTTCATACGTGTCCGATTGTTTCGAAATCAAGCGGTTCAGTTGCCGTCTTTAATACTTTTGCGAGTTTTCCGTGTTGTTTTTATTGTTTTAAGTTCATCATATTTAGATAATGCCGTTATTCTCGTCGTCTGGAAAGAATAATTCGCCGACGCTTGCAAAATTGGAATTTCCCGGTTATGTACTCAAGCACTTGGGTCTCCGACATTTTTTACTGGCTGGCGGTGGAGGACCAGCAAAAACTGGCGTTCGAAATGAAATTCAGGTTAGTATTTTTAGAATTTTAAGAAATGGGAGCATTTTGAACATTGCTTCATGCACTTTTTGATATGCTTGAGTTCATTTTTGGATTTGTTTGCTTCCGTCAAAAAACAGCTGTTCAGAGTTCATTTGTGGGCTCGACACCCTCTGCCAATGTTTGTCCATTCTGTTTTTATTAGCCGTTTCGGTGAAGACACTATTTTTGAGCGCACTTGCCGCTTCATTTCTTTCTTTCGTTCCTCGTCTCCACGATGATTCCATGGGGAGCGCTCGCGAAAAAATTACAAAAATGTAATGTTTTTCCATTTGAAGTGTGTGTTGAAAAAATACATGAAATATTGGCGCGACGCTCCAATGAGCCCTTCCGGCCGCGACTTTTATTCTTTGTGCCTGCATCTTCCGGTTCTTTGGCGTGGCTTTTTGATCGAATTAAGAATTAAGGCAGCTGTTTTTTGGAAGTCGAAAAGTTTAACTAATTTGAAGCGTTTCCTCGTTTAATTGAGTATTTACTTCTTCGCTAATCTAACCTTTTAGTTGTTTCTTCTAACTTACAATCAATGCTCACAATTGTCGTCAAGAACCGCTGTTCCGGAGCTGCGTGCAAAGCTCACTTCTACAATCGAAACGGAGGATTTGGCTAGTATGAATGCAGATGTTTTGGAATTGGATCAAAATGGAAAATTCTTGATTGCAATAGGTCAAGACAAGGTAGTTTAAGTGAAGTTGTGCTGATTAAGTTAAGCTATTTTAGTACTGTACTCTTTACAAGACGACTGGTTATGATTTGAATGGTGAAGAGGATGAAGTGGAGTCTCCGTCGCGTTTAACATTGGATTTGCACCAAGTTCACAGAATAGTTACTGATCACGATCCTAAAGATGCGTATCAGGTAATTAGATTGAAAATATCTTGTAAGCAAATTGTTTGTTTAGAAATGTGTTCGTCTTGATCGCTCTGGTGTTCAACCAATTAAAATGGCGACAGGAGGCATTGATGGTCATGTTCGAATTTGGAATATTAGCGAGTTGTTGGATGGGCGGGTGAGTTTTAAGTTTATTGTACTTGTTTGATAAACAGTTGTTTAGGAAAAAGTTAATGTTCCAGTTTACAAGGAGTTTCATTTGAATGGCGGTGAAGTGGACGATTTGGATTTTTCACATTGTGGAACTACGTTGGCTACGGTGTCACACAAGGAAGTATTGTTTTGGAATATTGAACAAGAAAAGAGCATGGTTTTGCCAACACCCGAGAAGATTGGAAGCAATTACAAAGTGAGGATTTATTTACTTTACTGTCACTAAACAAAGTTTTAGGTCCGCACTCTTCGTTTTACGACACTAGGCCGCAACACTATTGTTTTTGCTGTTGCCTATCAACAACGACAACGTACATCTAAGCAGACTTCATTCCTTACTTTGTGGTCTTTCAATCGACAAACTGGCAATTTCAACATGATCAATTTGGCAAAGATTCAGAATGCGGTATGTTTTTGGAATTTTCCAGTTCATATTGTTTAATCATTTTCCTAAACAAAATAGAGATTAGCAGTAATTGTGCGTGGTTTGGATTAATCACGAGTGAAATTGCTTTATTTTGGTCGTAAGCAAACGCCGTAAATTATAGGCATCAACAGTTTACGCTTTTAAAATTGTAGTAGCACTTATTTGTAGGTTCATTACAAGCGAAGTACAGCTTTTCTTTCACATTCTGAAAAGTCACTCTTGTTTATTTAGTAATCACGAGATTTAAATCCAAATTCGAATCTTACAGTTAAAAATGCTGCAGTTTTGAAGCAATTGGATTTAACAATGTTTGTTGTTGAGCGCTACAAATTAGATTTTTGTTGTGGTTGAGCCGCCCTCAAGACCATTGTTTTGTTGTTGGGCAAAAAGTTAATTAAACGGGCCGAAACGTGATAAAATTATCTCGTCGGAGCACGCGTGTGCCGAAATAGCTAGACGAGCGCAGAGTGAATGGCGCATGATTATTGGCTCGCATTGGCCTTTGCTTTTTGACTATGCATGGCGTAATTAATTTTTTAGTGTTCCTTTTGGCCTTTTAATGTTTCGAGTGTTTTTTGGGGTTTCCTGTTGTTTTTTACTTGGAGGAAAACTCAAGTTATTTTTACACTTTGAGCTTTGTCAGACTAATTCATTTGATAATTTTAGGCTATTTCGTCGATGGCTGTTAGCCCGGATCGAAGTGCATTTATTGCGTGTGGAAGCATGGAAGGACATTTGTATTGTTTTGAGACTGAAAATCTTCAATGTGTTTACATGGCGCCGGAATGTCACAAGTAAGCTCATTTATTTTTACAAGCAGGTGTTTTTGGGCAAAAATTTAAACTGCTTGAAAATTTCTTGTTGCTTTGTGAATTTTAATGTACACAGATTTGTCATTCAGAGAATAACTAGTTTGACGGTTTGCTAATAACCAATTTCAATTTTAGGAACTTCATTACTTCTGTTGAGTTTTTGCCTACTCGTGAAGTTATACGACCGCTTCAAGATACTAGAGACGCGCCTAAAGTTTTGCCTGGACCTGGATGTGAAGCTATGGCCTCAGTTATGTCTTTGTCTGTTGATCAAACTGTCAAATTTCACGCAATTCCGTTCCCGAAAGAGACATCATTTACTGCTCAAATGCTCCGCTTGGGTTTTCAAATGGCCGCACTCTACTTCTTGCTCTATTATCTTCTTGTTCACTAATTGGCAGTCTATATTAAACTCCTTTCTATGTTATTTCGTTCAATTGTCATCTTCTGTCATCACTGCTAAAGATTGGTGCATTATTAATACGTTTCTTGTTTAATTAGTTTTCGCCAAACATATCAAACTTGCATGTTTGCATTACGGTTAATTAATTTATTTGCGGCTCAATTCATTTATAATCAACTAATTTATTGAAAAGGCGCACGCCAACTCCGTTTTGAATGTTTCTGAACTTTGGCCAAGTAGAATATTGGTGTCTCTTTTGATTAAAAATTCATAAACACGAAGTGTACTTGTTTTGGCGTTCCAACTCCGCAATTCCATGCTACTCGCGCACACGAGTAGGATTAATTTGTAGAGGCGCATTAAATTAAAAATTCTTCGTGTAAATTCACAGCCACTTGTCATTCACTTCTCCTCACTCGCTACATATTGTTTGAAATTGAATCGAGAAGCGTGTCATAATATTATTATCGTGTTTGATTGGTTGAAACAAAGAGAATTTGAATTATGCGCTGAATTTTGTTGACGTTAGCGGTTGTTTGTGACCGTATCATATTTGAACTGTGTGTTGGCTTTAATGTAATCTTCGTTTTCAGCTTTAATATTTATTTATTTGCCCATTCTCGAACTGGATCGTTGAGGGAATCAGAATTGGCCGCTTGTTTGGGGCAACGGCGGCATGGAGCAATCTATTTTTTACGCATCAACGGGTTAGTTTTATTTAGTTAAAGATCTGAATGGTGTTTATGGAAGACTCTTTTAGAAATGGACACACAACAAATCCGCTTCAGCTCAAACAACGAGATCAATACGACTGGTGGTGTGTTCGCCGAACCTCTTACAATAAATAAACGTCGCGCCTGCTCAAATGGGTTTCCAAATCAATTTCTGTTGGACACGTCAACAACAACCTCTGCATGGGCACCTGTCTCAAGTTCATCGGGTAAGTCAATTTTAAACTGTAGTTTTCAAAGGTTATTATTGCGGCGATTTTCAGGTTTTGGCGGAAGCAATACAATGGCAGCTATGACCGCATCGTTCAACTCAATCAACACTTCACCTCTTCTTGATCAACAACAAAAGCCGCTGAGTCGATCGCTAGAATCTTTAGCCATAATCGGAGCGCCGTCTACATCTTCTGATTATATGATGATGATGATGAACGGACCAGAAATGGGTGTCGACGGAGCAATGCACAAAGACGACTCTCGAATAAATTATTCATACGGATGCGATTCTGGAGCAGTAAGTTCTTTACGATCTTTTAAAACTAATTTTACAAACGCTGTCAATCTTAAATTTTGATTAGACACCATGTTTATTCAAGTTAATAGAAATCTATTGGACGTTGCTGGCAAACATAAATAAAACTAAATTATGGCTTTGACAGTGGCAAATATTCCAAAGTTGCCAGTTTTGTTCCGTCTTTGCAATTTGCAAAGATTGCTTCTCCGTTGTCAAGCCATTTCTCTAATTCGATTGTGTAAAGACGTTGATAGTTGTTGCGTTGAAACAACTAAAAAGAACTGTATTGTTTGAAAGTGCTGAACTCTTCAAACCTGTTGAGAATTGAAAGCTGTTGCTTCGGCCACAAATCCTTGACATCCGAAAGCACGCACTTCTTCCCAATTGTAATCAATTAAACGGCGCGCAATTCCCCGACGAGTATAGTCATGGCGGACGGACAGAACGATCCAGCTGAGCAACGTGTGAATATCGTCTGGAACACGAGACCAAATCTAAATAATTAGCAAGGGTTGACTGTTTAGTTATTTTATTAGACACCAACCTGCTCTTCTAGATGATGCAGCAAGCGTTGAATTGGCCGCATTTGCCATGTTTTTTCATTTGTTGATTCAAAACTGAAGTTTTCTGTTTTTTTGACATCTGGTCGATGAATGATTGAAGCCAGACGAACAGCAATGATTTCTCCGTGAGCACGTACAACATAACTGAGCGGAGCGGCCAAGCTAGCGTTAATGATTTCTGAAGTTTCTGAGTATAGTAAAAGCAAGTGTTATTTGAGCCAACAAACCTTCAAAAAAATCAACGGCTTCTTCACGTTTAACTGAAAGCGCAACACCCAACGGTTCTGTGACCAAAAAGTCAGAAACTAAAAACTCCAATATTTTTGGCAAGTCTTCTCGTGTTGCTTTCTCAAATTTGAGTTCTTCGGCATTTTGTGTTTGAATTGGCCCATTTGACATGATTGAGCTGAAAACATATCGATTTTAAATTCTCGATCAATCGTTTAATATCGAATTAGTTGATCACGCATAACAAACATAAACTTCGCATACAAAAGGCGCCCAGAACATTTTTTGCAATTTCAAAACACCAATCCACTCGGTGTATACAGCTAAAAAGCCGGATAAACAAGTCAACAAATTGTCGATTTCAAATGACTCATTCGTTCCTTTTGATTTTTGAATGTGCTGCGAAAATATTAGCGCAAAACTGCTTTTGCACGAAAAATGAGCAACGAGCAAGCAAATTATCTTTTCGGATCTCTTTTATTGTGGCTGAGCAGGGAACGGAAATTGGACAATAAATTTGGTGTGTTCTGAGATGAAAATAGGACTAATGGAAAACTGGTATGTAAAGGCCAAGAGAAGTGGAATCTAATTGATTAGGAAACGAGAAAACAGGTGTAAAATGTGGCAACTAGTTATTAAGCATTACTGGGTGGTCTTTAGCTTATGTGCAAGATTAATTTCTTTGTTTGAAAGTGCACTTTTGCAGGATTAGAAATTCAATTTATTTTTGGGAAATCCAGCGGATAAAAAGCCAAACTGTTTTTCGACAGAACTTCAAAAACTTAACAAAAACGTTCAAAAGTCATTCCAAAGAAACTGCAAATTACTCGCCTCAATCCACCCAACAAAAAACAAAAAGCAGACAAACCACAATTTTCCTCCCGCACCCAACACTTCCGCTATGCAGAAAACGGATAAAAGCAACAGTTTCAGCCTAGGATTGTCTACTAAACGCGGAAAAGCCATTGCCTAATCGCCGAAGGCGAAAAAAGAAGAGCGACAAGGATAGGACGGATTTTTGTGTAAAAAGCATCAAATTTCTTTTAGTGTAAAAGGGGAACAGAGGATTAATAAAAACAACTTACTTAAAGAATGCACTTGTTTGTTTATAAAATAGTACAAATATAATGAAGCAAAGATCTTCTATGGCCGTCAGTCAAAGACCACTCACAAAACACGCGCAAAAAGCCACGCAAAATAAACAAATCATCAAAAAATTCATGCAGAAAATCTTTTGTCTCCAAACTTTCAATTGGAAACTCAATCTAGCACCGTGTTTACTCACTGAATTATGAAAAGTTCTGGACAACGCTTAAATTAATAATTTAGCAGACAAACCATCTGCAAACGAAGAACTTATCCTCTGTTCTGTTTTGTGCCGGGAAAATTCAATTTTTGGTTGGACAAAAGAGTGCACTTGAGAATTTTAAAGGAACTGAAACAGACAGTAGCGAGTTCTGAGAAACAGAAACATCAAACATCTTAAACGTTACAAACAATCTTTTAAAATTAACTATTTAGTACAACGGAAGTCTTAATTCCGCCGCCACTACAGCAAACGACTCGTTCAGTAGTGGAGCAGAAAGTTTTCTTTCAACTCAACTCTCAAATGGATATGCTTCGTTGGTCGATGAAGAGAGTAAGTGTGACTTCAAATCTAAATTTGATTAACTTGTCTAAAGCTGCCAAATAACAATAACTTTAACTTGCACATTCTTGTGAAATTTAGGCGCTTTCAACGAAGTCATCGACAGTTTTCAACAATGCCAACCATTTAATGCCCAACAAACGGATTTTGAAATGGACGAGTGTTAATAACTTTGCGATCTTATTCACTAAACACCACCATTTTCGTGTGGTTTCTTCTACTCATGAACATTATTATCTTCCAATTGCATAATTTCATTGCGCAAAAAGCTTTAACTGAAAAACAAAACTTTAAGAGTTTAATCAACTTTTGAGACATTAAGTACTTAACTGTTTTAAGCAGCGCCTAACCCCAATTAAATTTTTGGCATTCAAACGTGTAAAACTAAATTCAATTACGCAAACATAAGATTTCAATAAGATACAGTTGCATATTTTTAAACCATAAGCGCAGAACTCAAACCTTTAGTCATCAAACGCAATCAAGGTTACCTAACTCATGAGTTGTTTACATATTTTTATCCATTTTTAAACACAAAGAACAATAGTTTTAAAGAACCAAACGGGCTTGCCACCAGAAATCGGATCGCTCTTGCTCTAATATTTTATTAAGTTATACATACCGATTGATTTGATTCTTGTTGATTTTGGACCTTCAACATTTCTAATTTTATAGTTCTTATAGTTCTGAAGTTATTCAAAATGATTAAGAACAAATCAAGTCCGGTTGTTTGTATATTTTACGCATAGATTATTGTATAGTCAGTTCATTGAATGGCAGGTATTATTTAAATGAATGAGTTGACGTAGAAGCATCAACGTGAAACACTGTTAAACGACGTACTTGCTTGAATCCAGATTTAAAAGCTCACTTTTACGTCAACTTGTTTAAAAAGCACTGTAAAAATCTATCTCCGCCAGCCCTTCGCCGACAATCATAACGCAAGCTTTCATTGTCTTCGCTTCTTGGAAAATCTAATTATTCATCACGGATTGTATCTACACTGATAATCTAGTCAAAATGGTAACTTTAGTCAACTCTGCGCTTTGATTTGACGCATTTGTTAATTGCTTTATTAAAATGTTGTTTAAAGATGCGTCAAATCAAGTTGCAAACCTTATATCTCCTGTCTCGGTTGTTAAGTCGAGTCGACTTTCAATAAAATAGTCTTGCATTCGCTGTTTATATGGTACAAAGTTTTATTCATCGTGTTGTGATTTTCGATATTGTGATTGTTTTGTTGAGATATAAATAGATGGCTTGTGGTTGTGTTGTTTAAACGTACAAGTTAATGGACTTGTTTGATATTTGTGTGTTTCTTGAGTTGAACAATTGTGATGTTGATTTAAATGGTCATAATGCTTGTTTTAGTTTTTATTTGTACATAACGTTTTCCGTCACTTAAATGTCAATTAATGATTGCTATCAACTGCTCAAATGTTAAAAAAGGGCCAACATCACACACCAACGTTTTTGGAAGGCACCTCTGGAATCTATCAGCGATGTGAAAGCCCTCCAAATGTGCCAGGAACGGGTATGTAATTTCGGAATTGTTGTGTTCAAATTGTTTTACGTAGTCTTTAAATGTTGCTTTTAGCTGCTGCTTCGACAACAAAACTTTCCGCGCCCACAAGTTTCCATATACCACAAACATCGACAGGAAACAGTGCACAGCCGTCGCAAACATTTCAGTCTCAATACTATAGGCATCAATCAAATCCGGGATCATCGACTCAATTGCATTCAGTGAACAGCAACAATGTCCAGCAGTCGGCACAAAGCAGTCAGTTTTAGTGCTTCAGTGTTTCTTAAATGAAAGTTTTCAGCTCAAATGCTTTGGGGACAAGCGCCAAGGACATCTGCTTCGTCAACATCTTTACCTATGGTTGCAAGCAATTTTGTCGGCAATGCCGCTCAACAGCAATCTTATATACCTCAATATACACAAAATCAAGTAAGTCAAGATTCGGGTTAATTACATTAAACGTGTACCTTTAACTTTCTAGCAGCCTGCACTTTCTCCACAACGCCGTTTAAGCCATACTCCACATGGAAATAATAGAGTTGCAGCTAGAAGTGAGCTCTCATCGCATAGTTTTTCGAGTCCAAGGCAGTTGCAAGTAAACAACACGATTCAAGAGCAACAACATCAATTAATTCAGAATCATTTGCTGGCCTCAAGTAATCCGCAGTTTGTTCAGCAACCATACGGAAACCAGCAAATGCAATGTTAGTTTATTATAATTATGTTGTTTTGCTTATGTTTCAAAAGTTTAGCTCAACAACAGCGTTATAGCGTAAGCAGTATTCCTATGGCTTCTATACAACACCAGTTATCTGTGCAAAGTGCTCGTTCTGGCAGCGAGATTCCTAGACGTGTACTTACATCTTCGCTTTCAATAGGTAATGTTGTCCAGCACGATCAGCCAACTTTCTTCACCCTCAACGCCGAACCTCCAACAATGGCCAATCATTCTAAATATCAGCGCCAAAGTGCTTATCCGGAAAACATGAGAGCCACTTCGGCCGGATCAGCGCAAAGTTTAATTGCTCAACAATCACACTTGATGCTAAGGTAATTGAGGACTGAGAATTGCAACAGTGTTTATTTGTTTTTAGAAAACACGACTCCGCTTCTCCGGCTTTAGTTGACTCGTGTGAACAGCCTTTGCCGCCAAACTGGGAAGTTGACATAACTCCAGACGGTTACCGCTACTTTGTGGATCACCGGAACAAAAGAACTACGTGGATTCATCCGTTGATGCCAGAAAACTTGCCTGCTGGTTGGACCAAAATCTTTGATCAACTGCACGGAGTTGTTTATTATAAGTGAGTCTTTGCAACGTACATCAACAAGTTTAAAGCACTCATTTTTAGTGAAATTGAACGTCGCTCCCAATTTGAACATCCAGGTCTTAATTTCCGTTCTTCGACTTCTGCGTCTTCATCCATTAACGCTAAAAAGTCACACCATCAATCACACGCTCTTCTTCAACAGCCAAAAACACCAAATACTTTAAGTGGCAATTTAGCAGACCGAATTCGACAGTCCGCTTCAATTCAGTCGATTATACAACATCAAAAGAGAGAACAATACGGCGGAGCAGCGACTCAACAGGTAATGATTATTTTGAGACAATAAGCAGTCTTCGTTTTAGATTCAACTTCCACACCAGTTGCGCGCTTCTCAACAACTTCATCAGCCGCTACCGTTGTATCAACCACAACATCAATATTATTTAACTGACATTGGATCGGTTAACGTTAACATTGAAAGTGAGATCTTTAAAGTTTAATGAGTGCTGAGCAATCTTGTTTAGACGTGCCAGATTGGCTCAAATTGTACGGAGAAGGTGAACACTTTTAATCAACGATGACAATAAAGAAATACATTATATTTTAGCTCCTCCACAGTCAGATCATTTGTTAAATGTAAGAGTAGTTTTAAAATAACTTACAACAACAACTTTTAGTGGGGACTGTTTAAATTAAATCAATTGCAACAATTTGATGTGATGTTACGCAAACTTTATAAACAAGAAGTGTTGAATACGGTAATTTAAAACGTGTTTAGCGACTTTTAACTTCGTATTTTTAGGTATCAAAGTACGAAAAGGCCCGGGCGGAAATAAATGGAGAACTTTTGCGTCGGTTTCAACGTAGTTAAAAAAATCTAGGTTGTATTCTTGTTGCAAACTCTAGTTGCATATTAACTAAGCTTTTAACAAATCATTTTTAAGCCTTGCATTTCTTGTTTTACGTGTACACCCGTTTGTATCTTGCTAATGACATAGATCTAAGCCATACTTGTGTTGTTTTGTTGAAATTTAAGCAGAAAGTGCCATTTAAATAATCGTTTAAACAAAAGCTAACTTCTTTCACATTTTAACACTCTTTATTTTAAACAACTTAATTTATAGTCTAAAGCCATAGATTGAAATCTAAGCATAGTTCTATTCTAATTGTTTTTGATAACCTCATTTCGCGTTTATAGGAAAAATTCTGTGCTCAGTTGTCAGGTATTTGATTAGGTTTTTTCGAAAGTTGTTAACGAAAGATATATTCAACTAAGAAAGATGAATAAATTCTAATGTTTAAACTTTATTTCAAAATCTTAAATCCGTTAGTTAAAGATCCCGGAATTATAAAGCATGACTTCGATGTTTATCTTTCTTTAAAGAACTGATAGCTCGTTGTCTTCACTGCTCAATTGTTTGCCTAACCTATGAGTCATTTATGACCGTGAGGGCTGTGGGCCGAGAAGATAAAACGTTTGTGACGATTATGAACTGCCCTATTTACACGCTTTTGAAATTGAACGCTTTCTTGAATTATTGCGATAGAGGTCTTTATTGAGTTTGACGTCCATCCGAGTAATGTCACGTTCAACTAGCACTTCTTCGTCATTTGAAATCCTTCCTATGTATTCTCAACTTCCTGATCAAACTTCATCAAATCGGCTATCCACTACAAGTACTCAACCGACACCCGAGCAACAATACGTTTTGGTTGACAGAAATAGCAGTCGTCCGCAAAGCCGAGCTCCGTCAACTGTAGACACTTTTGCATCCTTTTCAACTGCATCTAGTCCTTTGTACGAACCAAGCCGCTCAGTAACGCCAAGAGCAAGCCAGCAACAATTAATCGGGCAGCAAATGAGTGGATCTCGTTCAGCGTCTGTAAGACCAGCAAACGCAGATCAACTTGCAATTTTGCAACGACAAAGTAAGTTTTTATAGCCAAATCAACAATAAAATCAACAAACTCTAATAACGCCCATTTTAGCATCTAGTCGATCAAGAACTGCTACTCCTTCTGTTCAAGCAAATAGCCTTAATCAAGTGGCATTAAATCAACCAACACGCACTTCAACGCCGAACAATCAATTGCAACAAGCAATTGGACGACAATTAAGTCAGCTGGAGCACTCTACTCTTGTTAGACCAACAACAATATTGCCTCCATTTCCAGCAAATCCCGAATATTCTTCTTCTTCTGGAACTAGCAGACGTGAAAGTGCTCGTCAATCAATTGAAAAACCCCCAAGAAGCCAGTCATCTGCGAGCTTCAGGTAACCGCTAGTTTTTTGCTTTTAACAAACGCAAACTTTATGAATCACTTTAGACCACAAGCACTCTCTCCGTTTTTTGAACCTATTCGACAGCAAACACCCCAGGCTCAACCTGCTCAACAACAACAATTTGAGTCGCTTTCTTTGCTTCCATCACCTCAACAGCCACAACCAGCCATTCATCAGAATAACATTACCTCTCCTACTTCGCCTATTTACGCTTTACCATCTTCCGAATCCGCATACGGAGCGCCGATCGGAATACGAGCAGAAAGTAGAACACAAAGCCTAGCCGCACCTTATTTGCCAACACATCATCCACAAATGCCTGAAGTTCCTTTAAGTTATGTACCGCATCCCGCTTTAGACAATGTTGGCAATACTGTCTATCCGAGTTTACGTCCTGGCAGTCAACTAGGGATATATCCAAACATTTACCCAAGTATTCCACGTTCTGCGCAGCCTTCTATACATCCAGCATATCCAACTATACAGCCAGAAATGTACCAAACAAATCAGCCATTCAGTCAACCTATCCAACCTTTTGCTCAACCATCTATTCCGGCTGTTCAGCCAACAATTCAGCCGATAAATCAACCTTTTGCTCAGCCATCTATTCCAGCTGTTCAACCCACAATCCAACCTATTCAGCCTTTTGCTCAGCCATCTATTCCGGCTGTTCAGCCAATAATTACAAGTCCAGGCTTAGTAGATAACGAACCATTTGAACCGCCACCTCCTTACGAATTGCCTACTAACGCTGTAATTCCGTATTCTGGCTATTCATATCCACCACAAGTTATTAATAGATGCACAGGATGTTCGAATCACTTTACAGGACCAATTTGCGTATGTATTTATAAAGTTATCAAAGTAAACTAGTTTTAACTTTAGCGACCACATTGTTGTTGCTGCCGATGCAGAAGCGCAAGGCTTGTATTCGTTTCCGTCTGCGGAAGCAGATGCTGTTAAATTATTCATCTATCTGATCAACAAAAATAATCTAATCACAAATTGTAGACACTTTATTTCACATTACGGTAAATAAATTTACAAAATCTGTTTGTTGTTCCTATCTAGCTTTTTCTAGTCATGAACTTCTGCATAGCTTCGGCGCAGTCCTGAATTAACAAAAGTCACTAAACAGTAAATAAGTATTTACCTTAGATTGCCATCGTTCGCACAACAATTTCGACTCCAATTTGTTCACCTGATGCAAGTAGTTACGCTCAAAGTCACGAATAGTCTTCTTGTTAAAACGGAGAGAGTCTGCTGGAAACTCGGCGTATTGTGCAAGAACTTTGGCAGTTTCAGATTCGAATTGACTGTGTGGAATAACCCGAGAAACAAATCCGACATCAAATGCTTCTTGTGCAGTCAACTTCTTGCCAAAGATGAGCATTTCGTTTGCCTAAATCATTGTTGTTGTTAAACATTTAAATAAGTGGAGTCCTCGCCTTGGAGTAACCCATAATTTTCGAGAACGTGTAAGAGCTGCAACCTTCAGGAGAATATCCTAATCCGGTAAACGGTGTTTGGAAAGTTGCCTAAATAAGAAACTGTGTAATTACAATCGATATTCAAGTTACTTTGTCCGAAGCCAAAATCACATCGCAAAGTGCCAACGTCGTGACAGAAATTCCAATTGCCGGTCCGTGAATGAGTGCAATAATCGGCTTGTCGTGGTCGATGAATGAATTGACAAAGTTTTCCAAGATGACAGCACCTTCTTCTGATGCCTTCTTCAAATCCTCACGGGTTTTAATCTTTGCGAATGTGGTCAAGTCGTTGCCAGCGCAATAATACGGTCCGGATGCTAAAAGGTTGCTCAATATTCAAACGTTTTTAAAAGTTGATACCAGAGAACACAGTGAATTTAACCGACGGATCGCTGTTGGCTTCTTTCATTGCTTGTTCAAGTCCACGATACATTTCAACGGTGATTGAGTTGAATTTTTCTGGTCGGTCGAAGTGAATTCGGTAAAAATCGCCTTCTTTTCCAAACTTGAGCCCACGAATTTGACCCGGTTCCGCCGATGCTGCACTTTTGTCGTCTTGTTTTTTGAGTTCGTTGACCAAATCAATGTACTTTTGACGAGCATCTTCCTAAACACATGTTGCCTTTTAACTATTTAAGTAACTTCTTAAAGTTTTACCTGCGAAATGCCTTTAAAGTTGGCCCACGCATCGTATTTAGCACGAGCAACGAAATTGACCATTCCGGGACGATCTCCTTGAACATCGCCAGTTGTTGCCTAAACATTTGACATTCGAATAGCCATTTTCCTTCGTAAGTCTAACCTGTTTGAATAAAGCGTACGCTTTTAACTTAACATCAGTGTCCGGCTCTTCACTCAAGGTAGTCAATTGCTTTTGTGCTTTTTCAAAGTCTGCCTGACTAGCAAAGCATCTAAAAAGAGTTTATTCAACAAATCAAGAGTTTTACAAGCTTACCTGATTGAATTTTGCGATTGCAAGATCGATTTGGTGAAACGTCCAAGCGTGTTTGATCCGAAACGCAACATGTTTGATCAAAGGAAGAAGATTGAATGACTGAAATAATGTTGGTTGAAATGGATCAAACAGTTGAAAATGCACACGAGATTCGCATAGATTTAAGGGGAACTTTATATTTACGCTTTTACGTGACGTGAGAACGATGTTCAAACGTCTGAAAAGCTCTTCAATTCTTACGCTTTAATAAATAAACTTCATGCTAAATATCTCAGAAGAAATCCGCGTTTAAATAGCAAACTTTTAACAACTATAAAAAGTCTGCTCGCCAGCGAACGGACGCGAAAACAAGCCATTAGCTACAAAGTTCATCACAAAGAACACCGAAAAGCACATGGTGCACTCGAAGTGACCTTAATTGTGGCGATTTGTAAACAAGTAAACGAGAGTATTATAAAACTAGCCTTAAAATAAAATAAGATGTGTGCTTTCAAAAACATAGAATTTGTTTAAAACACATTCGAAAAGTCATGTTTTACCAGGGCGCAAATAAATTAATTCAAACATTTACACTGAAGTTAATAAGTGTAAGTTATAGTTTAAACAATCGATTAACTAAAAGTATGCAACTGTTTATTCAAAACAAATTGAAACAGACTGCATTTCTTTGTTTTCAAGCTTTTGTCGAAGATTTCTGCTGTTGATTTTTGATTGGAACAATGACCACGCAAACAAGTAAGTTGATTATGAATACTGCTTGTTACTAGTTATGCATGTTTAGGTGTTGTAACTTTGACCGAAACTGCTGATCAGGCAACCACTTCAAATTCTGATACAAATGAACAATTGGCCTTGAATTTGCGTCTAAACACAGCTACCAACGAGCGCCATGTGACTTTTACTGCTGATACCGTTGACAATGAGCATATGGTAAATTTGATCAATCATCTTTTAGCATATTCAATGTTTTATTTTAGGGTCGTTTGAAGAGCAATTGTTGCTGCATCTACGTCAAGCCTCGTCAATGGGATGATCCGTCAACTTGGGAACAGGACGAGAACGAGACTGAGCATTGCCGTGGACACACTATTCCAATTGATCAAGGAAAGTCGAAACCCGAAAATGACAGCGATGACAAAAAGCCTTCTTGCTGCTAACTTTTGATCTTATCAGGAATAAACTTTGTGTCTAATCTTTTGTGTATTCTATCAAATTCTATCAATTTGTTTTAAAACACAGGGCCGATAAATTCATTTATATATTTATTAGAGCATAATATGTACAGAACAACTAAAACATTAGATCTATAGTTCATGGCGACAGTTGGGCAAGTATTTTGAATGGAGTCTCGCCATATGAAGCTTCGTCGGAGTTGGGCGTAGCCGGTCTCTGAAAAGGTTTAGATTTAGAATGTTTTAAATATTTAAATGAACTTACGCTTCCGTCACTTCCATCGCTTTTCACTGCTTCATCGCGAGCAAATGGTATCGGAGCTTTGGCCTTTGACTCGAGTCGCGCTTTCACATGCATTTTTCTGGCCATATAGCGACCCGACGGATGAAGCATTGCATGTGGATCATCAGGAGTTGTTTCGCATAACTCTTCCATTGGAATGCCAGTTGTCCGCTTAACCTTAGCCTAAAATATTTTGATAAGTATTTAAACAAAACAATAATCGCAAAGTTTGTTGTTCCTAGCCGATTACAAAACATAATGATTGGTGGTCTGATCTGAATTTATATTTAGATTGGTACGTAACGTCACATATATTTAACATGTTCAACGGTTTATTCTTCCCTTGCAAGCGTTAAACTCGTTTAAATAATTCTTCTTCACTTCTAAAACTCATCAAACAAGGCAAATTTACGTAAACAATCAACAACAAATCAAACATTTTCTTTTCAAGTCCAATCGAAACGTTTTTATTCTTGCATTCAATGAATGAGATCAATTCTCTTGGCAGCATAACAACAAGCAAATAAAGATAAAATCTAATAATTACCAATGAACAATCGCGGATCCAATGACCTGGTTTTCTGCATCGATTGCAGACATAAGATGCTGGAGGTTCGCCGGAAGACACCGAATGACGAGGTCTTTTTTCATAGCTGAAATAAGAATTTGTTAGTTTAATGCCAACACTAGAAATAACCTACTTTGAAGGATGATATTTTTCATAAGAAACATTTGTGACGTAATGAAGTCGTTCTTCTTCGGACATTTTAGAGAATAGATCCTAAATTTATTGGAATAAGTAAACTGGTCTAAGTTTAAATTGACTTACCGCCTGCAAAAAGTTCACACTTTGTTCTGCTTTTCTTTTTGAGACAATGCCGGAAGTTGCGGTGTCACTAAAACGGAAATATTAATAAATGTAAACTGCTTTTAAATAACTTACTGGACTTTAGGAATCTTTATTGCGTTGTGTCGAGGTATCCGTTTAATGACCAGTGCTGCATTGCGAGGGATCATGTCTTTGCTTTCATAAGTGCGTTTAAAGTAGGCATTTTCAAGAATTAAATCGAAGACTTCCGGGCTCAGATTCTCGCATCCTAAGATTGATTCTTTGACTTCTTCGGCCGGAATTTCCAAACGATCAAAATTGATAGTTGTGAACGTTTTGAGAGAACGGAATCTGTAGTGAATTGAGCACATTTGGATGATGCAGTTGATTTAAAGAGCTAAAAATAAAAAGTTATTAACGTAAAGGCTCCTTGATTTTCACGACTAACGTTCAAACACAGTCGAATAACAAAGCACGCTGAATGAAATAATAAAAATGACATGGTTTGTGGAAATGTTGAAATACTTATGTGGGAAATACTCACGGGCTTGTTTTAAACTATGTACGAGAAGTATGAGTGTGTGAATTGGCATCATGCTGTGTTGTGAACTCGACAAGTTACTGATCAGTTTAACACTTCGTCTTTTATGGAAATTACAACCATATGTTTTTTCTGCATTTTCAAATTTTTCAGTTTCATTTCAAATAGTTTTTTACGAAGAATTATGAATTTCGCAGCTTTAAACAAACGGAAAAAGTCATTTATTGTAACAACATAAAACAAATAAATTCAAACAAATGATAAAAGCTAAGAAGGAACTTGAAATTAGAGGAATGACATACAGATTTCACAATGCATTGCGTTCAGTTCTAAATCAGCTGCTTATAAAGAGTTTGCGGTAAAGATTTCGCAACACGCTTAAAATATGAGAAACAAAGCGATTGTTTGCGAACTTCTGGCTTAATGCACTGTTTCCCGTTTGCTTTGCTAAACTCTATTTATCGAATTTTTAGTCTTCTTTCATTCCACAAATGGGCAGATCTCGAAGTCGTTCAAGGTAGTAACAAAGTCCTAGTTGTATGTATTAAATTCCAAGTTTCAGATCAAGACGCTCTCGTTCCAGAAGTCACCATCGATCTTCGCGTCGTCGTTCACGCTCCAGAAAAAGAGATCGTTCGAGAGACCGCTCTAGAGATCGTTCCAGAGACAAAGACCGCAAAAGTCGTAAAAGACACAGACGAAGGTTTGTTTATTGTTTCGAATAGAATGATGCTTTATTTTCCAATTTAGAAGCCGTTCACGTTCGAGCTCTCCACCTCGTCGTTATGAAGATTCACCGCCACCAACTAACAATTCTCCTCAAACTGCAAATTCTGCCCTCGGCTCATTGTTCTCATCAAACGGCAATCAAAGTGTTACGCTCCCGGATGATGTGAAAAAAGATCTGTGTGTTAAAGACTGGGATCCTAATAAGATGACCGGTGCAGCTTTACTTTGGGTCACTGAAAAAGTTGCAGAACAGGCAAGTTTGTTTCGAATGCTTAAGAAGATTTTGGCATATTTGTCCTTTTATTAACTCATTTATTGCGTTAAAGTCTTTCGGGACTACAACTCTTCAAAGTCTTTTAGCTTTCATTTTACGTGCGATTCGATCCGTGACAAGTGGCTGGACAAGGTTAAACCAACTCAAAAACTTAATCAAATACAAACTTTAATGATCGGCACCGATTAATTTACACCTTTTTAGATCAGCGCACGTAACAAAGAGCTTGATGAAATTGTCCGAGACCGACTGAACAAGAGTAAATTAGAAATGGAGGTTCGTCTACGGGCTCAAATTGAGCAAGAGTTCAGAGATGAAATGGATGCAATTCGAAAGCGCGAGGTGAGCATTGCTTTCTAAAGTCCCAATTAAACTTTGTTGTTTTAGCAAGATACTTTGAACAAAGTAAAGAAAATGGAGGGCGAATTAGCTAATCGGTTACAGGAGGTCGCCAATGATAAACAAAAATTGGTTTGTTTTTAAGGAAAATTTTCAACGACGATGTTGTTTTTACGATTTTGCTTTATGATCTAGCAGTTTTTGTTATGCAAGATTAACGTTTAAATAGGGGCGCGTTATTAAAACCTTAGATTTTATACCTGCAACTTTGTTGCCTTTAAACAGGTACTGTATCTTGTGGGTTTATCCTCCTTCACTTATCATCTACATTCATTGGAAAAGTATGCAAAATAGCTGCGGCTTTCTAGTCCGTTTTGGCGGTAATTTGATAGCTATCCCATTGCCAAGTCCATGTTTAACTTAATACTTTTTAGAATGAAGAGCGTTTACAACTTCTTGAACAGAAATCGAAAGTTGAGATGGAGAAGAATACAATTCAAGCTGAATTAGATCAAATGAAGAAGAACGAGCAACAAGCAATTTTGAATAAGGGCGGCTTCCAACGCACTCCCATTCGCATGACTTTCGGCAAATAACTTATGTTTTGTTGGATTCATCCACACTTCCAATCAACGCGCAATATCTCTTGTGAAAGTAAGTCTAGTTTTGTTGTCCTTGTACTTAATTATGGTGCATAAAGTGTATTGAATATTTTGGTGTCTATTAATTGCATGTCGAATAAACGAGCTTGTTTTGTGGATTGAAAGAACTCAAACAAATAGAACTTAATTTATTGATGAAACGAAGTGAAATCAGTAAGGAATGTGCTTGATTAAAGTGAGTTTAAAGTCTTTTCATAACTAACGCCACTTTTCTTGTTTGATCTTGGCATTTGAAGACTTGCTCTCCGTCTTTGTTCTTCCAGTCTTTATGTTGAATAGCAAACAACTCGTCGTAACCCATTTTTTGGAACAGCTGAACATTGAATGTTATCAAAAAATTGCATAGTAAAAACAACTTGTTGAGAGTTGTATGCCGACGCAGTAGTAATCAATCCTTGGCAGCCCACTTCTTTCAACTCTTCCAGGCGATATGTAAGTAGTTTCTTGGCAATTCCCCGTCTTGTATAAGCTTCATCAACGGAAATGATAAGCCAAGACAGAAAGCAGTCGATGTCTTTGGGCGCAACTTGCCATGTCTAAACAAATGGAGTAAACGTTTAAAAATGCCAAACAACTGTTACCTTTGTTTTCAACTGTGCTCAACAAACGCTGAATTTCATTAACTTTCCAGTTGTCGACCGACGATTCAAATGTATAGTCGTTCTCGGCTTCGTTTCTGTTGACAATGCAAGCCCAGCGGATGGCAATAATTTTGCCATCTTTTCCGCGTACAACATAATTAACAGGGCACGACAAACCGGCATCAACTATTTCAGAAAAGAACTCTCTGGCTTCTTCAAGTTTTAAATCAAGAGCGATGTTTAGCGGTTCTTTGTATCTAAAACAGCAATTGTTTTGAGTTCTATTTGAAAACTTACAAGAAGTCTTTGAGCATGAATTCTAAAACTTCGGGGGCATCTTCCGCCTTTGCTTTCACAATTTCATAGTCAACAGTGCCGTTCTCTGCCATTATTTTAATAGAACTTTTCGTGCTGATTCTAAACATTTACATTGACCCTTAAGGAGTAATGAATACACGCAAATATGATTGGGTTAAAAGAAAGCCAAATTACACACATAACATTGCAAGCATCCTTTTAATCTAATAAATCCAAAAACCCAGTTTCTATCGCATTTTTGGCTTTCGCCGAACGCAAAAAAGTGTGAACAAAGGAAGTTGAGAGCTCGGCTCGACGTTCCACTCTCCAATTCACGTTCATTTATTACTAGCCAATGCAGTGGCACACTTTAGCTTTTTTCCATTTGGCCGCAAGCAAATGTCACACGGACAAAAAGCAACAGTCGCCGCAAAAAAGAGGAGTTGATAAGACGAGACAAGACGAGACAAGAAGAGCCTTGGAACGGAACAGATAAACGGACTGTTTTTTACATTAAAAACTTATTCAAAAGTACTTGTAATGCTTTAAATTATGATGTTGTTTGAAGAAGAAATAAAGTGACCTTAGACAACCGCAGTTAATGTAATTTTAAATAACTCTAAGGGTAACTCAAAAATTAGTCTGCTCAAACATAGCACAAACTCGTCAATCAAAAACCATAGAAACGAAAAAGGTAACACGCGGGAATGCACTCTTCACTTTTACGCTAAATTTGCCCGGCTGACTTTTCTCGGAACTCAAAACACAAAGCAATAATCAAACACTAAGTTTAAAGGGTTCGAAAGTGTCAGCTGCGCACAAAAAGCTCACAAGTTTAATGTTTGTTATTGTGCTTGATTCTGAGAAAACGGTAGGAAAATGTTTCCGCGTTTGTCAAAGAATTTTAAAACAAATGATTTGTTTAAATTATTGGTTGAAGGTGAAGAAGAAGACCATAACATTAAAGACAAACTGTTTAGAAAATGCGTAGTTAAATAATGTTGAATTCAATTCACATTGAAATACAACTTTTAACTTTAGACATTGTTAAACTAGTGCGTTAAATTCATTAGTTGACACAAACTTACAATCATTTGATAAAACTTGAAAGCAACTTTTCCATTCAATGTGCACGACTTTAAAATTTTAATGTTATGTTGTTGTTTGAGTTCATAAATACGATCGGTTGTTAACTTTATCTTGGCAGCATACATGTTTTTGTTGCAACTTTTAAATAAAATCGGTAGTTATTGTTGTGGCAAAAAGTTTGTCCACCTTGTGCCAATTGAGTTTGACACTACGTACACTTACAAATATTCAGAATAATTTTCTCCGGTAATTTTAATTTGTTTTAGAACATAAGAAATGCATGAGGATTCTTATAATGTGTTTATGCGTATGTGAAAATAATTATTGTTCTAGTTAACAGAATAAGTTATGTGAATTCGGTACATTTTTATTTCGAGTGCACTGTAGAATTGAATTTTAATCGTGCCTTGCCCACTCATTTTTATTGTTTAGAATGCCTCGTAATACGCGTACTTCAAAAACGGCGGCTTTCGAAACGCCGGCCGAGATTGTGGAAATTTCAAAACAAGAAAAAGACGAAGAATCGGGAATCACAGACGCTTTGGAGGTATTTACTTATTAACTCACTCAATTTGAAGTAACTTCATCGATTTAGGCAATGAAAATCTTAAACAACATTCCAAAAGACGAAAACGGATTACCAGACACAAACTTCTCTAAAGCTTTAAATGCTGTGCATGACGCTTTTCTTAATGGCAATCTATCCGCCGGCGACGAAGACAAATTTGTTGTTCAATCAGCAATGCCTGTGATTTGCAAATACTTTGGAAATAAGCTGCCCACTTTTTACATATTTCAACTTCCAGTTAGCAAAGCAGACAATTTGAAGTTTGTGTGCGCAGTCGAGAATCAAGAAGAAATTGTGATTGGTCGGCAGTCAATCTCCAAAGCGGCTGCAAAAGCTTCAACTGCGCTGAATCTTGTTTACAAATTGAACTTGGGCGAAACACTAAACAAAAAGTTAAATGAAAGTGCTCAAAAGCGCCAGAGTGACACACAATTTTCTGACTACGAGGTATGTAAACTAATTTAAGTGTTGTTAACATGTTTTAAATTTAGCCACAAGCAAAAAGGCAAAACATAGAAAAGCAAGAATACGTCTACTTGGATAACGAAAACTTATCGCCGTCAACTAAATACTATTTGACAGTGAATTCGAAGAATGCAGTTCAACTTTTGAACGAGACCTGTTCAAAGAAAGGTTTAAAGACGGCGGTTTTCGACATTGTCGGTGAAGCAAAAACGTATGCTTTTGGTTGATTACTCTGGAAAAACAATACTGATTTTAGCGGATTTGTATCTACATGCAAGATTGAAGGATACGCTGATGCTGTTGGAGTTTCGTCAGACAACAAGAAACAAGCAAAAGCCAGTTCAGCCCGTGTGATGCTCAGCAACCTCATCGGTGAAGGATTGATTGCAGCGCCAGCAGCTTTAAAAATACCAACAATGTTGCCACAACCGAATTCATTTAAAGATTATGTGCGGAATGCTTGTTACAACATGTTAATTGAAGTAAGTTTGATCGATCTTTTCAAATCAAATCTGTTTTCTAGGCTTACAACAAGAACTCGATCAGTGCCATCGTTGACCCAAAAATTGCCGGCTGTGTGATGGTAAATAGTGTGACACGTGAAGCTACGTTAATATCATGGGCGTGTGGCTCATATGCCGGTCCAACAATATATAACAATGATGGAGTTGTTAGAGATTGCGATGCTCTAGTTTTGTGTAAACGCGGACTTCAAAAGTAAGCAAATCGTTTTTGATCAATTTAAATTTGTTCGTTTAGAGTGTTGTACCGAGAGCTTGTCATCTACAACCAAGACAGACAAAGTTCTATCTTCTACGAGGATGAAAAAACAACTAGTAGAAATTATTCTCAACAATTGAAGCTTCGTCCAAGCATCACTTTTCATTTCTTTATGAACTACGTTCCAAAAGTCGACGAACATGGAAAGCAAACGTTGTCAACGAAGGAGACACATGGAATGCAAAAATTCAGCAAGAAGGCGCGAATCTATTTAACAATGTCCACAGTCGATAAAATCATGAAGTGGAATTTAGTTGGAGTTCAAGGCGCAGTTCTGGCCTCTTTTGTTGAGCCAATTTACATCAAGTCTCTCGTCATTCGAGGTAAATTCAATCGAACTGCAATGGAAGCTGCACTTTCTACACGAATTCCGCCAATGCAGCGTTTGCCTTCTGGTTACACACAAAATGTGCCAATTTTGGAATGCGACGATCAAGTAAAACCATAAATAATCAGTTTCCAATTTAAATTACTCAATTTTAGATCCACCCCTCACTTGAATTGGACGTAAATTACACGCCCGGTGAGAGACCAGCGATTGTTTGGAATGCGGTCACCGAAGAATATGAACTCTTGTCATGTTCAAGCGGCTTTTCACTCAACGGGTAATATTGATAGTTATGGGCTAATCAACTTTGTAATTTATTTCTAGAGATGCTTTATCAGTTTCACGTTATGGCCTTTGCGCAGATATATGGACAGTTTGGCGATCGCTACGACAAGAAGCTCCATCCGATAACTACACCGATTTCAAGCGCACTTCAGCCAATTACAACCAAACGCTACGTACATTTAAAGAGAATCTCGTCTCCAATAATTTAGGTCTTTGGGCACAAAAATAACTATGATAAACCTAATTTATTTAAAACATCCTCAGTTACTATTTATGCTGCATTATTGTTGCTCCTGATTAAATGAATAAAATCGCTCAATCAAACTCGCACTCGATTCTTCAAATAACACAAAATGCCCAAAATTTAATAAACAACATTTATTCCTTTAAATAACAACGTTTATCGTAACAGTCGATGTCCGTATCCAGTTTAATCCTCGGCGATAGTGGTCTTTTCGCTGACGTAGACACCATCCAAGAATTTACGGATATCCTTGTTCTTGACAGCAGTTGACTGTTGAATGCTGGCGGCTAAAAAAGAAGTAAATTGACTTAACAACGAGCTAAAAGCTCTTACCGGCTTGTGAAACCAATTGCAAATCATTGCCCTCAATGATGATCTCGTCCTTCTGCTTGGTCGAGATGGCAGCAGTCACACCCTCCGGCAAGTTCACCTCGTCGAACCAACTTTTCGCCCAAGAAGTTACGGATCTAAATAAAGAGAAATTGAGTAAAGACCAAATGCAGAATCAAGCTTACTTCGACAACGCTGTTCTTTTCTTGCAAAGCAATGTTGATGGGGAAGTGAGCATAGACTGAACGCATCTTGTAGCGGTAGCCCTTGGTGACTCCTTTGACCATGTTATCGATGTGCGAGCAGCAAGAGCGAATAGCAGCCAACTCCTTGCGAACACCAAACCATTTGCGGACGCGCAACGATGACTTGCTTTCCTTGAGAATCTCAACTCCCAAATGACGGAAAGAACGACGAAGAGTACCTCGCGGACCTTTAACCTGGACCAATCGCTTGTTGACGGTGAAGGTAACGTCAGCCGGGAATTTAACAGTGTCGCTGGCTTCGATGAGCTTCATTGTGAATGGCTGGTAAACCTAAAATCAAAAAATGAATAGTACGTAAATCAAGAAAACTTGAGCGAATCACGCAAATACTAAGTGTGAGAGCTGGAGACTAATGAATCGATTTAAAGTTGTTATAGTCATTTTGGAAAATCACTAAATCTAATCGATATATCAAGAAAATGAATCGTTGAAGTGTGCAGAACTTAAAAATGTGTGCATTTAAAACAACTTTTTCAACTCTAAACAACAGTTTGACGAAGAGCTAAACATTTCAGTAATCTACAGCCTACTTAAAGTTTTAAAGCAATATTTGAAATTAAAAACTGGTTAAAAGCGCATAGAAGTAAGGTGAAACGTAACGCCTAACAAGAGAAGAGTGAAAAGCCCTAAAAAGCAAAAAAAGTAGGACTTTACCATAACCAAAGTTTTCCGCTCAAGAGTCGTGCGTTTTGTTACTCTTTTCAATTTTTTGACAAGCAGTGCTTTCTTGTTGTTTTTATTGGCTTGAGCGCTGATTCTAACTTGTTGAATCGCCAAATTCAATGAGCTTCCTTTAAAACACTTTAAATATTCAAGTCGAGCCAATTAATTCAAAAGTTGATTTTATTCACATAACTTATCGCCTGGACAATTAAAAATCTATTTTCGCAATTTAGGACATTAGTACAAATATTAGGTTGCTAATTAAGAAACAAAACATACCGGGTCGTTCATAAACAACAAAAACACGGCTATTAACATTTGTATTTACACACGAGAGGAATGTTTCCATTTGGTGAAATCTCATGGACAAGTTACGATTGGATAAAAGGAATATAAGGTCGGCAATATGGTGTGGATGGCTTTAATTGAATGAAAAATGAGATATTTGTGGAGAAAAGGCAAAAACGGTTTAAACTGATAATTGTGTCTCTTAGACTTCGGAAACGGCAGCGGTCTCTCGGATAAGTTCTCTTGCACAAGCAGCAGTGTTCTGCAAAGATTTGGACACATGAATTGGGAGTGTTCATGGTTGTTGATGTGTTATTGTCATGATCTGAGGCTGTATGCGAAGAAGATGAACGACGACTGCTTGATGAGATGGAAGTGCAAGTGCTTTCATTTTCGGCTGGCGGATTGCCATTAGAATCGTGAGAGAATCGTCTAAATATTAAAATAAAATAAGAATATCAATTATAAGAATTTACCCTTCAACTGGAGCATGTGACTCGTCAAAATTTGAATGAGAAGATCGACTCGACGCCGTTGTTGAATCACTTGTCCACGAGTGAGGTCTTGATGAGTGTCCTTGTTCTTTTGTGGATGCTTTAGTCGGTGACTGGACATTTGGTTTTTGTGCATTAAGGACAGTCAATCGAGCAAGTCGTTGAATCCATTTAGCGCGAGATATTTCGTCTGTTGTGTAAATTGCATAGCCTGAAAGTTTCAATGTCAATTTCTGTGCTTTGCATTATCAAATATTTACCGTCTGATTTGTCTTCAGCCCACAATTCAAAACGATCAGGAGCTTGTTTGGAGCATTCAGCAAAACCGAGCGACGCAACCGGGATGCAGAACTAAAAAGTGTTATCATTAAAATCGAGAAACAGTTATTTAATTTGTTACTTTATGTTCGTAGAACTCCGGCGAATAAGGAATTGGTTGAGTACGTTTCTTGCAGAACAGAATACCGCCATCAAATAAGAACAGATGACGCTTTTGTGACTTGTTGTTCATTCTACGTGTTTTGCGCTTGAACGTAAATACTTCACATTCGGTCTGCAAACGAAGAGCTCCAAGAAGACGAAGATCGCCACCATATCCCAATATGTGAAGTTGCTGCATATCTGCGTTGATTTGAGCGACCAGATCCATCATAGTTGAGAGTGCTGCTTGGACATCGAGACGCATCTCTTCTGCTTGCGAATCTTCAGTGCAAAAACGAAGCAATTCCTTAAAGTAAAAGTGAATTAAGATGTTTAGTCAAAACAATAAAATTACCTTCAACAACAGCTGATATTTTGTGATTCTTTGAATCGGTTTCAGCAGATAAGCACTCAACGGAAGTTGATGGCCTGCTCTTCGTTGGCATTCAACAAAGAATCGGCAACCGTCTGCATTGCAATCTCGACGCAAAGACTCAGACACGGGCTTATTTTGACAGTAAGGACGGTAAAGGGCAAGGAACCGATTGCGATAGTTGATGAGGATGTGGCACAGTTCGACAGGAGAACCTGCAGCTTGAATAAACTCAGGCAAAATAAGACGGTTGTGGAGTTCATACTAAAGATATGAGTTGTGCTTTTGAATTCTGCTTTAAAGCTTACCAAAGTCTCGAACATTGCCAAATATCATCTCCGATTGTCCACGCAAACCTGGCGGAATGTGAGCTGCATTGTCTGGACATTCAAAAGGCTTCACATAATGATCAATGATGCTTTCCAATTCACGAACATATTTGTGTTCGGTGCTCACCTAGAAATTAAAACATATGTTTGCACTCTTCCTTTTAACTTACCAATTCATCAATTACGTAGCCAAGCTTTGAAGTTCCCGGAACACTGCTGCAATGGTAGTCGACCGATTTGGAATGATGCATTAAAGGCTGTTGTGCAGCCAGCTCCATTGCTGCCAAAGCTTGTGTTGGGGATCCAACTTCGGGCAAATGTTGAGCAGAGTTGGCAACAGGAGAGAAGTCACGTTGGTGATAATCGTGTAAAACTTCTATTTGACGCTGAAAAGTGGAATATTAAAATTTGAATACAAGGCTATCGAACAAATGATTGAATTTGCACGAAATGAATTTCAAAGTTATGAAATCAGCGTTTTAAAAGATCTATTTATACACTCAAGTTTATTTAAGCGTTACTTTTGAACTGAGTCAATATTGTGAAATCGTTGCATCTTATCAAATGGAATTTCAAAAGTCACAGTTTATACGATAACCGTATTTTGTTCTAAAGACTGTGCTGAGTAATTGAATTCAGCGTCATTTTAAAGCTCCAAACACTTCAAAAGCTTCAAGATGACTTATACTCAAATAAAAGTGTTATTTAAACAATTTTAAACGACATTTCAAAAATCAAGAAACTTTTCAAATGGCCCAGCCTATTTTTAGCAAAAATTTTGTAGCATTGCGTCAAAACTCATATGACTGAAACAAACAAACAATATCCGGAGATTGTTATTTTAAACAATCATAAAACCTAATAGTATTGTTTTAAACAGATGTTAAGATTGAAAGCAAAATGAGTCCAATCTTTCTAGTTGTTAGGACGCCACCAGAAACCAACTGGCAACAAGTTTGTAGCACCCCTTCTCAAACTACTTCACTCCAATTAATCCCGACCAATCGTCGATGATTTGGACAGCTTATTGAATGGTGAGGGACGCCCATGGGAAATGAGTCAACAAGGAGTGAGGTAAAAGATAAGCGCGCTTAAGCCATCAAATAAACGTTCGCGGATGCGCAAACCGTGGAGGTCAACTCGAATGGGCGCCGAAGGGAGTGATAACAGCAAATGTTACTTTTATGTGAAGAGAAAAAGAAGTAAACAGTGTATTTAAAAAGCGGACTTCTAATTTAATTTAAATAACAACTTCACCCAGTTCAAGTGACCTTCAACTTTTTAAAGATCACACTTCCATCGCCACAGTTCCCCGCAATCTCCAAAAAATGACATTGACCGCCTCCATTCAAGATCTTTATCAACTAAGCGTTTGATGAAGACAAATTTGCAAATTTTGCCACCCGCTCACTTGCAAACAAAGGAACGCGCAGAAGTAGAGCGCTGGAACGCTTAAAAATGACCGTGAAGAGTTTGCGTGCGATTATTGATTCTTTAGCTCTTATGACTTGAGCGCAAATGAGATTCTCTTGTTCATTAGGTTTTATTGGATTTTGATGGGGTTTTCCTGCTTGTTGAAGTTTTGAGTGGATTGAAAAAATACAATTTGGAACTCGCTAAAACTCATTGAAACTTGTACATTGAAGGAAATTCACCTAAACCGGAATTTCCTTATAAAAGATGTTTTATCAATTTCTCCACCTCTTTTAAACGGACGTCAACGAAAAATGAGACAAAGAAATAAATGAATAGGGCCAACGAGGTCAAGCCGCAAAACGATTCAAAAGACTTATCACAACAAAAATTCCATGAGCAAACAGTTTTGGGAGATTAAGCGAATAAGTTGATTTTTAGTCGAGGCAGAAGTTTTGCAAAAAATGTAAAGATAAGCAACTTTTTGTAAAAATCAATTGAGTTATCGAATTGCTCATTTTAACTGCTATTTATATTATTAAGCAAAGCGGTAAATGCTTTGATGACCAACTTCCGGAAACAATAAAAACAAATTGACTCAAGATTAAATAAACAACGCTCACGTTTAAAGACTTAATTTCTAAAGCTTTAAACTTTTAAACTCACGCAGAAACATTCTAAAAGTCCAGCCAAACACTAGACCATCTCCTCCAATCGACTAACTATCGAATTTCTTCTTTCTCTATTCTCAAAAACAAAGAAACAATCAATTTAGCGGACAAACGATTGTGGGAACGTCTATTTTCAATGAACGCTCAGTTTGATTTTGCAAATAGTGATTGAGCGTTTGGGACGTTTTGCAGTAATCATATGGAAAAGTTTATAAGTAGACGCGAAATGATTGATTTTGGTGTTTATTTGATTTATTTGGTTGGTGCAAAGGAAAGTAGACATAAAGCTCTAAACATCGTCTTAAACCCGAAAGTCAAAACATTTCTTTGATCACTCATCTCCAGCTAACGCAGTGACCATAACGCCTTTTTCCACCTTGTCTGTGTAAAGAGGAAAGGTTGAATCAGTTCGTTGAGGTGCTGAAAAGCGCAAAGAATGGTCGGCTTGTGGGCGATTGCGGAAGGCTTTCGGTTAATTTGGTATGTGAGGAAAAACTCGGTTGGATGCGGGGATGCATGGATTTTTTAATAATGCAAAGGTTTGGTTTGGAGGATTTTGTTTGAAAATAGATGTCTGAAGTTTGAGGTGTTTTGAGGCTTATTAAATTGACCGGAAGCTAATTTAGGCTTAAGTAAGAATAAAATTCGAAGCATTTGCTTTATAAACAAAAATACCCGAACAACTTGATTTAAAAGATAAAGAAATCTAAACACAAGAATTTAATTAACAAAACCGTAGCTTAAAATTCCTCCAAACTGAAACACTCTCAATTCAATTTTATGCGCTGCACGAACAAACAACAGAACGCTGTGCACAAAAGCATACTTGTCGCGCCTAGTCTCCATTCAGCGCCTCATATTTCCAAAACCAGGCAGCCAGAGTGGTCAACACTGGCCGATCCGCTTGTAAAAAGAGCATGCGCGAGCCTGGCTTGTATCGGTCATTCCAGCCATCAACTTTGACCTTATGTTCCGAGGGCGAAACAAAGCTGGGAATGCACAAGGATTGAAAACAATAGACTTTAATTAAATGTTTAAATTGCAATGACTCAATTAATATTTGATTTTGAAAGATCATATTTTTGAAAAGTATGTTTTAATTTCTCGCGCATTAGAAAACTCACAATATTTTTATTTCCGTTCTTCATTCCATTTTTCCATTCCATATCCTCGTCTTCATCTGTTGTGACTCTTACAACTCTTAAAGCTTCCACGTTTGCATTATGATCTCTTAATGACATTCGGCTTTTGAACGATCCAAATCTTTGCTGTTCACAAGAATCGCCATTTAGATGAATCTTTCGAAACCGGAAGCCACGATGAAGTTGAACGATGAATTGGCTGTTTCGAACAACAAGCTGCAGGCAAGTGAGCTTCCATCGGCGTAGTTGAAAATGAAGCTGAATAGTGAATATGTGATAATGAAGAAGGCTCGATATGCTCTGAAAATTCGGCAAACGAGTCGACGGAATGTGTTGGAGAAAGCAGTTGTTTTTGAAAAGATGGATCTAAAAGTTGTTCAGACTTAAATGGGTTCTTGAATGTAAACCAACCTTGTCCGCATTGCACAAAAGCAAACGATTCTCCATTTTGTACACTTGCTACTTGCTGTCTCCTTTTCGAAGATCGAAACGACGAAAACACTCTTGGCAAACGTCTCTTCATTAGATCACTAAAACTTTCACGTAACTTGTTGTTTGATGAAGCGGATGCTCGCGTAATGTGAGCACGAACGAAAGGCAACGGCTCTTCATCGTCTGTCACGTCCTCACTCATTTCTCCAGAAGTTGCAAGGCAATACAACGGAGTTTAGCAGATATTTCAATTCCAAACCAAGAAATTAGAATCAATAAGCAATTTCGATCAATTGGCGCTCTCAACAACTTGGAGCCAAATGTCAATAAACAGATAGATAGCAATATTTAGAGCTACAGCGGGAATTTCGCACTGATAAGCCGACAAATGGAATTCTCCTCTCGGCGTGATGACCGAAAATTTTAGCGATTTACTGGTTGGTTTTAAACTGTTAACAGTTAGAAGTTGTTTAGATCAAAAACTTTCTTCAAAACTTAAATTGAAAATGTTGTTTTTGGTTTTGAACTCTAAAGAGGTCTGATACCGAAAGTTAAAGCCTTTTCAACAAAAATCTCGGCTGTCAAATCAACCAACACGCCGTTTTAGAAAATTCCTCACTTGCCGGACGATTATCATATATTTTGTCGGAGGCAGTAGCTGCATGTTGATGATCGTGTCGGCGCGTCCCTAAGCGCAAAGTGGTTTTGTGGAGAAAACACCTGTGTGCGTGTTCAAATGAATGGCCAATGGGAAAGAGTAGAATTTCTTGCATACAAACAAGTGATTGTTTTGTGGAAGATTAGACCGGATGTGAAAAAGAGTGGACGGAAGACGAGTTTGTATGAGTAATTAAAAACAAAGAAACAAAACGAAGATTTAAAGCGTTGCTTTCACACTTTCAATCTATTCTCTCGTCTAATTTTGTCTCGAAACACTTGCAGGCATGATTATTACATAAAAACGGCAACGCAACACATAAGGAAAAGAGTACAAAAACGGTTGACAGCCCAAACAACTTACAACAATATCAATTTTATTGCCTTTCATCCGCACTCATCCGCAGCACAATCAATCCCCCGAGGACATTGCGCGTTTGATAAACACAAAAGCAAAAAGGCGACAACAATTGAGTCAGAAGGAGTGGATCGATGTTTTTGTAGTTATGCAAAAACACGGTAAGTTTTTGAGACATTACTAATTGAATATAAACTACTTGAATATAAAAGTTTGTAGTTTAAAACGATTTGCATGATTTAGAACATAATCAAACGTTTGTGGAGAATTTCTGGAATTCATGAAGTTTGCAGACGGATTAGCAGTTTGTGTGCTCTTGACTGAAAAGATGTTTGATCCAGCTCACAAACATGATTCTTTAAAGATTCTACTTCCTAGCTTAAATAGATTTTAAAACAAGCTTATTTGTTTCAAAGAACATAGTAACCAAATGAACGGCCAGCAAGCGGAAATACATCCGCGAACAATCACATGCAATCATTGACGAGCACTTGGACAGCACCGTTAGCGCTTTCAGGAGCCACCCCAACAAGCACACAAATGCAGGATCATAACGAAGGAGATCCACAAGTGTTCTCCGGATGATTATTGTAAAGAAGAGCGCGTGAAATGCGGACAAACAGTGTGTTGGCCTGTGCGAAGCGGTCAGCAAACGGAGTTGGCGTTAGAAACAATATGCATCTAGCTGAGAAACTAATTATTTGTGCAACAGTTTAAATTAAAACAAAAGTGACCCAGTCTTCCCTGTTTTTAAATAAACCTACTCAGAACTCAAATGTTTTCCCACCAAAGCATTCCCATTTAATCATTTGGCATTGAATCACGGAAATTTATGCCCACAAGGAGTCAAATTGCAGCCAGTGATGACCAAACTCGAACAAGATCAGATCAGATTTCAATGGAAATTTGGTCACCAACGAGCAGAACGGAATTCCGGTGTTCGCCAGCGGCAAGCAGAATAAACAAAAAGAGCAAGATGAGAAATTGAAATAAGCGATTACAAAATAAAGGAAGATTTGACAAAAACACTCAAACGTTTCAAAGACTCTTAAAAACATCTCATTTTGAAGAATCTCAAAACCGCAACCCGCTGGACAACTCAAAACGTGCCATATTGTTTGTAGGCGCCGCAAAACAATAAAATTCAAGTACCTTCCGCTCAACAACAAGCATTTGGCACATTCCGGCACGCAACAGCATAAATCATTTTGGGTGAAAGGCGAAGGAGCGAACGCAATTTTGAATAGTAAATAGATTCAGTGCAAGTAAGATTGATTACATTGATTAAAATTAGAAACCAAATGCAGAAATATAAAAATAGCCAATTACTTGCACAAAAAGTGCAATAGCAATAAGATCGAATAAGTGGCAAGTAGATACTGATCGCGCAATCGCCTTAAAACAACACCTTGCAAATTGGCTTGGGAATGCTGGTCGAAGGTAATGGGACTAATAAAGCATGATGAGATTAGTTTTTGTCCGAAGCCATTCCGCATAAGTTAGTGTTTTAAGATTATTGATATTTTTAGTTTTAACAACTTCTATGCGACTGTTAAAACAAAAGTCTTGCCAAACCAACATCCAAACCTCAAATAAGCATGCAATCCCGTTCCAACTAAAATGTCAACGACTCAATCTTACATTCCTGCTCTCCGCCAACTTGCTCACCCATCAAAAGTGACTCTAGCGGGACATGCGCTCCAATTTTAGCCTATTGTTACATCAAAAAGAATGCAGTGGACAATCTGGAAAGCGAGCGAGATTGCAAGTAATTGGCTTGAGGATGAGCGGATAAGTTGCCTGTGAATTGAGTAAAACAACGTGCAAAATAATTTAAACAAACATCAAAATGCGCTTTCACACTCAAAATTGTAGCCAATCAACTCGCGCATTCCACAAACAATGCTCGTCACAGAGTTTATGGGTCATCTATGCTCGGACTTTCACTTTCAATTCGAAATTTGGCGCCCTCCAGAATTTAAGAGAAAGAGCGCCGGAAACGAAAATGATGCGCTGTGTAGTTGCATAAATCCGAAAACATAGTAGCGTTGCCGCATTGCGCGTATACAAATCGAATTAAGAGTTTTGGAGGGAGTTGAGAGCATGATTATTCACGCTTCAGGTGTATTTGCCTAATTTTAATTGCGCGATTGAGTAAGATGAAATGAGAATAGGTTTGAGTCAATTACGAACCGAATTGATTGTTTGAAAAGCGATTGTTTTAAAACTATCGCATGCCTTTAAAGTGTTATGCAGATTGTTCCAAATCTTTTCTACTTGCAACTATTGAACATCCCAATCAAGGAAAGAAACAAGTAACTGGAGCGGAAAGAAACCCCGCATCAAGCGCTCCCCGAAGACTTTTGATGGCGTTTTTAAGGATTGAACGATGGCGCCAAAACTTAATCCTATTTTGATTTGAATGAGCTTTGGATTTTAAAAAGAGCGGGATTTTGACTGGAAAGTAAAATCTAAACATGAATACTAAAAACAAAAGGCTCAAATAATGAATGACGCCGAATATCCATTCAATAAAAGTTGCCTAGCCCCAAAGTGAGCAAAAAGGAATGGAAGCGACAATGTGGCGTCCATTTTTTGAAATTGCTCCGAAGTGAACGCGCAATTGTTTGCCCGATCCGGAACGCTGTGGCGAGATGAGAAACTGGTTTTCAATTAAGACTTAAATTGATCAATAAAGCGGGTAAGAAGCGAATAAAAAGCGGATAAGGTAGTTTTATACAATAATTTGAATACAATATTTTAACATTCATGCAAACTATCGAATCGTTTGAAGACAAGGAACACATAAAACTTGGAAGAAAACGACGCTGCCACCGAACATGCAAAATTCGTGTTTGTTTAGGTGCTTTACGCGCGTGCTTTAAACCAGTCAAAAAATGACTACTGAAGCTATTCGTGGAATTCGCATAGGTTACGAATTTTATCGCCATTGGAGTTGAGAACACAAACATGAACGGGTGATTAAAGAATATGCAAAGAATTGATAAAGCAATTTTGAAGAAAAGAGGTTTCATTGTTTTTGAAAGTAAAAACTCTCAATAAAAAACAGCGAAAATCGCCAAACAAAACATGTCAAAACAAAGCGATTGAAATTTTGCGCACATCTGTTGCTCTTTTGTTTATTTTTGGGGCGCGTAGCCATTTGAATCGGTTGGAATTTGAATGAAATGCGGTGTTTTTGATCCGAAAACAGAAAGTGATTTTTGCAATTCCGCCTTGTACAATATTATTGAGTCATTGCAATTTGTGTCTTGATTTTATAAACAAGTTGTATTTACAATACTTTTCGGCAAATTCAACCATTGTGTTCAAATGCAAATTCCATAAACAATAAACCGACCTTTGAATGAGCCAAGTGACGATGCTTGTTCGTCTTTTCTGGACTCACAATTTGAACTGGCTTGTTGCTTTCGCGTTCGGCAAGCTTTTGAAGAGCATCACGACGAGATTCGCCCAATCTTCGGATATCGTCAATTCTTTCGGCAACTTGTGCAAGCAAACTCGATGTTTCTGTAGTGGTCAACAAAATCAAATTGCTCATGTTTGGTTGGACTTGATTGAAAGCGTCAAGTTGGAGTTCAGAGCCTTCACTTAAGAATTTATCGAGCTGATTGGTTGTGCTAGTAGCTTGAATAGCACCAATATCCAGTGGAATGCTTGATAAAATATCTACACCACGTCTGCACCAGCCAGTAGCCTAAAATTATTGTTTAGGTTTTGTTAGATAACAAACATTTTAAGGATGAAAAGATCAACTGCCTAAACATCTCCAATCTTTCTTGGCCCCTTCGAAACCAAAACAAGAAAGAAACCGATGCAAAACATGTGGTTTCAATGAATTCCGATATCGAGCAAGTTGAACTTTAAACAAATTCTCTTTGCCACATTTCTAGAGATGCGGCCAGATTGCAAACTTGCAAAAAGCGGAAACCCCAAACAAAGAGAAACGAAATTCTCTAATGAAAAGGGAAGAAAGTTGCAAATTGCGCAAAAAGAAACGCTTTAGGCAATAATAACCTAATTTGGTCTATTTGTTTTAAATTCGTTCAAAGTTTTCAGGCCAAAAGTCGTTTCCATTTACGCCTACTTTTAAATAAGAAAAATCAATCAAATTGCCACAAATATGAACGTAAACATGAATTCATTTAAAAGTAAAGTCTCAAAGGAATAAAAAGTGACACAATTGTTTAGAAAAGAGGCGACATAAAACAGACTTTAAAACACAATTTAAAACTTACTTCACTAATTTGTTTGTGCATGTTAACGCTCAACCGCAACACTTGTGCTCTTCGGTCTAACGCAGAAGTCAAAGCATCGGCCATTCGGCTCAACTCGTCACATTTTGGCATTAAACTGTCGGTCACCTTGCACATCTTGTTCGTTTGTCATTAGTTCTTCGCCAACTGAGTTGAGGTCACGAGCATCTTGGACATCGCTCATTGCAGTTTCTGCATATTCTTCGTGGTCAGTAGCCAATTGTCGTGCACGCTCCACACCGTCACCAACGTCTCTGTGCTCTTCCAAATAGATCATGTGCTTCGCAAAATTTGATTGGAGCTGAAATCGAGCAATTAGTTAATCAGACTACTTGTAATGTTTAAATGATATTTGTTCGCTTACAAAGCAATTCTTACCAGAAACAAATTCATTTAAATCAATTTCAAACTAGAGCAGACAAAACTTGGACGTAAAGTGCACAGCGGTTAAATAAACCTTATTGTAAATAAAAACACCCAATCTAGATTAGCGGATGAAAAATAATTGACTAAAAACATGAAACTGAACGCTTTGGTTTCGCCTACATAAAAATAAACAGACTGGATAATGCGGCTAATTTGAGCGGAAAAATAAACATGTCTAATACAAAAGTGAACTGATTAAAAGGTCTCGTTGATTCTTTCAAAACATTGTTTGAGTTTTTAAAAAGATTCCTGCCAAAAACGAACACTTTGAAAATAAACAACGGGTGTGGCCATAAATATTTTAAGGATTAGGGACTTTGAAACCAAAAAAGGTCACGCTCTCGTCTATGCTATCTATAAACAAACAGGCGGATCGTTACGGAAGGCTGAATCAGATATTTTGGCTGGATCGCGCTCCTCAACTTGTGATCTGAATGATCAGCTGTATGCTTTTTGTTGTGGACAAACAGAGTGAGTGTTCATTGAGAAACAGTAATCAATTTCATCAATCAGCCTTGAAGTTATTTAGAGTTTTTCACAAAAGGACTTCGAGTGTGAGCTTTTGAATTCTTAGCTCAAACCGTTTTAAATCCAAAAGGCTTTGACAAAAAAACGCCTCCATCCAAAACAGAACTTTTCAACCTATTCAAAACCCAAAATACGGCAGCAATTGACAAACCAGCCAGAGCATTAAATTTGCTGCCTTTCCACTCCAACAAATCTAACGAAAATTTTGAACAAGTTGGCGTTCTTCCCTTTTCCAAACTCATGCATATTTGATCAGTTTTTTGTGTCGATACTCTAAACAAAAGAGAAATTACGAATGGAAATGGCTGATTTCCGGAGGAAAATTTCCGATAGGATTAGTTGAACCAAAAGCATGTAGGTGGTGGTTTCTGGGGAGACTTGAATTGAACTAGTTTAATAACGTCTACAAAATAGCTATAAACTATAAAATGTCGTCCATATAGCTCGAAAAAAGAACCCAAGCAATTTGGCTCATGTTCTTTTTATTCACAAACAGGAGCCATTTGAACAAAAAATGACCAGTTGTCTAGCATGGACATTCAAGCAATTATATAGAGTGGAAAGGCGCCAAATTGTCGCTCTTCCTTTGAGCAACAAAACGCTCGGACAAAGGAGCGTTTAAAGGTGTATGAATGGGTTTAGTGGATTTAATTGCTGACAAATTGGTTTCGAGTTTTGGGGTAAGAAACTAAAAATCAAAATCCAGTAGGTTTAAGAGAATATCTGCTATGCAAAATGACCTCAAGTTATGTTCTTTTATATATGTTATGCGATTTGTTACTTCAGGTCAGTTGCCAAATCAATTACGCGCAATAAAAAAGAGCAGTTAAAATTAAAATGTGCAAGTTAAAAAGTTCTTACTTTTCGAAAAGCTTCTTCAAAACGTCTCAGTCGAAGACAGTTTTCTAAACGCTGCTGGTGTTTTCCCCAAAATTGATCAAAAGAACGTTCCGTGTCCTCCAGCTAAAAATGAGTGTTTATGAGTTGTCGGGTTACAGATTTAAAAGTTGTTAAGTTCTATTAAATAATGTAGCTTACTTGGAGGAGCATTCTCTCAATTGCCGTGACGTTATGCAGCCTTGTTGGACTCAACTGTTCTGAATCTGGTTTTTGTTCTAATTGACGAACTTGATGCAAGAGCTGAAGGCCTCGTCTGATTGAAATTTTAAAGTCTTCCTAAAAGTAATGTGTTTGAATATTTAAACAAATAGTGCTTTAAACGTACTTTTATTGCATCTCTCTTCGGCTGTTTGAGCTTCAATGATCCGTTGCGTGGTTTCAACATCGTTTGGCAACTCTGTCTCGCGCAAGCATCGTCCAAATTCACTTAAACTTTCAGCAATAACTCCCGCACTGCTTTTCATTCGCTCTATGTCCTGCAATTGTTTTTTGAATAATTTAAATAACTTGTTTGATTTTAAAGAATATTAAGTATACGCACTCCAATGCAGTAAATTCTTCCCATTGATTTAGAATTAACAAATAACAGAAGTGATTCAAGTCAAACAAATAAAGAGTTGAAACAACAAATGACTAACATAAATCTTTTAGCCAATTTGACAATGATAAGAAACTATAATGCCCAATTAGAGTCAAAGGTGTGCGCGCACGATTGAACAGCGCAATTAACACAAAAGACGGTCAGACAAGCAAGCGGATACTACAAATAGATAAGATACAAAATGAAACAATTGGATTAAAAGCATAACTTTTAATCAGTGCGTCGAGCTTAATCAGCTCCTCTTTCAAAAAACTTCCAGAAAGTGACCAAAACACGCCACGAGCAGGCACTTTCAAACAACAAACACGGGCGCCTAATTATCCGTCCGCGGCCACTTCAGCAACACAGATCAAAGGAAGAAAAAACAACAGAAATCATCCTGCAAATGACCATTCAAAACATTAAAAGATTGGAGTGATTGATTGTCCTTTTTGATCGAAAAGCTCGATGACAACAAATTTTAATCGAGAAAAGCCTCAACTCAATAAGCAATTCAATAGACAAATTAAATTAACTAAACAGAAGATCCCTTTTACAGTAATTCTTGTTATTTGCTGCTCTTTAACAAAAACTATTTGGGTTTTGTTAGTTTTGTGTGTTTTTACGCGTTCACGACTATCTCCGTTGATGAACACTTGACCCGTGGTCCGTTTTTAAGAACGCAGACGATGTGAGAAATGCTGTGAGCAAAGCAAACATTTTTAAAACGATCGGAGTGTTTGAGAGTGATGATATTAGAGTAGTTGGATGAAGCACGTAAAAGATTTAAAATATTATTTCAAAAACCTATCGAACTCAACGGAAGACCACCCTATTCAACCTATTCAACTCGTTTAATTGTTTTGCGCAACACAGGTACACAAAATTGAACTAATCGCTTAACGCAACAAAACCTAAAGATCCACACGTTTCCGTTTGCGCACAAAATGCAACCAATTAGCCTTTTGTTTATTGCCGCCCTCAAACGAAAAATCCATGCGCAACTTTTGTATTTTTAAAGTTTGGCTAATTTCTTGCTTTATGAATGAGAAGATGAGAGTTTCAAATAAATGTAGCGTCAAAAAACAAACCATTCTGTGTTTGACCCATTCAAGATGATTGTATTGAAGGGATCCGCCAACATCCATTGTCAGGCAATCAGAGCCAACAAATTGTCTAAGTTCTTGCACGTTCTGGCAAGTCACAACCTAAATTGCATTAGTTAACCTTTTACACCCTGTACAAGTTTGCAAGTTTAATTAAAAAGACCACATAAAACTTCCCAAAACTGCCTAAACACAAAAATCGCCAAAGAACCGTTTCCGATCCGTCCACTTTGTACAAACAAACAAAAGATTCCGCCGTTTTAACAGCCCCAGCAAAAACAATGCAACCAAATATGGGAAGAATCCGGCGGAAAACCCTCAATAATTTGGGATGACCAATTGATTGGGAACAATGTGTCGAGTGCTTTGTGGAATGTTTTGGCGCAAAACTTGAACAAGGAACCTTTTTGTTTGCATTTTAGGACTAATTACACATTTTAATATCCCATAAACAACTATTTAAAGACTTACGTTGAACTTCCCGTTCTCTGTGAAGTTTCGGTAGCCAACTTCAAGCGCTCGTTGAAGCACGCCCTCGGGTTTTAAAAAGAAGATCGTATGCACTGGCTCTGGGAAGTAGTTCTAAACATGCAGATGATAAATCAATTAAAAGCCATAACAATCCACGTGATTTTAAGAACATAATTGACTACAAACATCTCCAAGCAATGCTTTCAAAAATGACCATTATGCAAGTGGTTTGTAAACTACTTCGCCTATTTAAACAACCCTGCTTTAAGCGGAATTAAGAATTCCAGCATTTTAAAAGGAGCGCAACCACGCGCATAAACAATTCACGTGTGGCCTGGAGAATGACCGTTGGCATTGTTTAAACTGAAAGTTTTAAGTGCGCGCAATCTCTATGTGTTAGCAAAGAAGTTTTAAAGAGAATAAAATCTTTTTATTCAATTTGTTTATTTGCACTAAAACAGTTGTGTTTTTGCACCAGCAGTCTTTTACGAAAACTAACAAAGACGACTATTTTGTCTACAAAAGTGTCAATGTTTAGCCACCAGAAGGGATTAAACAACTCTCTTTTTCCTTTAAACAACTCTCTTTTTCCTTTAAACAACTCGCCGAAATCCTTTAGTGGGAAATATGTCATCGGTTTGCGTCACTTGTCGCGCTCAATGTTTATGAAGTGGTCACTCTTTTTTGGGAAAAGTGGATTGAATGGCTAGGAAGCAAGTTTTTGGTAAAGCTTTTTGATATTACCCAAATAAATACAAGAGCAATGCAAAACACTTCAAATAGTTGACCAATCTAACGTCTCACAAAACTCTCTACCATATAATTTAAAAACGCCATCATAAGCAATCTGCGCATCTCCAACAAACCTCTAATCATTTTTTGCATCATGAAAGAAAACTTGAAATTACAGCCTGTCGTACCGCAAAACTCATCTTCTCTCGTTTTTTACCACTCAACTCAAATAACGGTCATTTTTGCTGTGAATTCTGTTCAAGAAATCTAGATAACTTTTGCCGAAAAACTCAAGAGACCACTTGACGGTCATTTTCGTTGGCACTTTTGCAAGCTTTGTTGAGTGTTAAATGCAGTTTTTAAATGTTGAATGAGCAAATAAAAGTTACTTCCGGTCAAGAAAGCTATACAAACCAAAACTATACAAACTAATAATGTTCTTTCTATACTCAAGAATTGCCAATTTAAGCGGAAAGCCGTCGTTATGTTCTTTAAATAACTGTAAAAAGGCGTTTTACTAAAGTTGACTTCTCATTAAAACCTCGAAACTAATAACTTGCCTGCTCAGTGTCCATTCACATTCGTTATTAAATGCGGCGAACAAAGAACACGGCAAATACATGTGTTTTAGTGAAATTGAAACACATGTTCCTGTCATTTGTGAGACAAAAAATGCCAATCATTTCGGCCGCAAAATGCGTTCCACGAGCTAATTTCGAATTTTGATCTTTTAGAACTCGTCTACTAATATTTGATTTGGAACTAATCTTATTCGGCTACTAAAACACACACAGCTCCAAATGTCCACACAACAAGCAATAAATCCAAAGAACAAGTAAAGTTTTTCCAAATGAACAGCTGGTGGCCACAATCAAATCAACAAAAAATTGGAAGCGGTCACTATTACACTCGAAGATTTATGCCTTTGGCCAAATTGGTTACGGAAATTAATGGATTGCTGTTAGATGGAATGATGTTAGGTGGATTGATTGGACGAAAGAGTTTAAAGTGGGGGGTCTGAGTTTAAAAAACAGATAAAAGCAAAAGTTTACTACATAAAATATTTTTATAAACACTCTCGTTTACCTCTCGCACTTTCAACTCGTTCCATTGTGCCTCAAAACTAACAATTTGATGCTAATTGATGCATTTATATCCCGCAAATAATTGCGAAAAAAGTCGTATTGTTTTTTGATGAGTTAAAGTGGTGGATCATTTTTGCGCGGAACTGTTTCCGGTCTTCACCGTTCGTTGCGTGAATTAAAATATCAAACATTTAAAAACTAGCTAGCAGAGCAATCATAAAACTGCCATTCTTATTCAAAAAGCCCCATTAAAATCACTAAAATCCCGAAGCTCTCTGCACCCAAACAACGAACAAACAGCTTCAACGCCGTGAATGTCCAGAAAAGCGGATCAAGCGCATGGGAGATTTGCGCTTTTGTGATGTGCGAGGTAAATGATGCAAACGAGTCGCCGAAAACACGCAAATATAAAGGCAAACACAATTGATGATTGTCTAACTTTTACTGATTACTATTGTAATGGAGACTAGAAGTGGTATTTTAGGCGGCTTTGTTTTATAAAAAAACGCCTACTTGATGACAACACTAAAGCTATGTTCTTAAAGATAAATGATTGCTGCAAACATAGAGTTATGAATTAAGAAGTTACATAAAACTCAACTAACGCACTTAAAAGTTGACTAATACACTTCAAATCAACTGCAAAAATGCACCGAACAGACTTTTAGCACTTTAAACGCGCTCTAAATTTGAACAGCTTTTTTCGTAACACTGGCGATTTTGCAAAGTTTATAAGAGATCCTAAATCCAACCTGTCAATAAACCATAAAAGTTTGGAAACTTCTTGACGCTTTGCGTGGACACTCTTAACTTCTCTTTCGCTTTGCAAATTCACACGCCAAATTCCAACCAAACTCATTGACCATTGTTCTCGACGCTGTTTCGCGCACTTAACGCTGGCTATTTTGTTTGGAATAAAGAAAGGAAGAGTGCGCAAAGTGCAAATGCAAGTGATAGTGGTTGCGTAAAGCAATGTTTATTTTAATCAAAATATAAATAGTTTAAACTATCTCCACCAAAACAAACCTTTAAACAAAAAGAAAACGAGTCACCTTCGATACTCTTCACTCTCCGTTCTTTTCCTCACCTTTCGGGCTAATTAATTAAACGCGCGACACTCGTCTTGTCATTGAAAGCCGACTTGCCATGTAAATGGAGAAGAGCAAGAAATGATTACGCGCTAACGTGCTTGCTAATTTGACACGTAGAATTTTAATGTTCTTAAAACCACGCGAGTAGTTTTTCAAACAAGTTGTAACTTTAAAAAACCGAACCATTAAATAGGAGAACAGCACTCTAACTGAAGACCATTTGTCGTTCCGTCGATCTACAATGAGTACATAGGCCTTCTTGTTTTCAGCACTGCAAGAACTATCTTCTTCGAGCCTGAAAAAGCCAGTGTTACTTTCAAGTTAAAAGTTGATTTCAGAAACTTACGGTGGAAATTGAAATAAATACGCAATCAACAGGTGATATTCGTCAAAAGTTAGTTGAGCTCTTGAGTCAGGGAACGTTAAAATGGGGTGGTTCTCCTTTGTCCGAAGACCAGAAATGAACGCAAATCTTGAAATCAAGATGTCTGCCAGGTCTTTGACTTTTATCCTCTGGTTTTGAACTTCCATGTAGCCATCTAAAATTGAAAGAATTAGAGTGTAAGTAACACATGTAAACAAAAGCTTGTTAGTTGAGGCATTGTTTTTTGTTAACTCAATTTTTAAGTTTACCTTTTGAATTCATTTCGAGAATTTCTCGAATGCTTTTCGATTCGTCTAATTCTGATAACTCATTAGAAGACTTGCTTTCTTTAAAGTCTTCGACAAAAAAGCCCACTTTTTGTTCTCGTTCAATTAAATCGTTTAAACGACGCCTGACTTCCACGGCATTTGACATTTGTGCTTAAATTGAGAAGAATTAAAATACTTGCAGAATATGTTGAACACGCAACAAGTTGGATAGCGATAATTGTAACTCAAACTACCAAAACCCGATTGGCATCGACTCTAATTAGTCAAGAAGGAGAGGATTACCACTGCCGTGCGGATTTATTTGTACGCCAAAGGCAAAAGAGGGCAATCGTCTTTTGTGTGAACTCATCTGCTTGCGTTGTCGGCAAGTGTGTTCACAAGTTATTCAATTAGGTTCATTGAACTGGGGGAAAGTGGAAGATGCAGCACACAACGGCTGTGGTCATTTAAACGAGTGATTATAATAAACATCAAAGTATTCCTTGCAAAAGCTCACGCTTCTTCGTATGTTCATTTGTATAAAAGATCCATGAGGCGGTTGGCGCTCACCTCCAAGGTTTAAGGAGGATTTTCGGGAACGGATTGTGAGCAGTTTATTCAGCATCTTCTTCTTGAACAGAAGTCCGGAAATCTCGCAAAACAAGAGCTCGCGAACACCAATTTGTTTGCAGACAAGTTGGGATCTTTAAAAAGTTGCATAAACGCGTAGTCATTTTAGATTTAAAGATCAAAAGTCATTCTTCGAAATCGAATGAGATTTCAAATCGGAACAAATGATTACAACAAAATTTAAACGTGAACATTTCCGCTTAATGATTTGTAATGGTGTTTGTCGCTTTCTTGTTAGCCCTTTTTACGGTCAACAAATCACGGGACATTTAATATGAGAAATCTGTGAATAAATGTGGATGATTTTTAGTTTAAACAACATCTGATGAACGGAAACGATTTTGAAATTGTTAAGAAACTTGACAACAGCGTTTGAGAACAAATCGCGATTAGATTTGCAAGTTAATATGAACAAACAAAAGGCATCTAATTACTTTTGCCAAATTTCTATTGAGTTGGCGCAAATCCAGTTCGTGAATTACTTGCGTTTGGCGCCTGCGCTCGCTGTTGAGCGCGTCTGAACGGGTTGCTAGGCGCTCGGAAAAATTAACATAACGTATAATGGCGAGCATATTGGCAAAATTCTAGACGCGCATTCATGTTCTACAGATTACCTTTTTATTCGAAAACACTTTACTAAATCACAGAATTAATTTCGACTACAATTCATTCAGCCTTACATCAAAAACACGTTAAACACCCTCCGCCACATTCAATGGTCATTCATTCGAAGTTGCCTGCTTTTCAACGTAAAAGTTTTGTTCAAAAATAGTTTAAATGAGTAATCAACAAGTGAAGCGTTAAAATTATGTCAAATTTAAACACAAATCATAAGAAATCACAAGCACAAAAGTAATAAGAAGATGGAGCAAGCAAGTAGTAAACAAATATAGGCGCAAATAGTTGAGTGCATCCAAAAATACTCAAATGCGCGAAAAAGCAAGTAATAATGGAATTAAGTAAATATGGCAGTTATAATTGTTTTGAATTTAAATGGTGTGTTGAATAACTTGTAACTTCCACAGTTTTCAAGTTAATTCATTGTGAGCGCATCTCAAATAGCTGAGCCTAATTAATGCAAAAAACAATAAACCAAACCGTGTTCATTCAAAAATCACAATGGACGCGTGCGCAGTATTCAAACCCAATCTGATGTCCACACAATTTTGCGCTGCTTAGTGACTTGCGTAAAACAAAATAAACCGAACAGTAAATACAATTGAATGGACACGCGCTTTTGCATTTAGACTAAACCGTTTATGTCAAGTTTTAGAGCTTTGATTGGAGAAAATCGCATCTTTACAATATCAAATCGTGCCTTTAACAAAGTCTTGAAGACCACAGAGATTAAAGACACTTTTGTATAAAGCCCGATGAAGTGTGCGAGAAGGTGAGCAAACCTTCGGCCGTCAATAATTTCCGGTCAGTCAGCGCCTAATCCGTAAACACGCAAAAAGATAGTTATAACAATCCCTTAAGCACTTTCAAACGTAACGCTGTGCAGAGTCGACTTCTTTATTGTTTATTTGCTGCATAAAACAATATTCATTAAAGTGCATTAAACTAATGCTCGTCAAATTGAACAAACAAAGCAATGTCCACAAAAGCACTATGATGGAAATGCGCAATAAATTTAAATATCCACTGATTGAACAGGTGCACAGAACGTAATGGACTTTAGCGGCTCTTTTTATGTTTCTACCTGTGTAACGATTTTTGATTTGGACTTTAATAAATCATAGAGTTACAATTCCTCAACTGCAAATGTATTATTCTTTGGCCAATCAATCAAATAAAAGAAGCGATTTGTTTGCTTTTTTATTTTTGTTACATTCTCCATTTGTATTGGACTTTGGGCTATCAAAGTTTTTCACGCCTTATCCAATTGAATGCGTAAATTCCCACTGGGAACAGCCAAGATGTTTTTTGGTCAAATAGTTTTTGAGATTGAGTTTAAAGATTCCAAATAACAATGACTCAACAAACTGAAATTTGCAGCTATTCATTCAAATTGCACTTTCGGGAGGCGCACATTTATTGATGAGATTAGGGATTGAATATTTGCGTAACTATTTAAATGCAACATGTTTGATATGCAGCCTATCTTTATGAGTCATACCTACTTGCCTTTTAAATCAGTTCAATATAAATTCTTTGTCTGCTTTTTACCCAAAAGCCAAGTTTTTTCATTTTCCTACCACAACTCGCCCAAACAAAAACCCAAATTCTTCGGGGACTTCTTTAACTTTATTATCCCAATGGGTTGGCGCCAATGGACATTGTTCGGAGCAAATCAGGGCCAAAGTTCAACGTTCCTTTCGTTCAACAATTTGTCTTTGTTTTATGCAAACAGATGTAGCGGCAAATGGGTAAAGCGATGATAAAGAAAGAAAAATGAGCAATGGCCAGAGTTTGTTGAGTTTTTGTTTTGTAAGAAGTTATGAATGAGTTTTTGGTGAGTAGTTTTGCAAAAAACAGTAAAATGCAGAAAGTGTGCATATCCTTTAAACAAGTTAACAAAGTTGTAACTAATTTCAAGCACAAGAGCTCTAAACAGTTCCTTATTGCTAGTTTTATGAGTTAATTTTATTCTAAAACCGTCTGCTGTTCTTCTTGTAGAAAGCGCAATAGCTTCTGTAAGTATTTGACTTCCTCCAATAAAAATCATATTTTTATGTGCTTGCAGAACAAAAACGATTCGTCAAATTTTTGAGTGGTGCCGCTCTCGTGCCAAAACAAAAGATCGATGGTCTGGGAGATTTTCCGTTGGGAAAAGTTTTGCGTATGAATTTCAACAACAACAAGTGTGTGGGTTTTTGTTTGCTACGTGGCATGAAGAATCTTTTTTGAAATTAAATAAAACACAACAAAACTAATTTGAAAGAAGTAAATCAAGTTTTGTTAAAACATTGCATGTTCTCTGAAGTTATCCTAAACGATCTTTAAACTTTTTTCCTTTCCTTCAACCATATCAAATCAAATTATTGTTTCCGCAAAAAACTCCCAAAATGGACCAGCAGTGTCGAGGAAAAATATTTTACAAATCGTAATATTTTCATTCCGCAAAAAACTCCGGAGCAATTGAGCAAAGACGGAAAAATCCTTTTGGTCTAATTGGATTGGGTGTGGAAAAGCACGCAAGAAAGATTTTGTGCAGGAGAACTTTAAAAATGGATTTCTTTAACTTCAACAATGCCTCAACCAACATTAAAGTTATAACACTCACCCCAGTTTTTGTCATTCACGTCTTCGTCTTCGTCATCACTTAATTCATCAGCCAACATCCAACTAAAATCGGTATCATTACTGCTTCAACAAGATAAGTTTACCCGGTTCCATAAAGTTGGCAATTAGCTTGTGAAGTGGACGGTTTTGGGCTTTCGGCCTAAGGCGGTCTGTGATCGATAGCCGGAATCTTGAAGAAATGAAGCCGATCGAAGAGCGTTTTGTAGAACTTTTAGGTCGAACGCCATGTCGTAAGCAAATTTTGGTGCTTCGCGCATCTTTCCAACTGTTGCTGGCTGATAGTCGGAACGACTTAGCCGGCTGAAATTTAAGGTCATAATTACAATGTAACTATTTAACGCAAAACAATAATCCTATCCGCTTTATATTTTTACTACAGTTGCAAAAAGCATTGAAGATAAAGAATAACAAAGCAAACGCCGAAAATAGTTCTTTTTTGATCAGATAAGCGTTCTTTTGTTTTCAACACTTCTCAAGCTTCTACAAAAAACTACTTTACAAAAACACTTTATAGTCTAAATTTCTTAACCGATTATGCGCAAACATTAAAACCACACATGGAAGGCTGAGATAATCTGTAACGATGCGTATAAACAAATAAGTGACATTGATGCGACGGCGTGTAGCCAAAAGAACATGACAACATTTATGCAGTTCCACATTTATCTGATCAAAGTTGCGCTTTGTTATTTGATAAGTTTCAAAACAAGCTTTAAAAGCTAAACTTAAAGTAAGTTGTTGTCGTTTTTAAATATAGTTTCATAAAAATATAAGTCGTTTTAAAACCCGGCGCCAAAAAAGTTCACGCCATCCAAAACAACAAACAAACAATTGGTCGGCACCGGACAGTCCATCTGAGGAAGAAGATCCGCTTGAAATCCACACATCCCCTAAAATGTCTTCCGTCCGCCCAATGGGGATTCTCTTGTAAAACCGACTTCTTTGTATGTCCAAATTTTAAGCAGGAAATCGCGCTTCTCACCAAACGAATAAAACAGCTATATAAAAAATTTGGTTTGGACACAAAACTTGATGAAATCTTTGGTTTGTAGCGAGTTGAAAGGATCGTTGATTAGACTACAAAACATTCAACAATTGTTTTTGCAAAGAATCTTTAAAAAGCAACAACTGTGTGCAATTACCTAATCAAATTGTTTTAATGATTGGTTGTTGACTCAACAAAACAAACAATCAAACAAACATAACTTAATGAGAGAAAACTCTTTAAACGTAACTAAATAAATAAATTAAAAAAGACTTGGTGTACCAAAACAATTTATGTTCATCCCAAAAAGCTTAATAATCCCAGAAAACATAAAAAATGCATGCTTTCTGTCCATCAACAACCGCCTAAAGTCAAGAGCGTGTAAACAGCAAAATGACGTTGAGTGCACGAACAAGTGGCCACTCCATGAAATGTCCGAGCGTGATATACTCAATGAGATCGGAGTACAGTCGGAGATTTTAATTTGGCAAAGTTCATGAAGCTTTTAAAATTTGCATAAAGGCTTGTTTGTAAAGATCGTCAAACAGAATGTTTTCATAAGTCAACTTAAAAGAACTTACTCATCTTGTGTTGTTGCCTTCATCGATAACTCATTGAAAGCATTATAACAACTTGTTGTTGTGACTGTTTGGCCTTCTGTTTGCGCATTTCGTGTTAATGGCGTTAAATCCAAGTTTCCAAATGAAGAACGAGCACTCGACCATCGACTCGGAGCGCTTGAGCCGGCTTAAACAATAAAGTTAACCAATTAATTGTTTTAAAGCTTACCTCCATTTGGAGACCTTTGTCTACGTGCTCGCTCTAAATCAATTCCAATGGGTGGACTTGCAGTTGAGCATGGTGTATCAAAAAATGGATTTGCAATACAGCTGTTAGCCGATGAATTCGTTTTTGGATCAATTTTGGCAAGTGTGTGTAATTGTGCAAACTAAAAGTGTAAAGATTTATTTAAAATGACTAAACTTAAATTGATCACACCACGCAAGTCTATAAAGGAAATTTAAGCTAAACAGCCCAAGTTGAAATATGCAAAATAAAATGGTGTAACTAATCTTAACAAACGTTCACTTGCAACCTCGCAAAAGGAACGACCACCATTCACGCGTAAAAACACCGGAACAACCACGCAAAGAGACGATCAATCAAATCGCAACTTATTAATCCTTTCTTGTTGTCTTAAGGAGAATAGCGCTTTGCGCAATCAAAGGTCATGCTTTATTTGAATAAACAACAGAGTTTTGATTTAAAAACTATCTCATGAAAACTTTGCTCAATCATCAAACAACATCGCTGTAAACAATCCCGACCAAAAAGTTTGAAACCGATCCAGAAACACAGCAAATACAAGCGACAATAACCGGACGATTAATCCAGAAAGCAGCGAACTTGTATAAACGCGCAATTGGTCGTTCGCGAAACGGATCGTGACCCGCAAGCTTATTCAATAAATTGTGCTTTCAACTTGGTAACTAATGAAAGTTAATTAAATTTTGGCTGGTTTCAAATACTACAAACAAATAAAAAACGAATTTAGACCAGACTCTTTTGATTCAACAAATTGGCCACTATTGCTTTCATTTTTCTTTCGAACACAAAAGACCGCCAACAATTTGCTTGCTCGACAAAAAAGACAACAAAAACTTCCACAAACTACTAAAATGACCCAAAACTTTAGTTCAAAAAGACAATTTTGTTTTTTACAATCAATAGTCATTTAAATTATTGTTCAACAAAATGCTCAAATAAGATGTTGCCAATATCCAGACTAAACAAGAAAATAACAAATGCAACAAATGTGTGACCGAACAATAATCAAATCATATAGAATAATATCGTAAAAAGAAAATTTTCGCACACTCTCAAAGAGTGGCCACTTATTTGGTTTGGCGTCCACATACAAGCAAATGTAATCTCTAATACTAAGCTATATAAATGGGATGACTGTAAAGTGGACGGCAAAAGTATTGTGGTGAGAAAAAACATCAAAGAGAAAGTAACAAAAATAAAGCAGGACCATATGGCTGGAAGTTTAATTAATTACTCTGTGGATATTAATTGAGTGACTAAATGAATGCTTAAAATCGTAAATTACAATACATTAATCAACAATCATCACTCCAAACAATAAATTATAATCAAACAACTGCAATTTAGCCGTTCCAGTGCCGGTTAATCAACTGAAGCAATTAATCAAAATCCAAAAAACACCGAATCTTCAAAAACCTTCTCATTTATCCAACCCGCCAAACCAAACACTCTCCTTCCTTCTTTGCTCTCAAACCCTTCATTCAACACAACAAACAAACCCGAATCGTCTCCGGCTTTTTGCGCATTCCATCTTGTTGGCCATTTCGGTTCCCGGCTCCAAGTCCCATGCCGCTGGCATGAAATTTCGAAAGTGGCGCGCAGCCTAAATTCCAGGCAAACGGGAGTTGTTTCTTTCGCAAAAGAGTTTGATTGAATCGCGTGGAAGATGCAAAAAGATTTAGTTGACTGGCTAGAGTTGAGTTAATCCTTAATGATTTAGGTGTTTAGTTGAAGAAACAAAACCTTTGAGTTCTCTAAAAGTTGAATAAACTTAATTTTGCACGTTCCTCAAACTCACCAAGCAAACAAAAGCTTCTTTAATTAAAAACAAACAGAACAAACAAATAAAAGTCAAAACTAAGAAACTCAGCTGATTCGTTTAGCCAAATTAAAGTTTGTAGTTTTATTGACGATAAATAAAACAGTTTCTGCAAGTGTTCCGGCAATTTAAAAAATTAAACAGAACGTGTAGAACAGAAATATTGGATTGACGCAAGGAGAAACTGTAAACTTTTACGGCTTGTTTTTACGTAAAAGATGCATGCTAAACAGTTTTAAACTTTGCTTATGCGAAGCATTTCAAAATTCATGTTGATTAAATCTATCAATTAAGTACTTTCATTCGAAAAACAAAAACATCTGAAAAAACTCGTACGGCGGCCATAAACTTTCCTCGTACAATTGCCAGTTCCATTCCACGCATAAATGAGGCAATTTTGTGGAAGACATTAAAGTTGGCGGCACATGGAACACTTTTGGAATTAGTTTGGGCAAAAACTAAAAATTCCGCAGACTCTTTCCATTAGATTTAAAGAAGATATTGACATGACTGCATAAATTACTTTCAGTCATTTCGTTTAATATTAAATGACTAAATACACTTTCAGATCTTCTTACAAAACCCGAATATCTGCCAACTCGCCTGACCCTCATTGAACAAAAAAGAAGCGTTTAACTAATCAAATTTCTCTGCCCAACTAACCAAAATGGACGAGTCATTTTTCGAGAATACAATTAGACGCGTGGTTTAAAGGCCACCCATCTTGTTTTGCTCAATTAGCGGAGAGTAGTAGATCCAAGAATTAGCAAAAAGTGGATTTTAAATTAAATGGATAAACTGATCTGCTTTTTGATTAAAAGTGCACTTTAAGGCCACACGCAACGAATGGCGCTTGCAATTTTGAATAGGAGCCCATTTGGACTCCCTTGTGATCGCGTGTGTTCTAAATAAATAAAGCGAAGGGTCGCACAAAGATAGTCTTTTTAAATGTTTACAGTCATAGTTATTGTTGATTAAAGATGCAAGGACTAACGTTAGTCACTTACACTAAACAATCAATACAGATTCAAAGTCTGTTTGTTTGAAAGCTTAAAAAGCATGCTTATTGATTAGTTCCACTACTTTTGCATTTTTCAGACCACACGCAACGCCGACTGTCTGTGTTTTGCAATCCCACACTGGCAAAGCGTCGTTTTCGACGTTTATGCAGTCGCGTGTGGCCGATTAAGTAAGTCTTTTTCGTCGGTAAAAATTACTCAGCGCTGACTTTTGTTTAATTACTTTGTTTGATCTTTTTTATTAAAAAGTTTGCAACGTGTTTATCTAAAAATTATTTGAATTTGCGCAGTCTTTCTATATCATATTTTTAGATTGGAAGACCACATGCGACGGACTGGAACGCGGATTTTCGGTAATTTTGAGCATCTTTGCTAATGAATAACTCGATGAATCCGCAATCGGTTTAGATGAAATTTTAGTGGCAGTTTAATGTTGTAAATTGTGACCCGTATGCAAAATCTCAATAAAATTGATTGAGTTTAACTATAGTTTACATAATTTAAGTTCTAACAAGCAATATCCAAGTAATGACACCTTGTTATTTAAAAGTTCTTTATTTTCGAGTAAAGTAACGCACATAATACATTCAATTAAGTAAAAATGAATACACCAGCAAGCATGTGATCAATAAATTCAATAGCATGGGAAGCAAATAGAATTGTAACCAATCATTAAAGACAACAACACGAATGTAACCGATAAAATTAATGTGATGAAGCAATAAAATCAAAATTAAGCATACTGTTCAACTTTTGTTCTTGTTTATTTGTTTCTAACCGTATTGCGAGAAGAATGCTTTTTGTTTAAAGGCTACAGGAATTGTTAGAGTCGTTGTCTTCCTAAATCTACTTATTCAACAATAAACATTTAAGTACAAACTCACCGTTTGTGTATCGGCTGCCGATTCTGCAGCACTTTTAACAATTGGAGATGGCGGTGGAGGCGGAATGTTTGGAATTAGTGATTTTTGTGGTTCGAAAGCACCCAAATTGTGAAAATCAAGACGTCGTGGCTCTGGTTGAATGCTTGTCTGAATCGTTTAAGATAGAATTGTGTTTACTCGTGGCAACTTAAATGATTAACACTCACTTGTGAGTTGCTTGGAACAACCAACAAAGTTTGCATTTCAGTTGTTTCGTTGGCACTCATGCTCATACAACCAGCTCGTGATGAAACACAAGTTGCGCGACTTTCTGAACGTATCTCCAGACGAACTGATGAACAATTATCAGATTTGGCGTCTTCTTCGCTGGGATCGTACTAAACATGTATTTAAAAGCCATACAATTTACGAAAAGGCTCACTCGTTTTTTAGGTGTTGTAGGCTCGCCAAATGTTCCCTCTCAAGCCACAATAAACAGCCGTTGCCACAACAATGAGAATAATTACAATTAGGCCGGCGATGATTCTAAACATCGTATATTATAAAACTTAGCATAACGTTTAAACTTACATAAAGGGGACCCACCAAGGCGGCGGTCTTTCTTGCAATTCTGACTCTAACGACCATTCTTCACCACTCTCGCGATCATAATTACCAGGTTGGAGAAACGATGGATTACCTAAATGAATAAGTGTGTTGAAATGACATTGAGTCGCAAAAGCTCACCCGTCATGTTGGCTTTTAACATTTGATTATAAGAATTCGTCCACGCACTTAATGAACTCTCTTCGTATACATTTGACGACGGATCATATTCAGGAGGATAGTCCGAATACTCTTCCACTTGCTTTTGAGTTACTCGATCCATTGTTTATTTTAGTTTGAGGAAATTAACTCATTTTTCGATAAAGTGATATAAGGAAACGAATGTGATTATTAATTGACTGGAGAAGGCATCTTGAGTGTAAAAAGAGACGAAAAGAAGAACTCAAAACAAATTAAAGTTTTCTTCGCGATAGACGACTTCAAAAGAAACAACAATCACTTTGTTTTCAACTCGATATATAAAAAGCTCCAGTTTTAACGTCTCACGGGAAGAGTTTGATTTAAATTATGAGCAGAATAATGTTGAAATGTGATGAAACAACATGCAAAAAGAAGGTGTAAAGAGTTGAATGTGCTAAAAGTAATACAGTTATTTAATGAGCTTTCAAAGTTAAATCACGCATAAGTAACGTTTAAATAAAAACACTTGTTCAAATTTAGCTCCAAAACACAAAAAATATCTCCACGCCATTATTCAATTAGCGAAAAAACAAAATTTTGACTCAGCCACAAACGGAAAGCAACTAATCCATCGCACAATGCCACCCAAAACAATAAATGCTACGCGGAAGAAAACCTGTAGTCTTGGACACACAACCAGAAAAGCCATTGTTTGATGGCGATGGTCGTTGTTGTCGAGAAATTAGCCGCGTTTTCGTCCAACAAATTGGACAAGAATGAGTGTAGAAAAGCTGGCCGATGGTAGAGAAGTAATAAGAGTTTGAGTGCGAATTAAATTTGGTTGGAAGATCGGGCAAATTGGGTTTAATTTGATTAAAAACTGTTCAAAATGGCCAAGAGATTAAAGAGCAAGTTGTGCAAAGTTTAGAATGTGTTGCGTTGATTAAAATAGATTAGACTATAGATTAAATACGCCAACACGTCAAGTAAATCCTTACCGTAAAAGGTGTACAAAGTGCGTCGGAAATTAGATGATTAATAAAGTTAATCTCTTTGTTCGTCATTAATTTACTCAAAAAAGCACGCAACAAGATTATTCCATAGACTTCTAGAACTTCTTAACATGTTGACAAAAGAATTTTAAAAACTTCAACCAATATAGCAACTTAAAGACCTGCTCGCGTTAAAAACCGCCCCAACTAAACAAAAAAACCGATGAGAATCCGGCCAGTTTGTGGCTAGACACTGGAAGCAAAAGGTATACGCACCTCGTTCCTTACTTGCTTTTTGAGGAAATTGATATGTCCGACGCCCCCAATTTCCTATTCTCTGTGCATGTCGCTTGAGGCAAGAATATTTAGGCGCGCGACGGAAAGAATGAGTGATGAGTAGGTGTCGGAGAGAAGGAAAAATTAAGAAATGTCCAAGAAGAATAATTAAAAGTTTTGCGTAAAGCAGATTCACGAGCAAGCAAATAAACTGGACACCGAACACAAAAAACCACTCATCAATAAGCTCCAGCTGAAACTCCAGCCAAAAATCCGAGCAAATGTTGCGGAAGGAATTAAAAATGCAATAAAATATTATCGAAATAAAAGCGACCGTGTGAACTGGTCTTTAAAAATTCCGCGAATGAATAAAGCAAATAAAAGAGCAAAGAGTAAAAACATCAACTTTTGCGAATAGTTAACCATAATAGTGCAATGAGCAATTATAAGCTTACACATCAGCAAATTCTGAAAACAATATGGGTGGTCTAACAAGTGTGAAAGTTAAGGAAAACACTAATTAATGAACTAGCTTTAAAACAAGAAGCACGATTGTCAAAAGAACATGGGCTTTTAAATCAGTTGACTGCCTTTTTAAACAACTCAAACGTCATTAAGTTACCCGAAGTCCGAAAACAAATCAAAACTCCACATCCAAGCACACATAAACCCAAACAATGCACAAGCAAGCCAGACTCTCCAGCAAGCGACAATTTTAATGAAGACAACAAATTGGACAAAAGCCATAGTAGCGCATAATTGACCGGAGATTGGACGTCACCACACGGAAAGACAGAAAATTGTGTCGACTTGGAGTGTCAAAAAATTAATTTTTAGTTAATTGGACCAAGAAGATAGCGGAACTGTGCGAAAACAACACTTAATTATGCGTGAATGAAACATGGAGATGAACCGAAAGCGAGATCAAAGTCTGATTAACATCTCTTTGAAGCGCTGCTTTAGACGACTTTCTTGACATCTTCTCTACAGTACTCAAACACAACTTATTTCTGCTCACCGCCGCCTCGCGTGACAGAAACAAACTAACTGATGTTTGGATCTCATAACTTTACTTTCATAAATAGAAAGCAATTATCTTCAGAGCAATATGAATTGTTAAAGTGCAATGGTTAAGAAAGTGCAACAAGGCTATCATTGTCTTGTGCCATTTTGTGTGCGCTCAGAAATTACGGGTTAACATTGAATGACATATTCGTCAAATAAGTTTTTGATTTGTAAGTACTGTACGTAAAAGTGCAAAATCAGTTGTTTAACTTTAATTGTTTGTGATTCCAACTATTTCGAAATCTCCATTTCCGCGTACTTTGTTTTGATCTTCGGGCCATGGCATGTGGTCATTTGCGCGCCAAATTGTCTCTGCGCACTCACTTTTGACCAAATGCGTCTGCATACATAATGGACGATGCACTGGCCAAGCATCAACGAAGACCAAATTAACTGCGTGTGGGGTAATTATCCGTGCGCATACAACGCAGCCGGCGGCATTCCACTGTTTTCTTCAAATGTTTACTCATAGCTGGAGAGGTTTGTATTAATGTGGGTGGATCTAAGAGTTTTGTGAACTTGTTTGAGATTACTTGTATACTTTTCTTTCTTAATTAAATCTAAACAGCAGTAAAAGAGTGATGTTTGTTGTACTTGATTTTATAGTTGTTGCAAAAACCTCGCATTACTTCTGCGAATGTCCATTCATTTAAAAGCATTGGCTCTTTTCTCTGCTTAACACAAATTCCCGGCGGGAGCCACGCTTTTCATGGCCACCAAAGTTTGAGCAGTCGGTTGCCATGAACCGTGTCCGGCAATTGAAGAAAGGCTTGCCAGCGGATGCTTTTTTGTGACTGCAGCGAAATTTGGCGGGCTCGGCTAGTCAATGCTTTCAATGTGGTTTGGGTTTTTTGTGAAAGCAGAGGAGATTGAAAAGAGTTTATTGGGTTTGTTGCTTTATTGGAATTTTTGCTACCATTTGAAGGGTTTCTTTCTCTTCATTGTTTTGGGTGCACTTTGTTTGGCGGGATTTCAAGAAAAGACCGCTAAAGATGCTGTTTTTGTTTATCTTTAATCAAAAAGTAGAAAGTGAAGCTTAGTTTTAATTGATTGCACTTTAAACGTTTTGTAGCATTTAATTAAAGCTCTAACTAATTAAACTTTTGAATTTAACTCTGAAGTTTTGTACTGATTGAGTACATTTTAAGTTTTAACGGAGTACATTTTGCCGAAATCTTTGTCATTAAAAAGAGTTCTTGAATTGACTTACTTTACTCCAAGTTTATTTCCTTGTTTATTCAAAAAACGCTGTCCGTTCACGCTTTTCACACGCTTCAGCAAAACACCGGGCCATTTTAAAAAACGTTGAGAGTTTTTTGTGGACTGGAATGTGTTCTGAGAATAAGTTTTGATTTTAGCCAATGTGCTGTTGCGGTTTTTGGTGTTTTCAAATACTTTGAGTGTTTAATTTGAAACAAAGCGGTGATTAGAACAAAGTAGTGATTTGAAACAAGACCTGTCTACAATTATGCAACACTCCCTCATTCTCGATTATTACTTTCGCATCACGCTCCGGCAACTTGCGTCGGCAACTCATTGCGCGCATTTAAATTGGTGGTGTATCGAATCGGCTGGAAAGATTTTTTCGAGCCGGAGTGCAATCGACAATGAACTCTCGAATATGAGGCGAAGAGGTCGCCTGTTGCGTTTATTTGTTTGCACTCTTTTTCGTTGAAGTGATCGTGTTTGAGCGCGAAAGAGGATGAGGCCAATTTGTTTTACTGATGGACATTTTGCATATTTGAGAGTTTTTACACAAAACGCTCATCATTTAAGAAAAATTACTAGACTTCTCAAATTGCTTCTAATCCACTTTCTGTGATATGTTTGCCTAATCATTTTGTTTGCCTCTCCGTTTATTCATCCAATTGTCCTTGCATTTCTTTCATTTGTCTGTTTAGTCAGCCGGCCTATTCACGAAATTAAGCTAATGAGCTTTTTGCGTGCGTTTTTTGGACTTGTTTTCTTGTAATAATGATTTTAATGCTTAGATGTGTTTCTGCCAGTTTTGGGCGGAAGCGCTTTTTAAACACTCAACTTTCAATCAAATTACTAATTTTGCTTTCGTGCTAGCTTTCAAATTAACTTAACCTTTCCGAGTTGATTAAATTCAATCCAACTAAGCAATTACCGTCTTTCTCCAACCACAGCCACTCGCACAAACAAAGTCTACTTGGCATGCGATTATTCAAATCGTGGCGTGTCGCCAACAACCACTACCAGTATATACCTGTAGCTAGTCCGTGAATTCTTAATGAACTTATTGTCACATGTGGCGACTTTCTGTTTGTTAGTGGCATGCATTTCGAATTGTTCGGATCTTGCGGATTGCCGGTTTAAAGATTTAATGGCGAAGGTTTAGAAGGATTATTAGGGTCTTAAAAAGTTAATTTAAGACTATTTCAAAAAGTGTTCTCTGCAAAAACAAGTTCGTTTTGGCGAGTATTGTTGTGCTGCCACTAAGTTGTTCAAACACAAGTTTTTTTTGTGAATTTTGTTGATTGGCGTGCTTCAAATTCTTTACTTTAAATTTAATCTCCTGTCCCAATTTGTTATTTTATTGCTAACAAGAACATGCACATAATTTTATCGAGTAGTTAATCTTTGCCTACCACATTATGCTCCCATTTATTGCCGTTTTTATTAGACGGGATAATTTTGGATTATAATTGCCAGTTATTCAATGTTTTATTGTTTTTGAAATGGGGCTTTTGTTTGTAAATGTTTGAATTGTTTTAAATTGTTGAGAGTGATGATGATTTCAATCCCATTGAAAAAGTACTTACTTTATCCGTGCGATTAAACTATTTTAATTGGTGCTTATTCATACTTCTACTTTTTGTTAATTAACGCCCATGAATAGACATTAATTAAACTAAACTTGTACGAGAATGTGGTTAGCGTGACTTTTACGTTCGGTCGAGTTTTTATGTTGTTAAATTTCAGCTCTTCTTTGTAAGTGAATGTAATTTTTACAAGGTTGTCAACTAAAATGACCCAACAAAACTGCTAAGCTTGTCAACTAATTAAATCACACAATGGCAATATACGACACAGACACGTCGTCTTTAAATGAAGATGCACGGCGTTTCAACGCTAATCGACGCTCCGGTATTACCGCGCAAACAGTTGTGAAGTAAGTCTTTTATCAATTAAACATCAAAAAAGCATTTTGATACTCAACTTTATTGTTTCAGAACGATCGGCAAAATTCTAATGCTTGCTGTTTTAATAATAATGGCTTTTTACGTTATAACCGACGTTATGGCCTGGCGAACATCGTGTAAAGATCAAGATCAACTGCATTTTGCGCCTTTGATTGAACGGGACGGTGTTTTGGAGCTTTCATGGGTGAGTTTTATTGGATGACGTTTATGTGAACTTTAAAAACGTTTAGGACTCGCTCCCAACAGCCATCCGGAGTATTTCAAATTTGCTCATCTTCGAGTACAATTCTCACTGTGGAGGTCCTTTTGGTGTTTCTCAAATTAAGTCACTTACTTGTGATCAACTAACTCTCGGCTACATGCCTCATTCAAACTTTCACTTCCGAGACGTTTCTGACTCTACACTCCAAGAACGCGCATCTTTGGCTGCACGGCAAAAGGTTCCATGTTTTGGTCTTCGTTGGATAACTAATCGCATGGACACGTTCTATGGTCCTTTCTCTGATTTGGATCAATTAAAACGGTGGTTCAACGCTTCAACTTCTTCTGAATACAATGGTTGCGTCGGAAAACCGGGAAGATCGTAGATGACGCAAGATCAGTGCAGCAACGAAGAGAAAATGTGACGGCAGGCATTTGAACTATGTCATTGCTTTTAAATTGCTTTACTTGAAAGAAAGAACTGTTTTATCCGTTTATTGCGCACCCGATTCTCAAATTTTCTTTATTCAAGAGCTTCACCTCACAACTTGCATTCTACAGTCAGTTATTGAAATAGTCAATTAGTTTACGGTTACACCTTCATCCAGTTTTTAAGTTAAACAATGCACACAATAAAATTCCTCATCTCAAACAAAATAATCTCATTCTTTCTTACTGTAACAGTTTGATGCATTTAACTCGTTTTGTTGCATTTGTTATTTCAACGTTCTAATTGCGCAAAAGCTATGATTTCAGGCAAGCTTTAAATTTCTGATCTTACGCATATTTTTGGAGTGTTTGAAAGGCTGTTTAAAAAGATTCTTAACTGTTTAAGATTTATGTTCCTAGAAAGTCCGTCCAAACACTCTATAATATTGTTTATTGTTGCATTTACGCGTGTACATAATTGTTGAAAACAAACGGATCCGAATAAATAAACTAATTGTACAAACTGTGTGATACTTGAAATAAACAACAAGTTTGTTGTTTGCATTTTTAAACTAAATCCGCGAACGCTGTCGTTTTTAATCGCCAACTTTTCTAGCAAATTTCACAACACAACGAGCGGTTGTTTGTTTTTTAAAAGACGAACAAACTTGATCTTCTTTGTCGGCGCGCAACCATAAGCATTTTGAACAAAAAGACCGATTATTGACTCACTGTGCACAACTAATCTTCTTTCATCCGTACCTAACCAATCCTATGTAAACATTATGTCCAAGTGTTTTGGCTCGGAGATTTCGAGTTTGTTGGCAATCAATGAGTGGAGAGGCGTACAGATCACTCGCATCACTTAATTGCGCGATTTTAATTGATGGGCGTTCGAGTGGTTTCCAAATTTTAAACGTTTGGCTACAGTAGTTGGACTGCAAAATGTTTAAACGTTTTTTGTCTGATCATTTTCCACAAGGCATTTTACCTTTCAACTTTTGCTCATCAACAAACAGCCTCGGGTCCTTAATTTTCGTGTAAAAATTGACCCCGACAATTTACGCAAAAAATTCAGGTGTCTAACGCGCGTGAAAATAATAACACGTTTGCTCTCCTGCTTCGTTTCCATCTTTGCGGGTTTGTACGAATTTTAAATTTGGTTTGGCGCAAAGCCAACTTTTACGTGAGATCTTTGACATCTACTTAAAATGCTTAAAGTGGAATTTAATTGTACATTTATGAACTCAATGATTTAGAAGATGAAAATTTTTCTTCTCCTGTTCCTTTCAATTGCATTTACAGAAGGCCGACGGTCATCCCCACCTTTATTTATACATCCCACCGAAACACAAGATCTCAACTGTGCAAGTTTTATGCAACAAACTGTGCTGAACAAAGAAGGCACAAATCGAAATGAAGATATGGCAGAATACCGACAAACAAGGGTTACCTATCCGGACACTGAGGACTGGAACTCCTTTAAAATGGACTGGTGAGCTGTTTATCTGGCAACGTTTAGTCACTGTTAAATATGTTTAGTGAATCTATCTTTACACGGACTTACTATCAACTTGACGAGATCTATCCAGAAGAGAAAGAATTCCCATTAGCCTTTTCTCGAATCGTTTACAAAGTACGCCATTACTTGGGAAACAACTAAATATTTTCCTTTTAGGATTATCGAATGGTAGAAATGGAGCTTGCTTCAACTTACGCACCCCAAAATCATTATTGTTATGCATTGGATGCTAATTCGAGGTTGGTGATTTCGTTAAACATTACAGTCATAATTACTGTTTTGATTATTCAAGCCCGATGTTCCACGCGAGGATGAAGTCGCTAGTTAACTGTTTTCCCAATGTTTATTTGGCTTCTACTGAATTTATCATGGATGCGGCTGGTCACAACATTAGTCAATCAGAATTTGAGTGTTTAAAGTTACTGGCAAATCCAAGTTACAAGTGGAACTATGTCATCAGTATGCAAGTGAGGAGATTTAATGTTTAAAATCAATAAAAGAACAAACACTGACTGTTTAGAATCACGATGTTGCTTTGAAAACAAATCAAGAGCTGATTCAAGTGTTCCAATGGTTTGTTTTTTGTGCAGACAATCCAATCTTCGGTGCGTTTTTAAATTTTTATGTTCAGGCTAAACGGGACAAACGATTTGGACATGATGATTGTGCCCGAAGAAAGAGTTAACAAGAATGCAGATTGGAGCTTTGATGCGTTGAAATTGTTCAAGAACGGCATCCAACTGTTTTGATTATTAACATTCATTCCTTCGCTTTAGAGACAAAAAATCACATTGGTGCATACAATTTGGAGCCAAAAATGACCATTGCGAAAAGTTTTTCTACTGCATCGCTTTCTCGAGCAGCGGTTGACTTCTTTGTAAATGAACTTGAACTGGAGCCGTTCATGAAATCACTTGAGTGGAGAGAGTTCGGCACAAACGAGTTGTTCCTTGGATCTTTAAACACGGCTGATGCACTTGCGTAAGCCGATCTTTGGCAATCCAAAAGTGTTTAACCAATTTAATGTTTAGTCTTCCCGGCGGTTTTACGGTACGATGTTTGGAAGAGAAGTTGCCCGACTACTTTGTCTCAAGGTTGCTCTAATCGATTGTTTAAGATCTAATTGTTTTGTCTAGATTTACAATATGGAAAGATCAAGACACTTGTGCCACGGAAATATGGAGAAACGATATGTGTGTGTTTGGCATGGAACATCTGTCGGAGTTCATATATTCTCGATATCTTTTTGCCAATAAGTTCCAGCCAGACAAAGATTTTGGTTAGTTCTTAAATATAAATTGCATTTCAAAAACTTGTGCTTAAACATCTATTTAGGTGCCGTTGCTTGTTGGCACGAGTACATGTTTAATCGAACTCATTTGGAACGAGGAACTATGCGACTAGATCCAACTCATTACACGTCGCCTCCACACGTACGCTTTAATCGTGAACGCAACCAAAAAGGCTCGGAATTCAATCCAAGGTTTCTAAGTTTTACAACATTGATGAAAAATCCTGTTTGCGTTTGTTGACTATTTAAATCGCTAACCACTTTCATTTTGATGCGTGCGCTTGCTTTTAAAATGTATCCAACTTTTGGAGTTGTTATAAGCCCTAGAAGAACTACTCATAGCACTTTTGAATAAGCCGCAATCCACTAAAAAGACCAATTAGTATTGATTAAATGAGGAACTATGTTACCGCAAATCGTGATTTCAAATCTGCATCAGATTATAAAAACAATAACAATTCAGTAATAGAAATCGAATCTTAAACAGAGTTTGTAAAAGGAAATCAAAACGAAAGCGGTTAGCGATTTGAATAGTCAACAAATGCAATCAGAATTTTTCGTTAATGTTGTAAAAACTTTTTTAAAAAGGTACTTTGACTGCAACTCGGCAAGCAAGAAAAATATTATCTTCTCTATCTTTATTGTGTTTTTTGCATTTCGAGGTTTCTAGAAACTGGTTTTTAGTCTTTAAACATCTATAACGCCATTTATTGTCATACAAGTTCCATCTAGTCATTTGAAAGACTCGGTTATTTTTAAGCAATTTGACTAATTTAATTACTCAAATATCTTTTATAAACTAGTGTTTACATGTTGTTGTACAGAGCTTTTATTGTTTACTTTTTACATATCAGTTTATTGAATAAAGTAAGTTTACAAAGAAGCTTCAATCTTCTCTTACTTTTAAATGAGTTGGCATTTTTCTGTATTCAATGAATACAGGAACGCCTTTGTATGGTTTGTTGATAATCTCAAAGCATGATATGTTTTTCGTAAAAGGCAACGTTGCTCGAACACGGTAGTATCTAAAGAACCAACTCAACACAGTTTTCTCTTCCATCAGTGCAAACTTCTGGCCGATGCAATTGCCTGCAAATAAGGTTTTCAACAACTGTCAACATCAAGTTAAATCTTACGTGGACCGGCTGAGAACGGAATGAAAGCGAACGGATGACGTTTTGCCGATGCTTCGGGTGTAAAGTTGTCTGGATTGTATTCCATCGGATTTGGAAAATGCTAAAAGTTAGTTAGATTTACACTTACTCTTAAAAGCTTACTTCTTTGTCAACTTGCACAAGATTTGGAGAAACAAGAAGTGTTGCGCCGCGTGGAATTTTGTAGCCAGAACACATAAAATCACGTCGAACTTTCCGTGAAAAGAATGGGACCGGCGGATAGATTCGAAGGGCTTCTTTTATGCATTGTTCGAGATAGCGTAACTCGACTAAGTCCTCGGCTGTACAGTCTCGATCCGAATCACCAAAAACTCTGTCAACTTCGTCAATAACTTTTTGCTGGCATTCCGGATGATGCGACAAGCACCAAACAGCCCAGCCCATTGCTGACGCTGTTGTATCGTGGCCTTCGAACATAAAGGTGTCGACTTCTTCACGAATATCTTCATCGGTCATTTGCTCATTTCCTTCTTGCTGAACACTTAACAGCAAATCTAACAACGCATAACTTTTTCGTTTTTGATTAGGCTCTTCTTGTTCATTTTCTGATTGTTGCTGTTCGTTAAGTGAGCTAAGAAACATTTCACGACGATTTGCAATCACCTAAATTGAAAAAGCTGAATTTTGAACGCTTTAAACAATTTAACCTGTCGTGTGAAATCGGTGACCAGCGCTAAGTTCTCGTCATAGTCGAATCCATAGCCCAAAGCGTACCAAAGAGGTTTTATCCATAACCAAGGCATTCGAACGAAAGCAAATGAGAGCTTGTTGAGAACACGGACGGCATTTACGTACGGATGATTGTGGTCTGTTTGTGCATTTACCTTGACGCCCATCGACGTCTCTGAAATGTGTCATTAATTTCTGTCAAACAATTTCATTTGTTTGTTTTTTCAACTTCCGTTCATTTAACTACAACAAAGCAAATAGAAAAGCAAAAAACAAACCGCAAATTATGTCTAGAGCACAACGTTTCAAAAACGGATATGCATCAAATGGCTTGTTTGTGCCAGCGAACTGTTCTAACTGTTTGACAAGAATCTTGCCCTCGTTGTCGTGTACTTGTTGAAACTTCTTTAAAATGTTGAAGTGGAAAGCTGGTGTTAGAAGCTTGCGACGACGTCTCCACTTTTCACCGGAGCTAATTAAAAGTCCATTACCGAGCCAAAACTTCAAGATATTATATTCGGTTCCTTTTGCTATGACTTCTTGGCTTTCTAGCACTTCCTACGCAAGTAGCTTTATTAAACTTTATTTTAAATAACGTACCTTCACAGCGTCAGCTGAAAATGCCGCAACAATTGGAAAAGGACCCAGCCAAAGGACGGAAAAGATCAACTTTCAGTTTTTTGTAATAAAAATACCAATGAAGAAATTGTACGGTTAGACCTGCAAATATTGAGATTCCAATTGCATCGTTTAGAGCGCACTGCGTTTAAAAGAGCTCTTTCAAAACTCACGATTGATTTTCCATTCAAATTGCCAGGTTGTTCCAAGTAGCGGAATCGACAAAGGCCCAGGAATCTTGTTTATGTACCAAATCATGCGCAAACGGCGATAAGCCCATCTGTACAAAAGAGCGAAGTAGAAAACAAAACAAGTCCAAATCGCCACAAATACAATTTTCCTCACAAGGCCGGACGAGACTAAAGATTTAAAGGTTTGTTTAATGCGAAAATATTAAATTGCAAGACTCACCGAAGGACGGATCAAAGATAATCGTTTGGTTGACAAACTTAAATTTCATGTGACGAAAAATTTTGAATAGATTTTGAGTGAAAGTAAAATTGATCACAGCTATTAAACGCCAATTCAATCAAATAACGTGGATTAAATGAATGACAAACAAGAGAGTTTCAAAAGCGCTAAACAATAAAAGCGGATGAACACCTGCTTGAAGACTAATATTTACTCAAATTGCACAGAAGTGTGAAATTTTAGTTCTTACGGATATTTGTTTGAAATTTTAAATAGGAGTATACGTAAAACATATCCGATTAACTATTTAAAGCAGTTAAAGGCCATCAAACTACATTTTGCTCTAACTAAAAAGGCTTGTGTAATCTTTATTGTTCTAGGTCTTGATGGCTACTAATCGTCCAGACATTCTTGATCCAGCTCTTGTTCGTCCAGACCGTGCACTGCCAGATTTGGAAGGACACTTTACCATCTTCAAAGTTCATGCTAAGCAAATGAGTGTTGAGCGCAGTATCCGTTATGACTTGTTGGCTCGTTCATGTCCGAACACTACAGGCGCTGAGATCCGTTCTGTTTACTAAACTATAACGTAATTCAAATACTACATGTGTATAACTTTGATCAATAAATTATTTATAAACAATGTTTGTCTAATTGTTAGCAAGTTTGTGAATTATAGTTTTCGTTCTTTGCTCTCTACTTGTAGACGCGCATCCGAGCGTGTCCCTAGGATTTAACATTTCTGTTACGCGCTCTTTTGTTTGGATTAAGTGTGCGCTGCTTAAATTGTATTTACTTGTTCCAATTTGGAGACAACTAGGCCGCTGACCGTAAAATTGATAATTTAAAGAGCGACGAGTCCAAATTGAGTTTTTCGGCGAATTTGTGCGAAGTTTAAGTGCGTGTGTTTCAGTCGGTTTTTGTGCTTTTTGTCATGGGTGCTAAGTTGTGGACTTTGATGTTATTTGAAAAATAGGGTAAAGGTCACTTCAAACTTTCAATGCTTTGTCATCAAAAGTTGACATTAGTAAAAAGTCCAAATACAGATCAACTTGCATACAAATTGCTGTTTGGATTGAAATGCTGCTTATAATTTATGTACATCTTTGCGTGATCTGAATCATAACTTAGTCTGTTTTTGAGATAGTTTTACTTGTATTTTAAGCGAGTCATTAACTTTCCTTTTTCCAGTTCGTCTATACAGAAAATTGTAGAAATTAGTGATCGATTGAAGGGATTTGTGATGGAGCGCCTCTACGATTCGGAGAGGATTCGGCTGGAGGGAGCTGTTTATGGATGGAGTGTTGACTTTTTGTATTCGAAAACCTGTCCATTTGCGTGCGCTTTGTGGTTTTGTAACCATTGCGCAAAGACTTCCGTTTATGTGGGCAGCCTTAAATGGACCTATTGCAATTTGGAATTTGACGTTTTGGAACTTTATAGACAAATAACTTGTCTAGAAGTTAGACTTTTTCATTAAAAAGCATCTTTGAAATTCGCAATCATTAAAAGCACTTATTCACAAATTGTTATTTTCTTTCCAATCAATGATTTTGCCATTGCTCACAAATTCCAGATGGTCTTTGTATAGCGGACGTGGATGGACGGATGTGACTCACATTTGCAATGTTTATGTAGATTTTGAAACCGCGTGTGAATGCTTTCGAATGTTTCTTTTATTATTTAAATCGCCGTTCGATAGACAACTCTGTGGAAAGCGTTTTAGTTTTGAAGAATCTTATAAGCTTTATTCTTATTATGTCAGTTCAAAATGCACCACTATTTTTTATATTTTTGATTTTGTCCGAGTTTATTTACGAACGGAAATGTGATACTGCCCCAAATTGAGCCGTTGTTTATTTAAAATACGTTGTGATAGTTAATCAAAATGTCTGCACTTGTTTAGTTTTTAATTGTATGTGTTCGAAACGTGTTTTTAAGCATAATTGCAAGAAGTCTAGCACACTTTAATGAAGTTCATTGCTGTTATTATGCAGAATGAATCATCTGTCTCGTAAACATTATCCAATCACTCAAGATCACCACTACTTATAATAAACACTAAATTAATCTCCAATCAAAACAAATAAGTACGCCCTCAAAACACGCACACTCACCACAAAAAATCGACCCCAAATCCTCTTTTATGCGTGCCATTCGATTCTAATCGGCTTTCATCACCACACATTTCTTCTATCCTTCTTTTTTGTCGCGCGTTCAATAAGTGTCGATTGCGCCAACAACGTTCGTTTATCTTTTTCATTGCGCCCTCCACAAGCGGATAAATGTTTATTTTGTAAATGTTTGTTTAAAAACTTGGTCTAGGAATACTGAAATCATTTTAACTCAAAAGGCACACGACGACCTTTAAAAGCATGCTTTTGTTGATTCACAAACAAAGTTTACTTGTAAAGTAAACACAACAAATCCATCGTTTGACGTGCAAAAATCCGTTGCGCGGGGGATTTTGGCGATTTGTTACGCTTTTTCATTTCGTTCCTTTGATCTTTGAAAGTTTTGCTGTTCCACAGCAATGATTTGATTGGTGGAACTTATCATTTATCTTTCCAGAATGTTTGTTAAAATTTTGATGCAACACATTAAATTGATTCGTTAAGAATCTACACTCGCGCTGTTTTAAAGAACATTTGTACTTGTTTACTTGTCTAAAACTTTATTTATTTTCAGGCCGCGGCACGCAATGCTCGAGCTTAGGAGAAGCTGGCTTTCTGCATTTATCATCTTACCTATCTGTAATTTTGTGAATGCAGAAGTCGCCAACTTTGGCTACAACCCAAAAGGTGAAAACCCAACATTGTATGATTCCGCTTCAGATCCAATCATTCAACTGGATGAAGCAACTTTCAACGATACAGTTTTTTGTGGCGGACGTAATGATTGCACTGCTTACTTAGTTGAGGTGAGTTATCAAATTAACGTCTCGAAATTATCAATAAAACAGTACAAAAAGCGCCGGCCTGGCGCGTCTATAGTTTAGCGGCAGACATACATTTTTACCAGACTGTACTGTGCACAGAGTTTTATTGATACTTTGATGTAAATCTTCAAGCTGGTTAGAAAATTAGGGCGGATTTACATCAAACTTGTTTAAAGGTAGCGAGTTTGGTCGAAAACCGCTCGACACTTTTTTAGAATTTAGTTACACTATTACAAAGCTTTATTTTTAGTTCTACTCGGACTGGTGCGGACATTGCCGGGCGTACGCCCCAATTTACAAGAATGTAGCTAAAGATTTGCGCTCTTGGGATAATGTTGTCCGTATTGCCGCAATGAACTGTGCTGATCCAACCAACGAAAATACTTGCCGTGCAAATGGAATCATGTATTTTCCGTTTATTAAAGTGAGTTTAACATGTTGACTGGCAGGCATTTAACAAGACATGTTTAGTACTTCCCTCGGAACAGCACAAATGTAAATGACGGAATTAAGTTGAAAACTTATCAAAGTGTTGGCTTGATGCGTGATCGTAAGTAAAAACGGCGTTGCTTTAATGATGATTAAAACTATCGTTTAGAAATCACTCAAGCCGTTTCAACTGAATACGAAGTTACTCACTTCATTGATTGGCCAAACTTTGAACCGTTGCCTCAGTAAGTTGTTTTTGCAAGTCAAAATAAACACCATCTATTTCCAGAATCACAACATATGGAGAAATGTGGAACGGCATCGACGAGAGCATTAACAGCTTGGCGGTTATCTTTGAAGATGACGACAAGAGTTTGGTTGGAACTCAGGTAAGCAAAAAGTCCGCGGTGTTACATATTTTAAAGTTTTAGTTACTCCTTGACTTGCACTCTCTCAAAAATCAAATTGCTGCACGTCGCTGTATGAAAGGGCATGTTTTGACAGAAGCCTTGCACATTACCGACTATCCGGCAGTTGCTGTTTTTAAAAGAGGTGAAAATCAGCCAGTTATGCAGTCAGAGTGAGTTTTCGTGCAATTTGTTTGTTGAAGTGTTTATTCAACTTGTAGACTTCGTCGATTGCTTTTCTCCGAACTTGAAAACTATATTCGCTCGCAAGGCGATCTACAAGGAATCACACTGTCAAGTCACAAAAACAACGCTACCGACGCTCAAACTCCGTCTACAAATCAAACAGCGGCTACCGAACCAAACGACTGTGAAAAAGATCCGGAGAAGTAAGTTTTTAAATGTTACCAATAAGTGTAACAAAAAACATTTGTTGCAGATGCCGATCTCAATTCTACGTTTCTGAATCTGACATGTTAAAAGCCATTCGTTATGCAATTCTGCGTGAAGTTTCGAGAAATGGCGGCAATTTGTCTGGAGAGAATTTGACTTCGCTGTACAACTTTGTCGATTTGCTGGCTAATGTAAGTTTTAGCTTCTATTCTCGACAGGTTTTGCATTTTAAATACTTTAGCACTTTCCATACAGCACCGTTGATTTGTCTGAAAATGGAACAGAATCTTTTTTGAATGCAAGCAGCAGAGCTCGCGTTGTATTCACGCACATGCGTGACTTTTTGGATCAGCACGGCTTGAACGAATCTTTGCCTGTTGATCAATGGAAGGACGAATTTACAAAAGCAGAAGTGAGTTGAAACACCGAATATTTATGAAATTCACACCTTTTCAGGAAGATCAAGGTAAACCGTTTCCAATTATTGGCGACTGGCAGCACTGTAAAGGCTCTTCTCCCCAGTTCCGTGGCTATACTTGTGGCCTTTGGATGTCTTTCCACGCATTAACTGTTCGTTCTTACCGCAACAGCTTCAATGGTAGCGTTTTAAATAATTTAAATAAACTAACAGTGTTTCCATCTAGATCCCAACTTCAAACCGCTGTCTATTCTCACGGCAATCAAAGGCTGGGTTTCTTCTTTCTTCGGCTGTGAGCATTGCCGCAATCACTTTATCAAAATGACAACGAAGACTTTAAAAATTGAAGACAATGTGAGTTTCTTATTGGCAAAGCATGTTTTTAAAGCATTTGGTAAATTAAATACTTTTAGGTGAACAAGAACGAGGATGTTTACATGTACTTGTGGCGCGCTCACAACACTGTCAACAAACGCCTCAAAGGTCGTGAAACCGAAGATCCCAAATTCCCCAAAGTTCCATTCCCTGCTCCTTACTTGTGCAAAGATTGCAATGTCGGTGAAGAAAACGAGAACAAGAATCGACAAGTTGAAGATTATTTGATCAAATACTACTCCAACATTCGGCCGTTGATTGATCCAACCGAGCAGCAATTAAACCAGTCAGCAGATCCGCCAGCCAGTGAATTCTCTTCTTAGTGGATTTTAATTGTTTAATTTATGAACTCCTAACTCCATTTGTTTCTTTTGACTAAACGTATATCTCTACAGCCCGTTTTGATCCCGATGTCTTTTTATGGTGTTCAAATAGAAGATTTCACTGAACATTTTCTCCTTGTTGGGTAAACCGTTTCTTCCAGCGTTTAAATGCAATTTTTGTCTTTGTTCTTGCCGTCTCATTTCTCCGACATTAGCGTTCAATTGTTAAAATAGATCTAGTTTGTTTAAAAGTATTTGTGTGTACGATGAATAAATTATGTTTTAATAGAAAGTGACGCTATGTAACTTAGAGCAAGGATGTTTAAATGTTATTTTCGCATGTCCATGCAAAGACACAAAACATTGACATTGTTTGCAGGAGTTTTGGCGCGAAACCCTGGAAGTTACTCAAGAGTGTTTTTATGAAATTTACGCACTCATTTAACATTTTATTCTCCGCTCGAACAGTTTTACAGTTACGCTCAGAAAGAACAATGTCTTCTTCCGACGATGAAGTAGTTGTTAACCAGCCAAAGGTTTGTTTTAATTATTTAAAAACGATTAAAACAAGTATTTATTTCAGAGCAAGAGTGGCAGCCTTGGTGGCAAACGCACGAACAAGAAGCCTAGAAGCAGTCCAAGCGACGACAGCGAAGACAGTGGTGCTGGCAGTAGCAAACAGCCGGCTAAAAAGCAGAAGCTTGCAAAAAAGACGATCACCAACGACGATGGCAGCGAGGTAATATAGAACACTCGACCATAACTTCATTTATTAGAATGTCACATTTCAGATGCATGAGATCGGCAACAACCGCTTTATCTCAGTCAGCATGTTCAAAGGCAAAGTGTTTGTGAACATCCGTGAATACTACGAAAAAGATGGCAAACTTCTTCCTGGCAAAAAGGGGAATTTCCTTAACCCAAGATCAGTACCTCAACATGAAAAAAGCCTTGTCCGCGATTGACGAAACTTTGGAATCTTGAAGTTAAAATAATCTCTCCTTCTCACTTGCCATTCAATCTATCTCTACAGCCCGTTTTGTAATTTATGATTATTTGAATAAACAATTTTAAACTGAACTTTATGCTTTTGTTAGTAGCGGTTTTGAGCCTCGGCAAGAAATTCCTAGTCTTTTATTTTGTACATAGAACTTGACAGTAGAAACTCGCAATTATTCAAGTAGTTGGAGGTACTTTTGGATTTTAAGAGCATTTGTTGCCATTAAATGAGAGCACGATTCTGTCAAAACATTCAATGTCTTTGTTTTTATGTTTTTTTCACACAAACAAAAGACTTTTCTTTGTCAATCTTTTAACAAAATTTTGTTGAAGAGAGATGACCGAATTGAGCAAAACTTGTCTCGCGTTAACATTTTTTGATGATTTTCTGTAATTTTCAACTTATTCACTTTATTTCCAGTAATCGAAACTCTTCTTCAAAATGGGTGATCACTACGGATTCTCTTTGACCACGTTCAGCCCGTCAGGCAAATTGATGCAAATCGAGTATGCGTTGAATGCGGTTCGAAATGGTCAACCTTCTGTCGGACTTCGAGGTAGGCTTTTAATCTTTTTGATTTTACTACATTCGTTTTTAGCAAATGACGGTGTTGTTCTTGCCACTGAAAACAAGTCCAGTGTTTTGGTTGAGAATGAGAACAAGACGGAAAAGATCTCTGAGCACATTGGATGCGTCTACAGCGGAATGGGGCCAGATTTCAGGTAAGAAGTTGAGTTTACTGCAACGTAACATTTGTTTGTTTAGAATTCTTGTGCGCAAAGCTCGAAAAATTGCAATGGAGTACGAGCTAGCTTACAACGAAGAGATTCCAGTCATTCAATTGGTCACGAAGATTGCCATTGTGATGCAAGAGTACACTCAATCAGGGTAAATATTTGAATTTTCGCTGGATTGTTTAATGTTTTGCCTTTTAGTGGTGTTCGACCGTTTGGAGTCTCGTTGTTGATTGCTGGATGGGACAAGTATCAGAATCGGCCGTTGCTTTTCCAATCTGATCCATCAGTAAGCTAACTTGAATGAGTCTATTCAATTAATGCTTCTGCTTTTAGGGTGCTTACTTTGCCTGGAAAGCTACTGCGTTGGGCAAGAACGATTTGAGTGCAAAGACCTTTTTGGAGAAGCGCTTCACGGACAGCATTGAACTTGACGACGGAATTCACACTGCTTTGTTGACTTTGCGTGAGTCTTTTGAAGTCGCTATGACCGAGGAGAACGTGGAATTGGCCATCTGCACTGCTCAAGGCTTCCGACGCTTGACTCGACAACAGCTCAAGGATCACATCAACATGCTTTGAATGATGATCGTCTACAGTCTCTATATTTATTTCGACAGAATAATCGTTGTGGTAATTGCGTATAAATCTGTTAATTCGACGTTATTATCTCAGAGGCTCTTGTTGTGTAATAAATGATCTAATAATTTACTCGTCTTGGTTGTTTATCAATTAAATAGAACTGAAGCGTTTTTATGATTGAAGTTTATTTGATAGTGTTTCTAAACATAAGAGAAAAAGACAATTTGAGAAGTTTATTCCTACAAAATCTAAAATGTCAACGACTTTGAAATAGAAATTTATTAACTTCAACAACAATAACGGTCTCAACAGTTTTAAAATTGTGTTATGTAGCGCTTTGCTGACTTGATCTGAGTATCCCACTTCTTGCGGTTCAACAAATAAAGTCGAAGAGCTGTTCGTGCGTCGACCAATGAACTGTGTTCGCCTTCTTGAATTCGAACACCCAACAATTTTTCAGCCAACACTTTCAGAGACGGAGCGCCACCAATTTGAAGCGATTCACGGAACGGCTTGTACTTGGAAGTGTCGCGTGTCAATTTGAACGGATGAGAAAGCTTAAGAACGCGGAAGTCATTGTGAACAGCATGACCAACCACAATTTTGTTTGCAAGCAATTTGCTCACTTCATCTTGAACTTGAGTAAAAGAAATGCCTAAAATTAACAACAAAAGATCAAAACGCACATCGGCATAAACAAAAATACCTTTTATCAAATGGCCAGGTTGAACTCCACTAACATGTGTCTAAAATTAAAAGTTGAATACATCCCATCGCAAAAGTTTCTTACTCTGTAATCAGTCACCGGCTCCTCTGGTTTCACATACTTGTCATAAACAGTTTCACCTTGTTCATTTACCACCGAAACTCGAGCCAACTGATCTTCTGCTCCACTAAAACCAACGCCAACATATTCACAGTCAATTCCAATAACTTGAGTGACTTGAGCAACCGGAACAACTACTGGAGGCTTAGAGCTGAAAATATTGGCTGTAAAAAGCTAAAATCTATCAAATCGTGTTTACCGTTGTTCTTTTGCAGCAATTAGTCGGCTGGCTTCTTTTTGAATCGTTTTGCGTTGATCTTTGCGCTTGTTCTTTGAGATTTTGATCGTGGTTCTCTTTTGAATGACAGTCTTGGTAGTTAACGGACCAGTGCTGATTTTCTTGGATATCTGCTAAAATGAACAAAACACTAAAATATCAAAGAGTGTAAAATCCTACCGTCTTTAATGCCATCCAATTTTTGCCAGCATCACCTCGATTCGGTGGAGCCATTCTTGCAATAGTCGTGTAGTTAAGTAAACGAGACAGCAAAACAGTCTATTAGACAAAAGAACTAAAATGCGAATAAAATGGGGGAAACTATTTCATATGTGTCATCTTTATTTTTTGATCACTTTCTCGTGGCTTTGCAGAATGAGCAATTCGCCCGGAGTTTATTTTGTTAATGGACGATTTAATGCAAAGTGCTCACTTTTGCTGTAATTTTTAAATCGTCTGGCGTTGGTTTACGAGAGACAGTTGTTTTGATTTGCGCGTTTTCGACTAAAATCCGTGAATTTGCTTTTCAGTTTATTGACTCTAAAACAATACTGACTACGTTCGCGTTGTTTTTAACTTTAGCTATGCAAAACTTTTACTTTCAGCGCAATGCCTCTTACGTTACGAACGGTTGAGCCAACAGATGTCAGCTTAAATAGAATTCCAAAACCTGTTCAAGGACAGCGCATTGACGAATTGCAATGTGTTGCAAACGGAACATTGGCCAACATGATGAGACAGCTTGGGACGTTAAGCGCTCACGGATCACAATTATTCGAAGACTTGAACAAAAGTTTGGAAGCAATTGATCGTCGATTAGAAGGACTTGGACTGAGAAATGCAAATTTGCAAGAGAGAATTCAAATGGGAGCAGCAGCGAATCAAGACGGCGGTCTTCATGATAATCTTCGACGCAAACCCTATCAAACAGCGAATGACATTGACCAGCATTCACTGAGTCGTCAAACTCTTCCGGCCGCTATGATGGAGCTTTATAACCAATGTGATCCACCGCCAAGACTCCGTGAACTCGACCAATTTAGAGAAGATGGAAAATCTGCATTAAAGTTTTATACAGATCCGGGCTACTTTTTTGAGTTGTGGAAAGAACAGATTTTGAAGGTTTGTTTTATTTACATCATTTGTAGAAGTTTAAACAACACTTTAAATTATTTACAGGAATGCCAAAACGATCGACGGATGCGTTCTGCTCGTGTTATCTCTGCTGCCGCTAATTTGCCTCCAGGTCAAAAAAGCCCGGCTAGACGTCGCCGTCAGCAACAAGCAGAAGCTCAGAGACGTCCCGGACATAATTCTCAAGTCTTTTTGCAAAATTATTCGGGCTACCAACAACAACAGCCACATGAATATCGATCAGTTTCTGGAATTTTACGCCCAACCAACGAGTTTGTTCAATTTCCAACAGAATATCAGGTATGTGTGGTTTGAAAATGTTATTTGCACGTTTAAGTCAAATTAAATGGTTATCATTTTAGGCGCCGCAAATCTCTCGCCGTCAAGTCGATGTTTCTATTCCAACTGGAATGTCTCGTCCACAACTTCAACAGCAATTCTCTGCCTCTCATTTGTACAACGACGATGATGAGCCGTTGCCCGCACCTCCACTTAATTATCGACCTCCAACTGTGGGAATCTCCAATGGACAAGGAAACTTTAATCAACCGACATTGATTAACTCATCAACACCTAGCGAAATAGACTTGTCGCCAGCAATATCTGGAATGCACATAGGACAACAGGTAATTGAAAATCATAAAGCTGCAGAGCAATTCTCTTATTTTTAGTCAATAAATGGTATTAGCGGTGCTGCAAGCGAGACTTCATCATCCGCACAACAACAACAATTTTTGCACATCGATGAACAGGACGAAGAGGACCTACCATTGCCTCCGCCTCTCGTTTTAAATTCATCGGCAGGTTCAACTGCAAATTATCCGGCTGCAAGTGGTTTGCAGTTTTTAGCACCAGCGGCAAAGTAAGAATTGTTCGAAACTTTAAACACTCTCTTAACAATATCAAACATGTTTTCAATCTTGCATTTTAGCACCGAACAATCTTTGCCTCTGGCTCCCATTATTAATCAGTCGGTTACTATCGATTCTGCATTAATTAATTCGTCGTTTGGACAAGATGTAAAAGCGGAAACAACACCTGCCAACAGTGAAGCAACTCCTGTACTTCAAGTTTCTAATCAACACTCAACTTTGTTAGAAGAAATTCAAGCTGGTCGTCAACTTCGCAAAGTTCAATATGAAGAGCAAGCACGGTAATTTAATTTTTAAAATAAACACGTGTTTGAATCTATTATTTCTAATGATTTAGTGCCGCAACAAATGCTAACACCGTTGCCGAACTTCTTAAACGTCGAATGGCTTTGGGTTATCAACAAGATGAATCAACGGACGACGAAAAACATGAAGATGGAAATGACAGCGAGTGGGACGACTAATTAAACGATTTTCGCTGACTTAACGTTTTTCATTAATGTATATGCCACTTATTGCCTTGAATCTTATTTAAATATGCTTTGTTTTAACTTATTCAAAACTAATTTAAATGTTTGCTCAATCTTAGACTGTAGAAACATGTGTTAAATTCAACTGTGACTTATTGTTTTTTAAATGTTGATAAAGTGCTCATAATGCTGATTTTCAAACTTGCCTTGTTGATTAAAATAGTGTGATTGTAATAAAGTATTTAATGCTGTTTTAAAGTTTGGAGTCGAATCTCAACATCATTTTTGTCAAACAACATAAACACTAAAGATGCAAAATTTGTTTTAATTGCATTTTTGAAGAAAATGTTCAAACAATCATTAGGTTCTTGCTTGCCATTTTGCGGGTTGCTACTTTGCAAAGCCTGATCTCAACAATGTCACCAATTGTGGATTTTTTGATGGTATCTCTTCCGCTCGTTTTGCTTTTAATTGATCTTCCAACTCTGCTTGTAGCACAATGTGGTTCTAAAAAGGTAAGCGACGTTTGTTTAAAGCTTTGTTTTAAGATCACTTTTAGAAAAGAGCCAAAAAACAGAAACGGAAGAAATCTACGAAGCTAATCAAACCAGCTTCTGCTTTTAAGATACCTTTGGGCCAGAAGAATTTTGTCGAACTCAACCAAAAGGTAAGAAGTTTTTAACTGACTCGACTGTTTAACTTCTTGTTTGTTTAGGAGAAAGGAATTGTAATTGAGAACAAAAGGTAAGCGGATTCTCAGTCAATCAACCTATTCATGTTTTTAGAGAAGAAAAGCCGAACGACAAGAAGACGGCTGTTGGTCTTGATGTTCTAAAGGAGCCCGAAAAAGCAGCAATCAAGAAAGAGAAAATTGGCAAGGACGACGAAGTAGCTCCAAAACCACTCAATGACAAAGCTCCGGTAAGTTGTTCAATGTTTTGTGAATGCTTGTTTATTCGTATTTTCAGGGCAAAAAGAATAGAACAGTAGGTGCTGATAAGGGAAACAAAATTGAGCCTAAGATGATAAATCTTGATCGAAAAGCAGTAAGTTTTCAACTGTATCTAAATAGCATAACCGAGCGATGTTTAGCAAAAGATCTCCGACACCAAGGCAAAGTGTGATAAGGGCGATTACCCAACGATGAACGACGTTTTATCCGACTGGGATTCTGACAAGGAGAAACAAAAAGAGCTCGCAGCCGGTAAGAATGGTTCCAAGCCAAAGGTTTGTTTTTGTATCTTGCTAAATTTTACTAGCATTCTTGTTTTCAGGAAAAGCATCCAGCGACCGACAAAGAAGATTTCAACATAGAACTCAAAGCTCATACTGGAAGTAAGACACCGTGCGGTGAAAGGCGAAAGCAAGACACGTTGACAGACGACGAAGACGATGGAAGCGAAACACTCAAGAATGTCAAGTCACTAGCTGCCGATCCAAAGCAACCGTCTACTATTGAGGAATAGCTGTGCTTTCGATCGTACATTTTGCTCTCATTAAGAATCAATAAACTAGTCTTCACAACTTTGTTTGATTGTTGTTTTTTGTGAGTGGGAATGTTATGATTAGTTTTTAAATTATCACTATGTCATTGCAAGTGTTTATTCTTTCCAAAAAGCGTTGTATATTAAATTCGCATTTCATTAGAGTTAAAAGCATCAGGCAACACATCCACATTCACACGATTGAGGCTTACATTCGCAGCTGCATGTGTCTGGCGAGTGCTTGCAAATTTCCTTTTCATTGCATTTTGTTTGGCAAAAATCAGAAGGATTGCAGGAGTCTTTAGCGTTGGCGGCTAAAACATTCACGGCGGATTAAAATAACTTTCAAATTAATAACCCACTTTCAATTGCCATCGAAATTACAATCAACAACGCGAATAAACCAAACAAGCCGAAGATCTTCATGCTATGCGCTTTCTGAAAAATTAAGGACTGATTAACACTTTCCAATTTTGCTCAACTGAATAGACCCGGCAAAAAGAAACAGAAATCGGCGTTCCGCTGAATCAGTTATAAGAATTGCGAATGCTTTGGTGTAATAATTTTTGAAAAACAGAGAAAAGCACATGTTTCAAAGAAAGCGTTTGTGCCTTATTAAAAGTTCCAAGTTCAATTTCATTTTAGACCTTTGACCAAATAAACAAAAGCGCTTTGCTGCGAACTAGTTGATTGTTTATAAATGCACTGAAGTGTATGAACTGAAAAACAATGTGACTTACGTAGATGAAATTTGAGAAGATGTTTGTTATTAAAAGCGTGATCAATTGCCTTGTGGTCAACAAAAGACTGACATTAAGTTTCAAAAAGTTTATTGACTTTGAAAGCAATTCAATAATTAACAATGGCAAACACGACAATATGACAACAAAGTCCGTTTCTCTAAAATTATACTTTATTTAAGCCGTCGGCAAAAACTTGCATTTACAAATTTGACCGACATTTCCATATCATTTGCGTTATCCCAGTAGCATCCAATGTGCGCTCTAAACAATTTAAATTATTGCTAAACTGGTGCTTATTTAACAACTTTACTCCCTGTCCACGCACTTCTGCTAGGATTACGTGAAATATAAACTTGTAGCTCTCGAATTGTAATTCTGAAACACAGTGATTTGGAACGGCGTGTCAATAAAACTAATGCCTAGCAAACCTTTGAATTTGTTTGCCACCGTTTGAGTGATTTTATTCATCAAAAAATCGGCTGTTGTGTCATTGTAATGCTGGTCTTGAAGAAGTTCGGGCACTACTTCTTCCAATGCTTTCCGACACGCTGCCTTTGATGGCTTTTTATAAACTGGCTGGTCCATGTAAAATGAACTCACAGGCGGTTTTTAAATTTAAAAAATTAAATAAAGCGCAAGCTTTTAGCATCGCACGTCCGTAAAACATTAAACGCGAGAAACAAATATTTATGGCAGCCAAGAATCCAAGACTAGTTGGCTTGGAGACGATTTACACTTCAATGAGCTTTGTGTTTGCCAAACTTTTAATACAAGAAGTGGCATGTAGTTTTAGCCAAAACGCATTGAAGTGTTTATGTGCTTTTGTTTCGTAAAGTTTTAAATTAACTTACGAGTGATCTTGGCTTTCAAAAGTATAAACAAGCTTGGAACATTTCAACAACACATTGTTATTTTAATTAGGGATTCATTAACGTTAAAGACTGGTTTAAAAGTATGCATAGTTTTAATATGCTCGATAACAACAAAATAACTTCTTGAAGCAGTAACAATTTATTCATGTTTGAAAGTATCATAAGCAGCAAGACAAATAATAAGTTTGGCTTACAATAAGCAATCCAAAATAACCATTTAATGAAGCTGGAACCCGATTAAAAGTTTGCGTGAAATACCCGTATACAAAAAGCAAATAATAGCAATTCAGAACAATTCAATTACTTTCGGCCATCTAAAAACTGCAGTTGAAAGTTTTGACATCAAATGCGTCGCCTTTTTGATTCCGTTCTCGGTTGAATCTTACATGTGGCAAATTTAAGTAGAAATTCGATCTTAATCTTTTTGTTCCTCGATCAAAATGTGTTCGATTGAAAAGATGTTCGTGCCAACAAGCAATGGAGCCAAAGTCTCTGTCCGGCATAAATTTGTTAGCAAAGAGATATGTGGTATCGGAGAGCTCATGCAAGTGTTCCATTCCAAATAAACAAATATTGTGATGCCACAGTCCAGACCGACAAGGATTTCCGGCCCAATAAGTCATCCTAAATAGATTTTAGAGATTTCGACAAACATCTTTAAAATTTACCTTGTCACTGCCGATTCAGCTTTTCTATAGTGATCTATGCAATAATCAGTGTAGCCACCTGGAGCATCAATTGCGTCCGCTGCATTAATTGTAGCCATGAGGATTTCATCGATTCCGTACTAAAATACCGGTCATGTCTATATTTGTTTTGATAAATCGACTTACAGCACGCCATTCAATTTGTTTCATTATGCGCGCCATGTCCAGCTCATTCAGCATGAACTCAATCATTGCACGTGAGACGGACACCTAATGTTTTATATTATTGTTGTGATCAGTAAAGAAATCTTACTTGAACTAGACTTTTCAGGAACCTAATGACCGGCTTATACCCGTTGTGAGGAATAAGGTTTCTAGTTTCTAAAGACACTTTAAATAAACAAATAACTATTAACAAAATGCACCGTTTTTGAACAAATGTAAAGCTTCAAAAGTCCAATTGGCGTGTCTATTGATTCGTTCCCAGGGCGGGCCCTTTGCACTTATGTCATTTGTCCCATTAAATAACTTATAAATATGCACAAGTTCCTGATTTGTTTTCAGAGCCACGTCGTGATTCTAAAAGATCATGTCAATTATTGTAAACAAATAAACGCTATTACCTGTAACAGAACTAAATACTTCCACTTGAGATCTTCTTTGGCCAGCAGCTTCATGCACTCATAATGTGAATATCCCATGTTGTGCCCTGCGCTATCCATATGAAATTCGTGATGTGTCAAGTAAACATTTGGAAAGCAGTCTGCCAAAGCGTTCATTCGCTTGTGAAACAACGGCGAAGCCTTTGAGTCCAAAGCATAACAGTAGAAGTTCTGCGGTGCATACGTAGTAGCCAATTCCATTTCCAAAAAACGATAGTCCGCAAAGACAGCTCTTGCAAACGCGATAGGAAACTCCCTTTCATCTGGATACAGATCTTCGGTTTGAAAGTAAGATCGCTTTTTGATTGCTTCACAACTCATTGGCAAGTCCGTTTCATTCCTCGGGTCTCTGTAAGTTAATCGATGCTTTCGGTAGTCGTTAAAATTGGCGTTAGGCTCAAAAAATTTGGGACATTGCAAATCCTTGGCTTCTTTTGGTGGAATGTAAACAGGCAGTGTGAAAGAATTTGATTGAGTTTGTAGATTCTGCTGAGTATCTGGACGTTTTGGTAAAACTGGAGTAGCTGTTGGGGTTTGTTGGTCAGTTGGCAGCTTTTTTGGAGATGATATCAAGTTTGCTGGCGAGAGTGTTGATTTTTGTTGAACTCCGGTTAGAGATTTTAACAAGTTGATTGGATTTTGGTGTCTTCCATTTGTTGCAAGTTTCCATTTTTCATACGAGTCAGTATTTTGTAACTTTGCTTCGTCTAAATTAATGTTTTAAAGGAGGCTGTTCAAACGATTAGGTTTAAAAGACTTTCAGCTATTTACCTTGAATCTCTTTTTGTGCCTCTAAACGTCGAAAGTCCAACGGAATGCGAACTCCGAAGCCATTTTCAAAACTTGCACCTGTTGTGTACTTCTTTGGGAGAACCATAAGCATTAAAAGTAGAACGCCAGCAACGACGATAAAGAATAGCAGAAAATGAACTGAACGTCTAAACCATGAAAAGTCTTCACCGTGCAGTAAAGTTAAATCTTCTTCATCTAATAGATTGAGATTCTTTTCATCGTCTAAAACGGAAGATGTGTTTTTTGCATATGTAAAAGCATACCATCCAATAAACTCTGAACACAGGCTAAATCTTCTCCGCCTTCACGGTCTGTGTTAGTTAGACGTTTATATTTAATGGTCTCCATTTTAATGATCTCGTCAACATTCAGCTTTATGCTCATGCTTGGCTTTGAAAGTTTATAGTCGAGTGAGCGAAAACATCTGAAAAGTGTTGGCGGAATAAAGAGAAGCCTTAAAATAAAGCACGAACGCGTAACAAATAAACATATTCAGCCACTTCACGGAGGCCAGAAACATTCTCTTCTTTTGCCACATCCAACAAAAAACGCCCGAAAATTACCGTTACAAATTTATTCAGGACGGCAAATTATTCAAGGCGGAAATCTTTTCTGTCTTGCTCGCGAAACTGAATAAAAAAGTTGGACGATTAGACATTAACGATTTGCATTTGTTATTCTTGTGAGATAACAAGTGTGAGAAGTCTGGAGAAACATTTTGAAGTTTGTCTATTAACTAATATGTAAGCAGGTGGCTCGGAGTTGTTTTTAACATCTAGCTATTTGTGTGAGTAAACAAGTGTGAAATTTAAATTTAAACGAATCAATTAGTTAGAAGGCTAGTTGAAATTGAATAATTAATAATGCATAAAACATTAATTAAAATGCAACAAACGGGCCAAGATCAAAGTTGTTAAACTTTAATTGGAAGGTGTTTTCAAAAGTGCTTAAACAGCTGTATTTGCGTTCAGGAGTTGCGGATATCAAACTCGCCAGATCTCTAAAGCAAAGCGTGCAAACTATTGAAATAGTTTTTGACCTTTTAATCCACAAAGTGAAGCCACTAAATTTATAAACCCGCTAATACCTCAAATACAAACGGCCACGCACATCAATTTTAGTAAAGCAAGTTTTTGTCAGTACCATCCAAAAAACTTTAACCAATCATGCAAAGCTTTTACTCGGAACCACTTCGTCTACCAGAAAAACAAGTGTCAATTGAATTGTGACGAACGTTTCTTGAAATTTTTACTCAATGAGTGGAGTTTATTGGTAGAAATTTGATTAAAGCTTGGCTGGAGAACTGAAATGAGTGGATTTGAGTGGTTTGCTTTAAGTTAATTATACAGTTTTAAATAGACGCAATGACATTATTTAAACTTTATTGTTCATATAAACAACTTGAATTAAATTAGCGAATCTAGATCATTGAGTCTCCAGCACTCCACAAACGAAATTAAATCTTCGAGTTTCGAAAGATCTGTTGGATGAGAATCATAATTTGCGATAAGCACTTTAATCATGCTCTTAAATACGTCATACATCGACTCCATAGCTCTGATGTGCTCTTCATTTGCTGCATTTGTCAATTCATGACAGTTATCGTATTTTGCGTTTTCTGCAAGTAAGCTCCATTGGAAAAAGTTGAATAGCTTTGTGAGTTCCGGATTTGTGTTACTAAAATGTCAAGTTAACTAAGCAATTTAGTCAAAAACTTACTAGCTAAAAGTCCACTTGAAATATTCATTGTATTCGTTAGTGCAAGTTGCTCTTATGAAGTCGTTTGGACTGTAAGCGCAGCCCATAGAATCCAAGTGATTTTTCTGTTGCCAACGAGACAAATAACTCGTCATAATTATTGCATCTTTTGCAAATAAATCGGTTCGTGTAGACGGTAAAGTTATTTTTTCTGATAGTCGTTTTAGCGTATATGGCAAATTTTCTTCTTTTGGAGAATCTACACAATCTAAACATCTTTAAATAAAGTTGTAGGGAAGACCGTCAACTTACAACGTATTCTATTTAACCACAATTTCAATTTCACGTCGGATAATGCTTGATTAGGATCCCAGCCGTACATATTTTGCATGAACAGAACGCCAGTACTCTGGAGTATAGTGAATTGTACTGTTAAAGTCAAATGAAGGGAAAATGTCATAAATCGCCCGTTCTAGAACAATTTCATATCCAAATACAAATCGTTTATATCTATCCGGGTTTCCACAGTATTCTTCTAGTCCTTTGCGGATCTCTTTTAAAAGCACATTGATTGTGTTTTCGGATCTTTTGGACATCAAAACAATCCCTAAATTTGTGGATGATGAAAATGAATGTGCAGGGATACTTACCGCAAAGAATTGGCCGTTTTTCAGGTAGATTTAGAAACTTGGCGTGAAAAGTATGCATTCCTTTAAATCCTGTCGGACGATCTTGTATTTCGTTTATAAAGATTGCTGAAGCATGGTGGAAAATCTCAAAGTTTCGACGATTCATTATCAAGAAAACTTGATTGCCATCAGGAAGTCTGCACTGTCTGACCGTTTTGGAATCAATTTCATGAAACTCATTTGGCAAGATCTAAACTTAGAGTCAATATAGTAATTAAAACATCACTTACTGTTACTTGTTTGGGCATATTGGTTGTGTAAACTTTGCGATGTTTCTCTTCCCAATGCATCATAGTGTCTCTAATTTGTTTCATTGATGGACGATAATGCAAAATTTGTTCCCAACTTTTCGGAAACTTCTCCAGCGCTTTCTGCTCAAAGAATGCATACACAGCCACTTCGTTTAAGTTATTACGTCTTCCGTAATCAAGAGATTCTCTAAAAACAAAATTATTTGCTTAAAACTGGGAAAATTGCCTATAAATCTGCATTGCATCTGATTTCTCACATGCAAATGGAATGCACAAATGCTCTATCTCTTCCGGATCAGTTACAAATACATTGCCTTCAACAAGAATAGATTTGACTTTAAAGCCTTTATTTGCTTTTTTTGCATTTCGACATCCTTGACAGAAATATGCGTTCTTTCGAACTTGCGTGAATCGAAAGCATTTGGCTGGGTCAGAACGGAGTCTGTAGACAAGAATTTGATGAGTTTTTGACTTGCTCAGTTCAAGTTCACCAGAGAACTCACTCATATTATAAATAGAAGCAAATAGTGCTTAAACTGTGAAACTAAATCGAAAAACGCAACTGTGAACAATTTTTGAAATTTGACAAACAAGCGATAAGTACCGAAACTAAATCGATTGACGCTAACAGATATCGGTATTATCAGTAGTTTTGTTTAATTGTTTGAATTGAACCTCAAATCTAAATCGAAGCTAACGGACGCATTTTAAAAAAGTTCTGTATCGAACAACGCACAAAAACATCAGACGCTGAACATTTCATTATCAGTTGTTTGTCTTTAATTGCCTGAATGCGTCCCAAAACTAAGCTGAAACCAATAAACACATTTTAAAAAGTTCTGTATCGAACAAGAATTTTATCGTGACAAAATTGCATAAATAGACGCCTGAATTGCCTTTGTTATCATTGAAATACTTGAAATTGCTAACTTCAAAGTCAAAATGAATTTCAAGATTTTATTGACTGTATTCTTTGTCTTAACCGTGGTTGGCCAATCGGCGGAAGACTTTGGAAACGAGGTAAGCTTTTAATACTATTAAAGTTTAAATAAATGGTTAAGATCTCCGATTTGGACATGAACGAGCAAGAAAAAATCCGTATTTATGATTATGATTCAGACAAATGCTACCAAAACAAGCATCGTCGTGGACACCGGCATCGTAGGCAATGTTGCTCTTACTGTGGTAATACATTTTAATTTTTTAAAGTCTCTTTTGAGTTTTATAATTTTAACTGAGTGTTTAAGAGATCGATGACGTGATGCAATGCTGCTGTTATTTTCGTTAAAATTTCATCAAAACGGAAATGAAAACGTCTCCATTCAAACTTTAAATTTACGATTTGAAACATTGTTTAAACACGAATAAAAATTGTTGCAGATGTTTTAAACTGATATTATTATTTGCGAAGTTCAAAAGTTAATTAATTTTGTTTTTAAGAGATCGATGGTGTGCCGAGGTGCTGCTGTTCGACATTCAATTAAAATGTCACGGAAACAACTTAATTACAAAAGAGCCATGATTTGATGATATGTTGTTTTAAAATGAATAAAACTAAACGCTCTGCGGCTTTGTTGATAAATAACTGTTTAATGTGTTTGACTTTAATTGAGTCGAAAAAGCACGCATAAAATGCAATAAACGTATTTAAAAGAAGTGTTATCATTTCGGTCCCACTTTTTAAAAAAGAATTTGCAAAGCGGGACTGAAAAGTGTGGGACGATAAAACGGGTAAACAACTAAAGTATCTTTAGATGTTTTAAATTAATGTTTCTAAGAATAACTCCATCTCTAACTTTCAATTAATCACTCGCAAAATTACTTTTCAGACTAAAATTTCCAGAATTTAATCCCTTCACATTTCCAATTCAAATCCACTGCCAAATGATGTTCTTTAATGGAGTGGGGGGTCGTTATGGAAGAACAGCATCATTAAATTTGAGACATGAAGGCGGCGCAAATTTGTAGCCTCAGTGGACCATCGTTTTTTACAACGAGCTTGCAAGGAAAGGAAGTTAAATTTTTAGCCGAAACGAATTGATGGATGGAATTTTCAGAGACTAATTAACTCAAATGTAGTTGGATGTGTAATTTGTATAGTTCGATCCAACAAGTCGAAACAAATATTTCAGACAAAATCTGCAAAAAACAATCAAAAACACCTCCCCAAACAAGAGAGCCAATTCAAGTCACCCCTGTTAACACAAAACATCAATCCAATAAGTGCTCAAAAGCACATTTAAATTCGAAAAGTGAGCAAAACGCTTGGCAACAACACATGAGACGACAGCTAGCTTGCGGATTATCTACTTTGACTGGCGGAACGCGCAACAATTTTATATTAAAATTGAAAGGAACGCTTGCTGTCGAGTTTTGTGTTTTTTGCGAAGTGGTGGTCGCTTGAACGTTGATGTAACAGCTATTCGCTTTCAAATTGATCGCTGGTGATCGAAAAGATTAGCAAGTTCGAGTGCAGAAATGATGTTTTGTTAACCAGTAGTCAAGTATGCTTAGCAGAAAGCCTCTAAAATCAAAGAACCGAAAAGCCAATTAATTTGTTCCATCTAAAATTTGTACCCTTGGTGTGTCCAGCTTTAAAAATAGACTGTTTCATCATCACAACGACTCAAATTCTATTGAGCGCAAAACATAAAATAGTCAAATTTCCACTTGTTAACTTGGCACAACAAATAATTGTTTTGAGCAAATTTAGCAATAAAGAGAGCATCTGTACAAAAGTCGTTTAGTCAAAGAACAGAACAAATAATATTGCTGACTCTTTGTAAACTCAGCGCATTGTTATTTAAAACACTGTAGCTCTTTCACAGCAACACAAAAAGAACTCAAAACGCAACTCAAGAGAACGGAAACTTTCAAAAATCTCCACATTTAACAACCGCAGAATTCACACACCAAATGGCAAAAACAATCGTCAACGGATGTCCTCCAATTTAATATTCTATGATTCTCACTCGTTGAGTAGTAAACAGAGGACCAAAAAGCTTGTGTGAACCAAGAATGTCGTGAGTGGAATGCGCAAAAAGTTGAAATTCAATTAGCGAGTCGGATAATGTGAACATTTTCGGTGTAAAGTGTTTTTTGTGAATTTGAATGCAAATGACGTGTGAGTTTTAAGCCTTGCATGTTCTTAAACTCCACATTCATAGATCTGATTTAAAAGTTTGTGATAGCCACGTAGAGTACAAATTGTTTGATATCAATGATTTGAACGTTTTGTGAGATCTACATACATTAACACTTTTTATTTATGCTAATTTTGTAAGTTGAATGCATTTCATGTGTAGTAGCATTTTTTAAGTAAACCAGTTCACGAATGGAAAAGTTCCCTTCAACAATAAAGACTTTCAACTAGACTAGAGTCTTTATTTATAAATAAGTTGGAGTTAAAAATGAAATTGTACGTAAGAGTTGGTCGCTGACTTGTGATCGTATTCTTCAGTTAAATGTGGGCTGGAATCGGAATTGTATTCTGAATCTCGTATCAACAACTTTTAATTAAACGCTTGTGTCTCTTTTTGTCACTATACTTTAAAATACACTGGAGACTAAAAACTCAAATGTTTATTGAGATCATAAGCAGATGTGGGCAGAAATGTTTATTGTACTCTGTAGAAGTTGAAACAGTTGGCAGCTTTAACTGTAATTGTACATTTGTTTGTGTTTTGAACTTGTTTATTTACGTAAAACTAATTAGCGGATTGAATTCAATAAATCAGCTTTGTGCATCAAAGAAAGTTATGAGACTAAAGCACTCAAATTTAAATCATCTTATTTCATGCATACTGTATTTTCGTAATTTGCACAAATCTAATTGCTTACGTCGATAACGCACTACAATCTTTTCTTGTTTATGTTTTTGCTTGCATGTGTGGGTTTGTGCAAACATTCTTACGTGTAAAATGTATGTACTGTACAAGGTGTGTTTGGAATTGCAGGATATTAGCTTTTGCAGGTAGTTTTTGCTTCAATTAATTAAACCGCTTAAAATGTACCTGACACGCAAGTAATTTAAATTTTGCAAGTTTCCGGATTGCGACGATATAGTTAATCAAAAATTTATTAAAAGAGGGCGTTCATAAATTTCCGTGCAATGGCATCTAATTAAAAACATTGCCATCGAATACATTAAGTATACAGATGACGCAAATAACAATAGTGCACGCTTTCCAAGAAAACGTTTCTTATTCGTTTTGTATTTTTTTGTTGCACCTTTTCTAATTACAAGCGAACATTGTTTGTGACATCTCAATATTTTTCTGATTCATTTTAACTTGCTTTTATTTGTCAACTATTAAATTAGTCTGAACGGCTACTTCACTTGTAACTTAATTGCCACATTCCTCGAACTGTTCGCCTATAATAAGGATTAAAAAATCATGGGCGAACGTGTACACAAAGGTTAATTAAATTGTTTTTAATCAAAGCACTCGATGGCAAAAAAGACAATCAAATTTCAGCTCACGCTTTTTTGTTTGACTTGATATTTGATTTTTTGTTGGCTGATGCGGGTTTCGTGGGTTGCAAACGTTGAAAGGTTAATAAAGTTTTTCTTGTAAAGGTTGATCCTTTGATGTTCAAAACATTGATGATGTTTTTGCATAATTTGATTTTTACTACTTGCAATGTTTCTAGACAAACAAAGTATTATGCTTTGCGAATGAGTCTAGTCATTTTTGCAATTTAAATCACAAAGATCGGGTCTATCCAGTTAAAACGTTTATAAACATAAAAGCCGTGTTTAAAAAACGAATAACTTGCCTAATAATCAATTTGCACAATAATGGCACAGTTACCAAGAAAAACCATAAACGAGTACAAAGAACCACGAGAACCATGTCGAAATCAAATTAACTAAAATTGAACGACCCTAAAAATGGCCTTCTGGAAAGCAAGTTCAGTCAACAAGTTTACTTTTCGTTGTTCTCGCCGTGCTTTGGTGCTTTCTTGACATTTCTTGCTTTTTTCTGAAGAACTTTTTTAAACTTCGGCGACTTCTTTAAATTCTTTGTCTCCATTAACAAACAGGTGTTTTGAGTTGTTTATTCATAGAATTTCTGTGGTCTCTTGACATGTGGTTTCAATTTAATTGAATAAAACTGCTTTGACAGTTTTATGTTCTCGCTGTTTCTGAACATTGTTACTCCAAATTGAATATTTTTGATTCCAAACAATTGAACTCGCGCCAAAGTTTAATAGCGTTAATTATTTATAAGGCACACTGCATATCTTCAAGTTAAGTGGCAAATATTGAGATAACCATTTCTGTCCATCAAACTTCAAATAGTTTTAACATTTGCTGATTTTTAATCATTATATGATAACGACAAAGTTAATAACAACGTTTAGTTCTTTCCGGATAGTTGATTTGCATTAATCAAATAAATGTCAAACTTGTTTTTTCGACTCTCATCAATCAAAAGTTGAATGAAATGAACATCCGCTCTTTCATATTTTTGACAGTAATCATTCAGTCTGAAAGAACTCAAGCATTTAAAAAGAGCAACTTTGAGATGGTTTTTAGCTATTCTTAGTTTACTCAAGTTAAGTCAGTTTTTGTGTCGGGAAACGCAGTGTGCCAAAAATAACTCAAACTTTGTTCCCGTCTTGCCTAACTAGCATTCAAAAAGTCGTAATTCCCGAGAGTTAATGGCATTTGCTGCAAAAATTGGTTCCCTATTTGAAGGCGAGGTTTTTGAAACTTTTTCGGGTTCAGGGAGCTTTTGACATTTGAAATGTCATCAAATTTATCCCAAAAGCTGAATTCTTAACTTGATAGTTGTTTGAGAGATTCTGTACTTTAAAAGCTTTTATTACTGTTAATGTAATAGAAGAGGCTAAAACTTATGTTCCAGTTCTGCTAAATAATTACTTTATGTGTTGTGTTTTGTGAACTCAACGTAGGTGAAAAATGTCGTCTATCTAGCGTTATTATTAGACATCCAGCATGTTCTTTATTAATTGCCAATGATTACCATTAGTTTGGTTAATGGTCAGAATGGCCTAAATTGCTGGTTTATGGATTGTGGACTGGACGCAAAAGTGAAGCAAGATGACAAATTACTGTAATTTTTAGTCGAGTGACTTAGCTTCAAAAAGAAAGCATTACCGTAATCGTTTGTCGTTTCTTTCGCTTTTTTGTTCAATCGTTCAAAACTCCAATTTATCATTTTATACATTTGAACTTATCGTTGAAATTGACTTGACATCAGGGGGCGTTTACGTTTTATTTGTATGAAAAATTTGAAGTCTTACCTCGTGGCTTTTCTAAATTGAAAGATATAAAACGGCGTGTTTTGTTTGATGGACTTAGTTGATGTCGTTTTAGACATGCAAAGTTAATTTACCTTTTGTAATTGAATCAGCAGAACATTCTTATTAATTCTTATCAAACTCACCTTTTTGGACTAAAATTTGTTGCTTGCAGCTGATTCTGTCTGTAAATTAAATAAGGCGGCAAGTTAGTCAGTGCAAGCTCTTTGTTGAAGCAATCAAATTTGATTAGTTGTTCTAGATATAAACTTTTTGACCACAAATACGGGGTGTTCATTTTTTCATTTGCAAGTTTGGATTTTACATGTTTAAGATGTGAAACAATTGAAAGTTCAAACTCGATTTGTTTCTTTTATAGAATTACGCCCGAAACGTGATAACTTTACGCATTTTGACGCGGAGTTTCGTCCAGGTGTTTTATTATAATTACAAGTTGAGGGCGTAACCGTGCATTTAAAAGTTTTACGCGTAAGTGCATCGGGATCGTCTTGTTATTTAAATGTACGCGAAGTTTTAGGACTTTGTATTGCTAGATATTCAACTCATTTGCAATTGTTTCAGATGAACAACTCCACAATGAATGCTACTTTTGATTTGGAAACTGCATCAATGCAAACGTCTGAAAATGCTTATCTTTATTTCCTCGACATAACATTCGCGATCAGCTTTCCACTTCATATTCTCATTTTAACAATGGCTTTCTTTTATACGCCAACTGAGATGTTTTGCTATAAAGTCACAGTTTCGAATACCACATTTTGGTCTACATTGGTGTTATTCTGGCAATGCCTAATTCTACGGCCATTTATTTTGTTTCCATTCTCCGTTGGAATTTCTTTTGGATCAAGAGCATGGATCAAAGATTCCGATGACGCTCAATTTCACTTTCAAGTCCTTATTATATTTGTCATAAACATGTTGACTGCGATGGTCATTTGCTTTTTTTCTCTTTGCCTTTACTTAATTCAGTCACCGTTTATGGAGCTGATGAAAAGACACTGGGCCTTATCAATTGGGTTTTTAACACATACTTCCTCCACGCTGTTTGGCCTTTATTTGTTAAACCGGCTGTACAACAATTCTCAGCCGAACCAGTTGCGAAATGCAATCATTGACGGAAAAGTTCCTCAAAGGTTAGTTGTTTGTGGGTTGTTTGAATAACATTCACAATTTTAGTTATGACTCAACTATGCATCAGTTTTTGGTTTCAAGAGTCCGCCAAACAGACGGGATAGTTTTTGGATTTGTTCCTGGAGAAAATGCACCGTTGATTTCCCTGCTTACATGGACGTGTTTTAGCGCCACAGTTGTTATTGTCCTTATTTGTTTGGCTCTGGTTATGGGAGAAATCTTTAAAGTAATCAACAAAACTCGTTCTTGGCGGTTCAAAAGAAATGTATTCTTTATGTTATCTTCCCGAACAATGGTGCCCTTGATTTTCGGATTTGTGCCAATGATTTTACTGACGTTTTTGGTTTGGAAAGACGATCCTCGCTTGTTATTAATTGGAAATGCATTGTTTGGCATCAGCTGTTCACAAGCCATGATTAACTGTGTCTCTACTATTTGCGTTTTTCGTCCTTATCGAAGAACATTCCTACGCATAGTTACAAGCTTTCTGCCTTGCGTGCCAGAAGACACGCGGAGAAGATTGTATCAATCAACAACAACTTTTGTCACCAAAGGGGCACTAACAACTGTATCATCTCATTGGTCGAGACATGCAACAAGTGCACATTTTAATGCCAGAGTTGCGCCGTTTAATCCCAGAACATCTGATCGAAGAAACGGTTTATACGAACACCAAGAACGTCAACGTCGTTGCGAAGCAGAGCTGTATTGAATGTTAAAACTTGTTATTTGAATAAACGAATAGTTGTAATCTTAAAAGTTGAAAGAACATTTATTTGCCCAGCCTTTTACGTACAATCTCATCAGTTGGCCACTTTAATGCTTCTTTTATTGACGCGCCATTAAATAATTGAACTTGAGGTAGAAGCTTATAAAAATTGCCTTTGAATGTGCGGTGTTCAACGCCTAAAAAGTGGTTTTAATTAGTTAACAACTTATTAAATTTAAACATATCTCGGTTTCTTTCCTTTGATGTGCTGCCATAAACAAAAATATGCCATCGGGTCGGTATCCATGTGAAATTTGTGGAAGATGAGTTCGTGTCTAGTCATAAGTTTTGGCAAGTCGCCGAGGCCGAACGCACATGATCCGTGACGTTTCTTTCCATTACACTGGCCACTCTAACGCTGATATCTTCCTAACAGTCCAGTACGAAGGACATATGGCTCTTCAAACACGTTCCTACTTATATTAATCGGCATTTTCCACTTTTGTAGTTTGTTTTTGACTAAGTCGTGTGCCGAGAAGCTTCCAGTTATGTTGTACGCCTTCTTGTTGCCTAAAACTGTTGCCCAATATAACTCGTCATTACAGATTCGGTAAATGTAGCTTTTAGATAACAGGTGCGTCAATAACTTGTCCATCTGTCTTGCATTCTTCTCTATTTTGAAGATGTCGTCGGCAGTTTGGCGGCTTATTACAGCGGACATTCCAGACTTCCATACTTTAAAAGGAGCACCTTTGCTTTTTTCGGAGTCCAGACTAATGTCTCCACCAACCACAACTTCAGCAACGGCTGCCCCATTTAACTGTTTGAGTATTCTAATTGTTTCAAGGTTAGTCTTTGCTGGCAAGTCAAATCCGGTTATGTACTAAACAGTTTAAGTATTTGTGAGCAGAACTGATCATTTTAAATTACTTGATAATACTTCCACGGATGATCACGTAAAGTTAGATCACGAAAGCATGTATACTGAGCATGCAAAACGTTCTTCTCACACCAACCGATAGGTTCGTGCTCGATTACATGAATATTTGGAAAGCAGTTATCAAGCTGGTGAATCCTTCGTTTGAATTCAGGACTACTCTTTCCGTCGACTACTATGCAGAAAATATGTTGTGGATGATAGAAAGCACTGACAGTTAAATAGACCTGTAAAATGTTTGTGTTTGAACTGGACCTTAATTCTATTGAACTCACTTGTGCTTCATCTTTGTAAACTATCATGCCGTACGCTAACGGATACTCTTCTTCCTCCTTTGATAGTGGCTTAGAGTAGAAATCAAAAGTTTGTCTGATTGCAGAACAACTAAAATGCAACTAACTGATTTTAAATAGCGTTTTTAAAACGTGCATGTTGCTTGATTGATTGACTCGTTTAAAGAATCGTTCGTTTGAAAAACTCCAATTGTGTGCGTCATCATATTCGCTTTTTGTTTGATTTCCAGCAATAAGAGATGGGCACTTGTAATCGTCTATCATTTGATGTATCCACTGATTGGAACCAAGCCGTTCCATTATTTCTAAACAGATTTCAATGAAAGTTTAAGTTTAAAACAAACCATTGTGAAAATGATGAACAGTTTGATGCTCTAACATGCTCAAAGCAATAAAAGTAAAAATGCCGCCGGCTAAGAATACAAGAATACCGTATCTGAAGTTTAGATGCATTTTATGAGTAAAACAGGTCAGTTCAAATGCAATTAATGTTTGAGTTATTATGACAACATGCTGTAAAAATAAACATCTAAAATCGAGCAGTTTAGAACGTCAACTGTTTTAACTCCATTCAATGAATTACAAGCACACTCGCAATTAAAATGTCGCTGTTTTTGCGACAAAAGGCAATAAAATTGAAAATTCGTTTACGGGGGAGCAGTGGCCTTTCAAGATGGAAATGAATTAAATTTGTGTAAGTGAATTTGATGGGAGAATCGTTTGTCTGCGTTAGTGTGATTTGAATCAATTCGAATCAAAAAGGTGCGTAACCTTTGTGATGCAAAAACTGGAGAAATTAAACCTTTTCAATAAGGAGGCAAAAGCATTACTTTAAAACGGGTTAAAAACAGTTAAGAGTGCAGATTATCGCTATTTTGGTAACCTATTGTTTTTGTTTACCTCCAAAAAACACCGCATAATCCAAACATCGATCGAGTTAATAATGCAATCATCGATCAAACAATAATAATTTATTTGCTTTAATGATTCGAATAAAATTCATTTCAAGCAATTTATTGCATATGTTTCAAACAATTAAACGCAAAATCATTACAAATCCAGAAGATATTAGTTTTGATGATTTGTTTCCAGGAATTATCATCAAAAAACAAGTGCATAGTGATTGGCGCGCAGCTGTTTAAACAATAGACGAGTATTTAAACCTGGCCAAAAGGTCACAAAACATTTATAATTTGTAATCAGTTTTTATAATAAACGGTGAATAAAGTTTAAGAGTCTACTTATTTAGGGTTCAACGCAAAGCTCGAAGATGCGCTTTTTTGCTTTGTCAATTTGGCTTCTTGTTTGTTTGGTTTACTATGTTGAAGCTTGTCGTGATTTGATGACTGCTTGTCGACGGGCACGTTTTACTTGTAGACATCCAGCAGTTGGGCCATACGGTCCGTAAAAATTGCCCTCAAACATGTCATCAGAGATGTCAAACGCCACAAAAGCTAGTTGATCATCCAAGGTAACAATAATTGTGCTGCCAAATTAATTTTGGTTTGATTTAGCTGTCGTGCTTGGTCTCGTCGACGCTTGTGCAAAGGACGTTTAGCTGCTGAGATGTCAGTTTATTGTCCTCAGGCATGTAGTCAAAACAGAAATCAAGGATCAAAAGGACATACAAGATCGCCAGTTATGTAAGTTTGCTCAACTTGCACAAAAATTTATTGAATGAAACTTACAGTAACAACACGCCAACTCCAAAACCATCCGGACCTAAGCTTTCTCTTTGGAGCCATTCTTTAAATGAAAGCTCGAACGTTTGCGGAAGCTTTTATGACTTTACTTGCGGCCAATATCAAGCAGAAAACAAGCCAACATCGCGCGAGTCTTTTGGCCGCCTTACCGATCACATTAAATTGGTCAGATCAAGACAATACGGTTAGTTAAAACATCTAAAAGTATGATTTAAAAGTTGTTTTTAGAGCTCATCTTTGACGATTCAGCAACTCAGTCCTCTGCTGTTAAAAAGATGCGTCAGTTCCGAGATAGCTGTATGAATGAAGCCGAAATTGAACGTTTGCGTACTCAACGGTTGATTGCGGATATTAAATCAATGGGTGACCTACCGATGTTGTCTAAGCAATGGAAAATTGGCAATTTTGATCTAACTAAATTGCTGTTGAAGATAAATGAAAAGTCGTCTCAACAGTTTCTGTTTCAATTGGGCGTTACGGAGGAAAAGAAATCAAAACAGCACGGAAAAGCAAATTTGTTGTTTGCTGGAGCCGATCTTCTTATCAAAAATCCAAACGACTACACGGATGCAAGCCAAAAAGACAAAATAAAAGCATTGAAATACTTCCTCAACGATTTGGTGCAAATCTTGGCTTCAGACACGCGTTCCCAGCAAACATATGCAGAAATACAAGCGGCAGTAAACGAACTTGTCGAATTTGAACGTAAAATTGCTGAGATCTACATCGACTTGCAACTGGCAGATCCTCAACAACTCGAAAATGCATTGACACAAAAGCACAAGTTGTCCGACTTACCTCAAATGGCTGATTCTATTCGCTGGAACGAGTACTTCTCTAAAAACAGCGTGTTCTCGTCTGCCCAACTTCAACAAGAACTTCAATCTGATCCTGAAATCTTTGTTTTGACCGAAGGAGTTGATTACTCGTCTAAACAATCTGTTCCAAACACCAGACAAGCATATTCTTGCTAATTATTTGATTGGTAAGCAAGCAGATGTTTTAAATGAGTTTATTTCACATTCAATCTTTCAGTTCGATTCATTGTTTCAAGAACTCCATACTTGGATGCAAGGTTCGGTGATGCAGCTCGGCGTTTTGCTCAAAAGTTGGATGGAGATTTGCGCCCAAAAACAACGCGAAGATGAATGTGTAGATACAATTTTGGCAAACTTTCCTTTGGTTATCGATTATTTGTACACAAAGCAACATTTGGATCAGAAAGTTTGTTATTTAAACTAAAGAAATTGTGTTGAATAGTCACAACAAGCTTTTCAGACCGAACAAGCTGCAAAACAAATGTGGACACAAATAAAACAAGGTGCTTCAAAAATCATTGCTCAACAACAATGGCTGTCAACAACATCTCGTCAGAACACTCAACAAAAACTGGACGCAATGCAAAGTGTATTTGGTGCAATAAACTCAGCCCGGGATCAACAGTCTCTGGACAACGAAATGTCAAAAGTGCAGTTTTCTGCAAATGCTGGTTACTTGGAAATGTCTGAACGAATACAACGAATGGCAGAGCAACGCAAATTTGAACCGTTGTGGTCAACAAGTAGAGATTTGACAGCTTTAAGATGGAAACAAGAAAAATTAGGAAGTGGACAAGTGAATGCTTTTTTGTTAAAACATCAGAACATAATGTGTAAGTTACTTCTAGAGTTTCATTATGAAAAGCAGCTTTTAGTTATTCCGACCGCTATTTTGCATGAGCCTCTTTTTAATCCCGATCTTCCAAGTTCTGTTAATATCGGAGCTTTTGGCTTTGTAGTTGCACAAGTGATGATGCGTGGTTTTGATTGGAAAGGTGCTCATTTCGATGCACAGGGTAAAAGACAATCAATTTGGGACAGAAAGACCAGAAAAGGTACACTGACTTATAAAAACAGTTAGTTTAAAATCATCATTTACAGATTTCAAACGAGCAAAAGAATGCCTTTATGATAAATACGGATCACACGCCGAGCCGCTGACTGGAATAAATGTTGATGCGACAAGAACCATGCGTAACAATTTAGCTGACGCCGCTTCAATTAGAGTAATTGCCGAGACTTACAAAATGTTGAGTGCAAGTGATAACAAAGTTTCTGGATACGAGCAATACACTGGAGAACAAGCAATGTACATCAGCTATGGCGTAACCCTTTGTGCGTCATTGACAAAAGAATTCCAAACAGACTTGCTACACAAAAGCCCGTACTCTCCAAACTTCTTCCGTGTCAACATTGTCCTAGCCAACTTTGCCGAATTTCAACGCATTTTCAACTGTCAATCGGGCTCTCGAATGATTGCAAATCCAAGATGTTCAGCCTGGCAACCATAGTCAATTTAACTGAATAAATCTACTCATATTCAAATCAAAATGTAACAAGAAAGTTTATTCAAGTTAACAATAACATGCACCACAATAAACAAAATTAATCAAACGTAGTATGAATTGAATCACATGCAAGTATCTTCTTGGCAAATGCGTAAACTCATTTGAGTAGCTTGCGGATGAAGATAGCCAGTAGAGAGGATTCCTGAAGCACTTCTTTGTCGCTGATAAACAAACAATCCATAAACTGATCGCGGACGATTGCATGAGTACTCGCCATTCAACGAGAAGAATGGACACTGATTAAAGCCGACCCACCAGCCACTGAAAAGATCAAGTCACAAAATCATTGCTCAAAAATTTACCCAGTGCGCATTTTTTCTTGGCAGGTGATTTCCGAATTGCTCTTAGGATCCATAGCCAAAAACTGTTTTCCATTGCTGTTCTCAACATTCGCCAAAGAATCAGTAAAGTTGCCATAAAGAATGCGTGAAACTTCCAATCGAAATCCTTCTAACTCGGATCCAATCTAAAAGCAAATGAATCAGCTATTTAAACGTTAAAGTCCTACTTCAAAGTTCCAAATTCCAACATAGTACTCTCCCTCGCCTTCTTCGCATCGCTCTCCATCAATCTCCATTTTCAACTGCAATTTGTGACCAGCTTCAACCAAATGACGTACATTTCGCAAGCCAAGCCAAGAGTCTCTAACCGGATCACCAAAGCCCTGCGCATATTCTTGCAATGTTCGATTCCAAAATGCCACTGAGTCGCCAGTTCGCTTCTGCATGATCATCCACGCCTTTCCATCACCATCTCTGTTCATCATACAATGTGCCGAAAAGTCATAATGACCAGGGCGTTGAAGACGATAAACACCCGACAAGTTGTAGCCATTCTTCAAATATTCATCACAAGTCTGAAAAGCTGTAAGTTGCTGCATTAAAACTCCAATTTACCTCAAAATACTTTCCTTGAGTATCAACAAGCGGTGCAATTCCTCCAGATGAGATTCGACTTTGATACTCAATCTTTTGAGGCGTTGCAACTTGTGGAACATTCTTTGGCTCTGTAGGCAAAACAATAGGCTGACTAAAAATGCTACTATAAAATCGCTTGTTTCTTTTGAAAAGTTATTACCGTGGCTTTTCAGTCGTCGGAACATGTTCAATGGCAGGCTGCTCAATGATCGGCTGTTGAGTAGTTTTCACTTCTTCGGCTTTGATGTTGATCTCTTTGGTATGAAATTTGGGTCGAGTTGGCACAAAAATCACTGGCTTTTGGATTGGAGCAATATCAGGCTGGGCTGGACTTCGCTTAAACGGCGTCTCCACAACTTCAACGCTTTGATCAGTTTGATTGGTACTTGGCAAATAATTTTTGGTATCGTGCAGCTGTTCCGAACTTTTGTCGAGTGAATCAACAGTAGACTGGAAATGAAAATTAGATCAAACATTACTCGAATTAACTTGCCTGGCCAGATGGAATCAAAAGAATGCACGCAACAGCTATTCCAGCAATAAGCAGCAAAACCAAAGTAAGAATGACGCCAATCCACTTCCAGCTAAATTCTTTTCCTGTTCTGAGTCTCACAGACGCGGCCAAACAAGGATCAAGCTCACCCGTGTTTGGAATGAAAATCAGATGCGTTGTATTTGGGCATTTGGCTAAATCAGAACATAATTAAACTAGTCAAGCTGTACTTAAACATTAAAGTCTTTATTACAAACAAAATAAATGTGAGATGATTAACAAGTTTATACAAATATGCAGGAAATTCAGGAAGAGAATTTAGAAAACGTTCTAGTGAGAAACGTTGCAAAGAACTATTAACTTTTTTATTTATGAGACCCGTTTAATGATTTGAAAAATGGATCTTTGTCTACAAACATTCTGCTTCTCCGTTGCACACGTGAATTGACATTAAAGTTGCATCTGGACGAATGTAGCTCGTTGTGAATGTTCCAACACGATTTGGACGTCTGTAGTAAACCGAAAGTCCGTACATAGAATTGGCTCGTGCACATGAATATTCTCCGTTCAAAGAGATGAATGGGCATCCGTTGTCGACCGTCCACCATCCTCCCATGTGAACTCGTTCTAAGCAGTTGAACAGGTTAGTTCCTTCTTGTTGAATTGCATTGAATTGGAGACCGTTACTATTTGCAATGTTAGAAAGTGGATCCGTGAAGTTTCCATTAAGAATTTTTGAGACATGCAATTTAAAGTCGTCTTTTTCAGAGTCAATCTAAATTTAAAGAGTTTAGTCAAATGTTGTTTGCAACTTAGATGTTTTAAAACTTGCCGCAAATCTCCAAACTCCAATATAGTAAGCATCTTCGCCCGCCTCCACAACGGTCACCTTCAATTTCCATTCTCAATTGAAGTTTCTTTCCCGACTCAATCAATTGCCAAACTTGTCGAAGGCCAATCCACGAATCGGCGCGTGGATCTCCAAAACCTTGTGCATATTCTTCATAAGTGCGATTCCAAAAAGGCAACGAATCACTTGTTCTTTTTTGCATAACCATCCATGCACGTCCATCTTTGTCGTCGTTCATGATGCACTGTGCATAAAAGTCGTAATGATCAATGTTTTGAAGACGATAAACGCCAGTAGTTGCGAAGCCATTGCGGAAGTAATCATCACAAGTCTAAAAAGAGTTTTTAAATTGGGTCGAGTTTTAATCACAAACCTCAAAGTATCGTCCGTATGTATCAATTTGCATCACTTCATTTGCTTGAATTTTTCGTTGTCTCTTTTGCACTAATGCTTTGTCTGCTTGAGTAGAATAAGCTGTCTTTGCTGCTTGTATTGTTGGGCGGCTAACAAAAGTTTAGTTGAACAAATTATCAAATATTTATTACCTTGTCTTCATAAACATTGCAGTTGTTGTGGTTGAAAGAGTTGGTGGACTAGTCTCTGCGCTTTTCGTGATGTACGAATTGGAAATGACTGTTTTGCGTGTACTTGTTGGAAAATCTTCTTCGGTTGAATCAAAAATGACTTTAAACTTTTGCTTATTAACTGAAGTTGTTGTTTCAAATTGTTTGACGTAAATTGACGAAGTTGATGGCGTTTGAGTTGTTGTATCTGATTGTTTGACATAAATTGACGAAGTTGATGGCGTTCGAGTTGTTGTTTCGAACACTTTTTGTTTGATTTGTTGACTTTTTGGCGGTGCATCCAGCATTTTTGGCTTCATTTCTTGAGCTTTTTTCTCTGGCTTCGGAGCTTCTTTTTCAAATGTTTTTGGGATCTTCTTTGCCATATCTTCTGATGGTCGCTGGAACACTGAAGGCATTGGCTTCATGCGATAATCTTGATTGGCTTTTGGTTCAAAAGGATGAAAGCTGGAAACGGGAGGGTAAGTAGTAGTTGCGTGTGGACGGCCTCCCAAAAGCCCACTTCTTTCCGAGATTGATGGCTAAAAATAGAGCGTAATATTTGTTATTTTATTGAGTGTTTAAAACTAACCCGATTTGACGAAAACGACAATGCACAAACAACGATGACTGCGACAATGACTGTAAGAAGAATTGCAATTCCACCGCCAATCACTTTCCAACTGTGATGTCTGAATAAAAACAAAGAGTTTTCAACAATTCAAAACAAAATTACTTGTCTTTGAGTCGGACTTGAGCGGCGATGCATGGATCAAGCTAACAAACAACATTTATAATATTTGTATTTAAAAACAATACCTCCGACGGATTAGAATGAAAATCAATTGTGCTGTAGCGCGGCATTGTTCTAAAAATGAATACATTTATTCGTTAAAAGACGCGAAAAAAGAAGCAAACAGAAGAAACGTCTTTGCAATTTAGTTTTTGAAATAAGGCAAGCTAAATCAAGTTTAAATAACAGAAAGTGTTTTCTATTTAAACAGCCGCATATCCGGGTCAAAAAACTTGAATGCTTTTTTGCCTCAAATCGAACATTTTAAAACTTCTACCAACAAAGCTTCTGCCAAAAAACAACTGAATGAACATGCTTGTTACAACAAAAAGTTAAGTCCACTTCACGGCTCATTGAATTTTCAATAAAAGAAGACGAAAGGAAAAGCCACTCAAAAAGAAGTTAGAACATAATTAAAAGTGTGTGTCTAGAAAAATTTGCCTGGTAAACACAATTTTTAAAAACAAGCCACAAACGGCAGCAATCTGTTCGAACAACAATAACCTTTACTCATCCCATTTGCGCGTCTCATCATCTATTTGCCATTAAAGGACAAAAAAGAACGCTCATTTGCATATTTTCGGATAGAAAAGAAAAGGTGAACGGAGAATTAGGGATGTAAAATCAACTCAATAGAAGCAAAAACAACATTACTAAACAAACCTTCGCTCACAGAACATCATTTTGTTGGCGCTCTTCTACAGTCGGCTCTTGAAACACCTTTCAATTGGTTTTTCTTGTCGAGAAAAACAAGGAGCCGAAAATAAAAGCAGGTAATTAGCAAGCAAATGCCGTTCACAAAGTTGGATTGTAGAACGTAGAAAGTATTGAATACCTTTAAATCCGTTTTTGTTCAGCAATTCCTACTCAATTCAGATTTCAACACAACAAAATGCCAAAACCTTTACGCCGACAATTGAGTGACCAACAGTCAAAGTTACCGAACAATTGAGCATGCGCCCAAATAATCCAATCGGTTCAACAAGAATAGAATACGCGTGCAGTAATTATCCACGAGAAGCTCAATTTGTTTGCAAAAAAGCAGAAAGTTTCGGACAAACGTGCGGGAGTTCAAATTGCGCAAGTAGGCGGCGTTGCAATTTTCGTATGTCTCTTGGTTTTGTTTTTTGTTTGTTTGTAGATGAAGTGGAATGACCGCAGTTAAAAACTGGATGCTAAGGTTTGATGATTAAAAACAACAACTTATTTCTGCAACAAAACTGTTATCAATAAATCATTGTTGCTACTTTTTAGAGAAATGCAAAGTCTTATCAGTACAAAGTTTAAAACCCCACAAACTAACTTAAAAATTTATGAAAATGAATTAAACAAATCGAGTACTTCAATTTATTTACAGCCGACAGACAAACCCAAACAACACACGCTTTTACGAAAACAAAAAACTCTTCGAAAAACATCGATAACTTATTATCAATTGTAAAAAACGCGAGTTAGCTGAGCAAGCAGTTGCCTCACAACGTGAATAATTTATGCGTAAACTCCATTGATTAAATTCGAATGTTGTTTCGCGCTCAAATTAAGGAATTGTTAATTAAACGTAGATGTTGTTTTGAGCCAAAATTGCAGGAGTGAACTAAAAATTAAGAGATCTAGAAAACTACACATTCTCTAAAACACTCACATTTCTTATCTATCAATAATCAAAAAACTCTAATCCGTAAGAACATCCTGTCGCATAGAGTTTATGCGTCGGTGTGTTTTTTCAATGAAACGTAATTGCAAGGATGACTATAGAATCTAATACAACGCAGTTTCTCCAGTTTGCGCGATTTTTTTTCGAACGTATAAATCGTTGGCATGACAAATGAATAAACCTTCGACGAGATTATGGCCGGACGTCTCATAAATCTGACCTTTGCACTCGCTTAAGCCGATTGGATTTCAAAGGTGCGCCAAGTGAGTGAATAAAAGGGCGTGTTAGATTTGTGTGCGCAGGTTCTAGAAACTAGCTGAATACTTTCTTAAGAATCCATTCATAAATAGTAATCGCAAAGGTTTTAAAAACAAGCAACTAAGAAAGCGGTTTCAAAATTGTCAACCACCAGTTGACCTTTACATTCATTTATTGCTTTTTGCGCGCCCTCACCTTCTTGGCGTCCAAAAAGGCCATATTTTGGCTGTCTATTTGCCAAAAAGATCAGTCGTTGAGCGGCATGGCACCCGATATGCAAATTTGTAGTGCGCGCTCTGTTTTTACGACTTGTTTGTTTGCGCTTACTGGCCGAGCAACTGAGGTCAGGTAATTGATAAGGACTGACTTTTAGTGCGAAACTTGTAATTGAAAAGCAATTTAAAACACTTCCAATTGCCGGATCAAATTATCACCGTTTCTAGGCCATTAAGCTTTCAAAAACAAATTCCATTTGAAAGTGTTAAGCGGAACGGATCGGATTGCATCAAAGGGCCAAAAGCAATGATTGTGCGGCCTTTGTGATCAAAGTGGTCAAAGTGATCAAAGGTGACCAATTAATGAAATGGGATTAAATCGTGAGCAATGGCGCGTAATTGGATCCGTTGTTTTTCTGGACAAGAAGTGTGAGACGTCGTTAAAGTTTCTTGCATAGTTTATTTCATAAATCAAATTGTTCAACTTCAAAGATAAACAGAAAAGTGTGTGCAAAACAATTGAATTGCATTTGAATGTTTGAAATATTCAGAAAAACTTTTATGTGTTTTTAAAGTGCAACGTCATTCTTTTAAAATAATAAATGAACGCTCATTTCAATCTCAGTTCTTCATAATCGTTGCTGTTACACAAAATCCGCTCGTCGCAAATTATTCTTTTAGCGGAACGTTTTATTTGAAGGTTTTAAAAATATCTAGATGTTCAAACACGTGGACAGTGATGAAATCGGAAAATCAAGGCCACGCTTCCTGAATTTAAAAGATGCAAATCCATTGCCAAAAAGAACGCCGTTCAATCGTCAAATGCCAAATACAAGCAACGCTTGTTTTGTGTGAAACTTTTGGACTCACTTTATTGTTTTGATCTTCAACAAATGGTTGATTCTAAAGATCACAAAATGAACGCCATCCACATTTCGTAATCCACACTTTTGTACCCTTCACATCGATTGCAGCAAATCGAATTTACATTTTGAGCTGTTTAATTTATAAGTTACACAACTAACAGAATCATAATTCAGAACGTTTTAAAACAAGGCAAACAATACGCATTTCAGCACTTACGGCCTTTAAAACATTTAGCCATCATCCTGATTTTCCCACTCCAAATCATTGAGCGCACAAGTTACGAAATGTTCGATACGCTTTGCTAAGTCGGATCTCCATTTTTAATTTGTATTTTGTGTCGAACTTGCCGTAAATTTTTCCAGTATATTAGTAGATTTGCAGAAAAGAGTTGTTGTTTTTTGAACTGTCTGGTTCGTTGTTTACGAGAACGCTTTGATTAAATTTAGTTAGGATAATAATTTTTAAAGATCGTGTTAGTTGTAATTTAGTGTCACTTTTTATGTTTAGGCCAAAAAACACGTGAACTTACTGAATGTTTACATAAAGTTTGCTCTCTTTTTTGAACTTCCTCAATTTCGAACCACTTGAACTTTTTCGAAAAACAACTCAACTGTTTGTTTGAATTTTAACTTTCCTCGCGATGTGGTCCATAATTCAAAATAAGATTTGATTTAAATGTTTAAACATAACTTTTTAGCAAAATGTCATCAACGAAAGTCAGTCAACTTCCTTTGCCTACATTGCCACCAGACAAAAAGGAGACGCCATGGAAATCAATTATTACTTGTGGAATAATCTGTGTCTGCCAAGCAATTCAATTTTCTCTTTACTTTTCTAGTTTGTGGCCATATCTACAACTTCTGGACGCCTCAGTAACAGAAAACTTTTTCGGATACGTCACTTCAGCCTACTCGATAGGCCAAATTGTCTCTGCACCTTTAGTCGGAATATGGTCGACTAAACTCAAATCAATTGTGCTACCGTCACAGTGCTCTTTGTTGTTTGTTTTTATTGGAAATGCGATCTATTTTACGGCAGCTTTGCATGGAAAGAAATATGGAGCATTAATTGGACGTTTATTTGTTGGATTAGGCGCTGGTAATGTTTACAACTTTGCCACAAACAATTTACAAATCTTCCAGGAAATATGTCAATGATGCAATCTTACGCAAGCATGTCAAGTGTCCCAGCCGACAGATCTCGGGCAATAGCTATTATAACAGGTGGCGTGAGTCTTGGGATGTGCGTTGGACCCGGATTACAATTGCTATTTACTCCCCTTGGATACCCTGGAATATATATTTATAAGTCTCTATATTTAAATATGTACACGGCACCTGCACTTACTTGTTGTGTCGTCAATTTGCTGTCTCTAATAATCCTTCAATGTTTCTTTGAAGAAAAGTATGCCGGACTTCGCAAACGAAAAGGGAAAGAAAAAGGAAGATCGCATCAAAGTTGAACCTTACGACAAACTAGCTGTATTTTTGTGCCACTTCACAAGATTCACGCAGCTCTTCACATGGACAAATCTGGAGACGTAAGCTTTTAAATAACTTATAAAACGAAGTTTAAAACATCTTTAGAATTGGACCAGCATTTGCAATGAGTGTCTTTGCGATTAGTCGCGATCAAACTGTTAAATGGTTTGCAACTTCACATTTGATATTGGGCTTTTTGAGTCTCTTCATATACTTGCTGTTCATCGTTATCAAAATGGAAAAGCAGTAAGTTTTTAATTGCACTAAAATGTGACAAATTCATTTTAGTTGTGACTTTCGGAAAATCTGCATAAGCGGCCTACTTGGCTTTGTTCTTTTCCACGTAAGTGTTGTAAAAAAGTATGCTTTATAAAGAATTATTTCCAGGTAGTAACTTACTCGTGGCCTTTCCTTCCCGGTTCTTTAAAAACGTACTCTAATGAGGAGTACAACTTGTATTTGAATGGAACTGTAAAGACGGAGCCGGTCGGATGTCCAATTGGTAAGTCTCGTTTAACAAATGATTACATAAACTATGCATGCAATTAAGATCGCTTTGAGTGGTGTCAAACTCTTTCTCCTGTAAACATCTGGGTGTTCTTCTTCATGTTTATTCTAACAGTCGGCGGATTTTGGTCAGAAATCAATATTTCATTGAGTACAATCCTATCTCAAATTCTGGGACCAAGGCAACAAACTAACCAGCAAAGCCTGTACTACTCAGCTGGAGCGATGGCAAGATTAAGTGGGCCAGTTATTATCAGGTAAATCAACACTTTAAAACTTGCATGCAACAAGTTGTTGTTTAGTAATTTGTACACTTCATTTGGCCCGCGATTTGGCTGGATAATCCAAGTTGGTCTCCTTACATTCACGATTTCAATGTGGTTTATCTTCTACAAAAGAATGGTTCCACTAGTTAATGACCAAGCCGAAAAGAACGAAGTTGAAAAGATCGAAAAGCTGTGAATTGTTTGTTTAATAAATGATTTATAATTGTCATTGACATGTTTATTGCATACGAGACAAACCGGTTAACAATTTAAATAAAATATTGTTAGTTTAAAGAATGTCATTGAATTTAGAGATCAATTGGAGTTTATATCAAGCAAATAGTTAAATAAACAGAACACCGTATTATTTAGAAGAGTTCAACCTTCAATGACTGTCCACAATTTGTCGTCGCCTAACGATCTTTCAACAGCATTAGCTGCTTGTGCCACAACGAATGCACTTCCAACAACTGAACAACACAAACGTAAACGAGGAACTGTTGATTCGGAGCATGCAAAACCGGCATCACATTGTTCACTAATTCCAGTTGCAGATGACCGTTCAAAGCACCTGCAAATGGTTGAAGAACTCACAGAACTTTTGAGTCATTTTACCTTTTTGCTTGTTGTGTTCTTTCGTCTATTAAAGGAACTCGGCCACGTTCACAAAAAGCTACTGGAGTGCAACAGACATGTTTGAATTTTTGAGTTGACCACTTGCACAAATAACCAGCAGGACAAGCTGCTTCGCTGTCATACGGGTCACAAAAAGCTAACTGGTCTGAACTTACGTGCCGAAGAGGATCACTAAAGTTTGTATTCAAGGAGACTAAAGAGGTTTTAAATGCTCTACCGATTCTCCGGACACACTAATTCAACACTTGCGGCTCTCTCGCAACAAATTGGCTCTCCATTTGACGTCAGCGATGAACAAACAAAGTCATCCGGACAAGCATCGTCACTTTTACATTGAACGGCTTCGTTTCGAATCAGCAATGTTCGTCTTCCTAAATGTGCAAACGAGTAAACTGAATTGAACTTAATGTTGTTTACCGACACATCGTGTTCTCTCTTCGCTTGACAAAATTGATGGGAGCGTTTTGATAGAGACAACCGGTGGAGCCGGAATTGTGACAACAGTTGGACGAACGGAGTTTATCGTCGCAGAAGTTGGACAGCAAATTCGAATGACTAAAGAGTAGTTTAACAGTTTAGTTTGTTCAACAAGCACTTACATTGAATGTTGACTGAATGTTCACAACGTTCCTGCTCATCTCCTTTACAATCCGTATCTTCTTGACAAGTTTTATGAACGCGAACTAGTTGATTTGGCTGACTACGACATTTTGCCTCCTGACAGCAATACATCAAATTGTCTGTCAATGACGGTTGGCAATCAAAGTTCTAAAGTTTTTGTAAGTCTCACAGAGTTACGAGTTTAAAGCTTTACTTTGGGACAAATGTCTGGTTCTTTTGAGCACTCTAACGGTTCTAGACGATTGTTCATATATGCAATTGCAGTTTTTCCACACACGTTTTGATTCAAAACTTTTCCGTTGTGTTGGTGAAGAGGATAACGAGATCTAAACACCATAAATGTAAGTAGTTTATGTATTCTAAAACTCACCTCAACAAGTAATGACAGCAAACGTTTACTCCTTGTCGATTGCTTAATGCACACCAGTAAGTTGGAGGACAAATATCAGCCTGGCCTAACCAATTACACTGTAATAGACGATTGTCTCTGTACGCAGGTATTTCTCCATCTGAACATAACAGTTCATTAGATGTCGGGGCGCTTGACCAGCCAGGAGGGAGTTGGCCGTTTATTGTTGGGCCGTTTAGATTCCAGGGTGGTTGACTTGGACTAAAATGCCCGTATTTAAACTACTTTAAGTTATTAAACAAACTTGTTAATTGTGTATGGAGTTTGGCCATTTATAACTGGACCGTTGCTTAAAATGATTAAAGTAATCAACTATTTTAAGAGTTTAAAAGAACCTGTTAATTGTGTACGGAGTTTGGCCGTTCACGATTGGGAAGTTGCTTAAAGTGATTAAAGTAATCAATTATTTTAAGAATTTAAACTAACTTGTTAATTGTGTATGGAGTTTGGCCGTTTATAACTGGGCCGTTGCTGAACAACAAAACGTTGTATCAAATTAATCAACTATTTCAAGAACTTAAACGAACCTGTTAATGCTGTATGGAGTTTGGCCGTTTATGACGGGGAAGTTGCTTAAAATATTGTCAAATCAATTACTTTAAAACTAGTTTAAGAGTTCTTACTTGTTAATGCTGTACGGAGTTTGACCATTTATGACGGGAACTAATGAATTTGTTAAAGAACAACAAATGTGAACTTGTGCCTAAAAATGAAATGCATTAAACGCATTTTAAACTGCGTTATACTTACAATTGTAGATTGCTGACAAGTAAACCCTTGTGGACAACTGTTAATATAACGAGCTGTGCACAACCTCGGAGCATTGTTTTGTAGCAGCGGCGTGGCTAGTGTGTTTTGACATCGAAGATTTGAAGCTAGTCGACAACAAAGAAATATGCCGTTTACAGAAGACTGAACACAAGAGAAACCTTAAATTTGAGTTGTAAACAAAAAACAAGTCTTTTAAATCAAGTTGCCTTGCGGACACGAACTATCCAAAGCACTTCGACAAAAATGATGTGCACCCATTCCGTCTTCATATGCGCTCCATCCAACTGGACACGTGAGTTCCGGCACAGGAGGTCTAAAACAAAGTTCATTGCAGTCATTTTTGTTCAATTTACCTGAATGTTGGAAAATCAGTTGGTTCATTCGGCGGGATCGTTGTTGTAATCACATCAGGCGTTCTTAAAAGTCGTTTTCATGCGTTTAAATAACAAATTGTAATTACTCACCTACAACAAACACTCAGACCATTTAAGCTTGACGGTGCGCAATCATAATTGTTCGGGCAAGTTCCCAAACGTGTCGGAATGCAAGTATACGTTCGACCTTAATTCAAATACAATAAACAACTAGATGCTTGAAATTGCTACCAAAATCTTGAACGTATGTTTCGCGGCCATCTGCACAACGAGCGACGGGAGTTGGTCTGCCACAACATACGTAGCCAGCCAAAATGTCAGAATAACGACATGTATAAGCAGCTTGAGAACAAGCACCGCCTAGCAAATTGAATAATCAAATTAATTGTTTGTTTTATTAAACAAAACCTGGATTGTTGCACCTTTCAAGTTGATTAGTTCCTGGTCTTAATAACGCATCCAAATCTTCTGGGCACACACGCGGTGATGTTGTTGATCGGCAACAAGTTCGTATGTTTGGTTGATTTTGAGATTCAAGACATTGACTGCCTCCAGGACAAATGTTTGGTTCTTGAATTGAACAGTAAAGCTGAAAAGAATTGCTGTTTAGACGTTAAGTGTTGATTAAACTAACTGGATTTCCACTGAAATCTAACTGAGGCGCGTATCCGGCAGGGCAAGTAGCTGTTGAAGGTCCAGAACAACAAATGTAGATTGTTGGTGATAAAACAGACGCACGACATGTATAACCGGAAGGACAAGGATTGATTTGAGTCGGCGAACAAATTCTTACACGGCCACTTTCCTCAAATACCGTATTTGAAAAGATGAACTTGTTAAACAAACTAACTCGAAATAAAACTTGCTGGTCAGGACATATTAACGCCTGACTTGTAAAACGAGAACAACACAAAGCAATTTGTGGTTGATTCAATGACGGAAGACAAATGTAGCCATTCTGACATTGCGGACGGCCTTAAAGATTGTTTAAAGCTTGTTTTAACCTGAAAGCTACCTGTATCGCAAGGCATGTAACCTGCATCGGCAGGTTGAGCGGCTCTGTCTTCTGGACAAAGTGGCACGGTTGTAGGAGCAGATCGACAGCAAATCATCATGCCGTACGAGTTTACTGCTGCTTGACAAGTTGAACCTCTTGCACATTGTGTCTGCTGGTTTATTAAATCACAAAAGACATTCCGTCCCTGAAAGTCTTCTTCCGCAATTGAACCCAAAGCAGCACATCTGTACAAAGGACTATCGTTTATAGGTGATGCTGGTCCGCAACACAATAATACATTTGGATCTTCATTTGAGTTAACACAAGTAAATCTAAAAAGTTGTTCAAAAAGTTGCGCTCTAGAGTTACCCTAAACCGCATTGTCCATATTCTCCGTAACTATTGCATCGACGTTCATGGATTGTACTCAATTTCGGGTCCAAGAAATCTAAAAAACATGTTTGATATTGTAACACAAATTAAAAAGTCTACCTTCTTGGGCAAGTATAACCGGTCTGTCTAACTGCCACTTGCTTCAAAGCACTAAGCTTTGATAAGCCAACTGCTTTTATTACTTCGTCCACGCAACATACAAATTGCTGAGTACTTGTGGAGCGAATACATCTACTTTCTTGCGGACATTCAATGTGATTTGAGGACGGATCACAAGGCTAAACACGAAAGATTAACAATTGTTAGTTAAAAACTAAAACAACCTTCAGTGCTCTTCTATCCGGCCCGCAAACTTCGCCAGGATCTTCTTTACAGCATTGCCATCTATTTTCTCCAATCAATTTTTTGTTTTCCATACATTTCGCATTGTTGGGACATTGATTCGGTTGATTCAGCTGACAAACAAGCGGACGTTTTGAAGAAGCTTTTAGTGAGTGAAATCCTAAAAACAAAACATACAATTAGTAATATTGGATAATTGACATTGACTCACCTTTTGGACATAATTCAAAATCTGCCGGGTCGTATGCTAACAATGGAACACAACAAAGTAAACTTGTTGGCTCACATCTTCCCTTTCCCAAACAGTCTTTGTCAATCGCGCATGAAATTGGAAGATTGTCGCCCACTAAAGACAACTTTACAATTCTAAACAGTCAATCAACAACTTCAAACCTTTTAAAAGACGACCGTTTGTTCCACAAAGTCTTTGATTTTCATCTGTTACATTTGAAGCGCTTTTTTCGATGATTAAAGGAGTGTCTGAAGGTTATATTGTTTTTTTCGACGGTAGAAAACTTACTAAATTTTGAACTTGACCTTGCGACTGTGATTAGAAGTAAAAATGGCCAACTGATAGAGACAACCGCACCGATTGGCATTACACACACAAACAAAGCAGTTGAAATAGGAGAAAGCCCATCAAAGGCAACAATTTAGGTGATTTTGATGAATACTTAAACAGAAGAATCAATAAAGCTCGTAAATGGTTTTTAACGGAGCCAATTAAACTGTAAAAACTCCGAAGCCACCTGATTAAAATCAACAATTAAAACTTTAACTCAAAGTTTTTACTCGGAGCAGACGCAAGACATTTCAAAAGAACCGTTTTTGCGCAATGAACATAGCCACCAGCGATGTCCACTCCGCTACCGGACTTGATTGGACAAGAAGGTGCATGTTTTAAAAGAGGAAAGAAGGGTGGTAAAGATGAGCGCTGGCTTACCCGCAAAGACTGCTTATTAGTGTTGATGAGCAATAATCGGGCCGCCGGGCGCAACTCACTGGTCATTCTTGTCCAGTTTATGCTTGAAACAGGGTTTCAAAAACGAGTGGGAGCGTCTAGAAAAAAGTTAATCTACTTTTTACGTCAAGTTTGTTTGCTTTATTTTAAGATATCTACGTTAAACACGTTTTCGGATGCTTTTTGAATTACTTGCTTTTTTAAAGAATTTGCATCTAACTAATAAACGATTAAAAACTCATTTCAGTTCTTTCTACTTAAAAAATCATCTTGATACAATACTCGATCCACTCAAAAGCAATGACTCATTCCGCTATCATTAAAGAACAAGTCCCAATCAATTTGCGCACTAAATGAACGCTCGATCGATGCGGAAATTAGAAATGGGATAGCAGACCAAATCGAAAAATCAACTGCTAATAAATCTCTCCAAACTACACAATAACAAATTGTCAGTATTTATTGCACAAAGATCAGTAAAGAACAAAGCGCACCAGTTTGTGATCTGTGTAAACAAGATGCTAAACTTCAGAATGTGTGATAACTTCAGACGCTGAATCTAAAAACACAAAATTATAAATGCATCGCTTAAAACCCTACCTTCAAAGTACGCTGTTCACTCTTCCGCTGTTAAGTCGCCCTATGAGTTCTCCACCGTAACCAGATCGGTCAAGTTCGACAGCCTCATTGACTTTGTGATCATTGCTTGCTTTGGACTTAGTTCGATTGGGCAAAAGTGTAAATCTCTCATAAACTACAGTATCGCTGAGATTGTCTTCCCCTTCTGAAGTCTGATTTTTCATCGCTTCCTAAAACAAAATTAACAAGCCTGCCAAATGAATAAAACAAACCTCTATATCCAATATCAAAAAGAGTCCGAGCAAAGTGACAAGCGCAGCAAGTAATGAATGCAAGACATTTCTGATTATCAAATTCAACAGATTTTCATAATGAAGAGGTTGTCCAGGTGAGCCAAGCAAATGATAGAGCAAAAATGCACACAAGCAGCACGTCAAATAGATGTCTAAATAAAGTAAAATCAACATGCTCAATAAATGCTTGCTCGTAAACTTACCTTCATTCATTGTTACACAAAGCCTAGCGTTTTGTTAATTGTCAATCAAGAAGCAGAAAATCGACTACAGTGCGTGTTGAAAGCAGCTTCAAATGATGAAAATGAAATAAAGAAACTGCACAAATCAAAAAATCAAATTTATTCATAGAATCTTTTCTTTGTAAAAGTTTGCAGTATTTGTTTTCCATAGCTTCTTTTTAAAAAGCTGATTTGATCCGTAAGTTGACCAATCATTTTGAATTTGATCTGTTTGGGATCAAATTACTCGTTAAAGTCAATCAGCAAGTGGAAGTATAGACAATATTGTTTGAATAAAAGCCAGAAAATAAACGCTTTCCGCCACTCCGTTTATGTTGGCCGAAATGATGCAACTTTACTTGTTAGCTCTTTTGTTGTTTGCATGTAAAGTTGGCGCAAATTGCAATTCAAAGTAAGTTCAAAAACTGTAGTTTAATTACTTAATTTATTTATTTCTAGTTCCAGCTTTACCGATGTTCAAGTAGAAGCAATACAGTCACAAAATGACGAACTCAATCAAGAAAACCAACAACTACGCAAACAGTTGAACTCATATTTAAACAGGTATGTTTGTTTTAATATCCAATAAAGAATTTGTTTTTAAGTTCGACTGGACTTCTTCAACTTATCAAACAAGATCAAATCAACTTGCAAGTGGAAAAAATGCAAACACGTGTCGTCATATTAATTGGGTTTGAACGCTTTGAAGAAGCCATGGAAATAAGCTTACAAGCAATTGGAGTTGAAAAGGCTGGATCAAATCGAACGCAAGTTGTTGGAGACATCTGGATGAAAGTTGCAATATGTTATGTAAAGATGGGAAAGTGCGTGTTTATTCGTAGTTTTGAAAACTTAGATTATAATTTTAGATTTGAGCATGCACTTCGTGCAGCAAACAAAGCTCTCGTCATCAAGCCCAAAAATGCTCTGAACTTGTGTGTTCGTGCTAGAATCCACCGTCTCATGAAAAACGACGCGTTGGCTATTAATGATTTGAGAAGTGCAATTTCTCTGGATCCAAATAACGAAGATGCTCGTGAATTGATGGCCGGAATGAAACGAACCGTTAAAATAATTGAGACATAAACCCTTTTGCGCTTTGTTCAAAAAGACTGTTCTTAAAAGTTTATTTATGCGAATAATTGAATGACTAATAAAGACTACTATTTACACACATTAGACAGTTATATTGTTTAAATTCCATTCATAAGACGGCGTTTTTGCAGTTCGACAACGATTCCGTCCCACAAGTTGATACGAGCTTGCAGTGCTTGAACGGCAACTTCCTCAGCTTCTTCCCAGCGTGGATCATCATCTTCTCCACAGATTTCTGTCATCATTTTAAGAGACATTGGGCCATGCTCGTCACCGTCAACTTCAATGTGTCTGTCCAAATACACTTTGAACAAATCAAGAGCTCCATCAACTTCTTTGTTAATTCGTCGAGGAGACCTTGGAACATTATTGGAATCAAATCCTCGCGGCCAAATGTGAAAGCTGAAGCCACTACATGAAGTTTGCCTGTCCGGATGAAGTCAAATGTTTTGCGGACGAAGTTTGATGCTGGACTGGGTGTGTTGGCTTCTACAAATTTGATGTTTACAATCTGTTTATAAAATAGATCTGTTTAAAAGTTACCTTTCATGACACGAGCCAACTCTTGGTCACTGGGAACGCCTTTTTGATTTGAAAGTACACGCATTACTTGAAGAATGGCTGAGTCGTCAGCCGATGCTTGTCGCATAGCTTCTTGATACAGCTCCAAGTGGCTGATGAATTGTCCCGCAACAGTGTCAGACTCTTCTCCCAAAACAATCTCGTTGATCAGACGTCGACTGACTCGCGGTCCACGAACAAACCATGGAGCTGTGGTACAAGTCAAAGAGATTTGGAGATGCTTGAGCAACGACATGAAGTCCCAGACAGCGAAGACATGGTTCGTCATGAAGTATCTCAATTCATCAACGTCTCTAACGGCTTCATACAAAGGATGCTTGGCCAACTTCTCCTGAAGTGGCGCAATACGAGCTTCCAATCGGCGGATTGCTTCTGAGTCGACGTGGCAAAGATCTTGAGTGTTGGTCATCTTGTTCGACGATTTGTAGAGTTGAGTTGAAGAGCTTCTTCGGGTTACCAAACTAGTTGATGATTATTGGCGAGAAGACGCCGGCTTTTATAGATTTCAATTCAGGGCGGCATAATCGTTGGAAGTTGAAAGACCAAAGTTGAATACGTGTGTAATCGTATACAGAGGGGCGTTTCGTTCGAAGTTTTGATAAGTTGATCAAGAAATCATTCACGAGCAAGTTATCGAAGTTACGCGCACATTCTCCATTTTGCTCCACAAAACTGGGCGTTTCAATAGACGTGCCAAATGAGAAGTTGAGAAGGTTGCACGCATCTCTGGCGATTACTGTTTACGAAAGGTGATTGATGGAAGTGTGGAAAGGAATTGATGTTTATGGGTGCTTGGCAATTAATCATTGTGGTTTGCGCAGATGATAAGTGTTTCGTTGACAAAGACCGGATGTTTTGATTATGGTCTATGAAGTTACGCAATTCTGTTCAATTGAAATCAAACAATTTAAATTATATTTGTTTAATCAATTTAAAACAATACTGAGTGTCCGAAAGAGTACACAAAAGTCACTTTGAAAAGCATGTTTTGCAACAAAAAATGTTGCTTGACCTTTTTGCAATTAATGTTATTAACGTTTACTTTAATCGAGTTTAAATTAATAATTTCACAGATTAGTCAAACCGTCAAAAGATCAAAAACAAACGTTCGCTGGTCAAAATATCAACTTTCAAGCCAATAGTGTAAAAACGAGAATTCCTCAGCACGTCTAATTAATCTAAATTAGTGGCAAAATAGTCGTGGCGCCAACCACAACTTGATGGATCGTGGTATTGAAGCAAACATTAGTTCTACCTCAACCACTCATCGATCAAATGCGTTTGCGTTTTCACCACTGTTTACTGCGCAAACGCCGAATGGACGGAAGTCGTTGATGAACTTTCATCTTTGCGTAAGTTGCCGTTGGGCAACCAAAGTGAGTCATGCGCTGCAACGATTTGATAATCTCTTGATTTCCAACCAAAGATTAAGAGATCAAATAACTTTGGGCTTGTTTTTAAACACGTTTATTCAACAATACTTTAACTCCTTAAACAAGTATTATTTGATCGAAATAGATTCATAGCATTTTTGCGTTTGATTGCGCATGCGGTTTTGAACGTTTTACGTAAAAGTGATTACAAATAGGAAAAAAGTTTTAAATCAAAAAACAACTTTCTACTTTTTGCTTTTTCAAAGTTTGACTGAATTTTCTTTTGCAAAGGCTCAACTTTGGTCTATCAACTCGTTGCAATCAATCATGATTTCGCTGACGCCACCAAATCGTCGCTGATCTTTTAAATTAAACCACCAAACAAGTTTTCATTGCTCTCAAAAGAGTCACGGTAGTTATAGAATATTCAAACAAAGAAAGTCGCGAATAGTTTATTCTATAATCACAAACAAAGTGCAAAATGCAAAACAGTAGCCGTTTATGGAATGCCCTCGACGATTAAATATCACAATGCATAAATGGAAAGTCAATGCAGACGTAGAAAAGTAAAATGACCTGGATTTTGGTGTTCAATGAATTCTACAACTTTGTTCTATGTACAAACAAGCAAATTCAATTTGAATCAAAAATGCGCGATGTTATGGATATCGAGTGTAAATGCGTAATTTGAATAGTATAAAAATTTGTAAACATCTACCTAAACGTCTAACAATTAAAACTAGGCAATAATACTGTATTTGTGGATAAATGTTGAGAGATGTGAAAACAGTTAAAACAACAATGTTTATAACGCCGTAACTTGCTGATTTGCCATCAACATTCGTCGCAAGTGTTCAGCTTCTGGCTCATTGCTTGGTTTATCGGCTTTCCTCCGTTCCACTTTTGAGTTTTCTGTACTTTCGGCAGCGGAATCATCGGAGAACTCGCTTTCGAGTGTTCCTTTCTTTGGCTGGCTGTCTGTTTCATGACAAGACGAGCCAAATCCGTCGTCAGAAGAATCATCTTCAAGGACAAGAGCGGTGTCAATAAGTGTAGTAAGTTGGTCTGTTGGCGTAATCAACTGAGTGTCTGAAAATGGAGACATTCAATTTTTGAGTCTTTTTAAAAGTAATCTTACCGTCTTGTTCGCTTGCTTCTTGTTTCACTAATTTTGGCTTCAATCGTCTGCGACTTGCCGAAGAAAGACTTAGTTGTCTGTTTGGAAATGAAGGAACTTTTATCTCTTCCACTTCATCACTCAGCTCGACTTCCAAAGCTTTTCCGTCTCCACTTTTTTGATCATCTTCTATGGCCGGAGGAGCAGATAGTTTATGTCTGGGTGGTTCTAGTAAAATTCCACCAAGTTGACTTTCCATTGATTGCGATGCAGGCAGCTTTTTCTGACTAGATGAAGACGTGGAGTTTGATGATGTCGAAGCTTGCGACAATTGATCATCGGTAAGGGACAGTGATGGAAAGTTTGAATGACGTGTATCACCTCCAAGTAAGGGAGTTGCACGGTAATTCAACGAGTCGAGATCAGAAGTCTAAACTCAAGAAATAAGAACTGTTAAAAAAGACACGTTTAAAAGACATGTTAAAAAGCTTACTTCGTCATATTCAAAGTCTGACATGCTTGCCAATTCATCTGTCTCTTCGACATTGTAATTCTCGTCGGCTTCGCCTTCACTTTCTTCGTCAATTGATCCGAGACGTGGAGCACTTTTAGATCTGTTAACTGGAGGACGGAAGTTGAGTGTGCCAGTTTGGAGAATCAGTTTGCGGCGTGGACATCCAGATGAAGCAGTATTTTTACGTGCCTTTTCCATTGTGAGTTTTTCACGTCGATACTCCTAAAGCGTATTTAGTTGTTGTGGAGTGTTCTTAGTTCTTACCTGTAACGCCGCTTTTAGATAGTTAGTCAGTGTGGAGACAATTTGTGCCGGTTCTGAATGCTTCTTGCACAAGACAGCGTGACATCTCAATTCGGGCTTCATTCTTTTGCCTTCGTGTTTGTAGACCCAGCAAAACACTCGCGGATAATCTGGGGGAGCAAAACAATAAGTGATTCGGTGAGCCCAGTATTCGGTAACACCCAACTGTTTAGTTTCAACTTTAAGCCTAAACACATACAAGTTATACACAACCTTTAACTTGTTAAACGAATTACTTACCCACTGCGTGTGACAGTTAATTTCATCGGGACATCACGTTTTCGTGTCGTGTAACTGCGCCAAATTGCAGTTAAAGGACGTTCAATGCTCTAAAGTGTTTAAATTAGTTGTTGTTACAATGTCTATTTATTTGCCTGATCGCCTTTGGCCAAAATAGTCAAAACATTGCCAAGATAAACAACTTGATGCACTTCATCTGGAGGGTTTATCACGTATCTTTGTTTGTGACGTCGAAATGGCAATGTTAGCAACTGGGCCGCTTGTAATGAACTTAGATGCGGCATTGTGACTGTTGAGTTCAGTAAACAAACAGCGAAATAGTTAATTCAAATCTTATAAGTTACAACAAATAGTGTGGGAATCAAATATAACTTTAAAATAATAACATTAGCATCTGTTAATTTAATTGGTCACTTATGCAAAGAGGCAAGCTGTTCAGTTTTTGGCTGTTGATTTACCTGAAACGTTTGAATCAATAAGACTTCTGAATTGACAAGATGTAACAAACACGACACGAGGCAAACACGCAAACTCGAATGTTGTAGTCATTAAACATGTCAGACTTTTTGATAAACAACGGCACACTTTCAGCTCTTCAGCAATTTCGTCAATAACCGTCTGAAACGGATGGCGCGATCGCCGATGGCCTTCCGCATTGTTGGTGTGAACTTTAGGCGCGCAAATATGTGCAGGAGGAAAGTGTTTGTTTGTGTGGAGAGAGGGAGATTTGTTGAAATTGGATTTTTTGCGATGGGAAGGGATTTTTAAAAGTTAGAGAAATAAACTTCAACTAGTTAGTTAATTGTAAGTGTCACTTTCAGAAAGAACGCTCTGTTAAGTTTTCGTGTTCAATTTAAAACTATTGACGTCTTTGCATTCAAATGGTTTGGACATTTGTGCTTAAGATGGAAAACGGAAGCAAAGCATATGCAAATGACAGTCAAGATGAATTTGATACTGTAAACATTTGAATTCAAAAATAGTAGTGTAAAAGTGTTATTTGAAAGAAACGCCACGAAGAAACAATCCCTAATTAAATGTAGTCATAAAATTTATCAAAACTTTTCGCCTCATGCAAACAAAGCCGAAAAATTGACCAACGCACCTTGCTCTTCTCCACCGGTCAACACGCGCCACACGCAGAAAAATTTTCAACCAACGTCCATTGCTCTCAACAGCAAAACAACAAACATAGCGAGCAGCAGAAACCGAGCGCCAGTCGAAGTAAGTTGGCAGCGCACAACGTTGATCACAGGTAAGCAGGCGCTGGAAGAACGCACCAAGGAAGGTCGCGCGGCAAACGAAAACAAAAAGACAGCGGGGCGATGGCATTTTTTGTTTTAAGGTTGGCTGGATGGATGATCTTGGATTGTCAAAAAGGATCTGGAGGTGAAGAAGAACATCTTTAAACTTGCACATTAAAAGTTTAAACAACAATATAAAATGCACTTTTAGAGTAGACGCGTTAAAACCATTTCAACAAAAGCGATTGGCTAAAAACAAAAACAACGAATGCCAATTCATCATTGCTCATCTGTCTGCAGTTTCGTTTCTCACAAGTGACTAATGAAAACCGCCTTGTGTTGATGACTTGTACGCTTTTGCTGGAATCGATGAATATTGATCAATTTTTAATAAAGGCTACCAGTCATATTAAAAATAGAAAGTGCAGGCAAGCAAGAACCAAAAACGAAAAATCAATTCACAATCTATAAGTCCGCAACGCCGTCAAAATCGAAAGACTTCATCGTCACAATTGACATTCGTTGAAAAGACGCGCCATCGAATCTCCAATGCCGGACCGGCAAGACGAAGAAACACGGCACGCGCAGTACTACGTGAAAGTGACAATGGGGTGTTTTAATTAAGAAGTGGATTGGATGCAACATATGAAGATGGTTCGGATTTAATTGGAGATGCTTTTGCGCACAAAATGCAAATATTTGCAAACAACTTAGAGCACCTTGCTTCAAAACATCACACAAAATGCAAAATATCATAAACAGTTTTAGCTCTTAAGAAGCCTTACAAGATCTCCACCCTCTTGTTAAGTAGCTATTTAAAAACCGTCTAGTCCGCTGGTTGGTTTTTGAAATCCCCATACAAGCTGATTATAGTCGCAAGGACCGTATGTAGGAGGCAGAAAACAGCAATTCGGAACGGAAGGTGCAAAAACATAATAAGTCAAGAAGTTTCAATACAATGACAAAAAACGAACAACACTTTCAATTTGTGAAAACTGAAACTAAGAAGATTATCAATTCGTTAAGGAGATTTTTTAATATTCTTGAGTGAAGGCTTACGGTATGAGCAGTGATTAGAACTAATGCAAAGTAGCCGTGTCTGTGACAAAAGTTGCCAAATGTTTTTAAGCAACCACTTAGTCGATCAGTCTCATTCACGGGTTAAAAACCTCAACTAACTACAAATTGTAAACAACATAAAACCATCGGAAAGCTCATAAACCCACTTGCAATAAATTCCACACACCCAACGGTGAAGCCTATAAGAACATAAAACACTCGAAGCGACGGAAGTTTGCGCACCGAACTAATCAATCAAATTGGCAATAGAGAGCGCTTCTTTGAATTTGTTCGATCTGCTCATGTGCGAGAATGCAAACGCCAGTTACTAATCGAATGTTATGTATTAAGGTGGAGCGATAATTAAGTAACGATGCGTAAAAAGATCATTGCAATTGGAATTAAACAGTAATTGGACTGGTCAAAAGAATAAACGCTTCCATGTTGTTAGCAAAGCTTCTAGTGAATGCAGTTAAAAAGGAATTGATAAAAGAATTAGAAGAGCTTATAGAACGCGTGCTTTGCTAAAACGTCTCAAGTTCAATTCGGTCTTATCATAAAATTGTTTAAATAGTTTCTCCAAAAAGATGCCACATAAACAAATTGCAGAACGTTTTACAATAAACTTGCACTCCGGGTACCTTTTTTGTGCAAAACTGATGGAACTTGTCAGCAAAAGCATTCTTCTTTCCGTTTTGCTTTCTATTCAAGAATCGACAAAATCGGATTGACATTTTGCTTTTGATTGAGTTCGTCGCAAAGAAGAACTTTTACACAAACGTTTTTGTGTTCGACTAAGCAAGAAAAGCCACCAAGGTCAGAATCGCCAGTTAAACTTCACGCAAAATGTCTGTTCTACCGAATGTAACCCCACTTAAATAAACATTAACCTAAACTTTAATGTTTAGACTAATTTAGACGTGACATCAATGCGCTGATTCCAAAAACTGTCTGTCAGCCCCGACCAATCTAAAAACTTTAAATGTAAGCGAAAACAAGGTAATTCCCGGCACACTCACTCTAACCAAATTAACTTGATCACGTTAAACGTGAAATTCAAATGAGTAAATTGGAATCCAAACTAATCAATTAAAAGACGCAGTGCGCTTCTTGCGAACTTCCCCTATTGAAGAATCGGTCTTTGTGTTTTAAGTTGATTTAAACATGTGGTCCGTGTTAAAAACTACAAAACTAAACAGAGGCAAAATTACGTTTTAATATTCGACGACACACAGAATTCGAAACCAAAAACCAAAATGTTCGCTCAGAATGTTCAAAAACTTGCTAATTTGTGTCCATTAGCTGTTGTTATTGTCGAGAATAGGAAAACTGGCCAGTCTGAAACAATTGGATTAGGCTCACAGTTGAAGTGTGGCGGAACGAGATTCGAGACACGTACATTAATGACGAAATTAAGAGTTGGGTCACGTTCGCGGAATTTTTAGTGTTAGAATAAAACAGATAATTGAATAGAAATTTCGGATAGCAAGAATAAAAGTGCGGGTTCATTACAAAATTGTTGATGTTAGACAGTCAAAACACAGAAAATGTGCTCTTTTGTACGCTTAGACGTCAATCAATCAATTTCAGTTTAATAAACAAAGAATTCTAATCGATCATTCTGTGAAAATATCATCTCTGTATCAAATCTTTGTAGTCTTAAATTGTGGATCAAAACAATTGTTCTATGAAGCAACCGGAAACACGCAATAGCTCTATTCACGTGGATTCATAAAAAGTTTACAAAGGACATAGCACACCTATAAATAGATGTTGAATTGAACCCAACAACAATAAACTCTCTTTAAACTAATCAACTAGTATCATTTAGTTAAAGCGTCGTAGTCTTTTCACCCAATAAAAATGATGAATTAGTGGTTAGTCTTGAGATTCAAAATTGTTGGGAAACCTGATTCGCCGCTGTTGCTCTTTGGTTGGGTGATGTTTGAAAAGGTAAGCGCGAAGAATATTAACTTAGATAGACGGATGTTGAAACAAATTACAGACGTTAAAGTGTTTGAGGAAGTGTAAAAACTGACTACTTATAGAGTTCTTATCATCTCCATAAAAACTGGTGCAAACAAAAGAGGCACGCAAAAATGGCAAAAAATTTACGGAATTTAAACAAAGCAGTAAGACAATGGGAATCAACAAGAATGAATCATCGTTTGGTTCCGGCTCAATTTTATCAGCTTCTCATATGTAAACGATTCAAAGTATTTACAATCATTGATCAATAAAGTTTTGAATGCTTGTATCTTAAACATTTCAAGCACACTTTTAAAAACTTCAGTCTTTTGTAAATCAAACATTACTGCGCAAACATCACTACGCAAGAATACTTTTAAAGACTTCAAATGCACCGAAAATGTTCACTTTCTAGAAAACACAAAGAACTAAGCAGATGGTCGTTTAATTAAAATCAATTAAAGATCAACAAACAAGCGAGGAGAAAGTTGAAATTAGCCGAAATAAAAGAGCAAGTAAGGGTTAACGGATGTTTTTGTTTGGAAATGTTTCGGACGCGTTCGTTTTATAAAAAGTTGACTCGTTGCTTGAGTTTAGCGGTTTAAAAGACAATTAGACACAACAAATATTGCAAAATCTTGTACATAAAACAAAAACTTTCGAAGTCCGCGACAAAAACTCATAAATCACAAAAATGACCGATTTTTAGTTTACGGATACACTAGCGCAAAAATGTTGAAATTTAGACAATTCGAAATGACGACTTTCCCATTCAATGCTTTTCCGGGTCACAACAACAAAAATGTGATTCATCACGGGAGTCGATGGGGAAATTAACAAAATGCCGCGTAAACACACAGCCTTTAGTTTAAGTGATTTCCGTAGGCCGAGAAATTACATTGCACGTATATGAAATAAACAGCACATCCACAAACTCTGATTCACCAAAACCGAATAACTACAAGCTGTGCTGAGCAAAGAGAGCTTCCGAAAAGCCGAAAATTACGCGGCTCATTTCCTTCTCACATTTGTGTGCTGCTGATCAACGCACGCAATGCAAAAAAGCGCAAATCATGCGTCAAATTAAAAGACGCAACAGGGTCGGATTAGAGGGATAAACAAAAAAGTACATGAGTTACGGAAACGAGGAGCTACGAAATGTAAGTTGGTGATAAAAATAATAAAGAAAGCTTTCGCACTTGCACATGTGTTTATTGAATTCTTAAGCAAATAAACAATCATATTGATCAATTCATTCGATGAGACTGTTTAATTTTGAAAATTTCAACTAAAGTCAAAAGTCAACTAATTCAACATTACCGACTCAATTTTGCTAATTAAACACGAACAAAAGACGCCAGACGCCTCAAACTTAAATATTCCTAATCCTTTCTGAAACCCGTCCAAATTCCTTAATTCCCTTTATTTTACCTTCTGTTAAACAAACAAATAACACCCGAAAGACACGGAAATAAGCCTCAGAAGGCTCAACGAACAAAAACCTCACAAAATAACACGCGCAAAGTGTCAACAAAAAGCGCAAATATAGGCGACCGATTTGGCTCATTATTTTAGTGGTAAAAGCGGTTGCACGTGTGAAGTATGCAACAGAATCATATTTGGAGCTCAACAAAGGATCAATGCTTTGCAGCAAATCGTGATCAAAACGATGTTTTTGATTTGTGTGAATTAAAGTTTTGAAATAGACTTAAACCACTTCACATTTCAACTCAACTTTAAACCACCAAAAACTTCTAAATAAACAAACTTAAATTTCAACTGCAAACAGCATTCCAATTAACAACTAAAAACGCCCTCAAAACTCAAAAGCTCAAGCACGAAAACCCACACAAATCAAACATTCAATTCAGAGAAAACAAAGACCCATCAAATTGCAAAAGAAAGAGGCGAAAAAACCACTTGATGACTTGAGGTCATTTCTCCGCAACAACTCTTTGAGTGGCCAAAGCAATCCCTTCTGGTCATTTTGCATTGATCGGCGGAACATTTTCAAACTAAATGAAGCAAGTTGTGTAAAAGAAAGACGTGAGAAAAGTGGCTTTGTTGATTGGATGAGAAAGCATAACATTGTTGTAATAAACGATGATCGGAACGAAAATTATGTTTGTCGAAAACACAGTGAATTTTGTAAAGCATACTTTGATATCACAAAGTTATTTGATCAACTGGCCAACTTTTTGCGGAAAAACTTTTTCTAAAAGCAGTTTTGAAACTCTATGCTACTTTGCGCAAACAACTTATAACGACATTTTGAAATAAGCTTCCGCATTGTTTTTATTTTCAATGTTAGCAATTAAACACGCTTTCAATTAGCGAAATTCAAATGTTCAAAGAATTTCCTGGGATTAATTCCCACACTGCTAGACAACGGTTGAACAAAAGCAATAAAGGCCAGTTTGTAGGCTATAATTTGCGCAGTTTGCGTAATTTGAGTTCACACAGTCCACACTTTGCCTTTTTGCTGGTTCCAATATGAGTTTTCGGCTGGATGGACAAACTAATAAGTGACGTTGAAATAGAAAGAAACGTTTAAGCTTTAACAACTCAAAGCCAATAACCACTTAAAAACACATAAAATAGAGTCAAAATCCCCAACTCCCAAACTTAAAGTCAATCCACAGGGAATACCCAAGACAAAAACCCTTCAAACATCCGTGAATCTGCCGCCAAGAAAGCAATTAGAAGCGTCGATATGTCTGCTGCTTCTACATTTCGATGGCGGAGGGAAACCGGCTCTCTATACACGATGATCTTCCTTACTCACCGAGAAGAGCACGCCATTAAGTTAAATTGATCTTGGTGACCTCTCCGTATTGGTTTCAGTTATTCACGAGAGCTTTAAAGGTTGAACAAATAGACTGTAAACTCAAAACAAGCTTAAATCACTTCAAATAACCGTTAAATCCTCAAAATTGCCGCCAAGACTAATTGGAATTTTAAAAATTTGTCGGCATCTCTAAAATCCGCACAAACTTGCTTTTAATCCATGCGAAAAAACACACCAAAGATTAGTTGAGATGTTAATCTTCAATTATTTCACGCCCAAACTTACTTTGAGAATGTCAAAGTATGATGTTTTTGATATTAAATCTAAAATGTTGCTTGTTATTAAAATGATCGAAATGCAAAGAATCAACAACCAGTTTAAACGCAACAATATAATCAAATAAGTTTTAAAGCGACTAATTATATCTAGAAAGCACAAGATTGACATTTAAAATTGTACTCAACTTAAGTGGACTAACAACTAATCGTTCAATTTTTAAAACTTGGCATTTTGTGTTTAAAGTTTGAACTTAATTAGTTAAAAGAAACTAACTATACATTAAAGTGGTCAAGAATGCGTTGATTACTGTTTTCAAAAACATCTAACACAAATAAGTAAAGCCGACTAATTAGGAAAACTCACCCGTGTTCCCAGCAAATCCTATTCTAATCTTAATTCGATTAAACAAAAAGAAGAGTTGGTTCATCTTCTTTTAAAACGAAATGTGCAAATCTGTCTGTCCATTTGACTAATTTGCTAGTTAGGATTCACAGTTTGAAACTCAACAGATACATAAAGGCTCAAAATGGAAGGTAAATGCGCCTAATCTTAGGAATGGCGTTTAAGTAGAAAGCCCATGAGTTCCACCGCAAAATGGAACTTCCTTCCATTGAATCTAACGTGCTAAACGTAACCTAATTGGATTTTTAATGTGAAAGTAAATAAGAAAGGGCAAGGAATTCAAACATAACGGTCAAACAAGTCAAAGGGTCAACGTTTGAAAGATTAAAAGTACAGACGGATTAGACATATTGAAAAGCGTGTTTTGCTAGTTGAAAACAAGAATTAAAATGTTGAGTTTGCACACATCATGCACACATGAATTCATTTCAATGAGTTTAAAGTTTCGACGCAGAGACTTTAATTAATCCATTAAATGATCACCCGTTGATTTCATTGAAAATAATGTCTCGTTTACCGAATGACAAATTTCTATTGTTCCCGCGCAAAATACCTGCCATTTGGCGTTTTCAAGGTTTTGTGCGCAAGATTTCAAGCTAGCGGAAATATTCAAACCACTTTTAAGACACACTCAATTTCAGAAAACCAAAAATCACCCCTGAAACTTCTAATTTTAACCAAATGCCGTTCATTTAAACAGAACCCAATTACTGGAATAGGCACGACAGGCGCCAAAGCAAACAAAATAATTTCCCTTTCGCGCACGAGTGAAATACACAATTTGCCTGACGTCAAAATTTCATTCTTTTAAACCACTTGGGACATTTTGTCATCTATTTAAAGTAGATGGCAAAATCTGCAAAAAGTCAATAAAATGCACTGAACAAACAATACTTGCAAAAAAGTATTGAAACTCAAACAAATGTAATTAAAATAAGAAGATGAATGTTTGTTCTTTGTGCAAAAAGACCAAAAGACTATTTTTATACGCCAAAAGAACAATTTAACAACTTGAAGCTAAAAAATGCATGCAACTAGATTAATAAAAATTGTAGTCTTTGAAGATTATTTGGAAACATATTGTGCAACTTGTTTCTAATTATCAAGTTTGTAGATGAACACTTTAAGCTCAAAATTGTTTTATTTTTAAAAACGCACGTTCAACTCTAAAGTAACACTACAAACTCTTAAATTCAATTAACGTTAAGACATCTTTGTTGGAATCCCCAAAAGAATTACTCAGCGAACACTTAAACAAAGAAATCTTCAAATGAACTTGGAGGCAAAAGAACATTCGGCAACTGTTTAAAAACCATATCAAAACAACGCCGAGATTCTCAGAATTTTAGTTAGTCAAAACAATAACAACGATTTCTAAACGAGCGCTTCAAACAAATCCAAAACACCAGCCAATTAAAAACTCGACCCGACAATTAGCCTTACCAGCAAACACCCAAATAAACAAATCCCGCCAAATTGTCCAAAACATTTGCGCACTTGCCATCCAACCAAGCCGTTTACAATTCAAGCGAGCGTCCCCTCTCCATAAAACTTGGAGAGCCAACGCCTCTTAATTAATTTCAACGGCGGTCAGCGCGCGTGGCCAATTTGATAACCATTTCCATTTGTGAAAGGGTGTTCGTTTTCAATGCAATGCTTAATTGTGAGAAAGAATGCATAATAGAAAAGTGCATATTATATCAAAGTTTAATTGGACTAATGGAACTTTAGATAATTTGTGTGGAAACTAATCAGACTAATAGAACATCATTTTAAGAGTGAAAACTCACACTTCTAAAAGACTCAACAAATAACGCCACTTTGAAAAGGAACTTAACGAACAATAAGAAACAAAAATCATTCGAGCCATTTCCTTAGTGTTCGAATTTGTAATTCATACGTAGCTCAAAACAATTGTTGCGCAAAGCTCGAACGGCCATCTAAACAGGGATGTGTTGTCCTGGACAACGCGTCAATTGTACGTTAGCGACTACATGAACACTCAGCTTTTAAACCAAATAATACGATAATTACAGACAAAATCGTTTAAATGCCGGAGTTGAAACAAGTACTTCACAGTCGATATTGCAAAGTCCAACTTTCATGCTCCCATTAAATCTCAAAATTTTAAAACCACTGGCTTCTCACACGTTTCCACGCGCCAAACTTTTGGCTGGTCACTTTTACCGCAGGGATTTGCGTTGCCAACGGCTCAATAAGCCAAGACTTAGTTGAATGTCCATTTCTGCTTGCCAAACAATTTGCGACAATTGTTTAGAGTCGAGTCTGACGACGGCACACACCGTCGTTGCGCATTTCAAAAGCAAGTGCGCAAGTAAATGTTGCTGAATAGAAAATGAGACGAGTAGAATAAATTTAGACGTGAAGAAGTCAAAGCTGCACGCTAAAGAATTTGAAAACAAAAACATTGAAGTTATAATAAAAGTTGAATTGTTCGTTTCAAAATCGTTGACGGCTGAAGACTGAAATTTGCGCACAAAGCGCAATCAACAGCAAAAGATTAGTCTTCAAATGGCTAGCTGGAGGGGAAAGTTGCGCTTCGTTGCTGCTGGCCATTCCGCCGCGTTGAGCGGATTATTAGCGAAGTGGACAGCAAGATCGGGTTTCCTATAAACGTAAAAGGCTTCGAATTTTGTCGAAAACGTAAAATTCGGTTGGCAATTGAACAGTGAAAACAAGTGAATAAAGCTTTCAACTTATAAAATGCACCTAGGATCTTCATTCAAAAATTGTGCTTTTTAAACAAAACCACCGGAAGACGCTTATCACACATAAACAACAAACTTTACGCCCATTCGAACAAGCGAGGACTATAAAAAGGTGTCCAATGATTCATCAACTTGATTTCTTTTGTTTCAAACAACTTGAGTCCAAAAATAAACACAAAAGACAAAAATAGGCACGAAATGCTGATAACAAGCGTTCTGGAAGAGTTCCTAATAAAAGAAGAACAATGACTTTAGACAAGAAAAACAATAGAGCTTAATATTAAAGTTTTTTCGAAGCTGTTCGTTTCGTTTCACTTTCAACTAAACCCACTCATTTAAACCAAACTACGGAAAACGGGACGGCGGCCACGAAAACAACACGGAACTTGCGCATCTCCACCAACCAAAACAGTGATGCCCCTTTGGTTGGTTTTAACCAAATAGATTCTCAACAGTTGAACGACAAAAACGTTAAGTTGGAAGGGCAAATGGCCGGAGATTGTCCTCAACAAAACTGTTTCCAGCCACGCTGCGCCTTAATTGGACGTTTTTGGAAGTGGATTCGGTTTAGTTGGGAGAGTTTTATAGAATTTGGAGAAGCAATTAAGGCGATGTTTCAGAGAATTGCTAATTAAAATAAAGATGGCGTTCTTTGACGTTTCTTTGAGTTCTTGTGAGTTCAAATTTGTGAAGCTCATAATTAAATGCAAAACAGCCGACGCACAAATTCTGCTAAATCAATCACAATAGCCAAAATGGGCTTCCAAAAATGGCAACTACATCACTGCTTCCACACAACCCGACCCAATTTACCACTTAAAACAAACGAACAAACAAAAACAAGTCCATCCATCAATATCCTTTCGGGTCGGCTATGCTGTCAATTGCGACAAACTTTTCCAAAAATGGATGGAACGTGAAGTTCTTTGAAAAAGGAAGTGTTCGTTTGGGTTAAAAGCAAAAACAATTAATCAATTAGGAGAAGCACAGAAGGTGCACGTAAAATGAAGTGGGAAGATTGAAAGTTGCAAAAGATGAGAAAAGTCAAGTTTTTGCAAAATGTGAATGACGTGAAGACAAAATTCTATCGCTCTTCTATATTCGCTTTTTTTGTTTCTTATTTGAATAAATTCTGCCTTTCAACCCACACAACCATCACCGAACAAATTTGTGTTAATTTCCCTCAAATTTTAAATTCACGGAATCCCCCACGGAAAAGCCCTGTCTTTGTTTATTGCAAAGACATCTGCGTTAAGCCAAATTGACGTTCCACTCTTGATGAGCGCTTTTGAGTAAAGCATTCCGCAAAAATTCATGGAATTGCTTGACTGTAAGTTTTTGTAGAAAAAATAAACTACCGACAAATACCTAACAACACACTTTAAAGAGTAGTACAGTTTTAACATTCAAATTCCCTTTAAGTCTTATCACCGGCTAAAATTTTTCAAAACTTCCATCGAAAGCACAAATATTTGCTTCGTGGCCTTTCTAGCACGCTTGCTCATCCTTTTCTCAACCTCAAATGGTCACTATGATTTATGCTCGGGCAAAATGACCATTCGTCGCAAAAATTGGACGCTTCTTCTTTTCCGACTTGAATCGATGAATCATTCTTATAAGTTGCCATTGAATAGAAGCGAAGCCTTTTAGTGTTTACATAAAAACAATTGCTCGTGTTTATTGACATCTTTTACAACATTATTAAATCATCCGTAAATGTGCTTCTTCCAAGGGTAGAAGATAGAATTGTTGACGAAGGTTATCTGTTGTTTTTGTAAGTCAAATTGGATGCAGTGATGACGAATGAACGGAGCTCCCAACACCCACGAATCTGTTTTGCCAGGTCGGATTTTCAAAACACAGTAGCCTTTCTTCTAAAAATTACAGTATTTAATTAGTTTATGATCTAAACGCACCGTCAACGAAACAAGATCGCTTCCTGGAATCATCAAAGGCCGAAGCGGAGTTGTTGCGTTTTTAACTTGCTGGACGTTTATTTGAATACGCAAACGTCTCATCAGCCAGCAGTTAACCAGATAGCTTTGTGTGTTTTTGTCGAAAACCGGCTTGAATTTATAGTCTATGTAGTTCCAAGTACGTTGATCAACTGTCACAAAGCTACTCAAAGTGCTGATAGTTGCCGGCAATACCGATTCGGCATAATAGCCGCTTCCGATGCGTACGCTAGTCAAATTGAATTCAAATGCGCCCTGCTTTATCTTGTTTTGTTGATTGATCAGGGTGGTAGTTGCGTTAGCAATCATCGAATCGTTAAAGAAGTTTTCGTTTATAATTAAAAGTGCTTGAGAAAACGGAGGTCTAAAGCATTTTAATATTTCAAAAATGTATAAGATCTCACACCTCGTGCATAAGACGAATTTTGCAGTTGTCACGTTAAAAAGCTGCTGTAGATAATTGGTCAAGTTTGATTGCTGGTTGCGGCCAACTCCGATGATCCCAGCACCCAAAAGAGTGTCTTTTTTCCGCAAATCCGGATATTTATCTGCCTGGACAAGACCAAACCGAGCTTGTCCCAGACTGTAATTTCCGTCTAGCATCACAGTGCCTTGGACATATGGGACAGCGCTTACATTAAATGAGTTGTCATAAAGACCTTGCGCATCGGAGTAGATTAACGTTGTTTGGTTTCCTTGTGTTTGATTGGATGTTGAATTGGAGCTAAAATCTCATAAATAGCGGTGTTTTAAGAAATTCTTGCCTCAACAAAACAGAAGTGTTTGAAGCCGTTTTGCTACCGAACAACCACAAGTCTGTTCCAGTAAGATCCAACAAAATGGTCATGTCCTTAGCTAAAAATATTTGGTATTGTTCTAAAACTATTCTGAAACTAAGAGACTTACAACTATTTCCAACGCGTATGGTTGTTTGGTAGAGGTAGTCTAAACAATTAATTACAAAAATGAATTGTTAAAGTTAAATCACTATTCAAGTAGCGGAAGTGTATTTGAACTCCATTTGATAATTCATAGAAGCCGACCAAACAAATAAACACAAGTAAGAATTTACAACCCATCTTTTTAACTGATCTTCTTTATTGCATCTAAACACCTAAAATAATTTGAGAAGTTAATATCTTGTTACAAGCATGCTAAAAGCATGTTAAAGTTCTCAATCAAAACTAACACAATCAAAAATTCAACGAATTCAACAATCTAATTGTCTACCATCATGCGCGTGTTGGTCGCGTAACCACCACATGGATTAACAAAAATCCGCCCGTTCATAGGAATTCTTTAAGCCAGAATGGAAATAAAATAATTGAACGGGCGTTGTGGAAAGTGACAAATAGTATGAGTGCAAACTGATTTAGAAAGGAAACATATTATTGACCAAAGTTATAAATGTGAAAATGTTGCAGATCATTTATAGTGAACGTTTTAAACTTATTTATTTCGTTTTAATCAACACAATTTGCTTTGTTTTAACAACAACATTCAAATCATCCGTAAATGTGCTTTCTAAGCGGATAGAACATGGAGTTGTTCACAAAAGTGATCGTTTGTTTCTCTAAATCAACTTGCACGCAGTGGTGACGGAGAAAAGGTGCTCCCAATACCCATGAAGTTGAATTGCTAGGGCGAATCTTCAGGATACAGTAGTTGTTCTTCTAAAAATGCAAATGCTAAACTTTTAATTTGTAAAAACTAACTGTTCTTGCTAGAAGATCTTTGCCTGGAATCATCAAAGATCGCGGTGAAGTAGAGTTTTTAACTTGTTGAACAGCCAATTCAATGCGTAAACTGCGCATTAACCAGCAGTTAACTAAGTAGTCTTGAGTATCTTCGTCAAACACCGGATTAAATTTGTAATCAATGAAGTCCCAAGTACGTTGATCAACCGTGAGCTGAAGACAGGTTGATTAATTTTGACAAAAGTTTGCGCTTACGTGGTTGCTCAAAGTGCTGATAGTGGCGGGAATCAGTGATTCTGTATAGTAACCACTTCCAACTTTAACGCTATAAGTGTGAACCTTTAGAAATGCAGAAACAAATCAAGTTAAGTTTATAAACAAACCTTGTGACGTTGAACTCAAAAGCGCCTGGTTTTATTTGATTCTGTTTATTAATCGGAGTTGTAGTTGCGTTAGCAAGGACCGAATCGTTGAAGTACATCTCGTTGATCACCAAAACAGCTTGCAAATATGGAGGTCTAAACATATATTTACATTTCAAATGATGCACAAATACTTGCCTAGTGCACAACACAAATCTGGCAGTTGTCACATTAAACAACTGTTGAAGATAATTAGTCAAGTTCGATTCTTGATTTCGGCCAATGCTAATTATTCCGGCGCCGAGAATTGGGTCTGCCTTTCGTAACTCCGGATATTTATCTGCCTGGACAAGACCAAAACGAGCTTCGCCTAATGTAATATTTCCGTCCAGTGTCAAAACACCTTGAGTGTATGGTATCGCACTCACATTAAACGAGTGATCATAGATTTGATCAGATGAATAAACCAAAGTTGTTTGATTTCCTTGTGTTTGATTGGAGCTAAAAACTTTGTAAATAATAGTATTTTAGGAAACAGTAACCTCAACAAAATAGATGAATTCGACGCTGTTTTGCTTCCAAACAACCACAAGTCTGTTCCGGTAAGATCCAACAAAATGGTCATGTCGGCTAAAAGTTTGCTTTATAAGTAGTTGCTTTAAATTAATAAACTTACAGCCATTTCCAACGCGTATAGTTGTTTGATAGATGTAGTCTTTAAGTGGATTGTTAAAGTTAAATTGCTGCTTTAAAAACCTTACTGTTCAAGTATTTAAAATTTATTTGAAGTCCATTCGATTGTCCACACAAACCGATCAAACAAATAAGCAATAACAATGTTTTGAAATCCATTTCGTTTTTACTTAAATTGAATCATTCAAATGTCTAAAACTTTAAAAATGATTACACAGAAGATTCAATGATCGCGTGTCGAATACATTTTAAAACTGTATATAGCTAAAAATTGCAGTAACACAGAAAATTTCAACATTTTAGTGAATCTATTTTGTCTCATGTGTTTGAATGCGTCGGCGACAAGCTAGAAGATTAAGCAAATCCTCTCAATTTCTAAAAACTCAAACGCAGACCGCAAAATCCGAGTAATTGACTAGAAACGTGATTGCCTAAAAAATAAAAGTGTATGTTTTAAAATTGGAAAAGATCAGGTACACAAATGAGATTGAAAGTGCAATGTTTGAATAAAACTGAATGGATTAAAAGTCAAGTTTTTGTAACAGGGAAATTGGTAATGCAATTAGGGATTAGTTTTATAAGTAGTTCAATCTTTAGAACAAACATTTACAGTATCATTTATTCATTCTTTGTTTTTCCATTTTTCAAGACAAAATTGTTGACAGCAAATAGCAAAGGCTTTGAATAAAATATAGCTGAAAACTCCGACAATCATAATAATCAAAGTCCAAACATCTAAGTTGTAAAAGACAACTGTGTTCAAATGTCGACCAGGCAAATCCAAGTTTTTGCTGATATCAAATTTGGCAGCATGTTCCGTGTATTTGAGCACGCGTTCATCTGGAGACGTCGGCTTTTCGCGGATCATCTGTGAAATTTGTCTGGCGTTTTGTTTGAATCTAAAAGTAATTGTGTAGTTTTTGTGCTGATTGAATAAATTTAGACTTACGTTTTGTCTTCAATGATTTGTCGAAATGCTCGAATTATGTTTTCTGATGTTAGTTGGCGTTTATTCAAAACAATGCCTATTTCGCGGGATTCAACCATCAAAGCATTACGTGGCTGATCACCTGAAACAACTAGAACTTTTAAATTTAGGAGCATTGATCAAACCGAACAACGGAACTGCGATAATTGGAATGCCTGAATACGTAGCCTCACTGATTGAATTCATTCCTCCGTGGGAAACGAATCCAATAAGCTTTTCTTGCGCTAAACATTTAGGTAATTTAGTTGTAAATGCCTTAAAATCATACCGAAAATCTCCTTTTGAGGCAACCACGCACCGACGTGAACATTTTTGTAGCCTTGAACCACCGGATCTTCAGGTTTTTCATCTAAAAAGAAATTAACCGGCAATTTAAAACTTTGAATTTACATTTCCACAAAAATTCGATCTCTGGAAAGGCAATAAATGCATCCAGGAAGGCTTCTTTTGTTTGGTTTGGCATGTGGTAACTGCTCGCAATGCTTCCAAATGATACAAATATGACTCCGAGACGAGCATTATCAAATATCTTCTGATACTTCTAAAACTTAATACTTGAAATCATATGCTAAACATTTGAAATATCACTTCATCTAGTTTTCCTTGAGTTTGCATAGATTTCATTCGGAGTCCACCAATGTTTATGATTTTGTGTGAGATTGGCCTTGGAAAGTCTACATGCTCATCTGTGTTGACAAAGACGTAAGACGAACGTGTCATCATTTCCTTAAAATGTTATTTAGCTTATTTTAAACATGGCTTTAAAACAGTACATGCAAATCGGTGTTGATCCCATTTTCTTTAAACGAATCGGCAGTTCTCTGCATCAGAGCCACATCAAAAGCGGGTTTACTCATCAAAAAGCTTATTTGGCTCATAAACCGTTCATAAAATGTGAGGCCTTTTACTGGATTCCCAAAGACTTCGAAGTCTGTAAACGAGATCACTTATTGCAAGTAAAAAGTAAGAAGACCAACCAGGAACAAAACTCGGTGTTTGAGGAATACCGAAAACGCCTCCGTGTAAACTTATCAGATAAGCGCTGTAAAGCATTATGTGCTTTTGAATGCCGATCCTATCAAAAATCGCAAACCCACACACATCAAAAAAGTCTGTAAGAGCAATGTCAAACTGTTCTGCCTGTAATTGTTTTAACAAAGCATGGTCTTGAAGTTGTCGAGTGCATGATGTGTAGTACAGTTCGGCCTATTGTCCTCATCCGCTGAAAATACAACTGATGCTTATATGTTTAGTTAATTTAAACAAACCGTGTAAAGTCCCAACACGTTTGTTTCTTCTGTCCAGCCATCCTGACCTAACTGACTAATCTGCATTTCGTCCGGCACTACAAAGTCACATTTCCGCTCAATCACGCGAGCAGTTTTCGAATTTGAGCCATTGCCAAACGTATAATCTAACTCGGGCATGTATTGTACCTAAAAGGTGCTATATATTTGTTTAGCAATGCCACAAATCTTACAACTTCATGGCCGCCTTCCGTTAAGACATCTCCAACTTTGTTCATAAAGCCAACAGTTGATTTAGAGATTTTCGGGTTATAGAGTAAAATCTTCAAAGCATTTCCATTGCTGCAAAGTGTGAGCAGTAAAAAGACAATAAGAAGTCGCATTTCTTCGACGAACAATGCCTAAAAAGCAATTTGACTTAAATCTGTGTTCGAAAGTTAGCTTAAATAAGCGCTTTTGCGGCTGATTAAAGCACAAATTATTAACAAACGTTGTGACAAACTATTAGAGCTATCTTCTTATCAAGCACTTCAAAACTCTTTTATTTGTGTTTTATACTCCCAGTCAATAGTGTTCAACTGATCAATGATTTCTGTGTATGCTTTTGAACACAAAACAAAAAGACCAAACTCATATTTGTTACACAACAACGCGCATAAAACAATCAAAGTGTTGCGAAACAACAAAACTTTTTGTAGTTTGTTTTTGTTTTGTAGTTTTATGATTGATCTAAAACAGCGCAAACTTAATTAAGATGTTTGATTGATTTAAAACAGTGCAAGATGACATAGTTTAACTTTGCGCATTTAAAGTGTTATTTAATTGTTTTAATCATAATTTTGCAAAAAAACTGTATTTACGCTGTGTGCTAAAACTTCCTTCAAACAGTTGAACTCTAAGCGCATAAAAACAAAAATGCAGAATGCACAGACATTTGAATACACGAGCAGTTGAGTCAACATAATAACCGCTTATGCTAACGTTTTTGCAAGTCTTTTTCGTTGCAACTTTTATGCAAAAGTTCTTTAAACTGCCAACTCATTTTAATGATTTATGACAATGTAAACAATGATTTTTGTTAATAGTGGCTTTCTGTTATTGTTTATGTTTGCCGATGCATCGATTATTGGATTTAACGGCACATTAATAATAAATAAGAATGACAGAAGAATTAAAGTAAGTTGCATTAACATAATGATCGCTTTTATCCAGTTAATTAATCATTCGTTTTAGCCATCTAATCACTTAAAGTCTACTCTAATCAACCGTCGCCTCTACACGGAATTGTTTCTTAACCACTGCGACATCTTACTTATATTTACGCACAGTGGCACAGTAGAAGTTCGTGCACAGAGAAACGAGAATCATGCAGTCAAATGCAGAGAACTTGAATGTCTGAAAGAGTTTGTTGAGAAAATTAATCCAATACGTTTGTTATTGAAAGTGGAAGGCAGGCATGGCAAAAAGTTTGAAAAGATAGACATGTTTTGTGAAAGCGTCTTGGGTAAGTTTAATTAAAAGCATCCTATAATATTTGGATATTTTTGTTTAGAACTGGAACGTCTGGAGTCTATTGCTTTTCATTCAAACTATTTTATTACGAACTCGAACAATCAATTTGTTTTTGACGAATGGAGTGAGTTTGAGTTTTTAAGAATAGTGTTTATTGGTTAATGACGTGTACTATTGAATGAATAGAAGTTACGGTGCATAAACAAATATTAGATATGATGCCGGTATTTGGGTCAACATGCGGTTATGTGGGTTGGCTTAGAACATTTTAAACAAGTCCAGGCTGTTGTATCGCATAAACACTTGACTGGTTTATTCCGATTGATTTGTAATACAGTTTTGCCAAAGGCTTTACGCAGTGGTGACGATATGGAGCGATAAAAATCAAAGTGCACAAAGAATTAAACAATGGGTACCAATTAATTGACATCATAACGATATCGCTACTCAAAATCATGTCGAATCGGCTGATGGCAACGTTGAAAGTTGCAAATAGAATCGGTCCAATAGCACAGAACAAGGGAACAAGCGCCTTAAAAACAAACTTTAAAATTTAATTAGAATTCCAAACCTGTGCTGTCAACGCCCGACCAAACTGTTTTTGAAGCATAAACGTTTTGTGACTCATCCTAAAGACTTTCCGACGAATTAGTTTAACCGTGCGTCGAGCATAAAATATGGTGAATGAGTATGACATAAAGCCCAAGAACGTGATGTAACAGCAATGCGTAAAAGTAAATATGTTTGACTAAACGTGTAAATAAGCTAGATTAGCTGTTTTAATTACTTGCCTCCAATGCAAAGATCAGTTGTGGAACTGGAACCTCTGAATACCATAACCCGGCGAATTCCTTTGCCTTCTTTGTTATTTTGCGTGCAATAAGTTAAAACTGTCGACAGAACACTGAGAGCCAAAATAATAAAACAAGCCGTACAGTAAGTAGTAATTTGGCAGAAAGACGGAGGATTGCCGCTGAAAACTTAGTTTATTTTGTGTTAATTTTTTAAACAAATTACTTCTTGATGGTCATGTAGCGATAGAAAAATTGAAACGGCAAGTACAGGTACGCAGACACCATACTTGTTGTAAACAAGTTGATTGATTGGCATTGCCAGAAGTAACTCAGGTGTGATATTGGGCCAGAAACCGAGAACATTACAGTGCCACTAACTATTTTCAATCTCTAAACATTTATAAGGTTTTAATGTCTCTATAACCTTTCACACTTACATATTGCGTAACAAAATCTGAGATTAGGAAGTATAAGTCAACGCAGGAACAGAAAAGGATAATGCGTGAATAGGGCTTGAAATTCGTTGGCGTTTTATTAGCTGCTAAATAGATTACAGTCAAACATGACATTAATCCCAGGATGGCCGCAGTTGCATTATTCCATTTATGAATCAAAGCTGCCCATGTTTGATTGTAGTGAGTTGTTGTGGAATTAGCAAAATAAAAAGGGTTGATCACAAATGGATTTTTAGAGTTCCACTGACCAGACATTGTTAAGAACTTGAAGAATCTGTGCGTTGCAGAAACAGAACTATTTGACTAGTTGCAAAGAATGCCTTTATAGGCTACTTTAAATTCCGTCACGCATTGTTTACTTTTTCCAAGAATTCACTAAAATAAACGCAATCATTCGATTAAATTTCCTTTGGGATATTCAACAAACAACGAGTAACAGCAAGTAGCCGCTTAAACAAAAGAAAAGTGAATGTTGTCAGAAGACAACACTGTAACAAAGAATGCAATTTAAAAGCAACGTAAATTATCTATAAGTAATGAATTGGAGAGGACAGGTTTTGTATTTTCATCACGACGTTGTGTTTTATTAAATCATTCCGTGGTTTGTGCTAAAAAGATTTTGTTTGTGTAATTAAAAGTATTCATATCCTCTTGCTTCGTTTTAAAATACTTTGCATAAAAACGGCCAAATATAGATCACCTACAAAACGACTGACTTGTTTGCTATTTCAAAAAATGTATTTAGCACGTAAACGATTCAAACATCACTATTTCAAAGATTGTAACTAAATAAGAATCAAAGAACAGCAATTATTTGATAACACTTATTTAACAAACTAAAGATTGTTAAAGACACATATTGTGTTGTCGACAAAAAATATGTGAATAAGTTAATAAACTAGATTTTTCCGAAAAATTGTACTCGATTAAAAGAGCATTAGTTTTAAGAAAAAGCAAATACAAATTGTTTGGACAGCAACCGTGTTTATAACAATTTAATGAAATTTTGGATGTTTTTAATTAAGCTATGCATCAACATTTGTATTCATTCATTTACAGTAGCTTTGATTTTCACATTTGAAATAACAAAACATCAAAGTTCAAACACGAATCTAGACAGTGTTTTGATTCGCCTGTAAACTACAACTTACTAAATGCAACAATAACTGTGTCGTTCAAACACAATGTTTTAAATTAAATCTTATATTTTCAGATCGAAAGTTTATTGCATGTCTTCCAGACAAAATCGTTGAATTCCGTGGAGTTTCTGCTGATGTTCTTTGGCTGTTTAAAAAGCGACAACCTATTAAACAATTTGTCATCCCGTTTGTAAAGCAACAAAACGAAACAAAATTCGGTAATCACTTTACTAAACATCTAAAGACCTTTTTGTTTTAGAAATTGCAAAATTATTGCAAGTAAACGCAATGCATATTTTAATCGATCCTACTTATAATTTGATGACAATTAATTTTGACGAACAAGGACCGTGAGTCAATTCTTAAACACACAACCAGGTAGCACAACTTTTTCAGTCTTCGTTTAAACCGCCAACTTGAACAACTTACTGTACATGCGCGTGTTGCTCCTTTCTATACGCAGTTGAATGCCAATAAAAGTGTTGAAACATTAATGGAATTGTCAGACAATGTTTTGCAGAAACAAGTAAACTCATTAGCTAGTTTGTCTGTTTTGACGACTCGTCAATTCCTGGCTGTTGAAGCATCACAAATTCAAATAAGTGTGCACAGCGGAGTAGTAAGTTTTTACATAAAATAGACATTTTCAAACTATTTATTTCAGCCTCCATCTAATATTGTTATTGTTCTTCAAAGTTTACTTTCCAATGTTAAATGGCTTTTGGACGAGACGGGAAAACTTTTGATTCGTCTCAAATCATTGAATTTAAAAGTTGACGTTGATTTGGACAGAACTGTAAGTAATTAAATTAGAATTACTAACTTGTTGTGTTTAGTTGATAAAAGACAAAGAATGGATGCGTGAGTTGATTAAAAAACTGGTCGAAGAGTTTGGATTGAAAAAGTATGCGGCGTTAGACGATGAAGAGAAAGTTGGCAAAGGCTGTTTTCAAATGCAGGCAAACACTTTCAGGTGTTAAACGTTTAAAACACTGTTTTAGGGCTGGATCCAGCACACAGATGGCCAGCAAATAACTGTTACTCTTACTTTGTGTAGCTCAAAAACGTTCAAAGTCATCAAATTTAAAACAAAAAAGCAAAGAAGTTGACGAGCGAATAGAACAAATAGAAAGTCTTGTTGAGAAGATTCAACAGAATGTAAAATCATCTAATTTTGTTTAATAACTTTAATAAACTTATTTATTCAATTTATTCGATTAAAATACACGTATTCGTTTGATTTTAGGTAGAAGTGTTAAAAGTAGATTAATTATGTTTGTACCAATGAACACAATCACTTTTTTTCCTCCTTAATGCACCTCGGCGGTTCATTTAACCATCCGCTTGTTTCCATTTCGATTATCCTTTCGATATCTATTTCGTCGGCTTCGCCTTCACCAAGCGGCCTCAACAAACTTCCAGGCACTATTGGATCATAATAATCGTATTCTAGCATGTCCATAGAGGCAATAGAAGCTGTCGGACATGGCGTTTGAATTGTGGAACGAAGTTGTCTCGGAGTTGTTTGAGCACTTTGTTGAACACCGATTGATCTTTTTGTTGGAATGTGGTACGTGATTGGTGTGATTATTGGCTGGAGGGTGAGTTATCGGGATCGGATGGCACTAAAAATAGTTGTTGATTAGAATTGATTAAAGCAATAAAGTGTGTACCTGTTCCATTCGATTCTCGAGTTGGCGGAAGTGGAGGTTTTGACGCGCTGTGATTTGATGAGGACAGCTGAGTAGAATCTGTGCCTCCTGACCGGATCATTTCAGACTCGCCACTAAATTTAGATGTAAAGCATTTGTTGAAAACTGTTGATTTACCGTAACGATTCCAACAACTTTTTTGATCTGTATTTGCGTGTTTGTATTCTTCGGCGTGCAATGAAAGAACAAATCAGAGGTGGCACAGCAACTAACACCATTATTGTAACTAAGCAAACCAGAAGTGATAAAATGGTCATAACGGCGTGGCATTTCTTTGATTGACATGAAACAAAACGACTTCCAAGCAAAACAGAGTATTCGCTTCCGTCAGCGCTCGGTTGAGGTGCTGAAAGCATTAGAATAAATTGTTAATGTAAATTGTTTTATGTAAATTACCTGGAATGAGTTCATAGTCTAAAATCAATCCTGCTTCGTTGGTTGCTTTTTGCGTATTGTCAGGTTCAAATTCAATAGACAAGTCTGTTTCCAATGGAAACATTGCAATTATTGGATTCGGCTTTGTACTTCTACTGCTTAGACGATACATTTCCTTAAAAGAAAACGTGTTTCATATTCAAACCAATTTAAATTAAATTACCTGTCCATTTGCATCGATGATTCGTAAGTGTTCATCTCCAACTAAACGACCAATAAAAACGAGACGCAGTTTGGCTAAATAATGAGCAGTCATTTTCCAAATCAATGTTCCATTTTGACATTCAGTTTGTTGAGAGACGACATGTATTGCTCCAGATTCTGACAACAAACAGCCGCATTTGCACTCATAGCGTGTTGATACATTGAGACGAGGTATTTGAGTCGTTGTTGTAGCTTTTGGACACTTCGTTAAGTTGCATGGCTCACTTTCGACCATTTTTCCTTGGCAAAAACGACCTGTTTGTGGCTTTGGGTTGTTACATTCACGTCTTCTTTTACGACGTGCATTTCCGCAGGATTTACTGCACTGTGACCACGGAAGCCATTCGGACCAACCGCCATCGACGTGGAGAACTACAAGTAACTTTTAATTTCAGTAAAATTAAGTGTATTTACCGGGTTCTGTGCTTAGACATCGTCGATCCCACAAATCTAGCTGTCTCGTAAATGGTTGAACGGACAATAACTCAAAACAAAACTCCACATAAATAATGTCGAAATGCGCACAAGGAATTCCAACTCTATGTGGCAACTCAGTTGTAGGTTTTAGTTCGCCCATGTATATTTCCATTCCATCGGCTTGAACTGCGGACAGTCTAATGCGAAATGTATCAGATGCTGCTTTTCTCTCCAATGTGCAATTTGGTAAACGCCACGAAAGATCAAAGTCGTGCTGGCAATGTGGGAAAATACTGTCTTCACGCATCTGTAACTTTGGCGAATCATTTGCCAGAGGACGATCTAGGCGAGCAATTGAAGAGTCATAAGTCTCGTTCTAAAAAACAACATAAGTAGTGCTTACAAGTTCAAAAACTTACTCCGTCGATAGCACGCATTCGTATTCGATACAGCCCAGTTGCAGTTAACCATTCACATCCGAACTCCAAGTTCACACCGATTGGGTTGCTTTTTGTTGCAACACGGCGCCATTGTGCTTCTACATCAGCGGATGGCAAAACATCAAATGGGCGGCTTTCCAGGTCAAAATATGCAAGTCGAGAAAAGTTTACCGTAGACGGTCGAATAAAACGGACGCCAAGTGGTTGAAACAAAGCAGGAGTTTTGATGAATTGGAAATCGGCATCTTCTTCTGTCTCCACACTTGACAAATCAAAACTTAAAGTTCCATTTCTTAATCGTTTTGCTTCCGGAAATAAGGCACAATGAAAGAATAAATAGAGAAGAAAGACTGTATTCATTTGAGCCGCGTTGATTGAATGTTTCGTGTCATCTTTTAAAACAATATCTAAATTGTTGATTGATTAGTAAAGTCTTGAAGAAAGCACGTAAAAGATATCGCAAAACTTTCAAAAGTCCGCATCCAGCAACTCCAACTTGAAAACATAAGCAAACATGCCTTCACACGCACTGGCAACGTCCACTCATAATAATTAGCTCAATTCTTTCGCGCATTTCCATTTGTGACCGGTGCTTTTACTTGGGTCAACATTTCTAATTCAACGTTTTTGCTTTCACGCGCTTTTCGATTATACCGTAGCCAAAACAAAGCAACAACCTTTAAACTCCGTCGTTGACCTTTTAACAAAACGCCCCCAATCAAACACCTAACTTTAATCAAATAAAGACTCGCAACAACTGCTTACCAATTTACTCATTACTCGAAAAAGAAATCGACACAAGCTGCCTTTCTTGTTATTTGTTAGAGCACCTGGAGTTAAATGTATCCAATGGCAACAAACAAATAAGAAAGTTTGGGAAATGCGCGCAATCTAATTTGAGTTTCATTCTCGTAGGTGTTTCATGAGAACGCCGAAAGTGGAAATCTAATAAATGCAAAAGAACGGCAACAATAGTCATAACTTATGATTCGAGGAATCAAGCACATACATCTAAATAGATATAATCGAGCAACAAATCCACCCGCGCTTCCACCATAAACAACAAACACTTCACACTTTTGGTCACTCCCTCGCAAGCAACTCTATGGGACATTAAAAGCCTAATGCAATTAGTTACCGCCAACGTCCGCTCATATCCACTCACCGCCAAACTATGAATGACCCAAGTGGATATGCCGCCTTATAAAAGGATTGTCGGCAAAATTTTCAAGAAAAGAAGTTATGAACTTGGTTATAAAAGTTCGAAAGCTTGCTTTTCAAAAACAACTCATTTTCATCTGCGAACTAATTCTTTTATGTCACAAAGACGTTCTTTTCAAACTAAGTTCAAACTCCAAAAAATCACTAATTAAGTTACTCGCTCTTCTTCTTCAAAACAAAAAGAACGCTAATTCGGCCAAATGTATTGAACAAGTCAAGAGCCTGTCACCAACAGTCGTTATACATGGCCCACAGTTAAATTTAAAACTTTGCCCCGTCGATGAGGAATTTAATTAATTTGTTGGCGGAAAACAAGGGGAAAGTTTTTGAATAAAAAACGTCTGAGCGGAACGGAAGAGAATTAGGAAGATTAAAGTGCCGGAATATTAAAGTGTTGAAGTTATGCTTTTAAAGGAACTTTTAATAAATTAAAGATTGTCGGCAACAATTTACAGTTCGTGATACAACTAAACATCACTTCAAAATGGACAAACAACCTAACAATACCATTCGCGAAACAATTAGAGACGCAGAAACACCCGCCTCGAATGCCGCCAACAATTTCTTGCCACGCTTCGATAATTTCAATGAATTGGACGAGAATTGCACAGGCGCGTATAAATGTCAACTCTTGGCTTTCTTTCATTTCAAGACTCAAGGCGAAATTTGCATAAATTGATTTTGAAGTAGAAGGTTATTAAAACAAGAACACAACTGTAACTGAAAAGCTGTTCAAAGTTAAATATTGCAGGCAAATGTCTTTAAAGCTTTAAATCACGCAAGTTGCCAATAAAAGATAAGCTTAGTTGAGAAAATTTGCACTCCTGTGTTTCTCAGTTGAAAGTAGTTTTTTCGTGGCCAAATTACCCGCGTTTGTTTTTGTGAGACGCGCGATCTTTCCCAATTCCACTCCCTTGGGCTTTTAGGAGCAAGAATCGAAAGTCTTTCGCATGGCAGGAAATTAAAAATTGACCGAACGTGTTGACGCCTGTGTTGGTGAATGAAGTGTTATAGACAAAAATGACTCCAAATAAGATTTGAACTTTTAAGTCATTGTGGACTTTTAAAGTGGAAATCAAACAAGTCCAGACTGTTAACAAAAGATCAAAAATTCAGGCAAAACTCGTTAATTATGACCAATTTCCTCCCCCAATTACAAAAACGGACATTTGGCCCGTTTCAACTAGAAATTTTTGCGCTAAACAGATGTCCAATTGAGGAAAGGTGCAAATGTCTTTTGTCTTGTTGTTTGTGATTTTTGCGCCGTGTAATTATTTGGTCAAGAGATGAGCAAAAACAACAAATGGCCTTTTGGGTTGAAGAATGGGTGTGGTAAGACTTAAACAGTTAACGAGTTTGTGAGGTCAGAAACAAAACAAACATCACAAACACAGTTGTCGAACGCGCAACTCATAAGAAAAAGCTTGTACCTTTTCAGTTCTTAAAACAGGATGAGCACAAAGGTGGGCGCTGAATTTCAAATTATTTTGGTCAGCCATGTGAAGTGACCATGGAGAAGCGCAAACTATAAAGAGCTGAGAGGAGGAAGGTGAATGAATTATTAAACAAAATAGTCGGTACCTTTGCTATAAAGGGCATGTTGTGAAAATGTCAACAAAACTTGTGATTTATCTAACAAACTGAAACTCTAAACTTGCGGGTAAAGCCCGGTTTAAAACTAGAAAGTAAGTTTCCGGCTCGTATAACTTTTGAGTGGACACTTGAAATTGTCCTTATTTTAAAGTTAAAAGTTATGTAAAAGCCTTTTAGGTGCCAAAAACAACATAAAGTCAACAAACGCCAAGAACAATCAAAAATGTTGTTTCCGCTCGTTTTAGCGTGTGAAAAGTTAGAACATTTGTGGAAACATTCTTTTTTCGTCTTCCTAACAAACGCTACACAACTGGTGTTTGTTTCGTTGTTTGAGAAGTGAGGAAGAAGGCGTAGAATTTGATTTGAATAGGAAATTAAAAGATGCGTGTGTTACCAAACTATTTTTGACAAACAATTTTTGACAGATTTAAGAATATCCGCTTACTCGAAAAACATCCGTTCAGTTACGTAACAAACCCCGAACGGACACACTTACCGGCCTAAGACTTTCGAAAAGTAATCCTTCTTCACAAACCCTTCATTTACAGGCGAGTATACAAAAGTGGCACTTAAAGTGCGCGGTTTTACCTTTATAAAACCGCTTTGGTCAATTATTAAACAACTAATTCTGCAATGTTTAAAAGATTTCTCGAAACTATACAGCTCAAAAACTTTACTCTCCAAACAGAAAAGCCAAGAAGTTCCCGATTTGCCCTTCTTACAAACCAAATTAGGCTATTTGCGTGTCAATGGGTAATTCTAATTGTAAGTGAAGAAAGCGCGCTAAAAACGTGACCATAAAGTCAAATTTAGGTTTGAACTAGCAATGAAACATTGAAAACTCAACTCAACACAGTTATTACAAGTTCGGCCAAGATTTTGTGACAAACGCCACAAAAGTCTCGTAAATCATGCAATAAAGCATAAAGTTTATAAACGACCCATAAAGCTTGATTTATTGAATTAAAAAACAGATGTTTTTGGAATGAAACGAATGTGTTTGCATGATCCAAGAACCAAATTCGTCAATTTAAATCCGCTCTACAAACGAAATTTAAACTTTTTGACCTGTCCACTCCGGTTGCGCGCAAATATGCTTCTCGGCTTCCGGACGTTAATTTCCCGCCGATTATATTGGCCATTTTAGTGGACAGCCACAACGATGATGGATTAGTTTTATGGTCATTCAACGCTGGAAATTGAGCCGCTGCGCAGTTTGGCGCACGCGCTACGGAAGCCATGCATGGATTCTAATTGAAATGGAAGTTTAGGTGTGTGGTGTGATTTGTTTGAGCAAGTCAAAACGTATTTAAAAGTTCTATAGATTGAATTGCGCAATTTAAAATCACTCAATCAACGCTTCAATGTTTAAAGTCATTTCAATTCTTTGTTTGAACCTTTAACTTTCTTCGATAACTCATTTCAAGCGGGCCGTGAGAATTCAAACCTTTCCGCTGCTTACTAAGCAAACATTTCTGAAACGTACAAACAAATGACCCACAAAATACCCAAGACTAAATTTATTCACACAACAGCACGTCCCGAAACAGCTATTAGCATAATCAACCAAGATAAATAGATATTTGCAACAATGTACGGAAAATCGGTGATTTGTGGATACAAAGACAAAGAATGATGAGATTTCGAGGTTCAAGCAGGTAGGTTTTGCTCACATTCCAAATTGGCGAATGATGATGTCGTGTGCAAAGTTCTGGGCCTGCTTGCGGACACGTTTTTTGTATTCTTCGCTGAAAACATTTAAAGTATACATAAAAGCTGATAGATTGAGAACCTACCGATTTTGAATGAAAGCCTGATAAGCGTCTGCTTGAGCTGGATCTTCGGGGTTTGGGACTGTCCAACAAATCTTGAATGCCGACCAAAAGTTGTTTAACGGTGATGGATGGACGCCAGTCTTTATTCTCGTCCAACAAGCTTAAACACACGGTGCCCGATGGATACACGTTTGGATGAAACAATGGGGGGTTGAATCTGCATTTTGGAGGTGTGGCGGGATAGTCTTCACGGAATGACATTTGGAGCTGAAAACACAGAATAAGTGTAAAGTAAAAAAGCGTTAAGTTTTAAATAACCACAGTCTATTTAAGAACTCACCGTGTACAATCCTCCTTCCCAGATAGTTCCCGTTTTGCCTGGAATTGCGCAGTCCCACTGAAATAGGTTCAAAGTTCCGTCGGCATTCTTTGACGGCGTTGCAATAAATCCAAACGGATGGTCTCGTCTCCATGATTTGCGTTCTTCAGAAAGGCGTTGGGCAGCCAAATTTGCCATAATAAATTAGGAGTGAAGCTGAAAATTGTAAATGAGTTGAATGAATATTTCCGAATAAAGAGTCTGCACGAAATCAGCATTTAACATCGCAACACATCAAATGATCTAAATAGTGTAAACAACTAATTTTTACAACGCGTTTTCTACAAAAGCCACTAAAATCTAAATGCTGATTATTAATATTCAGTGATAATATCCAAAGCTACCAGGCTAAAAAACAAAGAACACTCAAATTCAAAAATATAATCGATTTTGAAACACATTCTTGTCTAGACGGCATATTTAAACAGCTATTATTAAAACTCTAGTAAATTCTACATCTATCTGCTGCCATTTCCACAGAATCTCATCTAAATCCTCCAAAAAACACCTAAAGCTAGCAAAATCCGAAAAAATCCACAAAATTGCCAGCTCGCATTCAATGACGAAAACAAAAAGGGCGCAAAAAGCACCATTCAAACAGAGAGGCATTGCATTGGAAGGACGAACAAGCGAAAGAACACAACTAATCGATAAATGTCACGTGCAGAGAGCACATAGCTTTGAGTGAGGCCATGGAGAGTCTCGGAACGAAAACAGTAAATTTTGAAATTCACAGGCAATCGATGCGAGCTTTAAATGGTAGTGGCGCTAAATACTAATTTAAATATCCGGCTTTGCCAAGACGCATGAGAATTTACGCACATATAGCACGGGAATACAAAGCAATGCATGTTCCGTGAGATTGAAAACAACTAAACTTGTATAGTTAAAAGTTGTGTGAGTTTCAAAAAGAATGACTTGACGGGTAAGTTCTAAGTGATAATGATTCAACTTGAATAAAAAGTGTTAGTTTTAAATTTGCATTCAAATCACTTTTCAACACAAACAAACAATTTGATTTCTCTCAGTCAAACTTGCGGGTTTTTTGGCACTCTATTTACGAGACAGAACTCACCAAAATGATGATCGTTCGTGATGACGTTTATCCGGCTAAGAACCGAACATTGCAAAGCTATTTTGTGAAAAGGGTAATTAACCGGTTCTGCATTTCCGTTTATTCATCAATTTTAGCACACGCAAATTGATCATTCTATGCTTATTGGAGAATTCTTCAACTATTCAGATGGTGGATTTTGGCGAGTTATGGGTAAGCAAATTCACTTACACACGCAAATATATTAAGTTTTTGAGGAATGAGACCGTGTCGAACTGTTGGACCGTACATTGAATATGATGTTTTTCGTTTGTCAGACAAAAAAACCAAGACTGAAAATGCAAGTTATTTTGATTGAATTTTATGATTTAATTCATATGTTTTAAGTCGAACCAATACGAAGGAAACTGAACACATAATGCGTTTATGCGATGCGGACAGTCTTAACACACATCTTTTGTTCCTCCAGTCGTTTGTGTTCATTTCTGAATTTCACGCGGCTTATCGAGGGCATCCGCAACGTTACCGTTTTCCAGTTTTGTTAGGCTCTGGCGCGTTTGATCAGCTGTGCTACAAGAATGTAAGTTTTAATTTTATCTGTTCAACTTATTTACTCAACTTATTTTAGAATTCAAGTGATTACAGTATGGCAAAATTGATTATGTTGTTTCCGCGTCCTCATGCTCGACCATACTTTATAATCAAAAAGCAAGGGACTCACCATTGAAGACTTGTTGAATGCAAATCAGTTTGGACTTTTGGATGTGTCGAGTGCGCGCTTTCTTGCAATTGGAGTTATACAGGTAAACTTTTACAAGTTTGCAAAGCTAATTAGTTTTTAGACTTTACGTTTAATGCACGAAATGGGTTATGTTCATCGATGTGTTACTAGCTATACATTTGGCGTTCGAACAAACAATGCAGGCTTTTTGTGTAACGCAGAATTGTCTCAAAATGTAGTGTGCCGCGATCCAGGATTTGTGCGTCGTTTCCGCTCTATCAACAATCGTCCAAGACGTGTAGCTCCGTTTGCGGGAACTTTCAAATACAGGTAAACTTTGACTAGTTTCTTTGTTTTAATTAGCTGATTTTAGTTCAGTCAATGCTTTGGACAACAAAGAGCAATTGCCGAACGATGATCTCATTTCAGTTCTCTATCTTTTTGTTGAAATGATGCACGGTAAATTGCCATGGAAAGGAATTCGAGATTTGGAGGTAAGCTTTTAGTTGTATTTGCTTAGATTTATTGTTTTTTAGAAAATCAGGGCTCTCAAGCAGAAGTTTGCAGTTAATCCGCCTGTTTTGGTTACTAATGCTGGAACTGATAAATTTACGGTTGATTTACGTCATTTACCGCGTGCGTTTAAGCGTTTGGAATCATTCAATCCATTGTAGGTTTTTTGTATAGTTTCAAATCTAATTGTTTTTAGTATGCGCCAATCATACACTGCTTACCGAGACATTTGCACTGTTCTAAACTTGATTGCCGAATCTAACCGTCGTCCGCTTACTGAGGACCACATTGAAATTGACAGAGCAACACAACCAGGAGTTCCGTGTTCGACGTCGAAGTGATTTCTTTATGTTGCCATTTTAACGAGCACTCGATTTTTGTTGTCAAGCAACGTAAATAAACTGAGTTTATCCGCTTGTTTTTGGAATTGAACTTTTATAGTCTTTTTGTTCGAACACTTCGTTTTTCTTCTTTGATTAATTTTATCGTCGAGAGCACTACTAACAGCCAGTGTTTTAATTAATGAGTCTTCGCGTGTCGGCCATTTATAAACCGAGGCCGTTGAAAAATTTAGCCGGGTGTTTTGAACTGGCATGATTTCATGAGCTGACTGAAACTACTATTGAGTATCTTAAATGATTTGCAATGCTTTTACATAAAAAACAAGTTTTTTGCAGACTGTTCATTAACCACGCAAAAATGACTTTTGTTTTTTCACAAAGCCTTTTGATGACTAACTTGCGCTTTGCTTATTGAGATCATTCATTTGGCATTTCTTGCTTCTTATTTTGTGTCTACTTCCGTTTGTTTTTATTCTAGCAATGACTCTTACTTGTTTTTGAGCCGTTTTCCTATAAATCAAGTTGTTGGTGACTGCGCATCCTACTGAATTTTGCATACAGATTTAATTATTCTTTTTGTTTAGACAAAATGCCACGTTACTATGATACATTAGACAAGCATATGGATTCTGCGGAGATAGATCCTTGCATGGCTGCTCAAATCCGCCTCAAGAAGCGAAAAAAGATTGGCCCTAAAATGATTGCATTTGGTGCAATACTTCTGATTTTGCTCGTCGTTGGAATTTTAGTTGTTTGTGCCATATTTTTATTGCCTAGCTTATTAAGTCAGGTAAGTTGTTTAAACTATTCTGGAATTTTAATTTTATTTACTTCAGACGCATCAAAGTCCAGACAAAAGTTCAACTGAAAATCAAACATTAAATGAAGGCAGTGATCATTCAAGCGATTCATTCTCTGAACCAGTTCCATCAACAACCAGGCAAATTCAATGTGCCTTCTATTTTTAATTAAGTGTTTTAGTTTGCCAGATGTACCGAAAATAAGGCCTTTTGTGGATTATGATACTTCAATTTCGGCTAAAGCTGCTACTGAAATTAACACATATGGAACATATTCCGAGGTGAGCACATTATATTTATGCAATATTTAATGTTTGTTAGACTTGTGATGATTACTTCCGCAATGGCTTTACACAATCTGGAATTTATCGTCTTCAACGACCTGGTCATTATGACTTCAAAACTCAATGTGAAATGAACGTGGATGGCGATAATCAAGCGTGGATGGTTATGCAAAAACGAACTGGAAATACTGTAATGTTTTGGAATCGAACGATGGAAGAATATGCACAAGGCTTTGGTGACATTTTTACTAATTATTGGCTTGGTTTGCGAAATGTGCGTCACTTGATTGAAGCTGGCCACAGATTGCAGTTGAAAATGCAAGTTGAAGGAGAAAGATGCGTGGGCAGAAGTGCTTACTATGTTGGGATTTGGAGATTTGAAGTAGGACTTTTAACGTTTAAATAGTTGATTCATTTGCTTTTAGATTGGATCCGAGTTAGAAGGATTTCGATTGGGGGTTTCGCGCATTCTTCAGGGAAATTTTCACCGATTCTTTGGCAAATATCGAGAGTAACCATGGAAAACAGTTTTCGGCTATGGATCCTAAAAGTAATTCAGAAATCACCTGCCAAGAAAGAATGCGCACTGGGTAAGTTTTTGAGCAATGATTTTGTGACTTGATCGTTTTAGTGGCTGGTGGGTCGGCTTTAATCAGTGTCCATTCTTCTCGTTGAATGGCGAGTACTCATGCAATCGTCCGCGATCAGTTTATGGATTGTTTGTTTATCAGCGACAAAGAAGTGCTTCAGGAATCCTCTCTACTGGCTATCTTCATCCGCAAGCTACTCAAATGAGTTTACGCATTTGCCGAGAAGATACTTGCATGTGATTCAAGTCATACTACGTCTGATTGATTTCGTTATTTATTTATTGTGGCGCATGTTATTGTTGTTCGAATAAACTGTTATGTCACAAAATGTTTTGCCAGTTCATTCAGTGTGCTAATCCATTAACATTTTGGCGTTTTAAATGTGCTTATAAGTGACAAATTCGTCTGATCATCTGTTTCGTTAATCTTCGCAAATGCTCGGAACTCTGTATTAAAGTTGTATTGCTTGTCGGCTTTTAAAGGCAATTGAACTGTTCTTGAGCAAAGTGAGTTGTTTTTCAAGCATTGTTCGAAATGCCGACTTTATTTCTTTGCGAGTTCTTTTGTTTGCTATTTAACGGCAAACTTTAAAAGAGACAAATTGTTACATTTTGATCAACTTGTAATAAACTTGTAATAAAACTTGGTTACTTGGTTACTTGTCACATCTTTCATAATCAAATAAGTGCAAAAGAGAGCCGGAGACGAGTCTTTTTGTCTTATCAATTTGTTTGAGAAAGAAGCTGGTTGGGCTTTCTTTGCCTTTGTCGCGTTTAGGTGAGCACGAAACGTATGGTTTTATGTTTAGGTGGTTATGAAGTAGAAATGGTTGGCACGTGTTCTAAATAGAAGTAGAGCGTGTTTGTGCTTTTAGTTGATTCAAAAATAATTAAAGAGTTTTACAGATTTTTAGTTTGTATGCGGGTCAATTTATATATTGTTGCGTCACTTGCAATTTTTGGTGTTGCATTTTGCAAAGAATCCATTTCTTTTCAATTTAAAAAAGGAATAGTCAGAGGCTATCAAGTTGAAACAAATGGCATTCAAACGAGGATATTCAAGGTAAATATTGGCAATAACTCAATGCAAAAAGATGTTTAGGCCATTCCGTTTGCTAAGCCGCCGTTGGGAGATCTACGTTTTAAAAGACCAGAAAGTCCAGATAGTTGGAAGGGAGAGATAAACGGAACAGAGTAATTATAAACTTTAATTTGCTTTTTTACTGCCATTTAAAGATATGCTCCATCGTGTATGACAAACGCCACAATAACGCATTCCGTTCCTGCAAGAATGAGTGAAGACTGTTTATATTTGAATGTATTTGCCGACAGTCGGTGTACGACGGAGAATCCATGTCCAGTCTTAGTGATTATTCATGGTGGCGCTTATCAAGGCGACTCTCCTGCAATGTTCAACGAAACACATCTCATTAATAAGTATGCAGCCGATCGTTTAATTATTGTTTTACCGGCAATGAGATTGGGCATTTTTGGACTGGTGGATCTAGGCAATGAGACTAAAACGGAACCGTACAATATTGCTGTCTATGATATTATTCAAGGGCTTGAATGGGTCCGCGACGAGTTGCCCGCATTAGGTGGAAATACTTCTTTAACTACTTTGTTTGGCTACAGCTCATCTGCTGCGACGTTATTAACTTTATTGGCAAGTCCAGCCATGCCGTCAAATTTGTTTAATCAAGTTTATATAAGCAGTGGTTGTCCAAGATTAATGCCGCACTTCAGTGAAACAATGTCTTTATCAGTTTTGCGTTATGTTGGAGTGAGTTGAAATTTGATAAATTGTGAAGTTTTCAAGCCTGTTTTAAAACAAATTTTAGTGCAACAACACCGCCGACTTGGAATCTCAAATCAATTGTCTGCGTTCTAAACCAGCTACAAATCTAACTGATGCGATGCGTGCAACTGTCAACGGTCAATGGTGGCAAATTGGCGTTCAATCGGATTCACATTTTTATCCAGCTCCAAATTTGCCAAGTTTGAGACAATATTGGAAGGTTTGTTAAATTTCAACTCTGCAAGTGCCATGTAATATTTATTCATTTAACATAGTTTTTATTTAATGCTTTTCTTGATCTTCGAATTCAGTTATATCGTAGACAGTCCCAAAAGCGATGAACTAAAAACAATCCAATTAATAAAGACAATTAAATAGTTACTTACATTAAATTGCGACCTATCTGATGGATGCAAGTTATAATGCATGGAGATACAAAAGCGCTCAGCAAACTTTTTACCAAACACCCAGGTATCAGCTGCAAATCCTCCAGTTCTTACATTCACAACACATTTAGTTTTATCTTCGGCAAGCTGAACTTAATTAAATTAATAAATGAGTTTTAAAACTAACCGGAGTAACCAAGTGGCGTGAATAAAAACGGAATCTTTGATTTGATACTGCGTTTGGATTCACATCAAATGTTACGACTGTATATGGGGACAATTTGTCGCACGGAACATAGTAACGATCAGACTTATTCAGTCTTTTAGCTCCCAAGGCTTTATAAATTCCATAAACATCTTCTGCCGGCCCGTAAATGTCTTCCAAATCCAACGCGATTGTGGCATTTCGAGTTTTAGGCTGTGTGTATTCTAAACAATTATTAGCCTTTACAGTAAGTTTTTTGCAACTTACGAGTGTATGTGCCAGTCTTTGTGTTGTGAGTGTAACTAGACTTTTAAATAAAAGGCCGTTTTACAAAAACAACTAACCTGTTGCAACACGAAACTCGGAAATAGAACTGATCATTTCCTCGAATATCTGCAATAGCAAGTGAGTCATATTGACAGGCGGGATGATATTTAGTTCCAAATATGAGGGCTCCAGATTGTTGTTGAGAGAATTCAGATGGAATGAAGAACGAAACTTAAACATGTTAATTATAAAAATGATTATGATTGTAAAGCAAAGAAACTTACCCGTTTCTTCAGTCTTGCCTTTAAGTCCAGTCAAGATATTCAAATCGTCACGCTGCTCAGTCAACGAATATGCTAATCCAAAAACCCCGGAATATAAAGAGCTTCCTTTCGATGAGCACTTTCCTTGAACCAGTCCAAATTTGAATTCATACTCGTTGTTGTTTACCTAAAAAGTAGCAATTAACTGTGAGCATTAGAATAATTTAATTTACTCGCAACAAATCCGTTGAAACTTGTCCAGTATATGGGTCTTGTGTGGTATTTTCAGGAAGAGTAAATGTTGAAGAGCGTCTATAATTTGTTTTATTAGCAGAAATGAGATCTTTTAGATACTTACCGCTCATTGAAGCATTTCTTGTTGGAAACACGTTTTGATCGGCTGTTTGTTTTTCCATTGGAGCTATACAGCCAAGAAATGTGATAGTTTGTGTAAAGAGCCAAATTGAAAGGTCCTTGAGCTGAAATTTAAATCGTTTTGTTAGTTTGTTGCAAAAAGGCTTTAATTCTTACTTGGATATCCAATTTTAACCGGAACATAAGGCGGATTGTCGCCTAGAAAGTTTTGATTAAAGTTTATTTTTATGCAATTAACCTGGCACGTTGATTATGTCTAATTGAGGCGTCATGCTTTGATGACAATGCGTGTTAGTGAAAGCAAGCAGCCAAAAAGACGAACAACATCAACATTTTTGTCGAACTTAATAAACTTTACAAATTTTACTCGCTTTTAAACTAGTTAACCACTGATATGTTATTTAAACACCTTTGATTTTAAACCTTACTTGATTCAACCCAAACTCCATCCTGCTCATTTCGAAGCGTTTTTGAGCTATTTAAAGCTTTTAGATCGGCAAATATTTGTCTGACAAGTGGTTTATGTCAAAGTGTGGGCGTTAAGACTACATTTAGATTCTAAAAGATCAACGTTCTTGTATTTATTTTGCCGGTCAAAATGATCAACAAAAACGATGATAAAAAATGAGTTAACAATTTAAACAAAAACATTGTGCAAAATGATCTCTTATTTGATTCAAAAAGGTTAATTGTTCACTTCTGCCGGTGTTTAATTCGAATCCAAAATAACCTGCAAACATTAGTCATAACAAAATAAACCGCGGGCGTGCTTTTTGTTCGCCACAAAGCTGCGTATAACGCAAATTCGACTCTTTTGTTTGATCAGCTGTTTAAAAAGGCAAAATCTTTTGCTAATCAAGATCTTTACAGTAGATATTTTAGTTGTTACCAAAGTAGTGCAAAAACCGAACTTATAAACTAAATATTAACAATTTAATCGTTTGCAGCCAAAGCCTATGATGCTCATGTCCGGGGCAAATGAATTGAGTGAACTTGAAGAACGTCCATTGGAGCATATTTGCATGCACTATTTGTACGTGTTCGGTTATTATGAAAAAGCAACAATGGAAGCCTGTGTTCAGCGTTATGCTACAATTAACGAGACGGAGGTAAATGCTTCTGGAGTCACTAATAATTATATTTTGTTTCAAGAGCAACTTTTATTACCAAGATGTAAAACACACACTGGCTCGCGACATTCAGCATGCGTCAAATGGTATGAAAGTCTAAAACTATCAAAATATTGACAAGTAGATTTTAGTTAGAATAGCGGCTTGGAATGCTCAAGAAGGTCAGCCAACTTATTCCGCCATAATTGCCCAACTTGGTCATTCAAGGTTAGTTTGTTCAAACACACATTTAAAGAACATGTTGAAAACGCAAATCAATTTGCAGGCATGTTAGCGATCTTTATTACTTGATTGGATTTCATTACGATAGCTTCAATCATACTGAATTTGAAACAAACATGGAGACTTTTCTTGTCAATGCATTTAAAAGATTTTTACGTGGACAAGCGCCGTTAGATGGTTTGTTCTTAAACACTTTCAACTCACCTAATAAAATATGTTAGATTGGAAGCCATCCAATGTAAATGGAAGTAGTTATTATTACTTGACTTTCGGCAAACCAGAAGATCCTATTCACTTGAATGAAACCGATATTGTTGAGCCGGAGTTTAGAGAAAACCAGGTATCAAAAAGTTTGTTGCCAGATTTATTTTGAAATTCACATTTTAGGTTCACAATCAAGAAGCAGTTGATTTTTGGCTAAAAAGTCAACAAGAAGTAGAATTGAATGCTTCCGTTAAACCACAACAAAAAATCAATTTGATAGAAAAGAGGTAGTTTTTAAAGCGTTAATTTTAGGCATGTTATAAGATTATCTTTTTTAGTCTGCCAGTCAAATCTCTCAAAAGTCTGTCTATTCTCCCGTCAAGACGACTTCATCCATTACACAACGTTTTTCTTGTTATTTTGGCAATTACCTCATCCGTAGCTGCAATTATTTTGATTCTAATGTTGATAGATACTTTCCGCAACGGTCGTCTTTTACGTCGATACAGTGAAAGGATAGAAGAAGTTGGCGAAGACACTGCATTGTTGGTGGAAAGAAATTCCAATGGGCATTACACTGATATCTAAAGCTATGTTGACTCCACATTATTGTTTGTACATTTTGCTTGCCAAATAAATTTGGAACAACGTTTATTTATTCAATTAAACTCAATTCTTGTACAATTTGTTGCGAATGTAAAGCATTTTAAAAGATTCGATAGTCTTGCAAGTCGTATTCATCGAAGAAATAACATTTACATGGATCCAAACATGGCAGCGTTTTTTACACGAATCATTAATGCAAGCTGGAATTGCAACTCCGGACTTCATCTTTAATTCATCTTAGATGATCTTCACAAAACTATAAAACCAAACAAAAGCAATCAAGTCACATTGTTTAAATAACAATTACAATTAATTGATAAACACAATAAAAGCAAAACGTTTAGAATTGTTTTATTGCCACATTGTTAGCATGTTTTTGAATACAAACTTACGGGATTTTAAAAACTCCAATTTAACAAGCTACCGAGAAAACGTCATTTGGCCACGTGCACAGAATCGACTTGAAAACTCTGAACACAACGGAAGTCACACTTAAAAAAACTACAGTTATTGACGGAATCACCTTCCGTAACGCATAGTTATGCATTCGTACTTGTTTATTTGAACAGGTGTTCTGTTTAAAAATACGTAGTTTAAAACCCCAGTTGACGTCTTCTAATAACATTTAAACAACCCACGTATTGCAACAGAATAAAGGTTTGATCTTTAATATGTAGCAAATTCGGCAAATTAACCAAATAGACAAAAGCACTAAACTTCTAACACGGCACATGTGCTAAATTTACACATTCGTTGTAAGTTTTCTAATTTGGAAAATACTTTGATCGGGTGTTTGTGTAAGGCCGGAAATATTTATGATGATTTTGTTTATTGTTTAAACAATGAAACAATTGTTTGATATTGAAGTTGCTTAGACTTTTAAACAGATTGAAGCAACTTTAAAGTTTAATATTCTAAAAAGTCCAACAAACCAAAAGCAAAAAAGCACTTTTGAATCAAGTTTTAGCCACGTTGCATTTTTTGTTTGAACTAGAAGTTAAAATAAGGTCAAAATTCTAACTACAGCTGTGTCCTGAATTTGCCCCTCCCACTTTTACTGTAAATTTTGCATGAACACCGAACTAATTGGACACTTAGTTATTGTTGCTTGTGCTTTGTTTGATCATCTGAGCGGCTAAATAGCAAAATGGCAACTATTTGAGAGGATATATAAGCAGGAAGTTATTGTATCAAATTATTAAAGTCTTCCGTCTTCTTTTTTGAAAAAGGAACTACGCGGAATGATCAAATTGTTGGTGCTGCTAGTCGTTTTCGGTGCGCTGGCCATAGAAGCGGTAAGCAAAATAAGTAGTTTTAAAATTGTTATTTGTCTTTAGTCGGGCCAACAACCAGTATTCAACAAAGTTGTAAGATCTGTTCCTCAAAGAACTGCTGCTCGTCGTCCAGTTAGTAAACCTGCCAGACCTGTTCAGAGACAACCTGCTAGACCTGTTCAGAGACAACCTGCTAGACCTGTTCAGAGACAACCTGCTAGACCTGTTCAAAGACAGCCTGTTAGACCTGCTCAAAAGCAACCCGTCAAGGCAGTTCATCGACCAACACCTCAAAGACAACCTGTTAAGACAGTTCGTAAACCAGCAGCTCGCCGTCCAGCAAGGTTAAAGAAGCAAAGAAAATATGTTTAAATCGAAAGTTTTTAGACCTGCCACCAGAACTAATGTACGCAAACCAAATCAACGTCGTTCTCCACAAATTAGTAGCCTCCGTACTAACCCAAGAAGACGCGATGCAGGAAGTTGTGTAGACAATGCAAGCAATTGCCACTCTTTCCGCGGTCTCTGTACCAATCCAAATTACAGGCATGTAGACAATAAATTCGGATCATAATACATTCGAATCACAATACATTCGAATTTATTGTTTACATGCCAATTACAGAAATTTGTTGCGACAACATTGCAGTCGATTTTGTGGATATTGTAGCGCGGCAGCAAATGATTGCAGATTTGTTAAATACAATTCGTAAGTAATTTACATTTTATTAAAAACAGTTTTCAAAAATGTTTAGGAAGTGTTTGCCAATAGTTTGTGCTCGGCCAGATGAATGGCGATCTCCAGAATGCGTTGCTTTCTGCAATATTCCAAGAAATCAACACACGACTGCATGTCGAGCAAGTACGGATTGCAATAAGAATGGAAATGCTTTCAAACCTACTTGCAAAGAAAAGAGTTGCGCTTTGGATGCAAATCTGTTCAAACCCGAATGCTTACAACAAACTTGTGCGAAGGCGGATTCAAAAGTAATTTATCTTAACGACATTCATTTAATTTATTCATTTAACAATTTAAGGCCAAATCCGAATGTCAAACTTATTGTTCAGGAGACGGGAAATCAACTTCTGCTTGCAAATGCGATGCTAAGGAGAACCAAAGTATACTTTTATTATCCATAGTTCTTAAACATAATTTTGTTTTTAGACGCTTCGTGGTGTTCTAACACAAAACCAAAATCAGAATGCAGCAAAGATGACAAGAAATACGAGCCTCAATGCTTGGAAACTACTTGTGGCATTAAAGAAGAGAAAGAGAAAAGCTACCGGCAAGTGTTTGGAATACTGTGCACCCAAGAAAGCCAACACTAACGTATGAGTCAAATTTTAACTGTTTATTTAAGAACTTTAAATTTAAGAGCGTTTGTACTTGTGCGTCAAAAGAGAACAAGGATGCAGTTTGGTGTAAGAGTGATTCAGTGCCTAAAACACCCTAAAGACTGTGATAAAGAGGAAAACAAGTATACCGACGATTGTGCACAAATACTTTGTAGCAAGAAAGTGGAGAAACAAAACACAACAAGTACTTGTGTATTCAGCTGTAAAAAGCCTAATCTTATTCATACTGACGCTTGCAATTGCGACAAAGCTGAAAACAAAAACATTGCCAAGTTGGTGTGTGGATCCAGGTTTCTTAAACTCTTTGTTCAATCCAATTAAATGTTCTTTTAGAATGTACATCAAAGACCGACTCCGTAAGACATCAAAACAAGTGCATTGAGTATATTTGTGCAAAAGAAGGCTGAGAAAAGGCAACGCAATGGTGCCGCGATAAATGTACTGAAAGTGCACATTCAAAGAAGGATGTAAGTGTTAAAACTAATTTCAATAAACTTGTTTTGTTCAGGCATGCAACTGTGACAAGTAAGCTTTTTGCGTTTAAACTAATAGGTTATTCATTCAGTATTGAGAACCATAACGCAGGAGCCCCTTGGTGTCCGGTTGATCCAGAATGCGGCAATATGGCAAATCCAGCAAAGCGATACAAAGACGGGTGCATTAAGACGGTGTGTGCTGAAGGTTCTGAGAAGTTAAATGAAGATGGCAAGTGTAAAGACAAGTGTCCGAATGCTCCGTTTGATTCATTGTCGAGTTGTTCTTGTGATAATCCTTTGAACTCAAATGGAAAAGCTAATTGGTGCCCGTCACCGGACTGTAATTCTGATGATGAAGAGAAAAGATATCAAGATTCTTGCATTAGGTTTACTTGTGCAAAGCCGGAAGAAAAGCAAAACAGTAACGGTGAATGCGAAAAGAAGTGTCGAGAGGGGGATAACTTGAAATTGAATGTGAGTTATTTTGCCCTTTCTTTATAACTAATTTGCACTGTGTTTAGGCGTGTAGCTGCAAAAAGACAGAGAATATGAACGAGGCAGCATCAGTTGGTGCCCTAAACCAGCTCCAAAAAATTGTCATGATCCAACACATAGTGACTACTACACTGCTAAATGTTTTGAACATGTGTGTATTCGGAAAGCAGAACTAATGGGAATGGCCGGAGCTACTGGATGCAACACTGCTTGTAAACTAGCCGCAAATAAGAACAAGAAGGGTTGCAAGTGTAGCGACAGAAAGCTCAAGGTGAGAATCACAATTTTTTTTGCAAATAAGTATATTTTTATTTAAAGAACGGGCAAGCCGGTTGGTGTTTGAATTCCCACGCCAATGTTTGTAATGCAGCTAATAGAAACACAGTTCCATGTTTGGCAGTCCGCTGTAGTGATCCTGGTGAGCAAAACTCGACTGAGTGCACAGATTATTGCAAAAAAGACACCAATGGCAATACAGCCAATGACGGTGAAGGTCGTAAAAAAGGAGACACACTATGCACGGTATCTGACGAAACAAACAAGTTTGCTCCGTGGTTTATCAAAGCCACTTGTGATCCAGATTCTGAAGAGAGTGAGATTCCTTGGGGTGCCTGCTACCAATATTGCAAAAATACCCCGGCTGACTGCACATGTGCCGACTTAACAGATGCAGCTTTTAAACCTACCGATTATTGTCTTTCAGAAAAATGTACCGTCGGTAGTACTGATGAAAGATGCATTGCTTGGTGCGAACAGCCCGAAAATATAAATCGCCCAAAATGTGTTTCATAAGCAATCGGTGACAGAACAGAGTTTACACAATAGAACATTGTTATAGTTTTATTTAAAGATTAATAAATTTATTTGCACGCATATTGAGTCTTAATTACGTAGATTGAAAGATATATGATTCACATTTTAGCAATTCATTTATATTAATCATCTCAACAATTCTTTCCACAGCGTTTTCAAAACGGCAATTCATGAATTTGTTTATTCAGCTGTCAAGCGAACAGTCAAAATTGTTATTCTCTCAAATTTTCATTTTTGTTGTTTAAAGTCTCTTTTAAATTTTAAACATGACTGCTAAAATCTACATTGTTCTTGGCATCTTATTGACATTAGCGGAATTTAAAGTTGAAGCCCGTAAGTTTTAAACAAATGATTTCCAACAAACTTTTGCTTAAGTTCAATGTTATGAATGCTGGTTTGGTGTCGAACTTGATCTTGAACAGATTTCTAAGCTTTTCGGCCAAAACGTCTACACAAACGGTCAGCCACCTAAAGAGCAGCAAAAATGGTGCGCGATGGGCAAAGCACCTCAAAACAGCACCGTTCAAGAATGTCCTGGAAACTGCGCAGTAGCAAGAACAACGGATAGTTTGTCTCGTTGGGCTGGATGTGCAACTTCAACTGTTCATATAGATTCGGTTTGTTCTCATTACTTTAAACTTGCCTCTTAACTGTTTTAGAGTCATTCAATTGTACATATAAACAAAACTTCTTATGAAATGTTTGTTTGCAACAAAAACAAATGCAATGGAAGTCCGGGCATGTTTTTAATTGCACAATACTAATTATTTTCATGCCTTTAGCAACTGCTCAAAAGATAATTCAAAGCGGAAAGCCGAAATCTGCCGCATCCAGTGTTGGAGTTTCTTCGACTTTAATGACACTTACTGGATTGCTTGTATTTAAATGGATTTAAATGGGTTAAATGACGAGTTCTTAAATATTCAGAATTATGGGTTGTAACGTGTATTTTAATGCAATAAACAGATGTATCCATTCGATAAGTGAATCATTGGATGGAATTGACAGTGCGTGGGATTTGCATATATTTGAGTTACACTCTGCAAACAAACGCATTTTAATCATCCCACATGCACATGTTGTTTAAAAGTAGCCGAAAGTTGTTGTTATTGCTAGTTAGTTTTATTGAAGAGCTTTTAAATAAGCTCTCGCTCTTACAAATTGCTTGCTCTTACAAATTCTCAAATTAACTTTAACAACAAAGAATTCAGGCCGGATCTCTTATTTAAACAGCTTTCGTTGTGATTTCTCAATAGTCTACCTCGTTCTCGTAACACAAAACAAACCTCGGGACTGCCACGTATTTGGACGAAATCTCAATCTGACTACATTTTTCCTATTCGAAAGCTACTCTTTTAATTAATTTGAATTTTAAGATGCAATTGTTTTTGAGCATCTTGTTCCTTGCGGGCAGTTTTGTAATCGTCAACGGAGGTGAGCATTATAGATATTTTGTGTAGATTTGTGTAGATTACGGTAGAAGTTTTTCAGCGGAATGTTATTACTGTGCAACTGGAGCAACTAACGACATTTTGAAGTTGGTTGAAGTCTACGGAGACTCGGAGATCAAATCTGGTGCATTCGCTCAATCCACCCGTGTTTACGACCAAGAATGCGGAAAGAACTCGAAGAAGACTTTGAAGGTAAGTTAAATTTGTTGTGCATCTTCTTAGCAAGTAGCGTTTTCAATGTTGTTAGAAGTTTTAAATCACTCAATATTCATTTCAACACTATTTCAAACCGCATTAAGACGCTATTTGCAGGGAGCAATAACTGGAATAAAGAACTGGATAACCGGAACAAAGCAAAAAATAAAAGTCCGTTTCTATTGAGTTTTTACGTAACAGTGGATGTTTTTAGACAGTCAAGTGCCCAAATGGTTGTGTTTTTGCCGAGTACATAGATAAAGCCGCTTTTGCTGGTTGCGCCCGTGACGGGATGTTGCTTAAAAGCGTTTCTGCCTACCAAGTTAATGAACAACAATATCGTATGGCAACTTGCAGCAACGATGAGTGCAATGAAAACTACGAGTCCGCCAGCAAAGATCGGCCGAAACCATCAGAGGCGCCAACTACTGCTCTTCCGTCAACCACAACTCCGTCTTCAACAACTCCCCAAATCTTGGAAGCCAACGTAACCAATCAAGTCAAAGACTCTTTGACCACTACTGATCATCCTAAATCAACTGTGAAACCAAAGGGCAAACCAAACTCCGCCGTTTCAGTTGGACTTTCCTTGAGTACTTTGTTTGTTGGTTTGGTTGCTTACTTGTTGCTTTAAATGCGACACGAATAAGCTTGATTTAAACGTGAATGAGTGGAGTTTTAAAGTGTATGGAAAATGTTGAATTCTGTGTGTTGAATAAAGTGAATAAAGCAACAAATGTGTTTCGAAATAATTTCAAACTTGTCTATGTACTTTTAAGTAAAGATGACTCATCTCTATCGCTCTATTCCAGACTCTTCTGTTCAAACAAAGAGCAATTCTCACAAGACAACGCTTATTTGATACATATTTTGAGAACCGTTCGCCCACTTCCGGAGCATCACGTCTTTATCGACTCTTATCAACTTTCAGCTTTAATTGATTTTTCAAATAAACTCATTTTGTTAATTGGCGATAGTTGATTGGCGAAGTTGATTGGCGAATCATGTTCAAGTTGGCTGCTTTGTTGATGATGTTGAGTGTTGCTGGTAGGCTTTAAAAGCTTATTAGTTTAATGATAATTTTAGGAGTAAGTGCAACTCCACAAACACTTCAAGCCTGTGTTCCAGGCAATTCGTGCGGAAATGGCAAAGTTGTTGGTTAGTTTTTGTGATCTAAAAGAACATTATTGACAGCATTATTGACAACATTTCCAGGCATAAACGTTGATTATTTTTGTGTTTGTGATCCAAACTTTGTTGGACAATATTGTGATCGTTTGGATGGATTTACTGTGTATGACTTTAAAGGCGAACGAACAAAGATGCAAATATTAACGGATCAGTTCTGTACAAGTGTACAAACAAAATGCATCCACGGAAATCCGCAACTAACAACACCGCAGCCTGTATGTGCATAAAATAATATAACCGTTTTATTGATAACAATGAGAAATAAATTCATTAAAAACTCGATTGAACACAATATACTTTTGCTAACTAAACAAACTTCTTTCTGCTTATTCAAGCCTCAAAAATCACCAATAAACAGACAATAAACTGATAAGATTCAAAAACGGACGGCGAAAAGTCTGTTGCGATGAATTAGTTGCGTTTTCTTGTTAGTTGAAGACGGAAGTAAATTACATTTTACATTTCAAATGTTTAAACACGCTTTTATTTTGTTGCTTATTTTCAAATTATTCAACGCTATTGAAATCGAGGTTTCAAATGGACGCTTGGAAGGAAAAACAGTCTTGGTAGATCATCAACGGTTGCATATGTTCAAAGTAGGGATTTTAAGTGAATATTTAGCCAATTGTTATGTTTAGAACATTCCGTTTGCTGAACCGCCTCTCGGTCAACTTCGGTTTCAAAAACCTCAACCGGCATTGAATTGGACGGTGTTTTGAATGCCAACCGAGTATGGAGATGCTTGTATGGTAAAACCAAACACTTTTACGTTTAAATCTTGCTTGTGTTGCAGGGAACAATGGCAAATGCAGATCGGAATGTTTCTATGAGTGAGGATTGCCTTTATATCAATGTATTCACAAGTGACTTGTGCTTGGTAATTAAACAAAAAAGATTTACAATGTTTTGTTTGTTTAGAAAAAGAAAGATTGTCCGGTCTTTATTTTGGTGCACGGAGGAGTTTTTATATTCGGCAACAGTGTTCAATACAACGATAGCCAAATGCTAAACAAGTTTGTTAAACACGAGATTGTTTTTGTTCTGCCAGCCATGAGGCTCGGCTTCTTTGGTTACTTTGATTTCGGAGAAGATTATGAATTTGCTCCTTACAACATCGGACTTTACGGTAGATTTTTGAATATTCAAAATGAACATATTAAACTTTTTAGATCTAATAGCTAATTTGGAGTGGGTGCAAAAAGAAGTCCACAATTTTGGAGGCAATTCCAGTCTTGTTACTTTGATGGGCTATTCTTCCGGCGCAACTTCAGTTGAATACTTAATGTCATCGCCGAAACTTCAAGATCACAAACTGTTCAGTCAAGCAATGTTGTCAAGCGGGATTGCCGGAAATTCATCCAAATCGAGCACGCAATTTAACTGATCAATTCTTGGAGTTTGTTAATGTAAGTTCATTTAAATCAAAGCAAGAATTGTAATTATGTTTTCAGTGTTCACATAATGCGCAAACAAACAGAACTCTTCCAATTCAAGAAAAGCTTCAATGTCTTCGTCAGCTGTCTGCTGAAACAATAAATGATGTTGTCAAAAACTTCACTGAAATAATGTTCCATTTCGGTCCCCAAGCAAACGGAGATCTGTTCCCTGTGAGAAATTACGTTGACATGGCTGCAAAAAGAAAAGGTTTGTTCAGTGTTATCAATTAAACAAGTCAACTTTTCTGATTTAGCCAATTCCATTAGTTGTTATTACAGCAAAGAACGAAATTGGTTCAATGTACGATCCGCAAATTAAAGACATCCACCATATATGTCAAGAAAACTTGCGCATATTTGGTTTTTATCAGCAAGCCACACTCGAAGCGTGCATAATCAAATACAACGATACAGATTTATTAATGCGCGACACTTACCATACAATTGCTGCACTGGAATGCCGTTTGAATGGAGGGCGTGAATGGCCGGTGCTCTTTGATGGCGTGGAAAGGAAGATTAACTGGCCAAAAAGTAAGTTTTTACACAAAGTATGCTTTGTCCAAACAAATAACTTGTTAGTTGATCGGCAGCCAAGTCCATGCTATCTTGGAATCTTTGCGCAAGTTAATAGATCACAACACGCTCAAGATATGTTGTATTTAGTCGGTCAACATCTTTTTAAATACAATGATGAATTCACCTCCAATGATATCTTGATGGATAAGTACTATCCGCAAACAATAAGGAATTTCATTCGAGGTCAACAACCAAGTGAAAGCAAGTTTTAACTCAATTAAATTAAACAACTAATTGATTTAGACTGGCTTCCAACAGATGACAGAGGTAAAGGCTATTTCTACTTAGACTTTGAAGTTCTTTCACAAAACAAGTCCGAACAAATATGGCCAAGATTTGTTGCAAACGAGTGGTACGAAGAAGACAGTGTTTCTTTCTTTCTAGAATATCTGTTGGCTGTAGAACAAAATGCGTCGCAATTTAATTCAAGGCCGGTTGTGACTAATGGCTTTAACAATCAGTGGAAATTTATTAACACAATGGTAGAAAGTCAAGTAAGTAAACTTCAATAAATACAGTAAACATGCACAATTGAATCGCTTCAGTTTCAACAAACAACGCTTTTGCAAAATGAGCCTTTAACCGATTATCAACGTTTTTGTGGACGTACTCCGCTGTTGACAACTTCTTTTGTGTTTATAATATTGACTGTTTTCGGCTTATTATTTTGGACAAAGCGCAAACGTAGTCCGCCCACTTACAATCAAAAAGTTCAACAATATGGAGCGATTTGAATATTAAATGTTTGTATATTTTGTTGTTTAATAAAGTTGAGAATGTTGCGTACTTGTGCTTTAACGTTCCGTGCACTATATATAAAAGTGCACTTTTATCTGTATTGATGATGAATGAGCGTTTGAAACCGATGCACTTTTATCTGCAAAGTTTTTATTAGACTTTCTATGTATTGGTCAGACGCTTATTTTGCAAAAAGCATTGCAGACAATCAACAGTATGCAAAGATAAATTGTGCAATAAATGGTCGACGATTAAAGAACTGTTCTTCTTAGTCGATTGAAGTAGTTGAAACGAGAATGTTGAGAATTTTTGTTTTGTTGTTTCTAAACATTTACTTTGCTTGATGCTATTGAAGTTAAAATATCTAATGGACGGTTTGGAAGGCAAAGAAGTTACAACAAACAACAACATGACGTTGCACTTGTTTAAAGTACGCATGAGTTTAATTAACATTGACTATTATTATGTTTAGAGAATCCCGTTTGCTCAACCGCCTCTTGGTCAATTACGCTTTCAAAAGCCACAACCAGTTAATACTTGGACCGGCACTTTGAATGCAACCGAATATGGAGATGCTTGTTTGGGGATTAGATCAAATTCTGATCGACCAATAACAATGAGTGAAGACTGTTTAAACATCAACGTATTCACGAGTCATTTCTGCTTGGTAAACCTACTGTTGTTTTAAATAACATAACGGTTTTAGAGTAACGGAGGCTGTCCAGTTTTTGTGATGATCCACGGTGGAGTGTTTGCATTCGGGAACAGTATTCAGTACAACGACACGCAGATCTTGGAGAAGTTCGTTAAGCATGACATTATTTTTGTTTTGCCTGCCATGCGAGTTGGCTTCTTCGGATTTGCTGACTTCGGTGATGATTATGAATTTGCACCCTACAATGTCGGACTTTACGGTAAACTGATGTTTAAAAGTGTTCAAAAGTGGATTGGTTTATAGACATAATTGCAAACCTTGAGTGGATTCAACACAATATTCAAAGTTTTGGAGGCAACTCCAGCCGTGTCACTTTGATGGGATATTCAGCAGGTGCAACGGCTATTCAGTTTTTAATGTCCTCTCCTCAGCTACAAAGCCATCAACTGTTTAGTCAAGCAATGTTGTCGAGTGGGCAGCCAGTATTGTATCAGCACCGCAGTCAACGATTGACAACTAAATTCGTGGAAATTAGCAATGTAAGAACATTGTTGTTTGAATAAGATTGTCATCAATATTTTCAGTGTTCACAAGGTCCGATCAGAAATCAAACTTTTACAGTTCAAGAAAAGCTTGATTGTTTGCGCAACAAGTCTGCTGATCAACTAAATGAATTGACTAAAACACTTGCTAATTCAATGCAGCATAACGGTCCACAGTCTAACCAACATTTGTTTTCTGCTGAGAATTATTTTGAAATGGCCTCAAAACGGACAGTGAGTTTTTAAGTATATGCACTTCAAACAACAAAGCATTCCAGCCAATCAAATTGCTTGTTATGACAGCTCTCAACGAAATGGATATTGCATATGACGCGAGTAGCTCGGTTAGGCATGTTTGTGCAGAATTTCTGCAAGTTCTCAACTACTATCAAAAAGAGACAATTGATAAGTGCGTCGAAAGATACAACACTACACTGGAGTTGAGCAATGACTTCTACCACGCAATTGCTGCACCAGAGTGTCATTTGAACAACCAGAAGTTGGCTGCTCCGTGTTATCCTGGAATCTTAGTCAAGTTAATCACAGTAACCACGCAAATGATATGCTTTATTTGGTTGGACAACATTTGGGGAAAGTTAAAGCAGTTCACAATAAACGATATGTTAATGGATGATTTCTATCCCCAAGTTGTTCGCAATTTTGTTAACGGACAACAGCCAAGTGAAAGCAAGCCTTAACTAAGTACAACTAATGTTGAATAAAGTTGATTTCAGACTGGCTTCCAACAAACAAGAAAGGAAAAGGTCTATTTGAATATGAACTTTAATGTTTTGTCTTCTGACAACAAACAGTGGCCAGAGTTTGTTCAAAATGAATGGTATGAAGAAGACAGTGTTTCTTTCTTCCTCGAACATCTTCTGGCTGTCGAGCAAGATGCATCTAAATTCAGATTTGCCACAGTTAAACCGCTAGATTTAATTGACGGCATTTCAACAACACATTCAAGTTTTTATGAGGTAACATTTAAAATAAGATTAATTCAATCGTTAAGTATTTTAGTCGCAATTTGACGATTCTCTTTTGGACGCTTACACTTCTTTAGCGACTGTTTTCTTCGTGGCTTTTGTTGTGTTGATTTTTGCCATAATTATCAGAGTTCGACGTGAACGGCAAAAGCACTCACAGTTTTATAATCGCGTAGATTATTTAATAGTAAGCAGTAACGAGAAACAGCCAATTCAATTGTATGGATCAATTTAAACTTAGTCATGCTTACATGTTTGTTTGTACATAAAGTAATAAATATGTTCGTTTATCGTTGATTGCTTTGAAGCAAAAATGCGTAATCCTTTAAAATCAAGCGATAAGAATGGAAAACAAAAACGCATTTTCGAGCACATTTGCTTTCAGTAAGAATGAAAGCAAGTTTATTCTTGATACTTTTGCTGGCTACAGGTGGATTTCCGGTAAACAGCAATGACAAGAAAGGTAGGACTTTCACAATTCCACATTGCATGTACTAGTGCGCCCGCCGGGGCCCCCCCCGGCCCCCGCGCGGGCGGCCAGGCCCGCCCCGCCTGTCCGGCGCCCCTGCTTCCCCGTGTCAGTGGTGCGCCGCCCCCCCCCGCCCCCCCCCCGGCCCCCGCGGTTCGGGCTGGCCCCGGGTCCCGGCTCGCCCCCCCCCCCCCGTCTTGGGCCTGTCCCCGGCCCGGCTCCTGCCCCCCCCCGGGTGGCCCCCGCCCCCCCCCCTGGTCCCTTCCGCTCTGTGTGCGTGTGTGGCTCCCCCCCCTCTGCCCCGTCCTCCCTCTCCCCCCCCCCCCCCCCCCCCGTTAGCAACAAAAGGTCGCCTTTAACTTTAATTTTTGAGCAAACATTTACAGATGAGTTAATCTGCCAAGCAGTAACTGTGTACTACACTGGAATTTTTGCCAATCCAACCAATGCCAGCGAAAGTTTTGAAGCGCGTTTCCAAAACAAGTACGAAATTGATGCTCCAAACAGACGTGTTCTTTTCACTAATCAGCACTGGGATCAAACAATCTCAAAATCTGCTAATTTTTACTTTACTTTGTACAATGGAACAAGAGGATCAAGGCAAGTTTTTAATAACAAGATCAAGTATACTGAAATTGATTTAGTTGCAACCCGCTAAAACAAGGCTGTTCAATGCATTTTGGGAATGGAAGCTCTTGGGTTGGCTCATTTATTGTGCAAAGCAATCCGAGTTAGTAAAAACGTTTTTAATTAAACAGTTCAAACTAAAAGGTTAAAATTAAGAAATCTACTTCAAAACGTTCCTACACGCCAAATGCACTTGACGGATTTGTTCTTAAAAACGTTACTGGCCGATGCACAAACAGTTTGATTCAAGATCCAAATCAATCGTACAACAATCCTGATTGGGAATTTTATCGCGTGTGTGCATGTTGTGGCGATTACGCACCACATCCAGCACTTTTGTGTCCCGACAATCCGTGGCAAACACATACAAGTCAATAAATCGACTGGAAACTCTTAAAGTTTACTTACTCAATAAATCAAATAGCGATCATTTCCTCTTTCGATATTGGCCTAAGCTTTAAATCATCGATTTTAGCCTTTTTAACAACTTTTATTTGTAGTGTAAATTTGAAAGTTAAAGAGTGATTATGTTGAAAGACTTAGAAGTTGAGGACACTTAGGCTTATGTTTAGATTTTAACAATTCAGTGATCAAAAGCAGTGTTTAATGTGTCTTTGAAAGACTTCAAAACTTACGTTATTGTGTTCTAAACGATTTTTAAGATCTTCAACGTATTGAATAGAGTTCCGAAAAACTAACCTTATCAACTAACTTTTGCCGCTCTCGTTTTGAGCTTGCGAGAAAAGTTAGTTGAGATCACGGCAAAAGTTATTTGAAAAAGTTTGTTTTCAACTTAGTTTTTCGGAACTCTAGTATTGAACAGTTCACGTTCCTTCAAGTAATCTTAAAGGATTGGATTTTTGCCATTCCATAACCGGCCAGTCAATAAAAAAACTATTGCAATTTTAAACTCATACATAAGAAATGAACCGAAATCGTGCACTGTTCAACAACTAATCAAACTGGAAAACCTTTAAAGTTTATTGATTCGTTAAACATCGTCTCGCACCAACAATCTTGAACGCTCATCAATTAAGTGCTTCAAAGAATTACTCATTACAATTTGTGTGTTCATTTTGTCACGCCAGCAAAAGTAAATTCCAAAAACTAGCATCAGAACAATAAGTAAGTAAACGTAGTACATTAAAAACTGCTTGTTGAAGTACTCGGACGGCTAAAAAAGGATTAGCATTTTAAAGAGTCGAGATAGCTTACGCTCATGCCCAAGTTTTTTATTATGGTAGCGTTTACTGCATTTCTGTCGAACAACTTGTTCATCAACATTTTAAAAGGCTGAACGTTGGTCAATCAAAGTTTAAAGCATGCAATCTAATCATCTAATCGTTTCCCAAAAGCCACCACAATTTCCTTGTACGTGCCAGCCTTTCAGCACTTACCGATAAGGCAATACGTGATCATTCTCGTGTTTACAAAGAACGTGCAAACTTATATTGTTGAAGTCTGTCTACAATTAAACTTTGTTTATTACTTGCAAGATGTTAAACTCCGTGAATCACGTTTAATCAAAACTGATAAATCAATAAATATTTATTACGGTTATGAATCCCGACAATTCAAATCATTCAATTTTAAATTGCTCCGTATTCTTGCAGTTGCCGACCTTTTTGATCCAGATAAACAGGAACTAGTGGCCGGTTAGAAAATTGATATGGACGTTTGCGAGTAGGTTTGAAAATAACAACAATCGTGATAACTGCGAAGCCCATTAAAATGATAGTCCAAAATGAAGCGTAGCCGTAGAAAGTGTTGATATTCATGTAAAAGTTCATTATTGTTGCTAAATAAAAAAGTTATCATTCAGTTTAAAGTATGTATTTGACACTTACTTCCTCGTCGCTTTCATTTCTTGCCGCCATTTCAACAAAGCCGATTCGTTTATTAAATTCAATTGTCTTTTTTGGTTTTGGATTGAATTGCGAGGCATTTTGTTCAATTGTCGGTAGGTATTCTAAAAAGAATTCAACAGCTTCTTCGTTAAACCATTTGTGTTGGTGGAACTTTGGCCATATTTGCTCGGACTTATTGGAAGAAAGAACTTCAAAGTCTAAATACATGTAGTTTTGGCCCTTATCGTTTGCGGGAAGCCAGTCTAAATCAATTAATTGAACAACTTGATTGAACAAAGCAAAATTCACCTTCGCTTGGTTGTTCACCTCGAATGAAGTTGCGTGTGAATTGCGGATAGTACTTGTCCATTAAAACGTCATTCAATGTGGATTGGTTGGTATATTTGAGTAAGTGTTGGCCTACTAAATAAAGCATATCACTTGCGTGAGTGGTGTGATCTATTTGGCCAAAAATGCCGATATAACAAGGATGTGACGGCTTATCGACTGAAATGACAATAAAAACATAGTTTTTAAGTTGAGCGCTTACTCTTTGGTCCTTTTCTTTCTTTCACATTCGAATCAAATGGCCATCCAGATCCGGAGTTTAATTTGCACTCCATTACGACTGAACTTGTTTGTTATTAATCTTTTAACTTATTAAACCTTACCGGTTACATGATAGAAGTCGCGTGATAATGTGTAAGTGTCGTTGTACCGTTCCTCACATGCATCGATTGAAGCCTTTTGATACAAGTTTAAAATGTTTAAATATTCGTGACAAGCATGTCTAACAGTCTTATCCGGCTCATAAAGTGTTCCCATTTCATCCCTTGAAGTGATCACAAGTAGAGGAATTGGTTTTCGTCTTGACGCCATTTGTATGTAATTCCAGGTGGGCATTAATCTAAGGCTAGATTGAGGACCGTGGTGTTGCATTGACGGTTTAAGTTGTATGGTGTATTCGTTCAAAACCTCTGCCGGCTTTTTGCGCAAACATTGGAGTTTCTCTTGAATTGTCAATGTTCTGTTTGTTTCGGCGTCGCGTGAACACTAAAACGAGTTAATTCATTTGCATAAAAACTAGTTAAACAATAATTTGCTCACATTAGCTAAATTCAAAAATATGTCAGTTAGATTGCGACTTCGTCCGGGATAAAAGCTCGGAAAGCCACTTGACAGCATGACTCTGCTAAACAACTGATGATCTTGCAGCATAGGCGATGACATCAAATATTCAATTGAAGTTGCTCCAGATGAATAGCCCATCAGAGTCACCTTTTCGAGGATCACCGCCAAAGTTGTGAATTTCACGTTGAATGTATTTGAGAAAAGCAACCATATCTAAAAAACAAGGTAGTGCCAATGTTTAAAAAGCATACCGTGCAATCCAACGTTATAAGGAGCATCATCGTAATCGTGTCCAAAGTCGGCAAATCCAAAAAATCCCAATCTCATTGCTGGCAAAACAAAGATTATGTCATGTTTGACGTATTTGTAGAAAATTTGAGTATCGTTGTACTGGATGCTGTTCCCAAAAACGAAGGCTCCACCGTGGATCATAATAAAGACTGGACAATCTTTCTTTTTCTAAAAGCAACAAAGTTTAAGCGTTAATTTGTGGGTGCTACCAAACAAACGTCGCTTGTAAACAAATTTAAATGCAAACAATCTTCACTTATTGTGATTGGGTGATCAGAGTTCGACTCCGTTGACTAAATCAATTTATCAATAAAGCTCAAGTAAGCTTCTTCACCATGCAAGAATCCCCATATTCAGTTGCGTTCCAAACACCAGTCCAGTTCAAAGGTGGTTGAGGCATTTGAAAGCGTAATTGACCAAGAGGCGCTTGAGCAAACGGGATTCTCTAAACACAGTCGATTATTTTAGAACAGTCTTGAACGATTACCTTAAATGAATGCAGTCTTTGGTGATCCATAAAAATTGTCTTGCCTTCTAAGCGTCCATTTGAAACTTCGATTTCAATAGCATTGAATAATTTGAAAATAAGCAACAAAATAAAAGCGTGTTTGAACATTTTAACAATCAGGCTTTGAGCAGCTGTTTGTTTTTCTCGCTTTTACAAAATAAGTGCTGATCAATATTGACCGAAAACGTCTGATTACCACACCGCATGCTGAAAATCTTATCAATTGTTAAGTGGTTATTGACAGTCGCAACTGAACAAGTGTGTACACATCAATTTCCGATCAAAGTCAGAAAATACGTAGTGGCAGACTGAATGCTTGTTATTTATTTCATAAAAACAAAATTAAATTGACATTCAACTAAATACTGAACTTTAAATTGCACCATATTCATATTGTCCCACATTTGAAACATGAGATGATTGAGATCTTCGTTGTTTTAATTTGATCAACATAATAAATAACAGAGAAGTTAAAGTGAAAATAATAAACGTCTGCAATAAAATGAAGTTGTGCAGTCGATGATACAAGGAATGATTATTGTAAGCACCGGTGTTTTGCTAAAGTTGTTTGATTTTGTTTGTGTTTTGACTGAAACTAACTGTTGTTGAATTGTTGCTTTTAGTCGAAAATAAAGCCAGTTTATTGTTCAACAATGTAGACTTTGAAGCATTCCGTTCAATTTCAAATAAGTAGTCAAGAAAGAATGAAACGCTGTCTTCTTCGTACCATTCATTTTGAACAAACTCTGGCCACTGTTTGTTGTCAGAAGATAAAACGTTGAAGTTCATATTCAAATAGCCTTTTCCTTTCTTGTTTGTTGGAAGCCAGTCTGGAAATAATTCGATGAAATATTAATTGTTTAGTTAAGGTTACCTTTACTTGGCTGTTGTCCGTTAACAAAATTCCGAATTGTTTGAGGATAGAAATCATCCATTAACATATCGTTTAATTGTGAACTCTTTAACTTTTCCCAAATGTTGTCCGACCTAAAAAGAAGTCAGAAGCTTACTGAAACTTTAAACTTACCATGTAAAGCATGTCATTTGCGTGATTTGAATGGTTGACTTGAGCAAATACTCCAAGATAGCATGGATAAGTTAAATTCTGACTGTTCAAACGACACTCTAATGCGGCAATTGCGTGGATAGAAATCGCTGCTTAATTTTGCTGTGTCGTTATACCTTTCCACACATTCATTAATAGTCTGCGCTTGATACAGGTTTAAAACATTTAATCTATCTGTGCAAACGTGTCGAATTGAATTACTTGTGTCATAAACATTTTCAAGTTCGTTGAGAGCAGTTATGACAAGCAGCGGAAGCGGCTAAAAACATGTCATTTGACTTGAATTATGTAATAAACTTGCTTTCCGGTGTGTTGCTAATTCCAAATAGTTACGAGCTGGCAGTAAATTGCGACTTGTTTGTGGACCAAAATGAAACAATTCGTCTTTAATTTGTATAGTCAGTTCATTTAATTCATTGGCCGACTTTTTGCGCAAACATCGAAGTTTTTGTTGAATCGAAAGAGTTCGATTTGTGAATGGATCTCGTGAACACTGAACGTGCATTATGTTTAAGAGTAAACGTTTAGATTATTTTCTTTTAAGTATGACAACATTGAACCTAATTGGAAAACGTTATTTGCGGGAACGATCATTTCAGTTTGAGCTGTCAGGTTCTAATCCCGAAAACATATTTAAAGTAAAATAGATTGTTTTTAAGGAATGTGTTGAATTGATTGAATCAAATGTCTTTATTAAACTTTGGATGGCAGATCTCTGACCTATAAGATGAAAATTAATTCTGAGGCCAGATTTAAGATGAAATAAAGTGTTTTGCATCAGATAAGTGTGCTTTTAGTTTGAAGAATGTTTTGAATTGTTTTGAAGAATGTTTTAATTTGTTTAAAAATAAGTTGGTAAAGGAGTTTTTGGACGATGGATCTCAGAGCCACAAGATGGAAAATTAATTCTGAGGCCAGATTTAATGTAAAATAGAGTGTTATGCAAACGATGGAGGCAAAAAGTTGGATTCAACGCGTCGAGCAGGATTTGAACCTACGCGGGCAGAGCCCAACAGATAGCGTGGAGCGGTACGTGCTTCAAGTCTGTCTCCTTAACCACTCGGACATCGACGCTGTGTCAGCGCATACGAATAGGCAAAACGTGGATGGTTTTCCATCCTTTGTGTGTCCGCCAGGCTTAAAACGAGTTTTTGCAAGCAAATACGCACAAATCATTGCTTTTTTCATAAATATGTACGCACAAAATAGTTCTAAGCAAAGCATATACGCACCAAAACACCACACACAAGCGCTCTAGAGGAAAAGTTTCCCCGCAACCGGACCCTTTAACGGTGTTTTTAAAGACTTTTTAGAATGAATTTAAAACTTAACTACAAACATTAAAAGTCAACAATTTATTTAATACGTATGAACATCAAAAACTCAATATTCTCACCCAGTAAATATCCTAAAGCAATGGGCCTAACCATCCAAATAAATAAGAATATCCAAGTCGTTCTTACATTTCAAAACATCAAATGTTGTCTTTGTGATTCAAAAGCTCTCTTAAAAGCAAATCTTCAATATTGTCTAACTAAACTCAATCGCTTGTTTAAAAGGCGCAATCAAACAATATAAGCGCAAGCATTCATTTTGCTTCTTTTGATCAACAAACTGTTCAACAAATGAACGGCTTAAATCAGTTCTTACATTGGCCATTTGTGTGAAAACATCAGTTACATTACGGCATTGCTCGGGAGCTAACATTGGAAGTCCGCTTGAAATCATAGCTCGTGAGAATAAACGTCTATCTTGTAATTGTGGGGAAGAGATCATGTATTGAGTTGTAACACCGCCGGCCGAGTAGCCCATCAAAGTGACACGACTGGAATTGCCTCCAAAGTTGTGAATGTTTTGTTGAACCCACTCCAAATTTGCAATTATATCTACAAATAAGATATAATCTCAATATCATGCACTCAAATCTACCGTAAAGACCGACATTGTAGGGTGCAAATTCATAATCATCACCGAAGTCAGCAAATCCGAAGAAGCCAACTCGCATGGCAGGCAAAACAAATAATAATGTCGTGCTTAACGAACTTCTCCAGGATCTGCGTATCGTTGTACTGAATACTGTTCCCAAATGCAAATACCCCACCGTGGATCATCACAAAAACTGGACAGCCTCCGTTAGTCTAGAAACAGCAACATTTAAACGTTAATTTGTAAGTGTTACCAAGCAGAAATGACTCGTGAATACGTTGATGTTTAAACAGTCTTCACTCATTGTAATTGGTCGATCAGAATTTGATCTAATCCCCAAACAGGCATCTCCATATTCTGTGGCATTCAAAGTGCCGGTCCAATTATTAACTGGTTGAGGTCTTTGAAACCGAAGGTGGCCAAGAGGCGGCTGGGCAAATGGTATTCTCTAAACATAACAATAGTCAATGTTAATTAAACTTATGCGTACTTTAAACAAATGCAAAGTCATATTGTTGTTTGTTGTAACTTCTTTGCCTTCTATCCGTCCATTAGATATTTGAACTTCAATAGCATCAACAAAGTAGATGTTTAGAAACAAAAGAATATAGGACTTAATCATTGTTAATAGATGCTTCAAGTTTAAGATGAGTTCAAACTATCAAATTGCAACTCATTAAACCAATAAAAGACTTTCTTTGCTAACAACTTGCAAACAGTTGCTTATCATTCAATTGATGCTTTTTATGCGATTCGATAAGAAAAGACCACACCATTTTTGGTCACAAGCAAGACTAATCTTTACATTTAAATACCGTATTCTCTCTAAAATAACCCCCGGGGGCTATTTTTTTCAACCTCCCGCCAAAGGGGGGTTATATTAGAGAGGGGGACTATTTTAGAGAGAATACGGTATATTTTAGCGCAACTTGAATGAGTTTATTCAATTTAACAAAGTTTCTTGACAACGAACACAGTGTGGATTTATTTCCGTTGTTGATCCATTCGTTTTAGTTCACCAAGACACAGTAGTAGTGTTCAAACGTTGAGCATTCATACTGTTTCCAATCCTGTTGTGTTGTTGTCTGTGCTGAATGGAAATCGAGAAAAGAAATACAGGCGCTTCTAGTTCCATCCAAACACTTTCGATATTCGTTTAATATCTAAACAACATAGTCTTTTTACGTGACGAAAGAGATAAAGGAAACGCCCAAATTAATCAACAACGTCGTAAAATTGGATTATAGGCGTGAGGAAAGAATTTGACAAGAACGTAGTCTACAACTTACTCGGCAATATTGAAAACTTGTGGTCGGTTGCAAAATCAATTCGTCCATAAGATCAATGTAGCGTCTAGTGCATGCGCCAACCAAACAATCGTTTTCTGCCATTGCTTGAACAAAACATTTTAAAGTAAAACTTATTCGAGAACTTACTTTCAAAATTAACAAATAAACATGCAAGCAATATTGTTAATTGATGAGAAAACATTCAGCATAATAAACAGTTAATGACAAATGTTTGCTGAATACAGTTGCTGCAAAGACGCAAGAATGACTTTTAAAAACTCAAATTACTTACTTGTTTTCCCCGAAAAAACTCCACCCTAAAATGGGATGACCGTCGAAAATCAAAAAGGCGGATCGCTTGCGCGGTGTTCAGCGACAAAGCGTGCGCGAAACAAATAAACTTCAAAGATTTATGAGCCGTTTGATTGGCGCTCCAGCCAATTGAAAACAAAAAATTAGCGCCAAAATTTTGAAAGAAAAGAATATTCAAAAAAGCCTAACAACTCTTTTCTGTTTGGAGTGCTTTCACACGCTTAGTGTTTTGGAGAATAACTATACTTTTAGCGCAACTTGAATGAGTTTATTCAATTTAACAAAGTTTCTTGACAACGAACACAGTGTGGATTTATTTCCGTTGTTGATCCATTCGTTTTAGTTCACCAAGACACAGTAGTAGTCCTTATTGCACTCATAGTATTCAGGGCACAAACCATTAGAGCAGTCTTTAATGAGTTGTTGAATGCGGATATTAGAATGATTAATGCAAAACTTACGTCCAATGTTCTTTTGCTTGCGTCCTGGATGAGCTGCATCTGTGCCGATCAAAAGCACAGCCAGCAAGACCAAAAGAGCTAGAATTTGACGGCCGAACAACATTTCAACGATTGTCGTTTGAATGGCGTATGGAAGTGTTTCTGGATCTTTTATAGTAGAAATGTTTTGACTTTTTGGACTCGACAAACTGATGAAAATGCCTATACAAGCTACTTGAATACAAAATGTGTGGGCCTTTTGATTTTGGAAGTGCAGCAATGCTGGTTAAATAAACAGTTTTTGAAAAGAGGTCAAAATTGATTAAACATCAAAAAGCAAAATGCGTTCTCATTGTCTAAAATTGCAACCGAATGTTGAAATGTTGCATAAATAAGTGCTTTAATTAAGAAGGATATTTAGCAATTTGCTACGGGGTGGGGTAAAAATGTTAGGACACTTCTTTTAAAAAGTTTGTAACGTTTTATTTGTTACCGTATCTCTTAATGACCTTTAACACATTCCAAAGATTCACGTTGATCTTCAGTAATCGATAAGAAGTAATGAAAATTGAATTGAAGTGTTTTATAAACAGTCAGATTCTTTTTTTGTGAAACTTGACTGTTTTTGTTGGAAGACTAAAGACGTGATGTTTTAAGTATATCAAACTTTAAATAAAAATTTAATCATGAAGATTAGAACTGAAAGTTTGAGATAGAAACTGTCTCGAAAAGTCGAGATCCTTTAAGACATAAATTGTCATTGCAATTAATATAAGATTCTATAAAAATCTCTTTTTAACTGTTTATAAAATACCGAAGAGTTAAATGAGCACCAAAGTTCATTTTAGAAGGAACATAGTATTCAAAGTTGATCTCGTGGCAACACCAATGAAACCAATTTAATCGTGTACAACGTTTCTAGGCTGTAAACTATTTTTATAACTTCCGTTTTAGTTTCCGACCTTTTGGTCTATTTATTTGTAGAGCTGTAAGTTTTTTGGAAACATGCACAAAATTTGATAACTTACATGTCGTTTAAAAACAAACTAACGTATAAAAGAACTAAGCTTCAAATAACGTTTTTATCTGTGAGTGCCGAGTTAGTATGAAGTTCCAACTTCTCTTTATGTTTTTCTTTGTTCTGTTGACGCTTCAAATACGCGCTGAAGACAATGAATCAAATGAGTAAGTCGTAAACGTTGAATATAATTTGTTTATTGTTTATTTCCAGAGCCGATGAACCTCGAGAAAAGTAAATTTAAACATCATAACTGTTTAAAATCCTAATTTTAAGGCCGTACAAAGGATACGAAGAATGTGAGCGCTACCAACCTGATTTGCTAAAAACTGAATGTCCAACACACACTCATTTATGCGATCAAGAAGCTTATTACCGTTTGGTCAATAAATATTGCAAGGTAACTGTCAGGCTTTAAGAGAGTGTCTTTAAAACAACCTTTTTAGACAACCTTGCAGGATGGGACCGTGTGCTCAATAAAACTGTGAATCTTTAAATGATAATAAATGACCAAATAAATATTTAATTTAAACAAAGTTTTGGGTAACTTTTGAAACGCAGTGTAAAGCTATTCAAACAAGCAAGTTCTGAACAAAGCCGTTCATTATGTTAAGCTAATTTTAGCCAATTTGAGTGCTCTTTCCGGTTGTTTATAAATGAATGTTTAAACTGCTAAACGTTTATGTTTCAGAAATGAAGTCTCAATTTTTGGTGATCTTCTCTGCGCGTTCTTGTTGGTACAATGTTACGGTTTGGCTCGTGAAGAGTAAGTCTTATTTCTAAGGCAACTCCTACTAACTAGTTTCAACAACTTACAGAAGCAAAGAGTCTCCTATTCCGGAACGGCCAAAGATTTCGTAACTTTCTAAATATCTTTTAGAATAACAGTTTGTTTCAGCGACGGGAAATATTACGAACAGTGTGATAAATACCAGCCAGATAAGTTGGAAGAATGCGAACGTAAAACTCACTTATGTCCAACTCCACCTTACGACCGTTTGATGTACAGATATTGCAAAGTACGTGTTTAAACGATAATGCATGTTTAATGTGAATTAATGTTTAGGCAAGTTGCAAGATGGGACCTTGCGAAGTTTAATTTTGACATCAACGTTAAAATTAAAAGATTGAATAAATGCAGTTAAATGTTTATGTTCTTTATTTGGTGTAACAAGCTTGATAACTTTTAAGTTCCGTGCAGCGAAGACCCAAAGTCTTCCCCGAACTTTGTCCATTCTACTTATGTAAGGCGTTCTTTGCACCTGTCAGTTGACCCGCCGTGAAAAGGCAACAGATAAGCAAACGATCGTAAATTTTTGCTTTGCCCACTAAGCACATGACCCTTAAATTTATTAGAGATTTTGGACTGGGAAGCACGTCGGTCGGGCGTGAAATACACGCTAGATTACTGACTAGATGATAAAAGTGTAAACTGAATTAGGAAGCAGCCCACAACTATTATTTACACAGTTGCGAGTTTTTCGGTACTTTCAATTGAAACAAATTGTTGTAGTGATTTGAATGCAATAATTTTTGTTTTTTGTTTTGATGCTTTCAATTGAAACAAATTGTTATGTGCTTTGAACTGTCTATTTAATTCATCGAAGCTGCTTTTTAAAAATCACGCCGTGTTCACATGCTTCGTTTTCATAACAATGAGCAGGGATCACCCCAACTTTTTCGGGGGCATCATTTTCGCAGGACTTCCCTTTTTCCAGCCGGCTGATTGATAAGCGCTCTTTTGCGTTCATTAGTATGTCTCTTCTTTTGACTGGTGGGCATTTCTAATGGGTGCATTTTGGCTGGAAATGGTTTCGTTGACATGTTTGGGAAGCGTATGACTTTACCGCAAGTCGAGGCCGTTTGAAGGTTATTGTGTAATTAAGGTTTATCATAATTGGCGCCATAATTCTATTTTTTATTTAAAAGGCACTCTTAATGCTGTTGATCTTTAAAATCCTGTCCTGAGTTAATCAGAAGCTAATTTGTGTTATCGTGTAGCCGAAAATAGCCACTATTATACTTTGTGTTTATTTCTCTTTTTCAGTTTTCAATCAACATGCTTCGTCTGTTCCGGCACAACTCTATTCAACTTTTGGTGGCTTCAAGGTGTGCGTCCACCAAGCGCAATGCATCAACCACAAGAAATTCCATCTTTAACTGACGAATACATTGAACGAGAAAAGCAATATGGCGCTCAAAACTACAAACCGCTTCCAGTCGTTATTCAAAAAGGAAAAGGTGAGTTAAACGTACTTTGCTCAAACATCCGTCTACATCCGCCTTGGCCAAAAATAACCCAGAAGGTTCTCGACAGAGATCAAAGTTTCTATTCGGGCAGCCACATAAAAAACTCACGTGAACAGGAACTTCGAAAGTCTGTGTTTCGGCTGCCAGCAGCTGTTCTCTTTTTTGATCTTAAGTGAGATAGACTAGAAAACTTAAAAAGAAACATTTGAATGATTCAATAAATTACAGGAGTCCATTTATGGGATGTCGAAGGTAGACCATATTACGATTTCCTTGCCGGTTATTCAGCTCTAAATCAAGGACATTGTCATCCGAGATTGATTTCGGCCATGCAGGATCAAGCACAAAAATTGACATTGACTTCTCGCGCCTTCCACAACGATGTTTTGGGAGAATTCTGTGCCTACTTGTCTGACACTTTCGGATACCAAAAAGTTTTGCCCGATGAATACGGGAGCTGAAGCTTTTGAAACCGCAGTTAAACTGGCACGCCGCTGGGCATATGACGTTAAAGGAGTCGAAGAAGGACAAGCAAAAGTGTTGGTTGCTCAGAACAATTTCCATGGCCGGACATTGGCTGCCGTGTCAGCTTCAACTGACTCTGAAAGTCGTGGAGGTTTTGGACCGTACGTTGAAGGTTTTGAAAAGATCCCATTCAATGATGTTAAAGCATTGGAGGTAAACTTTTAAAACGCACTACATCTTTGAACGTTTAATTTCCAGTCTGCTTTGATTGCTGATCCAAACATTTCCGCTTACTTGTTCGAGCCAATTCAAGGTGAAGCTGGAGTTGTTGTTCCAGATGATGGATATTTGCAAAAAGTTCGACAACTGTGCACAAAACATAATGTTTTAATGATTGCCGATGAAGTCCAAACAGGTCTTGGCTGGACCGGAAAAATGTTGGCCTGTGATCACGAAAATGTTCGTCCAGACATTGTAATGTTGGGGAAAGCACTTTCTGGCGGTATCTATCCCGTATCCGCTGTTCTTGCCGACGACCACATTATGTTGAACATTAAACCTGGTCAACACGGTTCGACTTACGGAGGCAATCCACTTGCTTGCAAGTTAGCAATTGAAGCGCTCCAGGTACAAAAATTAATAAATGTCGTTACTTAACAACATCTCTTTTCTAGATCATCAAAGACGAGAAGTTGGCTGAACATGCAAAAGAAATGGGCATTGTCTTTCGGCGTGAACTAAAACGATTACCGCGAAAAGTTGTCACACAAGTCAGAGGCAAAGGTCTCCTGTTTTCAATTGTTATTAATCCAAGTAAGTTTTAAACATCGGATAGACATTATATTAATTCTGATTGTTTTCAGGAGTGGACGCATGGCAAGTTTGCCTGAAGTTGAAAGAAAATGGAATTTTGGCCAAAAACACACACGGGGACATTATCCGATTTGCTCCACCTTTGACTATTGCAGAAAATCAAGTTAGAGAAGCGTCACAATTAATTATTGAGACTATGCATAGCTTTGTAAATTGGTAGATTTGCATTTTGTTTGCTTTAATTATTGTACAGACATAATCGACTCGATTGAATAAATAAACTTTTAAACAAAGGCTTTTTGTTTGCTTTATTGCATTTAACAATGAGACTCTTAAGAGTGTGGTCAATTTTTATGCTCGTTTAAATGTAGTTTAACTCTGTTATGTTGCTGAACTTTCTTTTTTGGAAGAGTTTGCATACGTAAAACTGAAATGTTGAATTCCATAAAAAGTCATTTTGTCAACATGTAATCACTTCTGAATGTTCTTTAACTGCCAATACAAACAAACAGATTAACAACATTTAGTTTTAAAATATCCCACTCACTCTCACGATTGTGCAGTTTGCATGTTATTTTTTCAAACTTAAAAAGCCACGAACAAAATACAAGTTCTAATTTAACTCCGCAAAAATTGTACACAACAGCGAGACCAGTTTTACGCAAACAGTGTGCATCCACGAAACAAGTGTGGTCTTCTCTATACAAAATTGTTTAATTTGATGTCAATTCTACTGTAGTTATAAATTGAATACTATAAAAGGAACAAAACTGCGTGGGTCTACGCCGTTGAAAGCTTAAAATTATTGTCAACAATGAGTTTAAACAATACGATAAAAGTTGGCTGTTTTGAGAAAGCACCAAACGGTTCTGACATTATTGACCTGGATCAAGATGTTCCTCCTTCGAACTCAAGAATTGAGTGAGTTCTAACGCTTTTATGCAATTTATCAAAATTGTTTAGTCTTTCATCGGGTTGTCAGCAATTCTATCAGTTTGTCCGCGATCTTATTGAACGGTCTTCTTTTGTGGATGGTCCGTAACAAGTCGAAACGGTTGCAAGCAATGACTCCATTATTTTGTGGAAGTGCAACACTAGATATGTTGTTAGCAACAACAAACTTCATGTTAACACCTGTAAGTTTGCCTTTGTTCATTCCGGCACACTCAAGTGCCAATTAAGTGCCAATCAAGGCGTTTGCGCAATCAATCCCACTCACTTTTTGTTCCAAGTTGTTTTGCAAATTAGGGATTTACCATAAAAAGTAATCAACTTCTTTGATTTTAGATAGCAATCAACTCATACGGCTACGTTTTTGGATTCAGCAATGCTGCATGGACAGTTAATTTACCACTTTATCACAGATTGATGAGTGGATTAAACGGCGGTCTGACTGTTTCGGTTTGGAATTGCGTTCCTGTTGGATTTCTCTATCGTCTTTACGTTGTCAAATGGTTTGTTTCAAAGTTACTATAAAACTAACTTCATTGTTTAGTGGCCACCGTCCAACTTCGCATTGGCTTTTTATTTTCGGTTCAACTGCCTTGCTAATTTGTATCATATGCATTTCATCGTCATATAGTGTTTACTTTTTCACAAACGACGAGTTCCAATCGCAGTCTTCTTTAATTGTTCGCCATATGGGTTATAAAGTTGACTCATTTACACTTTTTGGAAGCTCGGTAAGCTTTTTGGCATTGTTTTTAAATTTAACCAAATTTGCAGGATCTGTTGGCTGTAACTATTTACCGGAAATTTGTCGTCCTGTACGGCACGATAAGCGGCCTGTGCTTGATTGCCATAATTCAACTTTATCTGCAGTGGTCTTTGATGACGCAGACTAAAAAGATGAGTCCAATAACAAAGCGGATGCACACCGAACTTAACTTTTTTATAATTGCCCTGGTAAGACTTTTAAGTTGAGACTCTTTTAAACATAATTCTTTCCAGGCTATGTCTCTCCTTTTGACTAATCTGACTCCAGCCATTACAACCACATTGATTCTCAAAAACTGCGCTCCAATGCAGTGGTTTCATATTACTCGATCGTTTGTTGCTTCGCTTCCTTCATTGTTGAATCCACTAACAACCATTCTTTTTGTACAGCCTTATAGGCGCGCTATATTTAGTTTGTTTCGGGATAAACTTTTAAAAAGCGAAGTATCTTCTGTAGGAGCAATTACAGTGCCTAGCGGTCCGAGTAAAGTCAAATATAATAATTTGATTTAATTGTTGTTTACTTCTATAGTTGAATAAATTAGTTTGTAAGAAATGTACGTGCTACACTTTTTGTGTTAAAACTTGTTTGCATTTTCTAATCCACACGCAATCTCAAACACTTTCAAGCAATTTCCCAAACGGCCATTACCGCTTTCCTTCTCAACAAACCTTGCATTTGAATATTCAATGAGCACGAGTACTTGTCTTCATTACACAAACAAATAGAAAGTATCTTTGAAGGACCGTAAGCGGAAACCGGCAATTTTCTCGAAAAAGTTTGCCGATACTTTTGGAAAGTAGTTGCCAATTGTTTGCATTTGTTCAACGCGTACAAGTAAACTTTGTGGAAGACTGATTTTGGAAGCAAAATGGGTGAGTTTACTTTACGAAAAATTGGAGTCTGAGTAATTTATGCTAGTACGAAAATTGTTTTGTGATTCAAACTTTAGAGTTCAAATGTGTCAGTTTTATCAGAAATCTCCAGTCACAATCACCACTTTGATCAGTTCAAATATCTCCAACTTTTCCCTCTTTTCTTCAAAGATAACCTTGGGCTCTCGTACCAAAAGGACCAAACTCGGTGGTATTTCCTCTTTGTTTAGTGCTACGCAGTTGGAATTGCAAGCCACTGAGACCGGTGCAAATGAAGACCATCCAGTTTGAGCGATCCACAAAAACTGCTGAAATTTCGCGGTATTTTAGCAGGGGTAAGAAACAAGTTGGAGTTTTTGAAGCTGACTGAAGTGATGAATTGTGGGTGTTGAAATCTTTTGGAAAAAAGAATTGTCGAAGTTGGCCAGTTTTTAAGCCAGACATCATGTTCACATTTTACTTCCACTTGTTTTTAAAATTCATTTAAAAGTTCCCAACAACAACTTTTCTGTTCCGGACATGTGCCACCGCTTTGAAGTAGAGAATTGCGCAAATGCTCTTCAAAGTGAAATCATCCGTTTTGACGTTGTTTAACTTCCGGTTAGTCCCGATTTCATACAAAGAACATAAATGCTGAACTTGGCCAGAGTCTTCACCTTTAACGATTACAATGTGATGTTTGTAGTCTGTTTCACTTATTTCAGAACTTAATCAACCAAAACTTTATACATTTAAAATATGCAGACCTTTCCGAGCAACAAACCAATATTTCCACACGTCTAATCCACAATGTCTTACAAATTCACTGGAAATGTCAAAAGCAGTTGCGCGTCGTAACCACTTATCCCGTTATCAAAGCTACGACGATAAAGGAGGTCGGTCTGGTCACCAAGCGCCTACACATTAGCTGCATTCGAACGACAAAAATGCTAATAAAAAGCAAAAAAGTGAAAAAGTTCTTTTTTGTCTCGAGAAGGCATCTTTGTCGGTGTTGTTTGTACGCGATGGCACAAATGTGAATTGATTTTGATTTCAAAATAGTCTTCAAGTCTTTTGTGTTTACAATTAAAATCAACGTATCGAATTGTGATTTAAACGACTTGTGTCATCGCATACAAACTTCATTTTAAGCTTTCATCTATATTCATCGCAGCAAACAAGCAATTGCTTTTTGTTGAAGTTTTGTCTACCGATTTGCCTTTCACTTATTCAAAATTACGCTTCTACGCCCCGTAAACTTTCTAACCCCGACGGAGAAAAATGCTCCGACGAGAATGTCCAACTCGTCTTCGGTACCCAATTTGCTGTCCGATAAGCCAGATACTCATCCCGCTGGCCTGGATAGAAATCTGTTTCGTCACATACCGCTAAATTCAAGAATAATTGAGAACATGAATATGGGTTTGTTGTTTGAAAAGTAACTTTTCTCAAAATAAGTGTTGTCAAATATTGAAATGTCAAAACATAGTCAACAATTAGATTTAGACTGTGTCATAATTAACTTACAAACCTTTTCTAGCACTTTTCCAAGAAATCAAAAGCCGTCAAGAAGACTTCATGCGCGCTTTCAATGCTGGAGACGCTGAAGGTGCAGCCGGAATCTATGACCCCGAAGGTTACTTCATGCCGAATGGACACAGTCCAGTAAAGGGTCGTGCTGGAATTCAAAGCTATTTCCAACAAGACATGGCTGATGGAGTTGCGTCAGCTCAGATCATCACCGAAGAAGTCAACGGTTCTGGCGATTGGGCTTTTGAACGTGGAAGTTATCATTTGGGTAAGCTTATTTCGAACAGCTAAATAGAATGCTTAATGTTTATTTGATTTAGATGGATCTCGCGGAACAGAAAGTGGCGCTTACTTGCAAGTTTGGAAGAAGATCGATGGGAAGTTCTTCATCCACAATGACTGCTTCAACGGTGTGTCTTAAATAAAAGTTTGATTAAACTATTCATACATTTCAGTCATCAAGCCAGCTTCCAAATAAATGGAAACAAAACGACATGGAAATTGTCTAACTTCAAATAACAATTGACACACAGTTAACCAACCAACTAGCATTTTAATATGTTTCTGAAATTAGTTTTTAGTCCAATTGGCTGTTTAGTCAAATCAGTGTTCAAGTTTAAATGCAATTGTAGTCTTTTTGTAGTATGAATAAATAGTTTGTGTCAAACTTTGTTTACCTGATGTGCCAATTAACAATCAGTGCATAGATTATGTATTTAAAAGTTGTCGTGCATTTCAAACACATTAAAGACGCCAATTTTTGACTAAATTAGTCATTTCCTTTCAATAAAATCAATCTCATTTCAAGCAGAAAAACTCCGTTCTTACAAATCAAACAAAGAAAAGTCAACTTTTTGTTTCTTTTTTGCAATGGCCTCTTGAATCTCGGCTAACGTTTTTTGTTGTTATCATGTAATGGAGGATCAGCAGATTTCAATAACAAAACGGCTTCTGTACGAAGTTCAACAGAAGTGGGGAAGCAACGATTTGTACAGAGAGACACCAATACGATATCTTGGTTAGTTTTAAATTGATTTGAAAATGTTTCTGAACACTGCAAATAAATTCATATTGTTTAGGCTATGCAAACGAAATTGGTGAAGCTTTCCGTGCTCTAGTTCCAGTCAATGTAGTCCGTTTATCCTATGTGATTGCAAGTGGATATGTTTTGGCCGATTCTTTAGACAAAGCACATGCAGCTTATAAGGTTTGCAATTAAAGTTTAAGCATTTTGTGATCTTTCAACTTGTTTAGCGTCCGTATACTAGTCACTCGGAACGTCAAAAGCATACTGGAATTGCATTTTTGGATACGTAAGCATCATTTACTTTAGAGTTTCTTTGATAGAACATGTTTTTTAGATTAGCTTGGCAAGGATTTGCATCAGTAGTTTTGCCTGGAGTTACTATCAATCGTTTGTGCGCAACGGTAGCCTGGATTTTAAAGAGGTTTACTTGCAAAAGGATTTACTTGTTATTGTATTTTTATGTTTAGAAGCACTAAATTGTCTCCAGCACCTGCGAAATTGCTGACAACGTCAATTGGGTTAGCTGCAATTCCGTTCATCGTGAAACCTATTGATGCTTCCGTTGAAGTTGGAATGAACAAATGGGTTCGGCCACTATACATGCGAAAAGTTGACTGACGAGCTTACTAGGAAAACAACTAGATAGATTTAAAAACAGTTCCATCCTCGAAATCACTATATTTTGCGGCATATTCCAAACGAAAAGAGATAATTTCCTGCTACTGCATTTAGAGAAACTTCTAGTCATTGTTTACTGGTATCTTCTTTATTAACTTGATGTGCTTTAGTTCTTTTAAATAGTGCAAACATACTTAAAGGTGCAATAAATACAATGAATACGAGCGAATAAACACTTTCATTTATCAACTTATGCATTTATTCCGCTTAAAAACAAACAAAATCTACAATAAATACACACACGTAAACAGAACTCGATGATTTGATAGTAAGTACTGCCAGAACATTTAAATAAAAAGATTGCTACGACAACAACGCAATTTAACCACATTAAATTGAGCTTCTGCGGAAGTTTTTTTGAATAAAATGCACGAAAGGAATGGCAAAATAGAATTCAAATTAGAGAACTAGTTTGGCAACGTAGGATTGTCAGGATCTTGTCGTTTGTGTATTATGTAGTCCTGAAAATGAATAGTGAAAAAAGTATGTAAAAAGAAAACTCTTACTTGATAAGTGACAGTCATCTTTTCCGACTGAAATCTCTCGACACGTGCGCTCTTTCTATCTGATTCAGAAATGTGTCCGCGAAATCCACCTTTTTGCATTAATCTATTCATTGTCTCGATGTGGTCCCAGCCTGGAAATAAAAGTTAACGTTTTCAATACACTAAAAAACAACTTGCCATGTTCAGATGCTACTTCAGGCAGAAAAACTGCAGTCATTTGACGCCCGTTTTGTGAGAAGTAAATGTGAATTCCGTGAACACCAACAATCCAATCGGTGTAGTCTCGAGCCGGTTCAAACTTCACCAACAAGCTGACTCCGCAAGACAGTTGAGGAACTTCGTTCAAAGAAATCGGATCAAATCGAGAGTCTTCGAAGGCACTAAAAAGAACAAATAAGTTTACATATAAGATCCTTAAATAACCAACCTGATTGTTGCGTATTCGGGCAGACCTTTATGTAAGGACAAATTTGTGTTGAATGTGCCAATGCATCCTCTCAAATGTTCTTCTTGGCCTTTCTTCCACGTTACAAACAACGGAAAGCAACGATCTGGAATGCTTCGTGGAATTGGCGGTTGAGGCTTTTTGTGAAGTCTGGACAGCAAGATGTCAAAACAGTAGAAAGGCATGTCAATTGAAATGGACGCCATGATATTAGCCGGCTAAAACGTAAAAATGCAATTTATAAGTAGAAACTTTGTTCAACCACGCACTGGCACCTTTAACTAATTTAAAATTCTATTCCAGCCACATTAGAACGTTAAATAAGCACTCAAAACTTGACTATTTAATACTTCTTTTCGAAATCTACAGTTCTTAAATGCATTAAAATACTATAAAAATCTAACGAACTTATTTATTCAATTAACATTTAAAAACCAATCCACAAACATGCAGACAACTTTCTCGTCTATGTGAATCACGCGAAAGCACCATCCATTTTCTTGAGCAGTCTCAATGTTTTATGTGTAAATCAATTGTGAATCTCTGCTTGCATGTGTGAATTTTTTGAAGAAAAAAGCGTAGAGTTTGATGTTTATCAATTTCAATCAGCACTATGCAATTTGTTGGCATAAAAGTTTATTCGCTAAAAACTCTAACCAATCTACAATGAAGTATACCAGTCTCGCAAAAAGAACCATCGGAATATCGGTACACGCTCCTTTAAACAGAGATCCATAGTGGCATTGGATTTGCACATTTAAAACCAAAAATGAGCAAGAGCAAGATGGCAACACGGAAAGATAAATATAATTTGGCAATTAAACGGCAAATGTGGAAAAGTGTGGAATAAAGCTTTTGTGGCGGAGAAGAACCGGAGATATGAACAATGTGGAATATTCAAAAGAAAGTCTATTCTTTGTAGTCCCATTCGTGGTTGCGGTTTCCTTCAAAAACATGGTTCAACAAATTGGTTCGTTGTTCGCCGACAAGTTTGAACTGGTCAATTATTCGTGATTTCCACGACTCAATCTCCTTAATCTCAAAGTCAAGTTGATTCTCCAGCAAGTGGCTAAAAGCGTATTGAATTGACGTAATATGTAAACGGAATTAGTTGCCTCAACTCTTCAGTTAAAAACTCCAGTTTCTGTTGATTGTCTTCAAAGATGATCTTTTGGTTGTTGGATCGAATGAAGAACGCAAACGGGTATGTGTACATAAGAGTTCTACGACACTCGGCAAGTGTTGAGACAGCAGTTCTCAAAAACTTAATTTGGCCGTAAGTGAATTGATAAAGGTCTTGAAGATGGCGAATCTTCTCTTCAACAACTTGATTCAACTGAAAAGCATTTGTTTTAAACGAACAGTTTGAATTCACTCACGTTCTCTTCGAACTTCAAACTATTTCTATGAGCAGTATAACGATCATTGTAATGAACGTAAGCTTGCAAGTCGGCACTCATTGGATCGGCTCTGTTTTCGGTGAATTGGTTGCATGCTCGATGATGCCGCCAAGGCTCCAAGCACAGCCAGCAGAATTCGTGACGGCAACTTGTAATTCGGCATGTCATGTGATTGCATCCGCCACTCTTTTCAATTGGAGCCTTGCAGAGTGGGCATTTCTTCGAATTCTGGTTGATCCAGACAAGTGAGGCGTTGTCTTCGTGAGACTTGTTTTTCCATTGCTCGAAACGTTTGCAGCTGATTGGATCGTGATTCTCTTCCAGATCGCATCCGATGCAAAATGACTTCAAGCAACTGCATTTCACGCCGAGGCATTCGGGATCGTTGATTCGGATGGCTCGTTTACAGTCCGAACCGGGGCACCATTTTACCAAATCGCTGACCTGGATGAAAGACTCGGCAGTCAACTCTCTATATTGTTGAAACAAATCATTATCTGTGGTCATTCGTCGAATGGTATCTTCGCACAAAAGACCTCCACATTCGTCTTCCATGCAGTTAATCATCCAATTTCGCTCATCTTCAATCTAAACACCAGGAACTTTATAGTTCTTATAGAAATAAGAACTACCTTGCTCTTTAAATGCATTTCCCAGCACTCGCCGCAAAACTTGTGTGAGCATGAGAGACCAATTAATGGAACGTTTTCTTCAAAACAGACGTTGCAATTGTCTATTTGTCCAGTCGTGTTCTGGTCGAATTGAACAACTTTGCAGTCGCGCAGCAATGCATCCAAATTGGAGCCCAAGCCTTCGTATCTAAACGAATCGAATAGTCCATGCTTTTAATGTTTGAAGTACCTCTCAAATAGTGGTTGCTTTTTCCATTGGAATTTTGCCAAGACGACCGAACAAACACCGAGTGGCAAACAAGTCAACGAATGGATGTCATTAATTAGTACGTCCAACTCTTTTAATGAGCCTTTTGCGTCAAGAACCTGAACGGATTTAAAGAATTTTAACATGAAGTTAAGACTAAATGCTTACTTCATACAACGTAATTTCAGTCTCCTCTTTTGGCTTCACAAATTCCAGTCCAAAGTCTTGTTCATAAGACTCGTCGTAGTCGCTTTCGTCTTCGGAACATAAAACAACATCGGAATCCGAGCTCATCGCGACATTAAATGCCTGAAAATGAGAAATAACGAATGTAACTGCAGAGTATTTATCACTAAAGAAGCAACGAATTATCAACTCTCCCGCAAAACATCACAAGCTAGCTAAACGCGCAAAAAAGCAAGAAACATCAGAGGACACAGGCGGACATTACGCACATGCGGAAAAGATAGCTTGTTGCGAAATAACACAATCAACGGCAAGAAAATACATATTTATTTTTTGAACAGATGGAAGAAGGCCAAGCAACGCTATCGTGTGGGGAGAAGCGTTTTTCGTTGTGTTCCCATGGTATTGATTGTCAATTATGTGCATGTAAGAACGAAATTATTAAAAGTAGCAAACAAGCATGTTGAAAGTAGCAAATAAACATATTGAAAGTGGCAAACACTCGAATAGTTTTTGGTGTTCAAGAACTTTTAAATGCATTTTCTTTCTTGTTCGAAATCCTCTTTAACGCCTGATTTTATGTGCGTACATGGCGCCGAGAATTCCGTAAAAGAATCTTCCTTCCTTTGGTCATTCAACTTTTGCGAACTTTTTGGTTGCGTTGGCGCCTATTTTGTTAAAAGGCAGGTGAACAAGTGAATTAACTTTTTCATTTGTGAGACTTTACGTGTTTTAATTGCATTGTTAAGTTTTTGAACATCTTAAAGGTCTGACCTTTAAAAGTCACCATCAACTCGCAAACGTCACTCGTCGGTTTTAGTCTTTAAAAATCGTCTCATCCGGAAACTGCCTTCTTGTTACGGCTTTTATTTAGACGACAAAACCGGAGTGGATATGCTTTTATGGAGCGGCTAATTCCTAATATGACGTTCTAATAGCGCTATGACCATTTACCGCAAAAACTGTTTAATTGCCGATTGCTTCACGTTTATGCGCCACTGAAAGTCCAGTGCGCAAAAAGACGAAGAGGCGGCAAAAAATTGTCAAGGTTGAGCAGAAGATTGCGGTGCCGTCCACAACTGCTTTCGGATTTGTCGAAACGACAGGTAAGCGGCTATTTAGTCAAAGATGTTTTACTGATTGTATTTTAGGAACAATGGGAGTGTTTCAAGAAGCGCCACCTTTGATCAGAGATATGGAGACAAAGAACAGAAGAGTATTAAGAGTGAGTTTTAAAATTGTAACTCAAAGCTTTTTATCAAAATGCATCAAACAATTTGCACGTTTTCTTCAAAAACGTCAAAGATGATCATTTGACCTGAACGATCAGACAAACCATTTAAAGCAAACCCGTACCTTCATTGAACCTGTCCCGCTTTTCACTTTTGACCATGGCTGGAAGAAGTCCAAGTGCGGGGAAAACATCTAGAGATCTTATCTGGGCGACACCAAAACAATGTCTTTAGCATTTTAAGGATGAGTGAGCGCGAACGTGACACTCATTTTCTTAGAAAGAGTGTGGACTTTTGCCTTTTGTGATAGAAGAAGCGGTTGAGACTTAATTAGTTATTTAAAATCGACAAAGCTCACAAACATCCTGAACACTTTCAACAAAATGATTGATTGGCGATTTTTCGTCAGCGTTTTTTTGTGTTCTTTACTCGTTTAAAATCCTTTGTTTTTTGACTGAGCATTGTTTGTGGTTGTCAATTCTTTTTGTTTAAACTTCAACTCATTGTTTAATTGTTTAATCTACGCATTTAACTTGTACACGGATTTAGTCTGTGATGGGAGAACACAAAGAACCAGATGGCAAAGTCATAAGCACGGTCGGCTTCATTCTTCACCTTCTTCTTGTTGCCATTCCCAAAGACATTTATTTATGGCTGAGTAGACGGAGAAAGGATGTTACTGGTCAAACGGTTGTTATAACGGGTGGAGCTTCGGGTATTGGTCAACGGATGGCCGAAATTTTTGCCATTGATTTGGGCGCCAATGTAGCAATTGTAGATGTTGATTTGGTAAGCGGGTTTGTTGCAATCTTTATTGCTCTTTAAAGTAGTTTAATGCATAGCAAATTTTTAGTCAAAAGCCGAATCAGTTGCACAGTCAATTCGTGAGCGACAAGGCAGTGCAGCTGCTTTTCAATCCGACGTTACATGTCCAAAAGCGATCGAGGCATGTGCTGATTCTATTAAAAACACTTTTGGTTAGTTTTTACTTGCGTGTTGTTTACATTTAATTTGAGTTCAGGTCGTGTTGACATTATTATTTGCAACGCAGCCATTTTATATTTTAAACATACACTGGAATTGACTTCCGATCAACTGCAACGCGCTTACAATGTAAACGTTATGGGTGTTTTAAATGTAAGCAATTGTTGCGTTTTTAAATAGTGTCGACACTTTTAGACGATTCGTGCATTTTTGCCAGAGTTTGAAAATGAGAATCGAGGTCAAATTGTTGCTATGTCATCAATAGCCGGATTTTATGGAGAAACTTATGGAATAGCGTATTGGTATGAGTTTAATTGAGCTTTAAGTGTTTTAAAGACTGAATAAATTTCAGTCCTACCAAAATTCGCTGTTCGTGGAATTATGGAATGCTTACAAATGGAGTTTCGAGACAAAGGATTGGATGGAATAAAATGTACAACTTTGTGCCCATATTTTGTGAGAACACCTATGATTTTAAACCACGGCATGAGACCGACTTCAAGGTATAAATAAAAAGATTGTTTCTTCTTTTCCTTTAAACGTTATCATTCAAGCCACTCAATTGTTCTGTTTAGATTCATTTCGTTTATGTCCATAAACAGGTGTTGTGCTCGAGCCGTGGACGCAATTTTAAAAGAAAAAGTTTTGTGCTTCATTCCCGGCTACATTTACATTATGTCGTTTTTAAAGAGGTAGTGCTTTTTTATGACTTGGTTCTGCTCGTTAGAACTCACAAACAATAATCTGCTTTCAAAAGAAAGTTTGTGCATTTTATGTGTTTTATGCATTTACAAGTTACAATGTGCACACAATTAAGACACACGAAGAAAGTGTTTATTCTAATTGAGTGCAATTGAACAAGTTAAATAAGATTTGTTTCTCTAACAAAAAGCAAATCAATTATTGTTTTCTTTTCAGCATTATGACTTTTCATGTACAAGCAGCAGCAAGAAACTGGCTAAATTGCCGTTATGTGCCTGTTGAGGGGGGAGGACAGTCGGCAGCAACCAATACAGAAAATGAACGCGACCCAGATAAAAGCGAAGAGTCCGATGGACAGCAACAACAGAAATTGCGCCCACAAATGGTCAACTATTTCCGTGCTCCCAACTTCTTGTGGTTTTTGTTGATCCCCGGAGGACTAGCTTTCACTTTTGTAAGTTGATCTTACAACAAATGACACCAAATAAATTATTTCCAGATCGTCTACTACAATGTAAACTGGATACCTACACAACATCTTAGCTTCTTTGGTGACTTTGTACATACACTGGGTAAGGACTTTTATTTTAAGTCCCAAAAACTACCTTTAAATTCTTCAGGAACACGTTACAATTTCGTCGTCCAAATAATCTGTATTGGGAGCTCTTATTGCCCACATCTTGGAAGCTGTTTATGCTTTCCATCTTTGCGACAATCTGGGCTTCTCCCACTCGTGTTCATTGAAATGGCTCATCCAAACATTCATTTTGGGCTTCCCATCACTTCGCATGTTGTTGGCATATCAGAAAAAACGTGCAAGGCAACAAGAATGATTGAATAAAATGTTTTTGTGTGTTTTTCTTTGAGATGAATAAAGACTTCTTTTATTTTGCTGATTTGAATCAAGTACATTCAGAATGCATTTAAACAACCCGGCTGAACAAAATCTTTTAAAAATCAGCCACTCAAACATTTTGTTCTCATGTAAAAATCAACAAAAACGCGTACACAAACTGCGTTCTCATAGCCGTTCTGAAAATGCTTTGTTTCTTCTTGTTCTGTTTGCCTTTTTAGCTGCGTGTCTCCTTCGTTGATATGTATTTAATCGAGTCATTTGTGTTTTCAGGTTAATTTCTTTAAAATGGATATTCAAGATGACACTCCAGCTTCTCCCGTTCAAGATCATTGGAACAATGACGGTAAGGTGTTTTAAAACAACTTTACTATATCAAGTTTTTATGAATGCTTATCGACTAGATTAATTGTTGTTTTTAGGCGCTTTAACTCCCGATCATGTTTCTGAAGGCGAGGCTAGTGGCAACGAAAATGGACATTCCGCTAACGAGCCCGAACAACAACCACAAACTGCTCAAATAAATGATGCAACTGAAACTCCAGATAATGTTCCAATAATGTTCTCGATAATGACAGTATTCATTCGGACAAAAATGATGATGACGACGAGCCATCTCCAACTAAACGTAAAGCAACAAGGATTGTCTCGTAAGTTTAATCAACTACACGATGTGCTTAAATAATAGTCACTTTTTAGAAGCGACGAAGAAGATGGGCAAAAAAGTGATAATGATGATGAGCCAGTTGAAAAGCATGTCAGTGAAGAAAACAGTCAACAATCAGATGACGATTCATCTCCTAAAAAGCGTTTGGCGAGAATTGATGATTCGTAAGTGAATAAACAAAAATGCATCCACTCTATAAACACTTTTAGAAGTGACGACGAAAATAGTCAAAAGAAAGACAACAACGAACTAACTGAAAAGGATGAAGAAGCTGACAAAATCATTGGAGACATTTTCGGTGACGAGTCAGGAAACGAGAGTGATCAAGTAATTATTTTACTGGAGATACAGTGTAAAAATATGCTTTTTCAGGATAAGCCACGAATTGATTCGGATGATGAAAAGCCATCAAAATCTAAAAAACGAGACTATTCGGACGACGAAGAGGATGAGTACGTGAATTCACGTTTAAAATGTAAAGTTTGTTAATTTTAGTCGCCCAAAACATCGTTGGGACTTCGATGAAATGATGAACAAAAAGAAGTTGGAGCGCAAGAAGAACCGCAAACGACATCGAGATGGTGGCATTGATCTGATCAGCGATAACGACGAACAAATCAAAACCTTAGTTGACCAAATGACTCGTGCAGCAGCGTTAGACAGAGCTTCAAATGAAAACCGGCAACCAGCCTTCCAAAAACACAAATTATTGCCAATTGTTCGTCAAACTTTGTTGAAACAAGACTTGTTTGAAGCGTTGTTGGACAATCAAATGATGAGCGCCGTTTCGGATTGGTAAGCTAATTCATTCAATTGTTTTAATTTGCATTTAATTTCCAGGCTTGCTCCCTTGCCCGATAAATCTTTGCCGTCATTGGAGATTCGCACTACATTGCTTAAAATCCTTGTTGATTTCCCAAATTTGGAACAAGGTGTTTTGCGTCAATCTGGATTAGGCAAAGCCGTAATGTACTTGCTGAAACATCCACGTGAAGTCAAAGAGAACAAGCAACGAGCAGCGCGTTTAATTCGTGAATGGTCTCGGCCAATCTTCCAACTCGAATCAGACTATTCGTCTATGACAAGAGATGAACGCATTGAACTCGACACTATACAGCAGAAAAAACGTCGCCGGTAATTATTTGACAACTTTCTTAAAATGGATGTGATTAGTTAATTAGTTCTTGGAACAGCAGTGTTCATGTAACGGTTGAATTTAATTTTGGGGATAATGAACCATGCTCCTTAGTCTGTGCTTGTTCATTTGTGCGTGTGTACGCTTCCTTCCCTCACTTTTCATATGTTTTGTCCACGCAGCGGCTTTTTTGGCCAAAGAGTGCTTTGGAAAGAGGAAATTTGAGTGCGGTTTCCAAAAACATGAAATAGATGACACTAAAAGGGTTTTTGTCGGTTTTGATGTTTGTGGTGTGAATTTTGATGCTTTTAGAGTGTTCTTTAAATTTAGACCTACATTCAAATCTGTATTTAAAACAAAGTGTTCTATTTGTCTATTCAATTTGATTTTAGCAGTCAAGATGAGCCGTCTTCTTCTCGGTCAATGCAAAGACAGGAATCCGGTGAAGAAATTCTCAACCCAGGCCAAGCAGGCTTTGTATCTCGCGCTCGTGTACCTAGACCGTCAATGAAAGCCTACGTTAACAGGCCCAAGTCTAATATTGAAGGCCAATTTCACGGACCTTCAAAGGCCAGATCAACTGGTCGCTTTGACGCTGCTTACCGAGATTTCAAGGACCGAACAAAGAAGCAGAAAGTCGAACGCTTCACCAATGTGTCTCTTGCAGGAAATAAGATGTAGATTTGGTTTGTTGTTAAAGAACGGCGGGTATATAAATTGTCCACACTTTCTAATTCATTTCATTCTGTCAATTAAAATAAATTCTCTTTAAATTATTGTGTTTAAGCGAGAAAGATTGCTTTTAAACAAATTGTTCAACAACGGGATTCTTCCTAGACAATAAAAGTTGTTCCCGATGTGTTCTTTTTGTTCACCTAATTCATTAAGTGTTTTGAACTGTTGTTGCACTCTTTCGAGGCATCAAATCACTTTTATTTGTTTTTTCGATTATTCCGCAACCTACACATTATTTGTTTGTTATTTCTCTTTAGCGCGGAATAAATTGTTTTGATGTTTTTGCAGAAAGGACTCTATTTCGAGCATTGCTTAATGAATTTCTTTCGTGTGCAATCGGCGCGTTTGCGCGTTATTTGCGGAATGAAGGTGGATTTAGGTCGGAGGCGTAAACTTATAAAGTTTCATGAATATGGAATTAGTTGTTCACTTTTGATTTTTAGTTCTTTGCACTTTTTCGATTTATTTCTAAATTAAAACACATTGTTTTCTTTGATATTTAAACAATGTCTATTGTTCATTTGTTGTGTGGACATAAAATATTAGTGAAACATGACGAATATTTACATTGAATAGGTTTCATGAAAAGAACAAAATTGGGCCAGTTTCGGTGTTTATTTTGAGGGTGAATAGATTTTTGAAGTATTTTGGGCTGTAGTTTGTTTAAAGAATGTGTAGGTGTCCACAGTAGATATGATATTTTAGAAATGTCCTTCTAGCTGATGTCAACTTTCTTTACGCATTTACAAGTGATTAAGTTTGACCCACTCACCAATTATGGTCTTACGTCTCGTGAATGGCAAAAGCGCCAGACATTTGCGAACAAAAATTATACCCAGCTCAAATTTGGCATCAAAGAACGGGGCGGATTTCTTTTGCGTTCATTCTTTTCTCATGTTATACAAAGAACACGTTGGCCGAATGCCTACCAAATGAATCCTTGTCGACAGTCTCTTCCCTGTTGTTCAGTTAAAATTAGCGTTCCTTTGGCGTGTTCCATGAAATAAAAATGTTGTTGATTGCGAGAAGTTCTTTGAAAAGTCTGTAAACAATGCTTGTTTGTGAGTTTAGTTTACATTTTTATCGCATCTTTTTTAAATAAGCTTGTCAAAGACATGCAACTATATGCCATTTCCATTTAAATGCTCTAATTAGTTCTCTTTCATTGCTTTTACGTCTTTTACACGCACAGACATAATCTAAATTATTGTCATCACTCCATTTGATTATCATCGTTTTTCGTGAATTCAAATGAACAAGAAACAATGCGTGTTTGCAAAAAATGAGTCAATTCACGTCACTTTTTGTGGGAACTATTTGAGTGAGTGCAATTTTGTTGCGATAAGACGTGCTATCTTTATTTGATGACCTTTTTAAAATCTGTTCATATTTTAGATTTTCTAAATACTGGTCAACATTCTAATCGTCATTTTAATTTGCTATAGCTTATTAATAACTTATGCTTGTATCCCCTGAACGCACCAAGAAATTCACAAATAATCGGGCATTCTGTGCACAACAAAATGGACTTGGTTCGAAAAGCGATGAAGCCTTGGAGCAACTTGATTTGGAAGCGGACAAAAACGAAGAAGTTGCAAACACCTCAAATCAATTTCCATCAAAATTTGGCGCTTACGAGTTCTTTCTTCTAATTTTAACACAATGTGGATATTTGCCGGTAGCGGCGAGTCTTTTGTCTACAACGTTTTTTGAGCCGCCAAAGGTAAGTAATACTGCGCATGTTTTTGAGTAAAGTATTCAATTTTAGACATTTTGCCATTCCGTCTTAAATGAAAATTCCACAACCCCGATTGCGTTTAATTCACTTTTGTTTCAATTAATTCCAGCCGTTGATTTGGCATGTCAAAGAGCATCTTCATTGAATTTTCAATTAACAACAAGTGTCATGGCAGGCGGCATATTCGGATCTTTTTTGGTTTGTTCTGTTAAGTTTGGATTATTAATTGTTCAAAACATTTTAGGCCGGCTTCCTAGCTGATCGTTTTGGTCGCAAACCGGTTGTTGTAGGTATGCACTTTTAACTTAATGTTCTTAACTAATTCTTGTTCTTTTTCAATTTAAGGAACGTTGTTAACGTTGGCAATGTTTAATTTGCTATTACTTCTTGCTGCACGCTATGGAATTCTGCTAGCATTGATTGTCTTCTTTATAAAAGGATGTGCGTGTGGAGGGTTAGTGTTTAAAACGAATATCAAAATAAACTATAAATGCACCTTCAGTTATATGGTTACCAACGTTGTCTTCATTTTGGAAGCAGTAAAAGCTGCTCGAACTCGTTTGCTTGTTGCTTCTTTAAACGGGTGGCCGATTGGAATGTTGTTTACAGGTCTAGTTGGATGGTTATGTGAAGATTGGACATGGTATGGAGTTTCTGTTGCAGCAACTGCGTTGGTTTTGGCTTTGTTGTTGGTGAGCTTCAAACTTATTGGAAAGTTTTTAAAACTTACACATTTATAGTACTCTCAGTCATTTGAAAGTGCTGGCTGGCTAGATACTCGTTTAAAAACTGACAAAGCTCATAAAATCCGCCATCGAATTCACCAAAAGAATCAACGTCTTCAATTGTCGAGAAGTTTGAGATCTTTGGATTCACAAATAAATGGAAGTTCAAAAGAAAGCAACAACAAATCTCCAATTAACGGAGAAGAGAAGAAATTGATGAAAAGTGAACATAATCAACAATGCGTGAAGTGAGTTTTAAATTAAAAAGTAACAAGGAACATTAATACTTTTAGCAAAACAAACGCTAACGATCAACAAAATCACTTGCCGCCTGACTCAAAAGTTTATCAAATCAATTCAAATATACCAAAAACAAAAGTCCAGCCACCTTCAATTGCGTCTACAGATTCTTCCTCAAATGAACGACGTCAAAGTGTGGCAGATGCCATAATAAGCAAAAGCCAAAACTATTTGGACTTGTTCAAACATGAGGACATCAGAAGACCGTTATGCGCTCTTCTTTTTAGGTAAAACAAAATTAGAAATTGTTAAACAATTTTTGTTTCTAGCTTTATGACTTCAAGTGTTGTCTCGTTTGGCTTTTATTTCACAACTGATGCAATGTCTGGATCTCGCTATGTAAATCTAGCTTTGATGGGAGCTTTAAAATTCACACTTGGACTTATTCCATATGCGTTGTCTTTCATGGTGAGATTTGAAAAGAGACTTCGACTAGTTTTGAAACATTTTCAGGCTTCCAAAAAGCGAATTCTTATTGGATCTGTTGGTTCAGCCTGTATTGCTTGCTGGATATTAGCGCTTTTATGCACTTGGTTGGGCTCTGTTGAAAATCCAATAGCTACAGCGTTAGGCGTTGCAATTACTGCCTCGATGGACCCAACATGGAAAATCTCTCATTTATATTCGGTGGAGTTGTTTCCAACGGAGATTGCGCAATATGGCACGTGGAGTTTGCAACGTAACTGCTCGGTTGGGAAGTATGGCTGGACCTCTAATTATTTTGTTTCGATCTTGGAATCCTTTGGCTCCATATTGGCTTTTTGCAACTTTACTTACTTTCCAGTTATTAATTCTCTACAGATATATGCCAACAAGCAATAGAATGGAGCTTTCAAACGTTGTGGAAGAGAAAGGCATAATCATTTAAATTAGAAAACATAGTACGGTTAACTTAAAACAATTCACTTTCATGATAATTGCATTCGATCTCAAAGTTTCATTTTGTTTTTCTTATTGAATAAACAAATACTTTCTATTCATTATAACTTAAAGGCCGAACAGTTTTAACATTATTGTTTATTCCCAATTCAACAGTTCCAAAAATACAATAATTAAATGTGTATTTACAACAAATACACCAAATTGGTTGCACAAAGAGAGGGAAAATATCGGTTATGGAATAAAATGACTTACAATGAAGTAATGTGGAGATTTCGGTGCTTATCATCTTGGCATAACAGCTTAAGATCCACGTGGCGGGCTGTTGCTGCGTCGACGGTACGGCGAACGGCTGCGGCTTCGTGGGCTTCGACTGCGATCGCTAAAAATTGGAGTTGATGGTGTTGAAATTCAAGAAGCTTTGATTGACAACAAAGGCGCTTTGAAGAGTTGACTTTTGACGAAATGGAGTCTGGACTTTGAGTTTGAAGTTTGAGTGTGGAGTTCGAAGAATGATTGCAAGAAGGAGCCGGATTGACGGCGCGCTAGCATTTGAAGGCATTTCGATTCAAAGACGGATGAGTGGAGGCATGAAGAGAAGAAACGGATGCTTTTAATCTTATGCACAAAACAAACTTCTTTTCCGGCTTGCTTTTCCAGAATTCCCTACGTTTTAGTCTACTTTTCAAAAAGCCGAGATGAAGTCGACGCTCCAAAGACTGTTATGTGGCTCGACAAAGTTGGAGAGCCGTTGCGGAGAAACCGAGAAGGCTTTTGAGCGAACAGAAGGGGAGAGAAGATGAGAGTTTTTGCAGGTCAAATGGACTGAAAAACGAAATTATTTTTCACAACTCTAAACGTCGTTTGAAAACTTAAACGCTGGACCTCAACACATGCAAGACTCTTCTTCACTGTTTCAAAAACTACACAACTCCGTTGTCAAATTAATTGAATTTTTACAAAAGTCGACCACCTTTCTAAAACATAAAGCTTTAAATTCCACTCACCCTCCTCCGCCTCTACGATCATCACGGCGGTCGCGATCACCACCTCGTCGATCTCTGTTATCACGGAAGTTACGGTTGTTGTTTCTCTTTCGACCTGTAGACAATTCAACTCGGGCACGCACTCCGCAGATACGACTAAACAGAAGTTTTTAATATCTGGTCTTTGTTTGACTGTGTTTAATTTTTGCTGAATATTCAAGTAACTTACGTTCCGTCCAATGCTTTCACTGCATCTTCAGCATCTCGCGAATCTTCGAATTCAACGAATGCAAAACCAGGTGGTCGTCGAGCAACCCAGACTTTGCGAATTCGACCAAAACGATGGAAAGCATCTTCCAATTCCTGAGTTGTTGCGTCTTCTGGCAAGCCTCCAATGTAGACTTTTGCGTCCAAGTATTCGCTTCGTCGAGACATTGTTGATTGATGAGTTCAGTCAAGAAATGTAGCTGAAAAGGAACGATTTAAATAAACAATGTTGATTAAAATAGAGCTCGAAAGTAGAATATTGAACACTAAACGAGTAATAAACGAACAATGAATGAGAGGTTGAGCAAGAGTTCAGCTTGATTTGAAATGTATGAGTAAATTCATAAAATTCTATGAGTATGCGATATAAATTAAAGGTATCCATGCTGTGTGCACAAAGAAGCTAATGAATGATGATTGTTAACAGCTCAATAACTCTACTTTTAAGTAAACTGTAAAACAGCTCGAAATCTCCAACTCAAACACGAAGGAGCGCGATGGGAAGAAATGCAAGGCCATTCAGTGCCTTTTGAAACCGTCAGCGACGAACGCTCGGAGAATGAGATGCGCCCTTGATTTGTGCAGGATAAGTCTTGTCCGCCAATTCAAATTCGCATTTATGTTTGCAGTCGACTGTCTTTTTTCTCGCTTTTGATCATTTAGTGATTGGCTTTGTTTAGCGGAAAAGTGGCCAACTTTTATGAGGTTTTTTGAGGCGTTTAAACAGTTTAATAAGTCAATTTGGCTAGTTAATTCAATGAGTGGATTCTAAAAACGATGTTGAACATCTTACTAATCTATTGCTTAAGTGACTAGTTTCGATTAAGACGACGCAAAACAGCCTCATTTCAAGTCTTTATATATAAGTTTAAAGAGAGGGCGAAGTTTACTAAGTATAGATTATTACACGGCTTGTAAAAAAACAGTTCCGCTTGAATTTTTCAACTTCCTTTTGCAATTCAACTCTCTTTCAACTGTTATTTTTGTTAATCTATTGGGTCTATTGGATTTAAAGTTTTAACAAGAATTCAGAGATTATGTGCACATGCATTTGAGCATGTCTGTTCACAGAAACGATGACGCGATATTTTACTTTCCATTTTTCACGTAGAATAATCACGTAATTTTAGGGTTTTTGCCACTGAAAGAATTAATGCTCAAGAACGTGGGTTATTTGGCAACCCAGGTATTCTTTACTTATTTTGAATATTGTTCACTTATTCTTCTGTTTAGTCACAAGTGAGGTGCATTGGTTTGTCAGTAGCACGACCAAAAGAAGATCACAGACATGGACATGGAAATGATCATTCAACTGAAGTAATTGAAAGAAAACCTGATAACTATCGGTAAGCATATTTTGTGGATCTATTAAAGGCTGACTTGACAAACTTTAGACCTGGTTCCGACTCATATGCTTATGAAAATCCGTGGCCAAAGCTGAACAAAGGCCGTTTTGATTGGATTTTTCAAGATGGATGGCGACGACCGTTAGCTAAAGATCAAGGTGCTCATGTTGTAAGTATCTCTATTATGTGTTCTTGTTTAAACATTTGATTTCAGCGTCGAGAGTGGCTTTGGTATGGTCAGAACGCACATGATGAGCATGCTGATTGGTTGAGCTTCCATAAAATTACTTTCTTGGGTTTCACGATGTTCTTTGCATGGCTTACTTTCTATTCAATTTTTGTGCATCCGGAATGGTAAACTTTCTTGAGTTGAGTTTACATTACTTGATTTAATTTTAGGCCAGCTGCTAAAGAATGGGCATTGCGTGAAGCTCATTTTGAAATGGCACGTCGTGAAAAGGCCGGACTTCCATATGTCAGCAAAGATTTCATTGATCCGAAACGCGTAGAAAAGACATTGCCGACCGGTGAGAAGTTCCATTCTATTAACGTTTACTTATTTTTGCGATTTTTAGAAGAAGAACTCCGCGACTTTGAAATCCTCATTTAAATAGGTCTTGTTTATTGTATAATGACAATCTAGTGTATGGATTGAATTTAAAGGAGAATAAAGATTATTGTTTACTTATATTGGTTATTTTTGGGGGTATTGTTGTGTTAAGTATTAGTCGATTTCTCAAGCAGAAAACCTATCGATAAATTCCGCACGTTTTGAAATAATCTGTTTTGGCGTTCTGGCGTGCTGCAACATCGCGCTTATTTTTCAGTTTTATGTTTATTCTCTCATTCGTTTGATATTGAATTGCCAAAATAATGAATGAAGAATTGGACGAGTGCACCAAAGCCTGCATAAAGGACGTTCGAGAAGATGCTACATTGTCGGAAGAAGACAAACAACGCTATGAACGCCTTTTAATTGAGAAAGTGGTAAGTAATCAGTATAATATTTGAATAAATTCCTATCCATTTATTTTTAGAAGGTTTGCAAGCAGATCGATGAAATTGATCGCTTTGAAAATCCCATCATGGGTAAAACTGCCAGTAGTATGGCTGAAAAACATGCGATTATGCGTGACGAGCTATCTGAAATGTTCGAGGACATTATTAATGAGCTTGCCGAATATTTCGATATTGATGATGAAGGTGCTGAGCCTATTAAAATTAATGCTACTCCATCTAAAGTATTGAATGAGATGATTGGAGTTTATGTAACTCATGAAATGGAAACCAACACTCGTTGGAGGTGAGTTTAAAAGTAAATATTGGCTTTAACTCTAAACATTTTAGACGCTTGAACAAGCAAGATTTGGAAAAATTAGTGAAAACGTTGCCAGAAGAAGAATTGAAACTTCTTCCAGATCAATCTTCAAATTCGTATGGTAATTTTTTCATCCACATATCAATTTAATAGAATATTTCTAGCTCTCCTCCTTAAAGACATCAACAATCAAATTTCCGGCTACCAATTTGACGTTTGGAATGAAAGCAGAACTGTTGCCGTAAGTTTTGCAACAATAAAATTGACCGAGCTACGGGGGCTTCGGGCTCACAAGAGCTTGAGTTTAGTTAAAAACAGGCTTGATAAAGAGCTGAACTTGGGCTTCCGATTTGTCCAAAAAGCCAAGGTTGATTAGCGGTAAAAAGAGTGTTTATTCACTTGATCAGAATGCTTATAAACGAACACATAGGCCAAGAGGGCGGAGCAGAGGGGTTGGGAACAGGGATAGCTGAGCAGACTTTGGCGATCAATTTCATTTAATCAATTGATAGAGAAGTGGTTGTTATTTTTGGCGGAGAAGCGACAGAACGTCGGAAAAGCGTGAACATGAACCACTTAACGAGGAACAAGAAAAGGCAAAGAAAAGGGCACGTTTAGAGCTATTAGAAAAGGTTGGCTTTTAATTATGACTTATAGCAACCTCGAAACTTTAGATCATGCCGGAATGGAGCAATATGGCAGACAATGAAGACGAAGATGACGACGCTTCTTCGATTGGTTCAGAAAGCGAAACTGATTGCGATCAATACGGTGAAAATGAGCAAGAAGAGTGTGAAGATTTGACACAAGAACAAACTGAATTGCCAACACAATCTGATCATGTTGATGAAGAAACTGCCGATCAACTTCAAAGCAATTCGGATAATGTGAATATTTAAACAAAAGTTATGCACTTTAAAAGTATTTCAGAGCATTGAAAACTTGGAGCCAACAAGTTCGTCAAACGATAACAGAACTCAAAAATCGGTAAGCTACGTTTCTAGTACTTGACTGTAAATTTATGTTTAGACATCTGTGAGTAATCACAATCAGTTTATGAAGCTCTTAGATCAATGTAAGCCTTTCAATTCAAACGTTCGTGTTAAGCAATATTTTTAGACGAGCAAGACACAAACGAACTTCTGCGTGTCGTGGAAGAGTTTGGTGAGGACATTGACATATCATCTTCGAGTGAAGACGAGGTTGTAACAAAGAAGACAAATCAACAATGAAGCCCAACGAAAGTTTTTGCAATTTAATGCCCTTACTGCCTCATAATTCAAACTGGTGCTTTCAATTAAGATATTTGCTTTGCATTCTAAAAGTGTTTTATTGATATTTCTAATGTAAATGTTCAAACTTCAAAGAACCGAATAAAAGACATTTCTAAGTGTTTATTCAGCTTGCTTTATTCGGGGGATGACAATTGATAAAAAGAGTAAGTGATTCGGATCGGATAAAAAGGTTAACAATTAATTATTGATCAATTAGTTGGACGATTGATTAACGAATATTGACGGTGTTGTTGTACCGTTCTTTTGAACGTTTAATGGTTCTTGACAGGAGCAAATCCTACTTTCTTCTCTTTGATGTCATAGACTTGACAGTGTCCACGGATAAAGGCGTCGCCCAATAAGAACATGTCGAATTTTTCGGCGTCTCCGATGGCAACAACACACTTTTCACCATATCCTTGGTTCAACAAAACTTCTTTCTCGGTAACCTGGAATTTGAAACAGTTTGGTCAATTTGTAAACACAATTTACCGAGAAGTCTTTTCCGCTAACAGTAAAAGTCATTGAGAATTTGGCGTCACATGGAACGAGATAGAAGTTTGAGCCTCTCTCTGCTCTCAATTCTGCCTTCAATTCACGAATGGTAGCATTGAAGATTTGAGTTGGCATCTGGATGTAAGACGTGCCGGTATCAGTGATGGCGAACTTGTTCAAGTTCTTGGCTTCGTAATTGCCGACCTTAACGCCCGAAACAACAAAGCGCCACATTGAAGTTCCTAAAACGACAAGTGAAATTGCAGTTTAAATGATCTTTATCAAAAAACGATAAAACTTTTTGAATGGCCTATTAATTTTTTGGTGTTTTGAAATAGTGCTTTACCGGTGACAACTGGAGTCCAGTGAATTTCTTCTTTGCAGTTAACTTTGTCGAATCCTCCCAAAGTCAAAGCACCTCCATCTTCGCATTCACCGTTGCACTTCTTCATGTAGGTGGTGAAGATGGGCTTGTCCATTTTGCCTTCGTCGACGAGCTGCTGGAAAACTGGCTTCGGGTTCTTGTTATCCTTCAAGCTCAAGCCAATGATTCCGTGATCGATGTACTTGATGCTCATAGCAGCGCCAACTGGGGTGTTTTCCATAACCAATTGCTTGCCGTTGGCTGGGTCTCCGATTCTCAAGGTGTCAGTATACAAATGGCCTTTGGATTCTCCTGTTCATAGGTTCGATATAAATTCGCGCGGATATAAATTTTAAGGTTACCTGTTCCATAGTACATGTTGAAAGCTTTGCCGCCAAGACGCTTGGATGTTGATGAGGCCGTAGGATCGTATTGCATGGTCTGATCTTTGCAGGCATCGGCATGTGGGCCACTTGATTTACATCCCTTAGCTGGGAGCCAGAAAAGTCCGGATCCAGTGTCGAACACGACTGTAAACTTTTTGGCCGGAGTTCCAACGGTGACGACACCCTTGTAAATAACGTCGTGCTTGTTGGTGAGACGTTCTCCCATCATGTCATTGAGAACATCGAGTTGATGAGGTTGGATTTTTTGCTTGGACAAGTTGAAAGTTATGCCCTCAGCCTGAACGGCAATGGCCACAGCCAAAACTCCAAACAACGCCAAAAGAATCCGATTCATTTTGTTATGCACAATTGAAAAAGCGAAGTTTTAGGTCAATGTTCCGCCTTAAATAGTTTTTCATCTAAGGCCATTTTGCTTAATTGTTTGCGCAGATGCTTGCCAAAAGAACGCCCACCAAGTTTTGTTCGTTTTGAATGTTAATGAAGGGAATGTTTTCCAATGTGTTCGACGTGTTCGGTGATGATTTTGAGAGATGTACTGCATGTATCGGTGTATTTGATTAGATGTCAAAGGTTAGATGGGAAATTTTTGAGCGGAAATGACGGACGAACAACGAAATTTTGACGCTTTTGAATCAAAAATAGTTGTTGAATTAATTTAACAAACTTGAGCTGTATGAAGTTCTGTGAAGCGTAGGCAACAAGATGTTTGATTCAATAAAACAAGATTTCTTTCAATCATATTGTAAATTTATAGTGTTCGAAATTACTCATTAACAAAACAATGATTAATGTCGATTGTTCAAACTTGTTTTAAAACGCAGCTTGCTTTCATACATTACAAACTCTGTGCTTTAAATTTATTGTTTAAAATTAGTTCAAGTATTGCTTCAGCACAAACAATGTTCTGACTTCAAATTATGCACAATCAATCAAAAATCTAGATAATTGACTTTTCAGCCCGACATTTTGTCTAACTCCATATTTGCTCTGGAATAAATATTGATTTTCATAACAAATAAAACGACATTTCGAAGATTACTTTCTATTTTGTAAACCATATCGGAACATGTAAAGGAACTCTTTTTCAAATGACATGAAAATATGCAAAAAATATTTTAAAACTTTGCTCGACGCCTGAACAAACAAGTCAGCATTTTGCCCCAACAAATTTTAATTTCATTAGCTGTGCCATGCAGCTAAAATTTTGATGTTTGAAAAAGCAGATGAATTATTTAAACTTGATGTCTGTATTTAAATGGATTCAAAAATGACGTTATTGTTTGATTAATGAAAAGAAGCAGCAATGAGGGAATTGCTTTTGAAGCACTATTTCCAGCACAAACTATCCACAGTTAATCGATTAAAAGTTCATAATCAAGCTGCCAATTGTTTATTTGCTATTCCACATGTGCATCTGGTCTTTCAATACCTTTTATGACGTCTGCTAGCAACTGACGTTCAATACGCAACTTTTTTGTTTGGATACGTTTATTTTTAACCTTGAATTTGGAGCCTACGCATTTGATTTCATTGTTTTGACGATTAAATTAATGACCACTTGCAAGTTAAACACGAATATCTTGAAGCTTCAATGCGAATACACTTCTAAAAACATTGTAGAATGCAGAAGAGTATGTTTAATTCATTAATTATTAAATTCATTAAAACACTGGCGGCCCAAATAGCCATCGTTTAAGCAAAAAACCTGTGCAAACATTTCCATTTAAATCCTCGTGCAACAACTTAAAATTGATTGAATAAACCTGCTCTGTGATGAGTAAAAAGGCTTTGATGAGATGGTACTGCATAATACATGTTTAAAATGTGCTCATCAAACTGAAGTTTTAGACAAAATGTGTGTAATCAACTTCAAAAGCATATTGTTTAAACTTGTCAAATGATTACAAAGCACTTTATTAACTTCAATATCAAAAATCATTCTGAATACTTGAAAACTTCTGATTCAAAACACTCAACGTTTTATTCAAAAACTCCACAAAACTTTCCTTTTGATCGATTATTTCACGTTAGAGCAAACTTTCCACACAAAAGCTTTTCTGATAAGCGTTTTTTCGGCTGACTGTTTTGTTGTGAATCATTGTTTGCGAGGTGCGGTTTTCTCGTGTTCATGACTTAGTGATGTGATTGATTTCGTTCATTTTCGTTATTTAAAACTTCGTCATTTTAATGATTTCAGGTTAAATGCCGCCCAGACAAGATGCAAGCACAGCGGGTGGAGGAGAGCCGATTGTGCCGCCGCGTGTACAAACATCATCGACAGAAGAAATAAAAGTGTTGAAGAATCGACCAAAAGGTGGGGAATTTGATAGATGAGTTGGCTGACGATCTTTAATTTTTAGCTTCTAAACTCCGTCAACAAAAACTTCCTGCATGGCAACCTATTTTAACCGCTTTCACTGCAATTCCTGTCGTTTTTGCAATTGGATTTATCTTCATCCCAGTTGGGGTCGTAATTTTGTTGTCTTCGATTTCAGGTAAGCAGTCTGTTTGTTTTCGATGTAAGCTATTACAATGTTTAGTGCGTGAAATTAATCTGGAATATGCAAGTCATTGTCCGAGTCCGCCATCGAACTGCACAGTCACTTTCAATATCAAGGAGGGCGAAGATTTTAAGGTAACTAGATGTTTCAATTTGTCGTATCTAATTATGTTTAATTTAGGGGAATGTGTACTTTTATTATGGATTGGACAACTACTTTCAAAATCATCGGCGTTACGTAAAGAGCCGGAGTGACAGTCAGCTGCTGGGCGATTTAAGTGTAAGCGATTGCTTTTGAAGGTTTTTAATGGTTAGATATGTCTAGAATGTTGGAAAAGATTGCGACCCGCTGAAATCAGGAAAAGTCAATGGAACAGACATGTTTTATGCACCGTAAGTAATTTTTCTCATTTCAAATATGTTCTTTGTTTGATTTAGATGTGGCGCCATTGCAAATTCTATGTTTAATGGTAAATGCTTTGACATGCTTTAACTCTACTTTAACTCTATTTTATCTTTAGATACGTTTGAACTAGTAAGTCTCAGAGACGACAAGAATGTTCCATTCAGTATCAATGGCGTCATTTGGGAAATAGACAAAGATGTGAAATTCAGAAATCCAGAACCAAAGGAGGGTGGTGATTTATGTTCAGCATTTGAGGTACTTTGTGCTTAATTACAGTCATTATTTTTCTTTAAAGGGTTATCTTCCGCCACCGAACTGGAAGAAACATCCGTGCGAATTGGACAAAGAGAATCCTGACAATAATGGTTTCCGGAATGTCGACTTCATTGTTTGGATGAGAACAGCTGCGCTGCCTTCATTTAAGAAGCTCTACCGACTGTTAGACCGAAAGCAAGGATATGAGAGTGGCTTGCCAGCGGGAAGCTACAAATTGAAGATTGAAAACAGTAAGCTTATTTTTAGTGGCCAGACTTAATTGATTTGTTTTTAGACTATCCAGTATCTGATTTCAACGGCAGGAAACACTTCATCATAAGCACGACATCATGGACTGGCGGCAAGAATAACTTTTTGGGCATTGCGTACATTGTCATCGGTTGCATCTGTGTTATGCTGGGAGCCGTTTTTTCTTTCATTCACATAAAGTTTGGGCATTCGTTTGCTGAGATGGCCAACATTTCCGGTAGGCGCGAATGGTCAAGCTCTTAAATTTGTTAATTTGCATCGTGTATGTCTGCTCTGTAAATTCATGGATCGTAAATGAACAATGTTTATTGGCTTTTTGTTACAGTGTTTAATTAGTTGCTTGTTTTGTTGAGAGTTGATCTTCGGGAATCTTATTTGTAGTTTTCATGCGTATTGTTAGATTGTATTCCTTTCAATATCATCATTTATTAGTGCCTTTTTACACATTCCGTGCCTTTTCTCTTGTAAACATATCTTCAAATTATTCCCAGCAAATAAGTGAACCGGTTTTCTTGATGAAAGTTTGTACATAATTTTAAGTGCCTATGAAGATTTCTATTTGCGTTAATAAATAAACGAATTAAATTATCGATAGTCTGGAGTTTTGTTTTATGCAACCGATCTTTTTGGACTGCAAACTAAGTCGGATAATCTAGGTATTATTCTTACTTTACGCTTACTTGTTTTTTGGACTAAATCCCGAATGTTTTGTGTTTATGAACTGAATACTTCTGGATAAAGACAAACAACTTCTTGTTGCTGAACATTTCCTTTTGCATTTTTCTAATTAATGGAATTCCTTATCCGTACACACTTTTATTAACGCATCCGCCCGTTTGCGTCTAATTTTCTAATCTGCCAACTGCATTGCTTACCTCATTGGTCAACGGATTACCTATTCATTTCCATTCTTTTAGCCGAAAATAAAAACTCCCACAAAAGAAGTGTCTTTGCGAAATGAATTTGCTCAAACAATTGAATTGAAACGGTAATGAATAGTTTTTGACGAACGATCTTTGAATTGACTTTTTTAAAAGTTTTGTCTTTTGTAACGTTTACGTTTTTTGGTATGACTAATGTCAATCGCTTTAGTCAGTTAATTAACTCATTGGACCCACAATTTTGCGTGGAAATTTTGTATTTAATTAATTAACTTTGCATTATTAGTCGGCATTTTATTGAATACTAACACAAACTGCTTGTCTTTTTTGAAAATAGGCAAACAATACAATTATAAAAGTAAGACAGCAATTTTATAGATCAATTTGATGATTGTTTTTCCAAACGGGTCAAGAACTTTTTCGATGATTCAAGATTTGGATCGAGTTCAATTGCTCTTCACATCTTCAATTGCTTTAGATTTGTTGTTCAATCTTTTATGGTAACATGCTCGGTTGTGAAACTTCACTGCGTTATTTGGGCCAATATTGAATCGCCTTTTCAATGGTTTCGAATGCTTTGGTTGGGCTAAAAACGATAGATTTAATACAAGGATATTGAATAAAGCTTACTCGCCGAATCCTTCGTCCCAACATACTGAAATTTGATTCCAAAATAAACCAAGATTGTCTACGTTTTTGCGTCCAGATTCTTCAACATCAACTAGTTTTAAATAATCGTTGAAAGCTTCTTTGTATGCTGCTTTCTGCCAATTTTTGCGTTGGTTTGCTTGTCCAATTTTTGAACAAAAGCGTTGCGCAATTTGTGTCAATTTGTCAAAAGACGTTAACGCAACTTGTTCTTGATTTTCTGCATCAACAAGATTTGCCTTAAAGTCAACCTTCTTTTGCTCCCCGCCCCCCGCCCCGTTGTGTTCAATAGTAAATTTTCTTTTAAAAGCAGTCTTTTTCTTCTTCATTGTTGAATTTTGATCGGAAAGAGTTTCAGCTCTAAAACAAAGTGAGTAATTTAGAACAAAATAATGAAAGTTTACCGCTCATTTGCTTTAATCAACTCTTTTTCAATAGTTTGCTTGGCTTCTCGGCAAATGTCAAGTTCTTTTTCGACACGCTCTTTTGAACTTTTGCAACTGTTAAGTTTTTCTTGCAATTTTTCGATTTTCTTGTTTGCATCGTCGAGTCTAAAAAATACGGTTTTGAAAAGATTCAAAGTAAAAATACTTACTTCTTTTGCATTTCACTCAACTCATTTGACCTGCTTTCTTGACTAGTAGATGGCTCTTCACTTTCAGTCAAATCATCGTTGGATTCTGTTCTTGGACGTTTGCGCGGAGTTTCATCAGATTGATCGAAAGCACCGTCGAACAAAGATGAAATAACGAAATCCTTCTGCTTATTCAAAAATGTATGCATTTTTTGACGCAAGACGGAGGTTTGTTGATTTAAACTGGCATTTAAGCTTTCAGCTGTTTCAGCCACGCGTTTTCAAGGTAGAAATTTGACTGTTGAGTTCGGCACGTTCCTTTTCAAAATCGTTCTGTACGGCGATCAAATCATTCTAAAAACAAGCGATTTAAAAGTACCTAATACAAATGTGCTTACTAAACGAGTATTCTCAGTTCGAAGCTTTTGATTCTCGGTTTCCAAGCAGTCTTGAACAGCCTTATTTGCTTCAACTATTTTCAGCAAAGATTCATTGTCTTTTTTGAGTTGTTGAATACACACTTGAAGGCTTTGAACCTGAAAACAATAAGTACATTTTATCGTTTAATATCTTTTAAAGTACCTGTCGGTCACTATTTGTAGAATTATCAGACATCTTGGCACAACAGTTAGATGTCTAAAGATCGATATAGTGATAAAAATAAACAAATCATGCACGTGCGTTTCAAAAAAATAACGTTTCTTATCAGAAATCGTTTGAAGAAAAACTACAGCTTTTGACGATTTTTGACAAAAAGCAATACAGTGTTTGAACAATTCTTTTTAGTTTAAAGAAACTAAAACTCTGCTAACAAATTACTGCATTAATATTTATTCGGTTAACATTGATTATATTTGAATGATTTCACAATTAAGGGCAGAAAATTATGGTGTAGCTGCCACAAGCAGATCCGGCATGAACTTTGCTGTCATCAGTAGAATAGTCGTAAGCTTCTGGGCATTGGCTAAAGCGTTTTAATAAGTGTTTACATTTGAATAGTTTTTAAATTACTCATATGGGCAGGTAATGGTGTCTCCGTTGCACTGATTGATTAACTGCATTGAGACGTCAAAGCCATCAACAACGCTTAGATCATAGTAGTCGATTCCGTTTGCATTTGTTTTGAACTCGGCTTTTGTCGTCCCAACTAAACAAGTTTATTACCTAAATTTACTTTCCAAAGCCTTACGTCCGTTGTAACCATTGCGGAAAGTTAGTTGTCCGTCGTAGGAAACTGTACATGCGCCATTTCGGGAACTCAAATCACAAATCTTATTGGGACCATAACCCGGGCCAGTCACTGTAGGGACAATCCCATAATTGCACTGATTCTTGAACGTGAATTGAGCTCCATTTGCGACGGTGGCAACAAACAAGAGAGTGAAGAGAAGAGCAACCATTTTCAACGGTTAGTTGGTAAAGTTGTGTTGAATTCGAAAGCAACACCCGCTAATTTATAGTAAACTTAACGCACTTTGTGTCCGGTTGAACACTGTCCGGAATTTAATTATCAGTTGCAATTTGTCACAACTCAAACATTTTGAAATTCATAATTTAACTAAAATTACGTTCTTTTTATCAAGAAGTGTGTTTTGATTTGCGCCCCCGTTCGTAAATAACAAAAACATCTCTGATAAAAAAGAACGTAATTCCAGTTAAAAATTATTGCTGATTCATGAATGTCGCTTGTTATTGCATAGTTTCCAAAATTAAAAACATGACCTTTAAAAAATGCGCACATTCAATATTTGTTTATGGAATAATTGCGTAGGATGTTTGATCTTTTAAAGTTCACATTGCAATCGACTCCTGCCATACAATACTGTACTTTGTAGCAATTTAAAGCTACCTTACTCAAATCTCTTAAGTTTTGCATCTTAATCCGTAAAGATGTTTGCTCCTCCTTCTTTTAATTGCTAATTGACAGCATTGCTCTGTTTTTTACGCAACATAGGGCAAATGCCGTCTATTCATCGGGTTTAAGTTCATTTGCGTGCCACATTCATATTGGATAAAAGGTCTAATCAAATTTTTTGCTTTGTTGGTCATCTGTGTAGAAGGTAATTAGATGGAATTGTTTCTAGATGTAAATAGACCAAAAAGTTTTACGTTTTTAGTTTAGTTTTTTGAATTTTTGTGTGGGTTTGTTTGCGTGATTGAATTGAAAACGAGTTTCTTTGCTGCGTGCAAGTTGTTGTAGACTTCGCTAACTTTATAACTTTTAAGTGGATCAATAAAACAATTGATTTATAAGATGGAATTGGAATTTGCTGGTATGTTTTGAATTCTTTGAAGTTTTTAAAATCACCTGTTTTAAGGAAATATCGCCTTTAATGAATCTGACAAAAGCGTCTATTCAACTACCCATTGGTTGGCCGTCACTCAATACGTGTTCAATGTAATCCATTTGTTTATAAATATCTACTTTGTCTATGGCATCTATGCTACGTCTTTGATTCACCCGAATTTGAAGACACTGATTGTAACAATTTCGTTACAGTACAGTTTTATTGCCATAGGAAGAATCGGTCAACTTTTGAATGCTAGTGCTTTTGTTGATAAACCTTTGGTTGCTACAAACTGCCTTTGCATCTTTTTCAAGATCATAAACGATTCCGCCCTTTTCACTTCTTGTACATCGGTGTTGTTATTGGGGATTGAACGTTTCTTGGCGACTACGAAAAAGCAAATTTATGCGTACAAAGGAGGCAAGATAGGCTATTTAATGTTGGCAGTTACGGTAAATTTTAAATTTAAAGTGTAATCATTTAAACTTATTTCAGATCACGGTCGGAACAATTTTTTCTTTATCGACACTCTTTTATGACATGTTTGCAACTGGAAGCTTTGACATTTTTAGCACAAAAACTTCATGTGACAATCTCTTTTTGCATCCCCTTATTTTGCCGCTTTGTTGGTGCTTTGCGGGCATAACATTTTTGGCTGGAACTGCTGTAAGTTTTTCAGATATCCTTAACTCTAAAACATCGTTATTTATAGTTATTGTACATGCTGTATCGCTACAATGTTCTCATGCAAAAACGTTTCATAAACGACAGCCTGACTATTAGATACCAGTACACAGAAAATATATCTACTTTGGAAGTTCTAATTCCCGCTGTTGCTGGCTATGGAGTCATGATTGTTCTGGGTGTCGCAATTAGTATTTGGGCATTTGTTGTTCTGATACAAACAAACACGAATTCATTTGAAGTTCAACTAGCTTTTCAAGTAAGTCTTTGCACAATTAACTGAATGCATTTACAAGTTTATTAAACACATTATCTTTTTGAGTAAAACTCAAAGATCAACATCGTAACCGACATAAGTACCATAACGTTTCATTTTCAATTGATCTTGACGAGTGTAAGGGCCATGTCTGTGCTTGATCACCCAAAAATCATCTAGAATGACACCCTGCAAATACAACTTTGAATAGGCAGTTTGTAATCTATAAAACTCACATCGTAAGCACGAATTTGTTGCCAACGCATATGAGTCGAGTTGAAAACTTGCATCTTGGAGAAGCCGTAGTCTGTTGATCGATAAGCATCCCACACGCTAGCATTGTTGAAAGGATCAGTGTTCGCCCAACAACCAGCGGCGCCTGACAAGACGTGTACCTGAGTAAAGGAAGGAAAAGCTTTAATTGCGAGAAGTGAAGTGATGTCGATGACTTACTGGGGCCGGAGGATCTGTGTTTGGATCGTCAGTTCCGTTGTAAACAACGCGGTCATAAACTGGCCATAAACGTTCATAAGCTAAATTGACACAACGTTTGATGAGCAATTAAATTCAAACTAACTGTGTTCGTGTGCCCAAAATTCTAGATCGACACCTTGCTCGTAGAATAGTTTTTCAAGCCTATAAGAATGGATCAAGGGAACGCCAGTTCTGATTATTGATTCAAATCTCGTGCAGTCGTCGTCATCTTTTGTAGAACAGTACATTGGCCTGTGTCCTAATGTAATAATCCACGGCACGTTCTTTCGATTTTCATTTGCCTTCTAAACATTAAGTACAAGATAATGTAAGTGTGCTTGTAAACAAACTCTCAAATCTTCGACAAGCCAATTCCATTGATTGCGAAGCATTTGTGTTCCATATTGCTCCCACCAAAAATAGACCTCAGTTGAAAAAGAAATGAAGTGAACGTCTCCAACATCGTAACTGTACCAAAGATTATGATCTGTGTGTGGCATTGTGAATCTGTTGATATCTACAAGATAGGATAGAATTGCCCGGCTTTTCGCTTAAAAAACTTACAGTGCGTAAAGTTCTCGCCGTACTCGTGATTTCCGACAGAAACCATATACGGGATGTAAGCAGCCACGGGCTCGATTTGTCTCAAAAACTCATCTCCGATGCTACCGTTTTCCTGGATTAAAAGCTATTTAAACGTGCCTAACTTATAAAAACGAACATGATCTAAATTGTACGATATGTCTCCAACATGGAGCAACAAGTCAAACTCTCCGTCTTGGGCCATTCTTTGTATGCGACCAAGTGAGCGGGCGTTAACATTTCCCATGTCACCGAAGACGCAGTATGTGAAACCACCATCCGGCCTTTCTTTCAATCCAGTAAATGAGAAAATTGAGCTAACGCCGAAGTCCGGCGAGCCAACACGATAGATGTAACGCTTTCCAGGTTTAATGCCTTCAATAAGAGCACGGTGAAAATAACGCTTTGGACTTGAGTCAAATAAAGTGGTTTTCGCTTTCACAGTCCAATTCAATCTATCAAGTCCATAGTCAACTTCAGATTGGCCAACATCGTCAAAGGTCAGCCAAGTAACATACATTTTTGAAGGGTCGCCGCCATAAGATAGATGGACCTGTTCAGGCTGGCCTCGATAAACTCCCATATTTCGATTACCAGAACGCCAAGGCAGTTCTCGATCATCGCTCAAATATTTACGTTCCGCACTCACAAAGACAATCAGCAAAAGAAAAGCGAGCAACTGGCGCATCGCTTCTAAAAGATATTTTATATTAATTGCTTCAATTAACGGCACTAAAAGCTATTTGCTAACCACATACAAAATCAATCACGAGCATTCTAATAAATCAAAACAAGCACGTTTGCTTAAAGCCTGGAACTACCATCTCGAATTACCAACGTTTATAAACAAATTGTATAAACAGGGGCATTAATAAATTAGTGTTTAAAGGGCGAACGCGTGATTAGCTAACTAAACAAATTAGGAACACAAATAGACTTAAGATCAACATTAAGTTCATTAAAAACAACCGAAATTAAAAACTTTGATTAATTAGCAACAGGCCAAGTAACCGAAACGTTTAGATTCTCTACATGATTGCCGATGTTTATGGAATTTATTTCATCGCGTTCTTCTTTGTTCGTTTCCGTCCAATGAATATACGTTTGAAGAAACACGCACGTTGGCTTCTTAAACTTCCGATGTCTGCTGCAAATGCTATAAATCCATTCGCCGGCACAGATCCAAACTATGTATCAGACTTTTATTTCAAGCAACTAGCGGCTTCATGGGACAAACAAGCACCAGAACCGAAGCGACAGAACAAAATGCCTGGCAAGAATACAAAATCAGTTTATTTGAAACCAATTGCCACAGCAAGCAGCAGTCAACATAAAGAAGAACTATCTGTCGAGGATAAATGAACTTTAAGTTCTCACTTGTTTGTAAATGTTAAATGTTCCTTTCACAGCTTTTTAAAAACAATATTCTGATCTCAAACGTACAAATTTGATCTCTTTGTATTTATAACTCTTGATTATAAAATAAATGCTTTGTAACTTATAACGAGTGTGACATTTATTGAAAGAGTTATTTGAATTTACTCAAAAACTCTGTTCAAACATACGTTCTCGCACGTTTCTTCTTGCTTTGGCGTTTTATTTCAGAGCAAACGAATTTATTCCATTGCCGAATATTTGGTGTTCTCCATTCTAATCAGACATTTTTGCCTTTTATTGTTGTGAATGCGTTCAGCCATAATCAGAATGGCTTCTACTGTTGCTGGAAACGAAGGAGGGCCATTGACAACAGCCATCCGTAACAAATTACAGGATTTTTTCAAGGTTTGATTTTGGACTTTTGCATGTAACATTAAAAATATCATAATTATTCGGCATACTTTAATTGAATTTTTTTAAGCCTACTCATCTGGAAGTTGAATGTGAAAGCAAGCTACATAATGTTCCTGCTGGAGTAGAGGCGCACTTCCGAGTTCAAATCGTATCAGACAAATTTGAAGGACAAACTCAATTGCAGGTAAATAAATACTAAGTTTTCATGATTTAATTTTCTTTTACCTTTAGCGTCAAAGAATGGTAAACAAGGTGCTCGCCGAAGAGTTGGAAACCTCAATTCATGCATTGCGTATTGAAGCAAAGAAACCATCAGAATTTGAAGGACAGAAGCAAGTTGCAGCGCCGAAATGTGGTGGCGGTCATGGACTTTAAACGCTCTGTTGTTTAGCTGTTATTGATTAAAGATATTGTGATGAATACTTTGTTATGTTTATTGAATTAGCATTTAGTGGGGTGTATTTATGTTTTATTCAATTGTTCGCACTGTTTTCTATGAAAATATTTAGAAACTTTGTTTTAGTCAAAGGAATAAACAAATTTATTGCAACTTACATATATTGTCAAAAGTTTTACCGCGGTTTTCATTTCAACATTTGATCTTTACCTTCTCTACTCGGGACGTTAAATGCGTCACAGGATTACCTGCTCGCAAAGATTAGTCGTTCATTTACACAACTAAAGAGACATCCACCCTAACGATTAATCGAAATCTATTATTGTTTTGAGGAGAAGCAGAAACGACGAACTTCCGCTCTTTTATTTGAATAGCCTTTCGTTTGAACAAAAGCTACTGAATAGATCGACAAGAAATGGCAAAAATTGATGGATAACTAAAGACGTAAATCTTTGAATCGATGTAGGATGGAGGAATGAAAAAATTATGCACCATGAGATTTGAATTGTCAAGCAGTTACTGGAATGAAGAATTATGTAATGTTTGATATCGTGTTTAAAGTGTCAATTTTGGGCGTTGTCTGAGAGTTAAAGACCGACTGAATTTTATGGTGCTTTCAACCGCGACATTTTTGAGTGAATCGTTTTAAACTTTTGTTGTTGTGTTGTTTTATCTTTTGCATAACTCACTTCATAGTGTTATAACTAACCAATAAGCTGTAAACAAATAAATTATTTAACAAAATAACCAAACTTATAAATCAAACTATAAACAGAAAGCGTAGCAGTTTTGTTTAAGCAGCAAAATTCAGCCACAGAAGCTTAATTAGATTCGTACTAAAACTTTCCTTTCCCCGAAAATACACATACAGTACGCCTAGTTTCTCCTAATTACTTATGCCTATACGTTTTGTTGAATACCCCAAAACGGAAAAGTCAGTAAAAGAGAAGGTAAGCATGTGAATTTGGAAAGCACCTGCCCTTTTGGCATTTCCCTGTGTTATATAAGTAGAGAAAGGAAATGTTTGCTTACGTCTCTCAACTAAATTAGTCTGTCCGCTGTAAAGAATTTAACTACGACGTCGACTGTTCGTTTAATATTCAATTATTCTAAAGGCGAACAGCTTGGACCGTAACTCTTGTTTGTCAAATGCCGTTATTTTAAAAGGTGGACCACGCAGTTTAAACTCTAAAACGTATTGAAACTAACTAGTGTTTATAACTATGCTATTTCTACTGTAATTCCAATTTGGCGATTAAATTTGTATTCGGCCAAGTCAGCGCAAATCTTTGATTCTTTACAAATTAAATGGACGACTATAATTTTCAATAAGTTCAATTTGTTTGTTCATCGGTTGGAAATTTTAATATTCCCATTTGTGGCTTCAATTTCTCACTAAACTTACAAATCAAAAGGCGGCATATTCTCACTAATTTGGCTGCAATTAGCTGCATCGTCTTATGTTTAGAGCGTCTGTTAATTAAAGCTACGGTTTGACTAATTTGATTGATTTGATTAATTCAAATGAGAAACAAAAACAATATTAAAACAATTCGAAGAAGGTAGTCAACGCAAAGATGACTAATCTGCATAACTCAACAATGATCAACGAAGATCATGAGTGGTCAGAAAGAATTCGAGGGCAATTCCATAAGTTGACAGCGGGTAAGACTTAAACACTTTTCTACCGTAATCTTTTCCATCATATTTTCCATCTGTTTCCTCTTACGCATCGCTTTTGTTATTCATTTCCACCCAAACAATTTAACATTTGAAACACTTTCAGCAATTATGCACCTGTTTCACGCCGATGACCTTTCCACTCATCAGCAATTCACGGCAACGTTCTTATTAATTTTTGAGTTCGGTGGTTATTTCGTCCACTTGTTGTTAGGAACGTACTTTGTCTGGCGTTTACGTAATATTACATTAATCCATGCAAACTTGCGTCTTATTTTGGTAAGTTTTTATTGCTCAAAATACCTATAACAATCACGTTTAGTGTGTAAAAGTGACTCAGTATTTCATTGTCGCCTTTGGCCGTGTTGGCGACCTGTTAAATGAAATGTTCGACGAAAAGCCGTTAGTGGTGACAAATTTGTTTTGCTTGTTTTTTAAACTCTTTCACGATGCCGGAATGTTTATCTATGTCTGCTGTCCCCTATGGGTTGCGATAGAGCGGGCGTGCGCAACAATAATGATCAAAACATATGCGGATAGAACGGCAAACGTTGGAATTTGGATTACAAGTGTTACAGTAAGTGTTTTCAAATGACATGCACAAAGTTTAACTTTGTTTCAGCACGTCCTCGGATTTCTAACTGCAATTTGTCTCATAGCATACGACTTGTCTGAGAAGCTGTTCATCATAGATCAGTCAAACTTCTCTTGTCAGTTTATTCACCTTCATTCGTCGTTCTTTCCGTTCATTTGGGTGCTGATTGCTGTCATCTTTTGTATTTCAGCCGTGGTAAGTTTAACAATGACAAGATTTATTAAGTTAGCTGAATCTTTAAATTAACAAGTCAATATCAAGTGTTGATTTACGAAGAAGATTGGACAATTTCTGTGCACATAACAGATCTTGCATCTTTGAAGCGCACATCAAAACACTTTCTTTCGAACGACGCAGAGTGGTTTTTTCCGTATTTCAATGCGTTTTCGGGGCAACCAAGAACGCTATAGCAATCCACAATGTAGTTTTTCACATCAACAGTGTCCAAGCTGTAAGACCTAAACGTTCCATTAGCAGGAATGTCATGGCACTTCCCATCGCACGCAAAAGTTAAAATGCCGGCAAATCGACTGGGAGTGCAGTCAGATGTGGCATAAACTTTTACGAAACCTGGTCTATCTGAAAATAAGGACTTTAACAATAAACAATCGGCGTTAACGTATCCAATGTAAATTCTATTTACCGTCTGCCATCACAATTCCCAAAACTATCAAGGCAACAACAAAGAATAGCATTTTAGCGATTAGGCGGCACTCTTCAACTGACTTCAATTGTTAAAATGAGAAATTCTTCTTCAAAACACGAATTCTGCTTTGCAATAAAATTATCATTTTGATGGCCAAACAGGTCGAGAACATGTGTTAAATTTGAAAGTAAAAACAGTTTCAGTCAATTTAATGTGATTTATTCAAATAGCCCGTATGTTCAAAAACAATCTTTTCAGATCCTGGTCTTTTTGTATCGTCACAACAGCTTAATGAAATGTGTAAACTTGAATACTAACTTGACAGCAAGGTATCAATATTCGGAGAACGTCAGAACACTTCGGTTTCTTGTGCCAGCTTTTGCCGGTAAGTGTTTAGCTAAATAATAAGGCACCTACTCTTTTGAAGGCCTTGGCGCTTTGAATCTGGTGGCCGCGTTATCATTACCATACATTTACTTCCAATTTGCGCAAGGTGGCGCTCATGGTGCAAACATTCAATTAGTTTATCAGGTTTGTTTTAAGTTTGAACTAAACTTTGTGAACTGTTACTGACACGAGTTTTAGGCTCTCTACTTGATTCCAGTTGGATATGGCGTGTATTTTGTTTGCTACGTCTTGATCAAATATGATGTTTTGCGTCAGATGCTCCGTTCTGATTTGCACAAATGGTGCGCTGGTTGTTGTGGCTTGTTATCGAGAGCAGAAGCCAAAGTTCGGCCGCATCCACACGATGTATACGGACACGATAAAGATCGGACAACAGACATCTATTTCAAACAGTTTGCTGCTTCATGGGACAAACCTAAACCATTGAAAAAGAAAGGATCTTTTGGGAAGTGGAGATAGTTAATGTCTGTAAATACTTTTATGTTCTATTTGATTGCTTGTTTTTTGAGTATTCTCGAAAGTTTTTTTGCATTCAACTGATTTTGATCAACTTGTATTTGTTCTTTGCAATTATATTTAGTCTCCAATAAACATTCTCACTTGATTTGTTAAAAATTTATTTGCAAACATTATGGAACGTGGAAAGACCGAGCATAATTAAAAGGAGTGTGGCGGTATTTACATTTTAAACTCGTTTGAAGTTACCTTCATAAGTGTAAGGCTAGCGTGAATAATGAAACACTTATAAGAACAAATGGCAAATAAAGACTAGACTTTTAATACCATAAATATTATGCTACTGGATTGTTTGGCTGGCCAGTCTGTTGTTTATGCTTAAAGTTTTCACGGGCAATTTGCCGCTGAAGAGTACTCATGCGATCATGTAATGCTTGGAGGCGTGTTGCAACATTTGTGATTCGTTTCTGGCTGTCATCGAGCTTACGTACATATTTGTCCAAGTCAAACGGCATTTGTTCGTCGTCATTAATGAGCTTTAAGTCTATAAAAATAAAAGCATAACATCGTTTTTTAAAAAGCAACGTACATTCTGACATTTTAGTAATATCACCAGCCAATAACAATTGACTCTTGCGCGTATTCTTCACCTGTTCGTCTAACTTTGTGATTGACGGTCGAATAATGTCCATAATGCCTAAAGTTATTTTAATAAAATGAGTAACAAAACGCTATTTACCTTCACTGATATCATTTCCACCTCCTATTGCCGGTTCTGGAGTTGATCTAACAATTGCATCACTCATTGGCTTTAATTGGACCTCTTCTCTCGATGTGTTCATCTAAAGTAAACATGTGCTTTGAATCAAGTAATAAAAACAAACCTTTGCAGACATGTTTAAAAGGAAACTTCAAGAATAAATAAACAAGAATGAATCAAACGACTAAAAATCCGAGTTGAATTCTGCCCGCATGCTTTTTGCGAATATGTAGGCTGAGTTCAACATAAAAGCAGTATTCTGGTAGTTTGAATTTTCAGAAACATAAACATTATAAAAGTCTACTCCGTTTATTTTGTTCAAACTGATTAAAGACCATTTTAATTAATCTTTCCTTTACAACACAAGCCCAATTAATTTCTATGTTCAACGGTGCATTTTGTTCTCATCCATCTTTTAAAATTCAGCCGTGGGAACCAACGGGCTTTTTGCGTTTAGAATTCGGGTTAATGTTGGACTAGGAAGAATAAATAGTGCCGACATAGGGGAATTTGTCTGCCAAACATTTATGGAACGCCTTTTTCCGGTTTCTTGTTTGTTGAGTCGTGTTGTTTAAATAAGTAGTTTGACAAGCAAATTCTATTCTTAAGACTTATTAAAATATCTGCATCAAAAGCATCGTTTTAACTTCTTCAAGAACAAAAAAGCCAAATAAGACGGTCAACAAAAAGGACTTCCACCACTTGTTTTCCGTCATTCTTTTATTGGTTTTGCGGCTTTTCGGACACGCGAGAATATGTAAGGCAAAGGATATGCAAGAACGCTTTTTGTCTCCACTTTTTAAATTTTACACAGACGTGAAGTTTTTGTTCCTTGCATGCATTAATTGTTTGTTGTGAATATTTAAAGACTTTTGTGTTCCAGTTTTATTTGATTATATTAGTCTTGTTAGGTCAAAAGTCAACTGTTAAAATCCGAATGAAATTTAATACTTTCTATCAAAGTACGGATACTTGAACAATCTTGTAAAAAATGACTAGACAACTAAAGCAGTAATCTTTAACTTTTTGTTTGTTGATCTTTAAGTGCGTAAAGCAGGCGGGCAATTCAATTCATTTTTTGCGCGAAAAATGTACTCAACAACGAAAGTATGTTGTTGTCTATTGAGCTAATTCTACGGCAATTCACATTTTTGCAGTCTTTTATGTTGCCATCTCTGCAACTACAACGTTGTTTATTAATTGTTATCACATTTCAACACTTGTTGCATTCCAAAAGTTTCTCGCGCAATTAAACACATGTATGATCTGCTCGTGATAATTATTCGCGCTCTTTCTCCTTCACCACGTGATTACTTTAACGCCTTTTCCGCCTTCTTGACCAAAAATTACGTACTTTGTTCTTGCGCTCTCAATTAGCAGCTTTCTCCTTGAAAATACACATTAATTTATGAACTGTTGTTGTTCCTCCGTTTGCAAATGTTTTTTGATTGTTTGTTGCGCGAAGTGAACACTGAAGGCGAGGGCGTAAAATAAGAAATTTTGAAATCCTTATAAAAGGAGTTTGCAAGGTAACAAAGTGGAGTCTTTCAACGAATGTAAACACTTTCGCGAGTTTAGATTTATTAAATCAATTTTACGCTCTTTACGCTCCATTTTTAATAAACGCCATTACACATCTGTGTACTTTGGATTTCCCGCTTGTTGTTTTCGGAGATCGTTTGCATGTGAATCAAGTGGGAAAAGAACGAGATGGAATTTTCTTACTTTGCGCACATAGTGACATTATTTACGGCAAATGTGTTGGCGTTTTATGATTTAAAGCAGTTCCCGTGTCATTTTTTGCCTTTTAAGATTGGATTTAAAAGTTGACTGCTTCCTTTTTTGCAATTCCCTTGAGCGTTGCAATTGAACGACGTTTGGCAAAGTTTTGCGACTTTTTACGTCTTCATTTTTGGTTAGCTTGTCTTCAAATTATTGTGTTTCAACGATTTGTTAAAGGTTTGATAGTTTTAGAACTTTCGTGTTATAATCAAACAAGTCGGGAACTTTTGCAGGAGTTGCATACAAACTTTTGTTGTAAAATTTCCACTCATTGTTTCCGCAAAAAACAAAGTAAAAGCCTAAAAAGTCATGCGTGCTTCCTTCATCCGTTCAAATTTATCGGATTTCTACCCTTTTGTTGGCTTTGTCCGGCTGCTTTTGGCAACTGACTATTCTTTCGCGCTTTCATTGTTTTTTGTAAAAAATTAAGAAGGATTGGTGTTCGTGACAGCCTTTTCAATAATATATTATTTACTTGCGTGAAATAAACTAAATTTCGCCTTTGCGACTATGCTTTCTTATTTAACGCTTACATTGCAGACTCTCAATTAAACACATTTGTACAACAAACAATAAGATTTGTACAGCCACATTTGTTTTAATTTCACAAATGGACCAGAAGTTTTGTGTAAAAAGCAAAAAGCAATAAAAGTTTACAAGCCGGAAAGTACAATTGAGAAAACGTGATTTTGAGAAGGTCAGTTTTAAAGTTATCTTTAACAATCGTTGTCTAATTGTGTTTATTTTAGTTTGCTACAAGATGATTTCTCATTGCGCGTCTACTGTTTCTAATCAGTCAGCAACAAATAATTTGCCACGACCTCGTGTAACAACTCCGCCACCATCAGGCCCCATAACTGTACATTTTGTTGTGCATTGCAACACAATTGGATTGCACGAATTAGTGTTTTTGACCGGAAATCTTGAACAACTAGGTAATTGGAAGCCGGACGAAGCTATTGAGTTGATGCGAGATGAAGAAAATGAGTGAGTTTTTAAACTGTAATTAAATACATGATTGAACATTTTTCAGATCAACATGGAGAACAAAGATAGAATTGCCTAGCGAAGAAACTAGAGAAATGCTAAAATTCCGCTATTTTATCGGGTTTTATCTACAAGCAAACAACGACTCGCCTAAAATTCGGATAATTAGCAAATGGGAAGCACAACGCGCTGCAAGGACAATATTGCCTTCCGTAGAAGCAGATTCAACAAACACTTGTCGATTAAAACACGTTGATGAATTTGGATGCTATGGTGGCCGTGAAATCATTTCCGACGGCTGGCTTAATCACGATGGACAAACTGAAATCCTTTTACGTCTGCATAGTGATGCTCTCAAGTTTTTTAAACCAAGACATATTGCACGAAAGTACTACATTAAAGTGACTCCATTCGACTTAAGACATAAAGAGGCAAGTTGCACAACATTAAAAATTAACGTTTGCTTAAACTAACAACTAATTGTTTTAACAGTTCTAATTATCTTATAGGATTATGCGCCCTATTCAAAAAAGGAAGGCGTTAAAAGTCTTTGGAGACTTGCATCTTTTTACGTTTCATCGGTTAGATTTAAAATAAGCGTTTGTTCGTTCTGTTTAGAGTTTTGTGTTTGTGGTGTGCTTTAAAACATTAATCCGTTCGAGCATAAACAAAAATTAACTCAAAACCCGCTATCTGCTTATCAATCAAATATGCCTTAGAGCTCAAAGCGTTTGCATGTTCTCTGGTCGTTTAAACGTAAAAAGCACATGTCACTTTGCGTTTCTTGAAACTGACCGCTTTTTACGCTGCAAAGAGTGCATCCAATAGAAGTTTTGTTTGCGTGTTCACAAGCAAATGTTTCTGCTTAGTTTTGTGCTTAAATAGGCCGCTATTTTAGAATGCCTAACTCTTAGTTAATAGAAATCCCTAAATTGCTAATTAGACGTAATTTTACCACAAATAAATCAGATTTTGTGTTCGTAAATTTATTGTGATTGCTTTTTGAAAACTTATAAATAGATTTAAAATTCCAGGTTGACGACGAGGAAAGTGAACAACCAGTGCCTCCGCCTTTGTTGCCATCGTTTTCTCCGACGGATTTGGCGATCATTTCAAATGGCAATCCACATTTTCATGATCAACAACCACTCGGCTCTTTGTTTCAAAATGGTCAGGATTACTTCATTTTTAGAACTCAAACAGTTGCAATTGAGTTTTTGGTGAGCTTTAAAGTCTAATTTATTAAAATTCAAACTTTGTGTAAATAATGACACTTCATTTAAGTCTTTCCGAATTGAGTTCTTCTGTGAAAAGAAATCTAATTCCACCACTACTTCTTTGTCATCTGATCCACTTTCTAACGGCTCTATTGATTCTTCGGGAACAAATGACGTGAGTTTATTGGCAATATTTTTACACTGTCAACTTTTAGAACGGAACTTTGTCAGATTCTAAAGATTCAACAAAGACCGAAGCAAAAAAGTTGGTAACTTTTGATGTGAATACAAAGCAAGAAGTTGGTGCGTTTTTATTGCCTGTTTACACGCCTAAATTGTTATTTTTAGTGCAAGATGATTTACCAAAAATACAGCCAAAATTGGAGCGTGTCGCAATGTCTCATGTTATGCCGACTTCCATGCCAGATACACTTGGTCAAATGCTTGTTCCAATTTTATCTAAAACTAATCAGATACCAATCGGGCAACTAACAATTGATTATTTGTCGACAAAAACACTATCCGAGCAACCTAGTGTTCAGCTAACAATGGAAACATCTTTTTCACGATACTGGAGAAAGCGAAAAACCGTGGAGGTCGGTCATCGTGGCTATGGCGCTAGTTATACAAAGTGAGTGATTACAACAACTTGGCCTTAAAAATATTCTTCAAACTTTCAGGTTCTCTGCCATCCGTGAGAATACTTTGCACTCGTTCAACTCAGCAGCAAAGAATGGTGCCGACTTCGTCGAGTTCGATGTGCAACTTACAAAGGACATGATTCCAATCATCTTTCACGATTTCCATGTCTTGATTAGAGTTGCCAAACGCGTCGATCCTGATCAATTATCTGATCACAGCAATGCAAATTATCTGGATCCGGAAGGTGCGATAAAAAATGGGAAGAGCCCAAGTGGAGAGCCTGTTGAACCGATATTTGCAAAGCAACATAATCTAGTCGCTGACTTTCACGAGATTGCCATTAAAGATTTGAGATTGGAACAATTACATCTTTTGCATGTTGAACACTATCAAGCGTTAGAGCATTCAGACAAATTACCATTGATTTCTAACGAACCAGATGAATTTCACCAGCCTTTTCCAACATTGGTTAACGGCTTAAAGCACGTCCACCCCGAAGTTGGCTTCAATATCGAAGTCAAATACCCCATGTTATTGAAGGACGGCAGTCATGAATGTGATAATTATTCTATGGAACGCAACAAGTTTATTGATCTAATTCTAAAAGATGTCATTGAAAACGCAAACGGCCGAAGAATCTTGTTTTCTTCTTTCGAGCCAGACGTCTGCTACGCGTAAGTTAAATAGTTCTTTCTTGTTTATTTTGTTTAATATCTTCAGAATTGCTCGAAAACAGAACTTGTTTCCTGTTTTGTTCCTCTGTGTCGGAAACACACGACGTTATGTTCCATTTTTGGACGCTCGTTCTTCTTTTTCGATTATGGCTGTAAACTTTGCAACTACTTCGAACATGCTGGGTGTCAACTTCCACAGCGAAGAGCTTTTGCAAGACCGAGAGCCGATTGAACTTGCAAAGAAATTCAATTTGGTCTCGTTTGTTTGGGGAGATGATTTGGATTTGCCTGAGCACGTGGAATACTTTAAAAATGAATTGAATGTTGATGGAATTATATATGACAAGTGAGTTTTTGCCCTTAAGTTAACAATATTAATAGACAACACTAATTTTAGAATTGGAGAAGTTGAGAAACGCCAGAATTGCTTTGTTCTCGAGAAAGAAGTAAAGTCCATTTTGTTCAGTCCCGCTGCCTCGCTTCCACCTTCAAGACGTTCCTCTGTTGGTGATGACTCACAAGGAGGACTACCCACCGTTGCTACACTTCCTTTATTGAACCCAGGCCAGAAGTATTTGACAAAAGAGGAATTGGGATCCACGGAAGCATTATTGTTGGCCGACATTCGTCCACGTTCACCATGTTTGATAAACAATCAATTAACAAGCAACTCTTCATCTTCATCACTTCAAAAGACACCACCAAGATCTCCACAGCCCTGTAGATGGATTGGTGCTCAAAGAAGACATTGTGTCGATTTGAATATCTCTTACATAGGGGTTGTTTTAAACTAATTCTAATTATTACTTTATAATATCCGTCTAATTAGTCGCAAATTCAATGTAAACTAATCTGATTACGGTTATTAATTATTTGCAATTGTTTATTCATCCGTCCATCTTACACGAAGCTCCTATATCTAAATGCATTTAATGTCTTAACATAATGTAAGTATTACTGCAATAAATGCATAAAGCCGTTGAAAAGTTGAGTTGTTTGATTTCGATATTGTGATGTGTTTTTCGCTAGTTGAAACTACCTTTCTTTGTTCACTAGTAAAGTTTTTCAAATGCATTTTAACTAGAGTTTGAAAAACCCTGCAAAAAGCCGAGTTCGCGTGCTATCGGTGCTGTGTATGCGAATTTTATAAAACTACGCGAGCTCTATATTCCCTTAATATTTAAAATTCTGTAAAGCCCAATAAGTAGCTTAAATTTAGAGCTTTCGATTGATCTAAAAACATAAAATACTCAATACTTTGGAAACCTTAAATTCCATGCGAAATTCACCGGTGTTTCAACTCGGCTTCTTAGCTTTCGCATGGCTTTTTGCAGGGTTTGAAAAACTCTAATTTCAACTTACTTTAGTTTGTTTCACTGTTGTTGATCAATGTTGCTCCGAACTGCTGCGTTTGCTCAAAGATCTAATTTTATTGTGTTTAATCGTTTTTTCTCATCGAGTCACAAATCAATTGTTGAAGTTGGCGAAATATTAAAGCAGCATGTTGCAAGATTAGCAGAATCAAAGAAGTTAATATTGTTTTGCAAAAACCGCGTAAATGATTTCTTTGCAGGCCTTTATGGGATAACTCCCAGCCAATTGGAAAGAATCCACCATCGGCGTCTCGGGACACAGCAATTATTCCCTCTACGTTCTTGTCCGATAAAGCGTTTGGAGTATTTGAACTATGGAGGATCGATTCGAGTCGGCGAATTGCTTGAAGATTTGGATACTTTTGCTGTTTATATTGCGTATAAACACAATCAACCGCTTGGGAAAGAACTGGGCGATCCAGAACATCATCCAATGTTAATAGTAACTGCCTGTGTTGATCGAATAGGTCTTTTATCATGCAATTCTTTTAATTTCTAAATCTTTAGACATGCAAAACATCCACATTCGATCTGACGAGGATATCGAAATGCACGGATTCGTTTCTTGGGTTGGACGCTCTTCAATTGAATCGACAATGACGTTAAAACAAAAAGACGAACACGGAGACATGCGGTATTTCTCATCTAATCTAATTTGATTGAAATATTTTAGTGATTTGTTGCAAGCACGATTTGTGATGGCTTCACGCAGTCCAGACGGATTATCATCTGTTCCAAGTTTAGGCTTAGATCCTCAAACACCAGAAGAAAAACAGTGTTTTGAACAAGGAAAACGTGAGTTTAAAAGCGCTTTTTAAATTGTAATCTAACTTATTTTTAGACTCACACCGCATTAGACGCGAGAGAGATTGCCATTCGTTGGCTGAAGGTTTTACCTAGCGAGATCGAAAGAACAATGGTTCACGATTTGTTTGTAAAAACTTTAAATTCCAAAGACTCGTCGATCCGCAACCAACGACTAGGTACAGAAGGTTTAAGTGCTTTTAAAGCAAGACGAGCGGATTCCATAATACTTAAAAGTGAAACAAACTAAAGTTTATGATTTAGAAGCTCCTGGAAATCATGTTTGGATGCACGATGCAAAGTTGAAAAATTCAATTATTTGTTATCCGGTAAACTTGATTGATTTTACGCATTGGTAATTAAAACATTCAGGCCAAACGCAATCTTTATGGAAAGATCTTCGGTGGTTTTATTATGCGATGCGCAATGGAATGTGCTTGGGCCAACGCAGCAATATTTTCGTAAGTTTCAAATAAAATGATGTGTTAAACATGTTTTAAACACTTGTCTTTAAAGGAAGTCCAGACCAAAAATTATGGCCGTTGGGCATATAAACTTCCGAAAGCCCATCGAGGTTGGCGGAATTGCTTTATTCAGAAGCCAAGTTTGTTACACTGCCGACAGGTTTATGCAACTTAGTGTTGAAACACACGTTCTCGATGTTGAGACTCAAAAATGCGAGGTAAACTTCTATGGTTTTAAAATTGTTTTGGTCAACAAGTTTCATTTAGATTACCAACACGTTCCAATTCACATTTAAAGCCGACCACGAAGTGCCAAATGTTCTTCCGAAATCTTATGCTGACGGCATTTTGTATTTAGATGCAAGACGTCACTTTAATCGAAGTGCTCATATTGAAAGTTAAACTTGTTTTTATGGGGTGTTTAATGTAGTTGTAGCGTCTATATTGAAATGTCAAGCAAATAAAATAATTTATCTTTTTCACATCGTTACAACAAAATTTCAAAAACACTCATTGCTTATCATAAAAACGCTTGCTGGAGACATTTTGGGCTTCGATCATCTGCAATACAATTGGATTTAACGTCAATTAAGTTAACAGATTAGTTACCATCACGAGTCGGTTTTCTTTTGTCACTTGGTATCTGAGCAAATCTTTTGGCTCGTCCTTTTTGTCCAAATTCTCGTGCTTTTCGGTCAAGGTGTCAGTTGCTTCGTCGTAATCAAAAACGATCTGAAAGCTCAAAATGCATTTGTTTAATTGTAAGTTGTTACCTTGTGCTGATCATCGTCGACGTAAATTCCAGTGAAAGGCGTTCCCAAGCTCCATCCGTACCAGCGCGCTTCTTTTGTCGGTGTCAAACTGTATTATAGTTTTAAAGTTAGAGCTAGACTAAACAACTTACATGAATGCATTCTAAATGTTTCGGATTAAAACGAGTAGACTTTAGAATGCTTGACTTACGTAGGTTCCTTCGATTTTGACGCTTTTTTCAAATGTTTTGGTGACTGGGGAGTAAGTGATAATTTGTCGCATGAACCAATTGAAGCCTAAAGTCAGTTATAGTTAAGCAATTCAGCTCAATTAACTAAACTAACCGCGAGCAACCAAGTAGTTTTCAAAGTTTTCGCTCTCTTTCAAGTCCCAAGAACCTAAGAACTTCTCTGGAATTTGTTTCTTGCATTCTACAACAGCGCAAACAACGAACAGAAACGTCAGTATGCCAACAAAACGGTTCATTTCGGACTAAAATTTAAAAGTTTAACTAGAAGTGTTTAAACCAGTGTTTGATCGTTTTGTTAAAAGCGGAGGCATTTTTTCAGAAATGTCAAACACTGGTTTAAATGCAACAAACCCTCGAACAAGTAGCACGTAGAAACTAGAACCAAAACAATTAACAATCGAATACGGGGGAAAACAAGGTGAGTGAACGGCGTAAAATTGCGAGAAATGATTAATTTAAAAGAGGCGTAAACTCCGCACGACAAAACAAAAATCATGAGGTTTCGGGAGTTTTTGAAATGAATAAGCTACAGTGCAAAATCTTTAAATTGCAAGCAAAACACCAATGAAATCTTACTAATAAAAAGTCTCTTTTATAGGCGTTAAAAACTAGAGATCACTTAAATGTTCTTAGCCTTTTCACATCGTTGGACTAAAACTTTTGAGGTCATTCTTGAAAAACTGTTTTTGATTAAGCTTCCGAATAGCTTTAAGTCAAGTCAGATCAATTTGAGTGCACTTATTTTTAAAGATCACTTTTACTAATCGAAAGTTATAGCTCAAAACTCCATTTTATTTCTGAGACTTGCAATTTGAATAACTCAAATAAGCAGAAATGATTAACCAGTACAACGCTTCTTACGCAATTTCTCTTTATGTTAAAAGAAAGACCTCTACCAGAGCCATCATCACTTGCGGCAATTTTCATGGCGTAATTTTGCAGCAACCACATTTATTCTTCTTTTCAATCACAAACGGTGCACAAATTGCAAACACATAATTTAAAAACATTTGATTGTTTCGAGCTTGACTGAATCATTGATTTTTGGTCTGGCGGGAGAAGAAACGTCGTGCGACAACTCCTTCACAGCTCACACGCTAAAAATGTTTTAAATTAAAAACTTGAATGCGTCAACTGTAGATAATTTACTTGAATCAGTTCTCCCTTTTCATTTATTGAGTGTTCACAAATGTCAGCTGGAATAGATTTGTCAACAAGACTTGTATGTGTTTCGGAGAAAATATCTTTGACTGAATCGTAGTCAAAAAGAATCTGGAAAAGTGTAAAGCTTTATCGTCAACTTTAAACAACCTACTTCATATACTTTATCATCGACGTATGTTGCATTAAACGGTTGACCTAATCGCCATCCATACCACTTTGCATTTTTAAAAGTTGACAAAATTAACGTGTCATACGTTCCAGCTTCTTTTTTGTTCTGCTGGTAAATTCTAGTAACACTTGCAATTGAAACCATTTTTCTTTGAAAGAGATTGATTCCTAAACAGCTTTTTAAAAACGATTGCGCAAACTCTTAAAGTTTACCTCTTCTAATCATGTATTCTTCCAGATTCTCCGTTCTCTCGAGATTCCATTCGCCCAAAAATTTATCTGGCACTGCTCGTGTTTCAAGTCCATTTACAAAAACAAAACAAGTTACAACAATACATAGAAGTTGTTTCATCTTTCAATCAAAATAGGGGAGAGATTAACACTGAGATTCAAAAACATTCAACCCGAAAGATAAAATTTCTAGGGTCAATTCATTGTGAACAGCTAAACAAACATTGATAGAGTGTGTCGGCGTTCAACTTTGTGGATTTTTATGGGCAAAGTAGAAAGTGGACAAAAAGTTGACGCAAAACGTCAAACAAAAGTGTCAACTTGAATTGTAAATTCATTTTATGTTTGAAAACTCCGACAAGTGATTACAATTTATTGCATCTATTCATTCAACAGCTATGCCTTAATTGACTTTACGAAGACATCTTCCCGGATAAACAACATGTCGACGACGTCCCTTTTTGTTTGTATCGGAAGTTTGGCTAAAAGTTTTTGGAGGGTGTATTCTTCAAAGTAAAAACTCACTGAAGGTCAATTGCTCCAACATTCACTTTTCCTTGTTCTACACTTAAAGACGTTTGAATGTCGACTGACGACTTTAGTGTTGTTTCCTTTGATTCAGTTAAACTTGTTAGACGTAATTGGGCCTTCAATCGAAAGTCGTGCGGGTTTTTCAGAGGCTGGAAGTCCAAATGAAGAATTGCGTTAGTTCGAACGTCTAATTGAAGATTGGACAGAAGAGGAACACGTCCGTGTGCATCGGCAATTGGAATATTTATCTGAAAACAAGAGAAGATGAAACTTAATGAGTTGTTGTTTATAAACTAACTTGTTGGCTTTCCCATTCGAACTTTGGATACAGTGTTCCGATGAGCAACAAACGATTTTCTACTGCTCCTTGATGCTAAAACATAACATCTGCTTATTATGTACAAAGACTACAAAAGCCTTACCAAACTTAACAATTCAATTTCTGACGATTCGCCTTGCAGCAAAACCTCCAAAGAGTTGCGTCGTGTTTGGTTAGAACCAACTTGTTGAACAGTGATTGCAAGACGACCAAGATTTTCAACTAAAAGTGCCATTTGAAAAGAAGTATCGACAACAATAGAAACAAACTTGGCAACAAATACAAATCAACAGTTGCATTTCCACTGATTGCATGATTATTGTAATTACGTTCAAACACTTTGAAGTTTCTTAGTTGTTTCCAGCCTTCAACGGACTAAAACATCATACATTTTTAATGCTTTAGTCGTTTAAAACTCGCCTTTCTCCACTTGTTCAACATCGCTCTTTCCGCCTGATGGAAATAAGACCACTTTGTTTGTTTCTCCAATGCTTCAACTTCTGATCGCAACAACAAAGTTCCGCCCAACGGTTGTTTTGCATATGAACGTAAAAGAATCTCTAATGCCTGTAAAGACCAAGAATCTTGCACGGGTTCATAACAAGAATTGTGGAACACGTTCATTAAAAGACGAATATCCTAGAACTTAGTACATTTAAGTTGTTTTACAAGAATCATGCAAACCTTTGCTTTAAAGAAAACCGGATCACAATGTTGTAAAACATTCAAAACATAATCATGAACGTCCGTTGGCGACATACAAACAAGTTGTGCAGCATGCTTGCAAATTCTAAACACAATAATTTCGTTTTGATCATTTGAAACTACCGTTCAATTGGAATTTGTTCAAGAGCGGCATAAGTAGAGTGTCCGTCGCATTCATCAGTATTCATATTACAAGTCTCCAACTGACTAAGAATCTTTAAAATGTTCTAAACAAAAATATGTTGAATTAAATAGATTAAAGACTTGCCGCATTGTCAGCGTTGTTGCAATTATTCAATTTACTTGGTGATTTTTGACAATCTCTATTAACAAGAGCAGTAAAGACAGAAATAGGTAATGGAGAGTGATCATTTTTTAGCAATTTCTAGAAGGCAGAGTTTTTATCGTTAAAGAAACAATGTTTGGAAGTTAACCTTAAGTTCTTGAATTACTACACGTCCTTCACCAGCTCTGTGCGCCAATGCTTGCAAATAAACATCAAATGCTTCTTCTAGATGTTTTTGCATATACGTTAAGTCAACTTCTCCAACTTGAGCAAACGCTTGCAAGTGTTGGATCCTGTAAACTAACTATTATACTATTTTGCTCGTGCTTTGAAGTTACCGCTGATTCTCGTCTTCAAGTGCATCAAACAATGCAATGAAATCGTGAGGCGACAAGCCATTTGACAAATGAAGAAGTCCATGAAAAACATCAGCTTTGTTTTTGGGGTCAACATTGGCAAGGATCTGCTCGCTTTCTTCTCTCTTTTCAAATTCCACTTTATCTGTAATGTCTTTCCACGTTTTGCCGACAGATTCCAGTTCCATTGCTTCGGTTGCACATCTTTCAGCGCTCCACGTTCCATTGCAATATCTAATCCAGTAAGGATCTTCGAATTTCTCCAAATCCATACGGAACTTGCTTGTAATCGTATAACCAAAGCGAGGATGAAGAGGCGAATAAACACGAAAACGTTCGGTGCCTCTAATTAAGTGCAAACGTCCGTGATACTTGGCATTCAAACTAAAAATTAGAATGGACGTTAAAACCTCGATAAATATCAATGAAAGCTTACTTTGATTCAACATCCGATTCATAATCCAAAACAACAAGACCATTCAGTAAAGACTCGTTATGAAATGCTGAGAAGTCACAGTTGCGAATTTCACGCAAATGCTAGAACACAGTGATTACTTGATTTAATGTTGAAGTGTTTACTTGAGTGTCGTTTTTACGTTGAAATCGGTATTGGCATTGCCCGAGAGGGTTTTGCTGAAAATGTTGAATTGATTGTAAATTTTTATTAAAAACTTACTGCATAATGCCATTTTTCCGATCTATCATCTTCACTCGATGGCATAGTTAGGGCCATTAAGACCGATTGGAAAATACTCCATTGGGGCATTGGATCGGTTGAATTTTTCCACAAAGTACGAAGTGCTTGACGTCCTTGACGCAACTCAACAAAGTGGGTTTTGTTAACTTCTATTGGGCCGCAATCACCTTCCAGACAACTCAGAAGCTAAACTTAAAAATGTAATAACTTGGATTCTATTCAAGTCAAACTTTAAAACGGTAAATTGCATGCGATTCCATGTCAGCATGTATGTTGTCCCATGAAAATTTGGCTTTCAAGGTTTGTTCTAATTTCTCTAATTCGTTGCTACCGGCCCAATGTTCAATTGTTGTGTTTGCCGTTAAGAAATAATCATGAAGCTTGAACCTGAAACAAATGCTATAAACTTTTTTAAAAATCAACTTACATCGTTGTGTTGTGAGTAGGTGGAGGCATAGCGCGAGGTAATTCATCTCTTCGCATTCGACGCAATCCATTCTTTCCAAACTCACCGGCGAAGACAACGGAAAGAAAAACTGAAAATATTGTACACTCTACTTAATTGTAAAAACATTACCTGCAAAGAGCAATAAAGGTTTAAGTGCAATAGTCATTTTAGTGAATAAGTTAGCTCATTGAATAAATAGAATGTGAATTTAGTTGAAGATCTACTTTTAAGCTTCTTTATTCAAACGTTTATGTTTTTGTTCTAAACCTGACGACCCAATTAGAGCCGAACACGATCTAAGAAGACGTGTAACTTCCGCACCCACACTTGCTCGCTAAAAAACGAGACTTCAAATTAAACCTTATCAATATGAGGCAATGTTTTGCTTATATTTTTCTCAAAAACCGGAGAGCGAGGCAAACGTTTTGTTTGCTTTTATTACTTTAGGCAGGTGTGTGGACAAAAAGCAACGTTATTTTCGAGAATCTGGCCATTTAAAAATGGACTCTAACTGACCACAAACACATAACAACAACAAATAAACAACAAAACATCGATTCATCCATAAAGTTTATTGATCACACAACGCAGTCTAATAAATTTGGATCACACTCTTCTAAATACAAGCAAACAGATTGCTTCAGACTATGCACAAAATAGATATTCTGACTTTCGTAAATTAGTCGTCGAGTTCGTCCAGACTTTTCAAAGGCTCTACGTACGGAAGTGGTTGCTAAAAATGAGAAATTAATCAAATGAATACTTAAAGTATATTACCGTTGCTTCCTTTGGCCACTCATATTGTTGTCCAAGAATGTTATCGTAATTGACATTGTATACTTGAGAACGGATGTAGGCTTCTTTGTCAACAGGCTCTGGATAAAGACCAGCAGTTTTGTCCTAAAACTTAGGCATTAGAAACATTTGAACACACTTTAATTACCTTATAGCATTCCTCGGCAATTGTTTTGGCAATTTTAACAGACAATTCACGGATTTCTTTGAGACGCGGATAAATTCGATTCAACTTAAAGCTGTGCTCTTTTGCGTATTCAGCAACGACTCTTGCAGCCAACAAGAAATGACGACTGTCGATGTGACTGATCTTGAAAAGAATAATGCCCAATGCAACACCTGGAAAGATGTATGCGTTGTTCCCTTGACCAGGTTTGTACAAATTTCCATTGAATGTAACGTTGTCAAACGGTGAACCTGCAGCAAAAAGAGCTTTTCCAGTTGTCCATTCGTATGCTTGTTCTGCACTGCATTCAGAATTCTTGGTGGGATTAGAAAGCGGAAAGATGATCGGGCGCTCAGTATTTTCAGACATAGATTTGATGACATCTTCGGTAAAACTGCCGCCAACTGTAGAAGTTCCAATGATAGCATGGGGCCTCACAAAACGAACAATCTCGGCAAGGTCTTTAATTGGCTCAACATCTTTGATGTAATCGACAAGGCGCGGATTCAAATTCTCACTAAAAATAGAAAATAGATCAGCTGTTTTAACCTCAAAAAGTTACGTCTTCTTTGTCACCAATCCCTTACTGTTGACCACAAAAATTTGATTGAATGCTTCTTTCTTGCTGAATCCTTCACTCTCCATTTGTTCAAGACACATTTCAATAATGCCAATAGCTGCTGTTCCACCTCCGAAGAACAAGTAGCGAGTTTCTGACATCTTGCGATTCAAAACACGTGCACATGAGAGCAAACCAGCAACAACAACTAAAAAGTGTTTCATTCTAACGTTAAATAGGTAAACTAGATTACCTGCAGCAGTTCCTTGAATATCGTCGTTAAACATGCAGTATTGAGGCTGATACTTATCCAATAAACGATAAGCATTTGCATTTCCAAAATCTTCAAATTGAATCAGAGTATTTTGACCAAAACGCTTGACACATGCAGCCATAAAGTTGTCCACAAATTCATCGTACTTCTCTCCACGAACACGCTTCTGACGTAATCCTATGTAGTAAGGATCATTCGACAACTTTTCATTGTTCGTTCCAACATCCAATGTTATGGGCAAACACCATTCCGGTCGAACGCCTCCAAGTGCAACGTATAAAGCCAACTTGCCAACTGAGATTCCCATTCCTTGAACGCCCAAATCACCAAGACCCAAGATTCTCTCTCCATCTGTGACGACAATTGCTCGAACATCTTTTCTTGGCCAGTTGCTGAGAATTTGGTAAATTTGCGAGATGCTATTGTCGTGAATTGAGATGTAAAGACCCTTTGCATTACGATAAATAAAACCATAGTTCTGACAAGCTTCGCCAACAGTCGGAGTGTACACAATCGGCAAAAACTCTTTTGTGTTGTTGACCAAGACGTGATAGAAGAGTCTTTCGTCGCGCTCCTTAATATTAACAATTAGTTCAAACCTCAATTGGAGTGTACTTACTTGTAAATTGTCCAAGAAACATAAAACGGCTAATATCATTCGGCAATTGGCGTAAAAATGCAACAGTGCGTTGAGACTCTTGTTCAATTGTTCTGAAGCTAGGCGGCAAAAGTCCATGAATGCCAAGTTGTTGACGCTCTTGCAAGTTGAAGCTCATGCCCTAGAACAACTAGTTAGTTAAATTAATATCGTAAAAGTGTCTCACCTTGTTCAAATCTGGAACTCTCAAAACTTGTGCACCGTGAACCGATGTAGAGACATTTTCTCGTCGGTTGAAATCATTCAATTTCTTTGGATCGGGCGTCTGATCAAGTTTCATTGTTGTATTGAAAGAGCGGAGTTGATTGAACTAAAACAAGTAAATTAACTTGAACGATCGACTAGATTCTATGAATGACTTCTTTCACTTTTTAAACCAAAATTTTTTGAAAAAACGTACAAAGTCCATTTTATTCGAGTTTAGCAGAAGAACAAAACTGATTCAAAAGCACTCAATTTTACAGCACTTAAATGGAAAGTTTCGCGGTCAATAACATTAGCGATAATCAATTAACAATAAAAAGTAAATACAAGTGAACTTGATAAGTCCGCAAACAGAAACACGCATGTAATTGATAAAAATAGAAAGTAATGGGATTCCCCAGTGGTCTGACCGCAGGAGTCGAATGATCTTGCAAAATTCATGTGATTAGCCGGTGAAGGACTTTTAAAATGCAATTGGTCTTAAAAGTACAATGGTCTTAACCTTTTTGATTAAACACTAATCGTTTTAACTACACAGATTTGCAAAATACGAACTTGTTTGAAACGCGCCAAAACAATGCTCGTTTTTATCAGCTCAAAAAGATCAACGGTCAATTGAGTAAGTGAAAGTCTAGCAAAATTGATAAGATTGGTGCTAATTTAGAAACTTGGAGACATTCCTAAATATTTGACTGCTTTTGTGTTAACGGGGTCAAATGTGTGCTTGGAAAGAAACTAATATTTTCTTCCAAATATCACCAAAAACATAACAAAAGCGTCTTAAAAAGGCAAGAGTTCAGCAAAATAATCACTCTCCAACTATTTCCCGAAAGTGCTTAAATACTTGAAATTCTAAACAACCGAATCACAAACAACAAAATTTGATGGAGACTCAAACTCTGTAGCTACAAACTGCGACGGGCGCAAACAAACATCAAAATAAACAATAAAGGCAGTTTTGAGAGAGTTTGCTAGTGTTTGGAGCTTTTTTGCTTGGCATATTTTATTTGTTTGTTGACACGAAAACGGCAAAGATTGCCAACAAAGTTCAATTTTGAAAAACATTAAGCTGTCAACTCAATATTTATAGACTGCTAATTTATAGACTAACACTACACAAAAGAAAGTTTGATAAAGCAACTAGAACAAACAAAATCTTCTTATTTTAAGCTCCCCGTTCTAAAATTATCATCACTTTAGAATTCTTCTCAAAACGAACCCACTTCGTTTTAAAACCTTTTTCACCCGAACACAAACAACACTCTGAAAACGCTTCAAATTTTATACCTTTTTGAAGAGGCGCTGCAGCCAAAAAAATCATCAAATTGAAAAAAGAAGTGAATTCGTCAGAGGCGGAACAACTAAAGCAACAAAGCGGATTTTCCATGGGAACACATTTTTAGTGTAAATGGCAGACAAGTTGAAACATGAAATTATTACATTCATTGCTGTCAAAGAATGATTCTTGCCCAGACGCGATAATAATTTTGTTAAAAGTTCGAACTTTTTGAAGAAATTCGATATCTAAAATGCGGCTTAAAGACCACACACACAAAAATCATCTGTGGTGTTCGGGGTAATTCTAAAGTGCCTGCAAGGCACAAAGCTTTTAAAACCTTTCCGCCCAACGTCTAAAATTAATTAAATCACCGATTCAATTATTCTTTGGTCGTCTTTACACATAATCGAAATAGCGCAAACAAAAGTGCATAAAGTTCATTTATTGCAACCCGGTTATTAAAACTTGACAAACAAAGTAAGAGGAAGTAGCCTATAATGTTTTGATAATTGGGCCCTTGAGATTAGTCGTCAATCTCGTCCAAACTTTGTTTATGTTCAACGGGCACGGGAAATCCATGACGCTAAATAATGAGTAATTAGTCAAGTTTATGGTTTGTAGTTCAAAACACTTTGAAAGCGCTTCGAAAACAACTCACCATATCTTCGTTTGGCCAGTCATACGGAGTGCTAATAATTTGCTCATACTCCACGCTGTAAATTTGTGAACGAATGTACATTTCTTTGTGCTCTGGTTCCGGGTACAAGGTTGCAGTTCCGTCTTTATAGCATTCTTCGGCAATTGTTTTGGCAATTTGAATAGAAAGATTGCGGATCTCTTGCTATAAAATGTTTACTCGTTAATGTTCATTTAAATTCACACTTACAATGCGCGGATAGATGCGGCCGTGACTTAAATTATGTTCCGTTACATAATCAGCAACGACTCTGGCGGCCAACAAAAAGTGACGACTGTCGATGTGGTTGATTTGGAATAAAATGATGCCTAAAGCAACGCCCGGAAAGATGTATGCATTATTGCCCTTGTCCTGGCTTGTACACTTTTCCATTTAACGTGACGTTATCGAATGGACTTCCAGATGCAAAAAGAACGCGGCCCTAAACTTAAATCAATTAAAAGTTTAATGAAACAATAACTACATTTGTCCATTCATATGCTTCTTGTGCAGTGCATTCCGAGTTTTTAGTTGGATTCGAAAGTGCAAAAATAATTGGACGTTCATGCAATTCGGCCATTGTTTTAATGACTTCTTCGGTGAATGCTCCGCCAACAGTTGAAGTTCCAATTAGAACATGCGGTTTGACTTCTTTGATCACACGAACGAGATCAGAAGTTTGTTCCATATCTTTTGCGTAGTCTACGTGTCTTGGATCGATGTTTTCGCTGAAATTGAAGGAGTTTTAAACAATATTTTAACAAGAAATGCTACCGGTCTTTTGTGATCAAACCGTTTCTGTCCATCATAAAAATTTGATTTTGAGCGTCTACAGTGTTCATTCCTTCACTTTCCATTTGACGAACACTCATTTCACTAATTCCAAGACCGGCTCCTCCAGCTCCAAAGAACAAGTAACGCATGTCTTTCATCTTGCATTGTAAAACACGCGCTGAAGCTAAAAGTCCAGCTACAACAACCTGCAGCAGTTCCTTGAATGTCATCGTTGAATGTACAATATTTAAATTGATATTTGTCCAGCAACCGATAGGCGTTTTTGTTTCCGAAGTCTTCAAATTGGATCAAAGTGTTTTGGCCAAAACGTTTAACACAAGCGCACATGAAGTTTTCAATAAATTGGTCATATTCTTCGCCGCGAACACGTTTACGTCTTAGTCCAATATAAAAAGGATCATTCAGCAATTCTTCGTTGTCTGTACCAACATCCAACATAATAGGCAAGCACCAACGAGGTTGTACACCACCTAGCGCAACATAAAGTGCCAGCTTTCCAACTGGAATTCCAATGCCGTAGCATCCCAAATCACCTAGTCCAAGAATTCTCTCTCCATCTGTGACGACAATTGCTCGGACGTCTTGGTGCGGCCAATTTGCCAAAATTTGATAGATTTTCGAAATGCTGTTGTCGTTAATAGTAACATAAAGTCCTTTTGGTTTGCGGTAAATAAACCCAAAATGTTTGCAAGCTTCGCCAACAGTCGGAGTATATACGATAGGCATCAATTCTTAAATATCAAGTGACTTGTGAAATCAATTGCTTGATTACCTTTAATGTTCTGCACAATTACTCGATAAAACAACTTCTCATCTCTGTCTTGGAGGTTGTCCAGAGCAATATATCTTTCAAGATCACTTGATTTTTGACGGAGAGAAGCCATAACTCGATATGCTTGTTGTTCTGCAGTCATAAACGCTGGTGGAAGTAATCCATGAATGCCAAGATATTGCCGCTCATACAAACTGAATCCCATTCCCTTGTTCAATTCGGAAATCTTTAAAACTTCAATTCCTCTGACATGCGGTGTGCTTTGCTCCGGCTTATAGACTTCAAATAAACGCTGATGGTCTGGATCTTCCAGGTTTAAATGTTTTTCAGCCGATGACGCGAAATTGGTTGCAGGAGTTGCCAGTTTATGATGATCTTTCTGGTGAAGTCCATTTTGGCCCTTTTCTTTGTCTTGAATTGCTGCCATATTGCGTCTTGCAATCAATTGTAACTGAAAAGATTAAAGTAATGAGTAAGCAAAATGAGAAAACCCGCCTTATTTAATGAAGTGCACTTAAAGGCGGCCCCTGTGCCCCCGCATCGTCGCCCCCGTGATCGCCCCGTGACCCCCCATCGCGCCCCCATCGCCCCCCATCGATCGCCCCATCGACGCCCCCATCGACGCCCCCGTTGATTTGCCCCCGTTGACGCCCCCAGCCGATTTCGCCCCCGTTGATTTCGCCCCCCAAATTTAAAATGTTAATAAAGTGTTTAGAGAGTTTGAATGGTTTGATAAGATTGATATTGGGAGTAACATTTTTTGAAATTTGACCTGGACATTCCGAGGCCTTCGGCCTCTCCATTGTCCAGAAAGTCAGTTCAACGACGTAGGGCGGAAACCGATCTCCAGTAGGCTGGGAGGTCGAGCTCCGGTTTCATTGTGTGGTTAGAGTTATGGACGGTTGTTTCGAGAGTTATGGATGGTTGTTGATAGAGTTATTCATTCTACCGTCCTAATTTATAAATAATCACAGACATGTACAGGATACATTTTTAGTGAATTCTTCGTTTTTCATTTTTAGTGCATTTTCCAATTTTTATTGGTGTATTTTAGTCGATCGTAATGTTATTACCAAATGAAAACGGCAATGGACACGATCAGGATGTGTTAAATTTGTTGGATTCTGATCAGAGCGATGTTGTGCCGAATGAAAACGGCAATGGACACGATCAGGATGTGTTAAATTTGTTGGATTCTGATCAGAGCGATGTTGTGCCGAATGAAGATGGCAATGGACACGATCAAGAATTAGCTGAATATGTTTCCAGTAGTCGAAATGGAAACTTTTTGATAAAAGATGGACATACGTACGAGTTCCAAAAAGAAATGGTCAATTCTCTTCGTTACCGATGTTGTGAACGACGTAACAAAAACTTGAAATGTTCAGGATCTGCTAAAGTTTCAAAGGATGGACTTTACTTACTTTCTGTTAGCGGCTTGGTAGTATATATTTATTGCTTATGCATTTTATTTGCGTTTTTAGGATGATCACACGCATGCACCGAATATAGCGTCAATTGAGCGCAAGAAGATTCAAAGCACCGCCAAAGAAGATGTCAAACGAAACAGCTCAACTCAAACTCGATCTATTTATTCACACGCAATCGGCTTATCTGGTTCAAGTACTGCAATCTCAACAACAAGTGAAAAGAATTTGACGCAAGTGATACGTTATGCAAAGCGAAAGTTGAAAGCCGAGCCTGCAAACCCGAAATCTCTAGCTGATTTTAACATTCCAGAGCAGTTGTGTATTCTTAATGATGGTCAAACGTAAGCTTTATGCTTTTAAGTCTTTGTATACTTACACGTTTTAGGTTTCTTTTCTGGGATTCTGGACAAGGTGATTCCAATCGAATAATTACCTTCGCGTCGCAAGAAGACATTGCATTTTTATCTGAACGCAGTGAGTGGGCAGCTGATGGAACGTTCAGTGTTGTGCCATCATTATTTGATCAGTTGTATACTATACACGGCTTGGTTGATCAGGAATTTCGTCCTGTTGTCTATGCGCTTATGTCGTCTCGAACAAAAAATCAATACATTCGCCTTTTTACTCAATTGCGTGATGCTGGCTGCATTCCTACTTCAATTACAATCGATTTTGAACAAGCTGCTCTGTGCGCTGCACAGCATGTTTTTCCGGGTAAATTTAGTTTTACTATTGTAACTCGTTTGTGACTCGTTTTATTTTAGATATTTCGATTAGAGGCTGTTTCTTCCACTTCTCTCAATGTCTTTGGCGTAAGATTCAACATTTTGGCTTAGCTCGAGCATATGGAACTGATGAAGAATTCTCTGATTCAATGTGTATGTTTGCTGCACTTGCATTTCTCCCAAAAGACAAGATTATCTCAACATTTGAGTTAATTCAAGACAAAGTTACATTCGATCATGACGTTGAGGATTTCATGGACTATTTTGAAAAGACATTTATTGGAAAGCGAGCCGGTGCAAAAGGAACTAGGAAGTAAGTAGAATGTATTTACGCAAGTAATTATTTTTTAAGAAAGCCACTGTTTCCAATCGATATATGGTGTTGCAATATTCAACTGAAAAATGGATCTCCACGTACTACAAACTCAGTTGAGGGTTGGCATAATGCGTTTAATGGATCTGTCGGAAGCAAACACCCTAGCATCTGGACACTTTTGGAGAAATTGAAAGAGGAACAAATTATTCAAAAGGCACGTCATTTACAATCTAATTCTGGTGGAGCTACAAAGTCACAGAAGAAGAAGTATCGTGATCATACTATTCGATTGCAGGATCTTTTGAAAAAATTGGAGCGAAAGAACATCACTGAGTTGGAGTTCATCAAGCAATGTGCAAAGAATATAAAATACTGAAGTACCTTTGTTCTATTTCAGCGTCTGAATAAACTATGTATTTACAGTTGTTCGGTTTTGAATTCAACCCGGTAAGAACAAATCAACGTAGATGTAATTTGATGTTTAATGACCTATAAATTAAAATCGTTGTTATTTATCAGCTGATATTACAAACAATTAACGACAAGAAAGCAATGCACATAAAACTGTGTTACTTATTTTAAACACTTTATTAACATTTTAAATTTGGGGGGCGAAATCAACGGGGGCGAAATCGGCTGGGGCGAATCAAGGGGGCAAAATCAGGGGCGAATCGATGGGGGCGTTCATGGGGGCGATCGATGGGGGCGAATCGATGGGGGCGATTCGATGGGGGCGAATCAAGGGGCGAATCAACGGGGGCGAATCGATGCGGGGCGATTCAACGGGCGAATTCGATGGTCACCCACTTAAAACTATTAGAAATAAGTAATTTTTTTGTAACTAACATTTTCACGCAAAACGAAACATTCAAAACGCATTTTTATAGTCAACATAAATGATAAGTTCTCGAAAACAAAGCTCGCTTTTCCAAACGAAACGTGCATTCTTCCACTTATATTTACAGGCAAACCAAAGCACAAACAGTCACATCTTTACAAAACAACGCATTGCGTACTTTGCTTTTTTCGAATGACGAGAGGCACACAAAGCAGCAATTATCAAACCAATAAGCTCTGAATTGTTGGCTGTAAACAAAAGCAGTTGATCTAAATGACCCCAAGCAACTCGCATAGATTGCCGTTTTGTTGTCGAACTTTCTTGAATTGTAAAGTCGTTTATTTTTAGTTTTTAATACGTACTTGTTGTTTTGAAATCAAAAGTTTATTGTTTCCAGCACAGTTTACAAACATTTTAAATGCATCAAATTAAGAAAAATGAGAATTCAATACAAGTCCAAATTCACCACTCACAAAAAGGCAAAGAAGACGACAAACAAGACAGCAATTGATTTGCCGACGGCTAAAGAAACGTGTGATTCAGCGGTTGTGCTTGGTTCAGGAGCTAAAAATAGATATTGTAGTTTAAACGTTAAGAACAATAATAATTTACCTGGTCGGCAACAGCGTGGCATCTTGTTTTTGTCCAAAACACAACGGAAATCAGTTGGGCAACTTCCTTCATTGTTGACATCACAAACAATAGGTCCCAATTGCTTGCTGTACGGAAGATCATTCTGGCAAACTCCTTTGACGCAAGCTTTTGTGCAGTAATCCTAAAGTTTCAAACATCAGTGTTCGTTCCAGCTATTTTTAGAAGTTACAATTGTGCTAAAACGATTCTGGTTGCCTTCTAAGCCTTTGTACAAAAACTGTTCACAGGCATCCGTCTTGGAGTTGTAGAAATAGTAGGCACGCGGATCGTTGAAATTGAGCGAGATTCTTCCTTCGTTTTTGGGCAATGAGCAAATGTCATGTGTTTCCTCGCGACAGCAAACACCTCCTTTGATTCTTTCAACATTTGATCCATCTAGAGAACAAAATAAATGCAATGTGGTGGAATCGCTTTTCAAATTCTCAACACACTCATCAATTGAATTGTTTTAAACATTTAAAATAGCCAATAAGTTATACGACAAAGCAGTTATTCAACTCCATACTATAACAGTCTCATTGTTCACATACCCATTGAGCAGAAGTGTCCAGTTGGGACAATTGTCAGTTCGGTCAGTGTTGTTGTAGCTGCATGTTTGAATTTGTCCATTTTGTTTGTAGGCGCCGCCAGTCCACGAATCATCAAGCGCGGATTTCTTCAAGCAAGGATCTCCAGCACAAGTAACTAAACACTCGGCCTTTGTCTTGAACAAGTTTTGATCATCTGCGATTTGCTCGCCTCCGTTGTATTCGTATTCGTGGCAAGTTTTGTATTGGAAGAACCAACGGCTGACTGGTGTTTCAAATCCATCAGTTAATTGTGCCTGGAAGCAACGAGCAGGAGGCTTGAATGCTGAAATCTTGCTTTTACAGTCTTTTAAGTGCTTTAAAAACTCACTGTCAAAAGATGAATCATCAAGTTCGTATTTGAATTCGTTCAACGACAAGCCACTCTCAAATGCGCACAGCAAAGCCAGAACAAGCACCGACGATCGATGCATGATCTAAAGTATTTAAACAAATGAGTAAAGACAGATGCAAATTGGCACGTTTAAACATTTAATAGGAAAAACTGCTTTCACTTTGAAACACACTCAAATCAAATCAACTAGCCAACACATCAAATCGCCATAACCATTCTAAAGCGCTGGCTGCGCCAAATCGCCCATTGTTACCCGAAGGCAATATGGTCTGCCAGTGCCGAAAAACTGCCGAAAAACATTTGTTCCGCGCCCCTTCCAACCCAAATCGGCTCTCAATCAAATAAAAATCATTACCCACTAGTGGACTTTGAGTCTGCGAGGTAAAAACAGACGATTGGCTCCAAAGCTTGTGAGCGATTGCCCGCGGAGCCAAGTCATTATTACACTCACTGGCTGGCAATACTTTATGCGCGCTTGTTGTTCTCAATAAGCGGCTAAGCGCCAAAACATATAAAGAATCTAATCTAATCAAGTTGTGTTGTGAAATGAAAAAAGAAGCATTTGCAAGAATTGTTTGAAAGCAACGAATGTTCTTTTAAACTTCATTAATCACAACCGAAGTTCTAACAGATGATGCCTTAAAGTCCTGAATATTTTAGGCATGCCAATGTTTAAAAACAGACAAAAAGAATGCGCAATCAACGCTGCAAGAAATCAGGATGCCTTAAAGACACAAACACAACTCGTAAAAAGATCATAATCAAAACTAGACCGAGCAACGATTAACTTTAAATTACAAAGCTAAGCTTTCAAATGCTTCAAACAATTAACTGTTCTGTTTTATCTCTAACTTCTGCTCAATTCAGTCTGCACATTCAAAATTGGCCACCACGCACGAAATAACAAACAAAAGATCCGCATCATCATAGAGCTAAATGCAAACAAAACTCGTTGCTGTTCAAAATGATCATCGAAAACACTGTTTTCAATTTGAACACACAAATTCGACAATGTTAAATTTTTCGCTTGTGATTTTCTTGTTAATCAATTTGTGCAACGGAGGAAAGCTTACTTTTTCGTTAACAAGGCAGCGAGTAAAGTTCAATAATGGTGAGAATTGATTGTTTAAATTACTTAACGGGGGTTCTAGATACATCGCCAATTTTGCGAGCAGTTTTTGGACAACGAATACTTGGACGTGATCATAACACCCTGTATGAGGGGATAATATCAATTGGACGGCCAGCTCAAAGGTTTAAAGTCATATTTGGTTTGTGCATTTTTATAAACAACTGTATTAAAGGAGTTTAAGATACCGGATCTTCTATTTTATGTGAGTATTCAAACTTTAAACAACAAAAGCTTCTTTGAATTGTTTAAGGGGTTCCGATGTTAGGATGCAGGAACAAGGGCAAATTGTCGCAATACTGCAAATCAAAGAAGAGTTTGTATGACCCGAAGAAGTCTCGAACCTCGAAAGAACTTAAAAAGCTTTATCATGTGCAATATGGAATTGGAGATACGTTCGGCTACTTGTTTGAAGATTCTTTTGCATTTGGCGACCCAAGAACACAAGAACAGTTGAAAATGAAGAAGACAGTTCGTTTTGGCGGAGCTTTAAGAACGAAAGAAGGTGATCAGGGCATATTGGGCTTAACGTATACTAGGAAATCCGATCTTGGCTCATCGATTATAGGAAACTCTATCGAGCAAGGCCTTTTCGATCGTCCACTTTTCAGTATTTATCTCCGACAATGTCCAGGCAACAAACAAGAATGCACCGAAGCTGGTCAGCTCACTTTGGGCGCTTTAGACACGTACAACTGTGGTCCAGTAGTTACGTGGGCCAAGTTGAATAACGGCACAACTGACTGGGAGTTCATGCTGGAAGGCTTCTCGATGGGACCACTTTTTCAAATTAAAAAGCCTATTCGGTGCATTACAGACACAGGAAGCTCACATATTTTTATGCCTCCACAATTCTCTCGTCTAATTGCTGCATTTTTAAAGGCAAATAGAACAGAAACTGATGATCTATTAATTCCATGCAATTATGTTGTTAACTTTCAAGTAAGCTTTTAAATTCACATCTTTGCTTACAATGTAAAAAATAGATTCGAATTAACGGCAATAGTTTTACAATTCCATCTAAACAACTTATTTCCCGTGAAGGCAAAAACGGATGTTCTTTAATGATTTCTGAAAATGGCAGCGACGGAAATGATGACCTGTGGATCTTGGGCGATCCTTTTATAAGGAGCTTCTGTCAAGTGAGTTTTAACCTCTCACATCATTCAAATAAACTCTTCATTTTAGATTCACGATTGGAAAAACAGACGGTAAAACACATACTTACAATCTATTTACACTTAAAGTATTGCGTATTTCAGAGTCGGATTCGCCAAAACGCTAAGACAATAAGCTCTAATCACATTTGTTGTAGTAGTTTGCCGATTAGTTCAACATTATGTAAATCTAGTTTATTTTGATATAATAAACAATCAATAATTTAACAAAACTATAAACAACCAAACAATAATTAATAAACAATAAATACCCATTTCATGTAAATAACAAACAGAGATCAGTTGGAAGAAAGACGATTTTGCAGAGATTAGAAACTGTTTCCGAAGACCCCGCAAAACCACAAATTGCATCGAAGAAAGAAAACGGAAAATGATGATGAGGAGTACCTGATTGATGTTCTTGCTGTGATATATAAGTAGAATGGTTATGATTTAAACGGAGAGGACCTAAATAAACTCTAACTAAACAACCGGCTTGTTCGGAAACGATATTCAAAATACTGACTAAACAAATCAACTGGCAATAAATACTAATCACAATAGTTTCATAAGAGTCTATGTACAGACAAGTGAATGCCTTAAGTTGAAAAGGAAATTTATGAATGAGGGAATGAACCGTTTTCTATAACTTTACATCAAAAGAGACCCGTTATTGTATCATCTTGAGGCGAATGAGTGCATCGTCGGCTGCAGGCCTTTCGTCCGGCGCTGCTTTCCAGCAATCAGTCATAATAGCTGCAATTTCAGGCGGACATTTGGGTGGAACGGTTGGCCTCATTCCAGATATCACAGCCATCAACGCTTCATTATTGGACAGATCTCCATATGGCATTGCTCCGAAGGTAAACAATTCATACAGTGTGACTCCAAATGCCCTGAAAGTGAGGTTGGTTAATCGATAGGATGTTGTAAAAACTTACCACATGTCTGACTGGTAAGTAAAGCGACCAGATTCCAAACATTCAGGAGGTAGCCATCTAACAGGTAAAGCAGTTTTCTTGTCTCCCATCTTGTAGTATTCAGCTTGCGAGTAGAGACTAAAGTTTGAAGATATTAAAAGTGTTTATGGAATTAATATTTACCGTCTTGACATGCCGAAATCGGAGATTTTAACAGAAACCGGTGGTCTGAAGGCTGGATTACATACTCGCATGTCCGTCTCTCCAGATACCAAGCAGTTACGAGCTGCCAAATCACGATGCACAATTTGTTGCATGTGAATATAGCTGAGACCAGTGCAGACCTAAAAAGAAATGTAAACACGCTTTTTAGAAGTTATTTTTACCTGTTGTGCAATGTTGACCAATTCTGTAGGCAGTAATGAAGGTGGAAACTGGCTGTAATTTGCACACTGTGGCTCTCGTGCTTTTATATATGACTTCAGATCGCCCAAGTTCATCAGCTCCAATACCAAATAAAGACTTTGTTGTTCAGCTGCTTTGCAAACTCCAAACATCTTGACAACATTATCGTGATCAAGGGCGGCTAACATTGCTGCTTCTTTGTCCATTTGAGCATCGACCTAAACAGAGAGATGATTATTGAAAACAAGTATGAGTGATAATTACCTGGACACCGTGTAGAATCTTAACTGCAACGCGCACGCCTTTTGTTTTCCACTCTCCAATAAAGACTTCACCAAACGCTCCTTTTCCAATTTTATCCTCTAATGTTAGACTGTCTTTGTCAATCACAGGAACATGTTGTAAAGAGTAATTTGACATGGTTGCCGATAATGAGTCGTCCATTCGCAAACTTGTCGCCTCTGTTGTGTTTGTGTTTCTGCTTATTCGACGGAAGCCACGTTTTTTGTGCCAACTTACAGCATTTGCCAACTTGGAAGCTGTTCGGTCACGGCGATAGTAATGGAACACGGAAAGAAGAAGAGAACCCAGCGCAATCACAACAAGAACGACGAAGAAAAAGTAGGCAAAGTTGAATGATCCGGATTGTTTTGAGTCACTTTCGTTGAAAACAGGAAAGTGCTGAAAATTTTAATTGTTGAATAGTTTTTGTTGAACAAGTAAAAACATACTGTGAAATGCTCCAAAGGTGTCTCAAACTCGGCACAGTTGTTAGTTTTTAGCATACAAACTGTGACTGTGTAGTTATCAGCTTGCGCGTTTTGGGCCAAGTCAAACGAGTAAATCTTGTTGGAAACAAACGAAAGGTCCGGATTGTATTTGACTGTAATGAGTTTGTCGAAGAAAGAAATTCTGAAAATGTTTGAATTAGAAAACTCTTTGTTTGAAAAACTTACGTTTTTGCTACTCGGTCTTTTTTGCTCACAGCCAATTCACGCGTCTCCGTTTGATTGTCACTTAAACGTCTCAATGTCATTGTAAGGTTGCGAAGCGGATAGCCATGAACAATCAATTCGTTGTGTTCTTCGAATGATTCCATTTTGAGTGTTATTGGGGTGTTGAAACGAAACTGTAAATAATCGATTAGATCTATTAACTCTATTGAAAGTTACCTCCGAATAAGCTACCAACGGCGTTCTGCACTCCAAACACTCACAAACTACGGCACCCAAATCGTCTCCGGTCAAGTTCCAGATATTCATTCTGTAAGTGTTCGCGCCTTCTTTTGTGACTTTCCACCGTTGTTTTCGTTCAGTGTGTGCTTTTTCATTGCTTGACGGCCAACGGAACAAATCTTCGGGCTGGAAGTCGCCGACAAACGAACCATGCATCTGACAAGTTATAGTGGCAGTAGAACTTAACGTCGTGTTAATCATTGGAGGCTAAAACGCAAACAAGTTAACAAGTTGTTTAAATAGTCTTTTTCTTACTTGGAGATCAACACTTTCGTTTTGGCATTTGATATTGCATTCTTCAACATAGTCGTGCTCGTTTAATGAAATTGTGCTTGGTAGTTGGAGAAATGCGGCGGCCATTGTTTGGTTTTGTGTTGGATTTGAGTTCTTCTGGTAGGTGTACAGCCACTTGTTTGTACAAGAGCATTTGATGGGATTGTTCCTGAAACACATTTGCTGTTGTTTAAAAGCTTCAATCAATTCTTACATAACGACCATCTTTTGTGCTTGAAACTCTTTGACTAGCTGCCACTCCATTTCATCGATTAAGTTGTCACTCAAATCAAGTTTTTGCAAGTGTCCTGAAACGTGTCGTACGCCTCGCAACCACTTGACTGTTTCTATGCCACAATTTGAGATTTTGAGCGTCTTCATTCGTGAAAACTCCAAACGTGGAGGTGTTGTTGGAGCTTTGGCAGCTGGCGGAGCAATACATCGCATTTCAACTAGCGTTATATTTGCTGTTGATCCATTGAAACTGAACAGAGAAGCCGGATGATTGCAGACAAGAGTTGTTTCCGTGGTGTTTGTTTCAATGTAACAACTTGAATCAACAATCGGCGCAGCAATGGCAGAAAGAAAGAGCAGAGCTGCAAACAATTAAATGTTATTGTGAGTCGTTAAAAGACACTTACCACCACTTAGAATCCATCGTTCCACTGACCACAAGAACCTCCTTTCCATTATGTATCTTTTATTCAATATCTCCATTCTTGTTTAGTTTGGAGATTTGGCAATTGATTCGGTTGCTTGTGGCAACCTCATATTATTAAATTGTTACAGACTCCAGAAAGAATGAGTTGAGAAGATGATGGTTGAGAATCTTGACAGAATTTGATGTGTCTTTGCGGAATGTTCTAAAAATTGACTTAAGTGAGATAACATGGAAATTACACGCAAAATGTTTAAACACGGCTATTTAAAAGTCCACGAAAAAATAGCCCGATAAGTTTCCAACCCCCGAAAGTGCACCTGCTTAAAACAACAACACGCAAAAATCCAAGTGGTTGTGACGCAAAATTCATTTTTGGCATCAAGCGCACAACCTGGAGACAACGACGCGTTTTGCGTAAAATCTCATTCAATATTAATTGGGCTGTGTGGAATTGAGAACGGATGTTTAAAGTTTATCAATTTTAAATTAGTGACTGAGTTCGGACTTTTGAACAGGTCTTTAAGTGGTCAAAAGATGTGTTTGGCATCAGAGTAAATCGGAAACAAAATATTGACTACATTTAATGATCATCTAAAATGCCAACTAGTCAAGAATACAAATTTGTAATATGAATTGATGAGTGATTTACGATTTATTGAGTTGTTTTTAAAATAGTTGTTGACTCACTAATAAACACAATTAAAGATCACTAACGCAAAGCGTTCAAACAAAAACAGTCGAAAAGACTTTTGAACGAAAGCGTTAAAGCGGAAACCCTACAATTTGCGCCCTCAAAGATTAACTAATAATTAGCCACTTGTGTGGACAGCAAAATTAATAAACAGTGTAGAAATGTCGAGGGAAGAAAACGTGTGGGCTCGTCGCGACCGCAAATGTTTCTTTTAATTAAATGCCATATAGGTGGGATTGTTAATGTAGTTTAAAATTTAAACACAAAACTTATCAAATAAACACGTGCAAAGAATACCAATAAGAGTGCACAGAAACCGTTTCTTATAAACGTACCACACTCTTGATTCCTCGAAATTAAAAGTTTCCAGGTAGCAAGTGAGTTTGTCAAATTTTGGTCGGCGCTAATTAGCCATACAGAATGTGGAGTTTTAAGCCGGCGTGATGAGGCTGCAAGCCTTTTTGCAACCTTAAATTTTGAGAAAACTAAAGTGTTTACTCGAATGAACAAAATTGCTTTCAGCCTTTAATAAACTCACAAAAGTCATCGCATTTTGATCGCTTTCTACTTATTGTTTACTTCCGCTCAAACATCAAAAATTACACTTGATATTTAGCATCCGACTAATTAGGTTCATCTGGGTCCAATTAATTTCTGGCTACAATTAACTCAACATCTACAAAAATGTCCTTTTTTGACTCTATTAATAAAGTGCATAAAAATTGTAAAAAGCACCGGTTGTAACACTCAACAACACAGATCAATATTTATAACAGGTGTTTTAGAGACACTTCTAATTAATACTGTGCATTTTGAAAGTCGCAGTTCAAAATGCTAAATGCAAAGTGTAAACTGGAAGTAAACGAAATCAATTTTAAAGCATCAATAAATAAAGTTGGCCAAGCTAACTTAAAACGCAGATAATCTTTTTCAACAAAAAGCAACTTAAAAGAAACGTTTGTTAACTAAATCCGCCTTCTTTCGACACCCTCTTCGTATAATTTCAACTATTCGGTCAACACTCGACAACAAATCCCCGACCAATATAGTAGCCAAAAAGTTTAATTGCCCGGGCCATTTAGTAGTTTATATTGTATCCGCGTTCGCCTTATTAATCCTCATCTTTGGCATTTTCCCCGATAATTTTAGCCTTTGGCCAACACTTGTTTCAATTGTTTGTGTAGGTAGGTTTGAATTAAAACATCTACAAGTTTCTAAGTTTTGACTGGTGTTGAAAGGCGCGTAAATGACAATCAGCGGAAATAATTGATCTGACATTAATTGTGGTGCTAGTATTATTGGAAAAGGAGGAAACGTTTGGGTGTAATTACAGCTATTATTAACTTGTAGTTAGACGTGTTTGGTTTAATAGAATTATGTTTTGAATCCCCCTTTGAAAACGTCAACAAATATTAAATGTCTAAACAGCAACGTCAATAAATTGGCTGAACAAAAGCAACACACTGGGAAACTATCACCCACAAAATGTCAATGAATCATGTAAATGTGTTAGTTGCTGCCATTGAACGGCTTTTCAGTTTATATATGCTACCTGGGTCAGCAAATCTGATTTTTAATCAATTAAAGTTTGCTTAAGTTAGCTTTTAAAGGAAAGTGCACAAAAAGGCGTCCAGACAAGAAAGTTGCTGAATAAATAGAAAAGGCGTTCCAAAAAATTTGAAAAACAAACAAACAGTTTGATAAAAATACCTCTGTAGACAAAAAGCAAAAAAGTTGTTTCCAAAAAGCTTGCTTGGGTGGTCTGAAATAACAAACACTGTTAGCTTTAAAAGTCAAAAAGTATAAAATAAACGCTAAACAAACAACGCACGTTTTGAGAAGGCGAACAAATACGTGCAAAATCGAAGCGATTCACAAATTACTTAGAACTTAGCTGATTATCTTCTAAGCTTAAATCGTTAGAAACAACAAGTGCGCAAACAAACAATAAATCAAGGCTTTGTTTGAAAAGCTAGCCATCTCAAAAACCTCCCAAAGCGTTCAAACAATTGATGAGCAAAAAAGGACGAACGGCGACAATCTCTGATCCAAAAAGTGCACCTATGCGCTGCTGGCTGCCAGCAACATTTTTTTGCTCCCCTATTTGGTTTAAGCACTCAAACACGCAGAGTGTAAACAGTCAACTATTGGGGTATCGAGCAGGAGAAAAGGAGCCGGAAGGCCAGCGACTTAAATGAGAGCCTTGATTGGAAGCGCGTGACGGCGATGTCTCGCCACACTGCCACACTAGGTGTTTTTCTTCGGGCTGCAGAGTCAAGAATGAAAGCAGAGAGTTTGGATGGTTATTAAAAAGTTGAAAGGTAAAAGATTAATAATAAACAACATAGATCTATTTAAACCATCTTTTAAACTTCTTTGAACAAATCGATTTTAATGCTCACGTTTAAAATAGCTCTCAAAACGTTCAAAAAGTATCTCTAAATCAAAACACCTTATTTGTTTATTTGCTTCTAAGCGATTCATGCATGCTTCCCGAAATTTGATCCTCTCAAACAACTATACAAGAATCAGACTAAAGTTAAATAAAGCTCGGGTTGATTTTACGTTTTTGCAACCTTTTCAGCAGTAAAATAAAACTATTCTGACCTTTTGAGTTCCAGCCACAAATCTTTCCTTGTTATTGAGCAAAAACGTGAATGCAAATCTGTATCGTCGCTAAGTTGGCAAAAACATTGGCGGATCAGACGAGGAAATGTTTTAAAATTCGTTGTGCAAACGGATTTGCAAAATAATTATGCAAAACCTCTTGCAAGTCAAAAAAGCAAGAAGTGAAAAAATTTGTATATAGAACATTTTACGTTTTTTAAAACAACAACGAGTAATGTTTAAAGCTTACTTGCAGCAGTGATTTGTTTATTCAATGATATAACTAGTTGATCAAAGACCGATCACAATGGGTGCGACCAGAGAAATTAATTGAGTTCTGGTTGAAATTTGACGTAAATTTGATGATGTAATCAAAAGATATCGTGACTTTTCGAATTAACTAAAGATGTTTTGAACAAACTTATTCACCTTTGAAATCAACCTAGTCACTCAAAATCAAACTCACAAACTCGTTTTTGATTCACCAACGCAATGGAACAAAAAACTCTCCCAATCACCGGCTTTTAAACCTTTCCACAATCACTGGCTGCACTCGGGAACACAACGGAATCCTCACATCAAACTCAATATTTAAATAGCTGTCAAGGAACACGCCGAGTCAGATCAAAAATTAAACCCAAAGGCAAAACAGTTGAAAGAGAAAACAAAAGAGTGGGCGAATTGTTTGTTAATTCTTACGTTTGTTCCTGTAATCGTTGTGTTTTGTTTGTACATTTGTTATTTGTTTCTTGGTAATGTTTTGACTTTTGACGACTTGTTTGAGGATGCTTTTTGATCTGAGTCGGATGTTTGCGGATAAACCAAATGTTGTATTGGTTATTGAACATCCGGGTTTTGTTCTAAACTGCTTAGATCGTAACTTTAAAGTTATTCGGTTCTATTTTAAAACTATTTTTGTGCAAAGCATTAAAATAAAGATCCAGATTAAGGCGAATCGTTCACAAAAAATTCGACGAATTTGGAAGGCACTTTTTGCTATTTTGTTACTTTGTTTTCCAACAAACAACACCTTTTTATTTACTTAGCTGTGAAGCAAGTCGTTTTAAGGAACCACGGATTTCTGAGATTTTAATTTAATTCCAAGTAGTGTTTTTGATCATTCTGCGCCAATTTAATAAAACCTATCGTTTATGAACTTTAAACTAAATCCGAGTAACGTTTTTAAAATTTAATATTTGTCCTGAATGAAATCCTATCTATTTGAACAGCTGCTTTTTTGAAATGCTTTTGCGGAATAAAAGATTGTATTTAGTTTGGTTCTGAAAAGTGTTTTTTCGTTTTAAATTAGCTTAAATTTTAGCAGGTTTGCAAACAAAGAAGTGCAAAAGTTTTAAAGAAGTTCCACCAATTTTTGAAATTAAATTTAGACGCTGCTGGCATTTGACACATTTTGATACCCAGAATTTAAGCAAATGATATTCGTTTCTAGAAATCTATAATGGTTGCAGGAATATTATGGCATTCTATAAAATCACGCAAAACAAGGTCGGTTTATTCTATTTGTTCCATCAATCAAAACTTATTTTAATTAGTCAATTAGAAGATTCTGAACATGCATAATCTAAAAAAAAGTCTCGAAAACTGAAATCCTTAACTGCACGCGTTTCCACTTAAAAATAACTCGACAAAAACTATTGATTGATTGGGCACGGGAGTCGACACAGCCTCGACTACCCCCAACTAAAACAACAAAAGCACACGATGAAGAGGTTCTGACGGTGCACCAAACATTAACCTGCGGCGCAGACCTCTTCCACCGTCGCTTAACCTAATGATAAGCCAAAAATGACGATCGTTAATTTGACGGAACGCCGCAGACGACCCTTTCCGCTCATTAGCTTTCCTTTTTAAGTGGACCCAAAAACTGTAAACCTTTTTGTTAGTGCGTCAAAAGTGGCAGATAAAACAAAGGTGTTGGACTCTCCAGACAACTTAAGCAATTCAATTACTGTTTGGCTAGAAACGTATAAGTTATATGTTTAATCATGAACGTTTAAAAGCTGCCCACTTGACTCCTCAATCTAACTAAACTTTAGTTACAAAAGTTAAAACCTATTAGAGACAAAAGACCAAAACATTCGAGAATCAACAAACTGAGCACGGCAAATCAAATTAACTGCAATCAATGTTGTCGCCAAAGCACAATCAATTGGCAATAAAACGGTAGTTGTTGGTGAAAGCTGTAAAGAGAAAGAAGGAAGAAGAGAAGCGAAAGAAAAGATTTATTTTGTTTGGTTAAATGATGCGAGTAGCTGGTTAGTGATCAGATGGGAAATATGTGAGATGTGTTGATGGAGGTGGGCAATAAAAAGTGATTGGTCAAAGCTGAATGTTTTAAACAAACATTTAGTTTCGTCGGCTGAACTCTCAAATAATTAGCTTTGAAGCGATCTGTCTGTATAATTTTATGCACAAAAACAACACAACACGCAAAATTCCAAACAAATGCTTTCAAAATCTCGCTGCTCGTTCGATGCTCCTTATCAATTCTTGCTCCTTTCACTCGCTAGCAAAAATTATCAAAGAAAGGAAAATCTGTAGAACATTCCCGGTGGTTTCTCTGCTGTTCAGATAGGCAATCACTAAATAAGCGGATCAATTGGAGGCCACGACAGATTTTCGGCGCGCTCTCCTAATAAGGTGTTTGTTGATGGAACTTAAAATTCTGCAGAAACTATTCTAGAGTGTATAAAGATGTTTGGTAATTATTTAAAATAGCTGAATGTGTTAATAGAATAAGTACATTTTAAGCGCAATGTTTGTCTGAAATGCAAATAACCTTTCATTTCTATTCAAATCCACTAAACTCCAATGTTCTAGCTCAAAAACGTAAAATGGGTAGCAAAATGTAAATTTAATAATTCGATGCAAACTACAGACAGTGCCTTAAATTGTATAGCTAGTTAGTTGTTTGAAATCACATCAAATTTAAATACTTTTAAAAGGCTACACGCATTTCAGTCTCTCTATTAAACAACTCAACAAAAAGCCAAAAGCGCAATAAAGTAAAGCATGTATTGTCTGCGTCGGGTACCTTTTTCAGTTCACATCATTTATTGGCGATTAGCTGCAAAAGAATCAGTCAGCGACCGAGAACAACTTTGCACAGCGCCCTTTTGTTGTGTTGCCAATGGAAAGTGTTTTAGGCGGGATTTTTATAGGAAGTTCTTGACGTTTTTGAAAAACGTCTGCAGCCGATCTGAAACTAATATTAACGTTAAAAACAGACATTTTTTACTCAAACACGCAACTACGATGCAATCTGGCAAGAGACGTAAAATTGCTTTAAAACGGTGTAGAAAGGAGAACGGTATCGACAAGAATGGTAGCAAAATTTGTTCACGCAATTTGGACAGGATAGTTGAAAAGACAGAAATGGGTGGGTTCAAAATGTGAGAAAATGAACGGTAACGTGGGTTTGAAATGTGGGAAAAGAAAGTCCTGCTGGTTTAAATTAAGACGTAGTGTCTAGGTAATTAAAGCCCAAACAAGACAATCAAAATTGAAGACATAAAATGAACACTGTAGAGGTTTATGACTCTGCTTTAAATACTATACTTATGGGCACAATTTTTCGTCATATCGACGTTTCCTTGTCACGCGATTCCTTCTACAACTACAATTTCTTTCATAAAAAGTTCCAGTTCATGAGTTTAAGTCAAGTTTCGAAAAGAAACAATAGAAACGTGTTTTGTTTCCCGGTAAAAAGTTAAACATCTAAAAATGACAAAACAAAATCTTTTTGATTCGAAGTAAAAACTTAAAGATCCGCGAGTACAATAATGTTTATAACCGATTACAGTATGTCTTTGCGTTCTTGTTAAATCCTTAAACATCAAACTACATTACCGTACACTATAATTTAAACTCTCTTGGCACGCAATCTATTATTATAAACAAAGCCTGCCTAGAGAAGTGATCTATAGAATCCTAACAATAAGCAGCAAACCACAGATATCCAAAATGTCGAAAACATGCAACGCAATCTCTTAAAATAGTTTCGAGCTTTGTTAGTAAAGTCCAACGCATGATCCGAGTGGATGCAAGAGGTAGGAGAATTGTTTTAAAATTGAGAGCTGGCTGGCACGTGGCTAATCTTAAAGCACGCAAGACACTACACTGGATTAGCAATGTTTGATTTGAATGCTAATGGAAGAAAAGGTGGAAGCTTTAATTTATGGAAAAATGGATTACGATTGAAGTGGACATGAAAATGAAGTTTAAGATTGGTCTCGTAGTTAACCGTAAAATTGTAGGCCTTACAGTAAGTGTTGATTTTATACGGCGTGGATGTGGCCAATTTCAAAAATATGGATAATCTTGTGGTATTTGAGGAGAAACCAGCAAATTTAAACAAGTAAAATGGCACGGAAAACAATTAGTCTTTAAACTTGCGTACCGGATTAAATGTTAATAGCAGAGGTTGATAAGCGTTAGAATTTTTATGAATGGTCAAAGTACGAATAGTTAAATAAACAATTAAACGAGATCTTTGAATTTACGTATGAGATCAAAAGTCAAACACAATAATTAATAAGTTGACTCAATTGTTTGATCCCGCTAATAGCTTATTGTCCGTACATTCTTTAAGATGTCTAACAATTGAGAACGGAAGAGATTAAATGTCACAATTGACTACAACAAAACAACTGTTGATTAAGAAACAGTGTTCGAGACCTTGAATGTAAAAGTAAGTTCTGCAAAACTTTTAAATAAAAACGTGAAATTTCAAACCGGAACTTCTCAGCAAAACAACTTAAACAGACAGGGTGACTAGATTATCCACTGTACTTTTGAATTGTTTTCGACTGTCCGCTTCAGACAAACAACTCGAGGGTTTTAATTTGGTTGCCAACGATCTATGCTTTTGGAAGATTAAAGATGGGAAGAGACATTATCAAATTTAGAAAGTGTACGGTCAAATTGTAAGTAGATTAGAGACTTTGCAGGCTTTTTTGTAACGGACAATTTAAAGGTCTTCATTTTTGTGGAGTAACTAGCTGATTGAGAAAGTGAGGAAATCTAATACAGTAACTTTAATTCTCTAGAAAGAATTGTTAACTCGATCTGCATTAAAGCTTTCAATTAAACAAATTCACATAGATGTTTGGCCAAATTTGTCATATATAAGAAGATTTTTATGAGCTGAGTCAAGAAATCTGATTATACTGTGCAGAAAGATCTTAGATGTTCAATTATGAAAATGAATTTGATCTAAAAATCAAAATACAGTAACGCGAAACAAAGTTTTTAAACAAAGCGCATTTGTTATTTTTAGAAAAGATTTGCTTTGCCAGTCGAGAAACCTACATCTAAAAAACAACTAAAACTACAGCTCAAAAGCAAATTCTATTTTGAAAGCTTCCGCTTATATGCACCTCGTTAGTGAAACCCACCCATTTCTTTGCCAAACTCCAATAATCCGCAGGAGAATCCAACCAAACCCTTTCTAATCTTATTGATTTCCTTTTCGTTAATTTTCTAATTAACAGAAGAAAAACAAGAATTCTTTGCTTGCACGCGGATTATGATTTCATTCGACATTTTTTCTAGATGAGAACTTGTTGTTTTTGTAAAGTAAGAAGGATTTCCTACTTCAAAATAGTTTGCTGATCTTTTTGTGTGTTGTCATTTGGTTTCAAAGAATTGTTGTGTGTTTTGATCCTTCGAATTTTGGGGATAATAATTACTGTATTGTTTACGAAAAGTGATAATAACAATTTGTATACAAAAATTATAAACATCAACAACTTTGAATTGAAAACTTTTGTACTTTTTTCATTTGCACACTCGATATGTTTTAATTCGATTCTGTGCCAAAAGCACATGAATATGCCAAATTAAATAAGCGAAGTGGGAGATACAAAGATCGTGTACGTACAAAATCGAATCAATTGGCTAATTTATTAAATTTTAAGGCTAAAAACGGAGAGCAACTGACTAAAATCCAATTATAGATGTTCTTTTTGATTTCCTTTCGTTGCTATTTTGCGTTGCGATTACTGCCAAATTGTAGGATCAAATGCTTAATCGGAGTTTGTACATAATATCTTTGAAGCAATGCATTGAAGGTATTTAAAAATACCTGCAATTGATATCATAAAAGCACATTCTCCGGGAAGATCTTTAACATGACTAAAAAATGCTAAACTCTACCGTACCAGCTACAAAAAAGCTTTTAAGTGTGCCTACATTTAAAGAACATGAAACAAATAAAATCAACTTTGCTGCAAACGCCAATTGTTGCGTAAGTAAGGGCAAAACGAATTAAACGTAAACATTGTTAGCAAAATGCAAACGAACGCCAGAAATTAGGCAAATTGACCAATGAGCAATTTAATTTAGAAGTTGGTTGTGAACTTTTAAATGCAACTGTTGGAGATTGAGTTAAAAGTGGATCTTTTGCTCTCACTACTTACAACGTGTGTTTTAGTGTTGCTAATTTAATTGTTACAGAATATATTTGCGTAAGCACTTTAAATTAAAAAGTAGGTGTTTTAAAAATAATTTGGATAAAGTTCAGGAAGTTAAAGCATGCAACAGGTCTTAAAAACTAAAAAGGTTAAAATTGAAACACAAGTTAAAAAACTCACATTTAAAATGCATTTCTAGGTATTTAAATTTTTAGCTGGTGGAGCACAAAAACACCTGTTCATAAACATTAACTGAACAACTAGCACTATTGCACTAAATTTAAAATGTGGAAAACATGTGTTTAAATGAACTTTGAAAGAGTTAAAAGTTCTAAGCAAAGTGTGAATTGTCTATATTTGTAAAACAAGTTGGTAAACAAGTTTGTAGTTATGCACAGTGTTTGAACTACATGCAATTTGGAAATAAGCATTAAACATTTATGTGTTAACCGGTGCTATTGTACCGAATGCGTATTTAACCGAATACAAAAGGCTTTTCACATTTCCACGTGCTTTCCACGCCAATTAAACTTTACCCTCAACTTCTGATTTTTGAAACATTTTCATTTACAATTTTGTAAAAAGTTCAAGAACAATTCTCATGCTCGCTTTCAGAAACCAACCAAAAAACAAAAATCATTTTCCTGTGTGAATCTTTCATTTTGTTTCCGGGTACGTGCTAGAATTTGTCTGCTTGTTTCAGCCATGTTAAAATGTATTTCAATGGGAATATTTTTGATGAAAGAGGGCGTTTTACGTCAAACGCAAATTCCTGTATGTATATCATCTCTCACGTTCTTATGTACCTTTTTGTTTTAGTTATTTTTGAATTGATCTCAAGTTTAGAACAAGGTGGAAGAAATTTGTCGAGTTATTTTCGATTTGTACCTGAGACGAAAGAGAAACGACGGGAACGAATGAAAATAGAAAGAAATTGAATGTTTTAAAAGTACAATTAGGGACGTACGCAAATGAAATACATTTCTTAACGAACGGTTCGATCATTGTATGTAAATGACTGTTTTCAAAAGCATCATGTTTGTGAATTTGTTGCAAAGTGATCAAAGTTCTAACGAAGAACAAGATACAAAACACTCCCGGAAATAATTTGTGCACGTAAAATAATGAAACGTTAGAGATAAAGTCGTCATTTTGTCCAAAAATAAAAGTGTTGCTCGCCGTCGCAAATTCAATGTAAAAACAAACGCCAACACGCTAATCGAATAAAATCAAATGACTCGAAACACTGCATTTCAACGAGAAAACAAATAATCAAAAGTAAAACATCTAAATGTGTGAGCAAAACAAATGTAAAAACATCTAAATGTGTGAGCAAAACAAATGTAAAAACATCTAGAAACTTTGAAGCTAAAGATTCAAACTTTTAATTTCAAAACTAATCACCAAAGAACTGATAAAGTTTTGCAGAATCGCTGCTTCAAAGTCAAAAAATCAAGGAACACACCCAAACACACCCAAGCAAAAAATCTCTGCAAAATCAACAAACAGTCTTGTTCGCTTTTTGCTCCCTATTCCACCGATTTAAAATTCAACGGCGTTCGTCGTGCATAGAGAAATTTCGGCTATATTTTGCCTGCACAAACATGCACAAACATTGACGCGTAAATGAAAAATTCGAACCGCTTCGTTGGTGGTCTAGACGAGAATTGAAGGTTCTTGATTTTGTCGGAAGCTTTGAAGAGGCTAGAGTGAGATTTGAATTTTCGATGTAAAGAATCAACTTTTCATATGTAGTTTGGAGTTAAATAATAAGTTGCTCATCCGATTGATTTGAAAATCAAACATTTCAACGCCCAGTCACGCAAAATGTCAAAATTTGAGCTCGTGGAAAGATGAAAGTTTAATTGCTTTAGAACATTAGCGCCTCGCCATTTCCTTGTGCGTTTTTGTTTAATAAGCAAACATTAATTGGCGAGTTGATCTTTAAAAGGATTAGCAGCAAAAAGAGAGCAAACAAACAATTAATTAATAGATTGAGGAGAGACTTTTAATGTTCTTAGAGCATGTTAAAAATCTAAACTTTAAACATATATTTAAACATCGTTGAACATTCAAAACTAAGCGCAGAAAATCTCTGTCTGACCAACGGAAACCCTACATTTGATCAAACAGCGTCGCCCGAAAACAAAGCAAACCAATTATTAGCCACCCCGTTTTATTAAAACATTGTAAACATTGAGGTGGATAATCTCGCGAGTTAGAAATTTTAGAGCAAAAATAGACGGGCATTTAATTGCGTAAACGATTAATGAAAGTGCAGAACAGATATAACGGAGATTAAGGCTTTTTTTGCAAAAATTTGGGGGTTTAAATGTTACTAAATTATAACAAGAGGTGCCGAATTTAAATTAAAAACAATGGCAAACAATGGCAAACAGTGACAATTAAACTTTTAAGACACCACAAAACTCGTGTTCCAATTTTCGCCAATTATCAAGTAATTAAATTGAGTTCTGTCTGTAGTTTGAATGCATCTAGACGAGTACTTTTGAATACACGCAATAAAACAGTATATCGATATCTTGTGATCATAAATTACGGAAATTAACATAAAAAGACTGCTTTGGAAACTTCTTTTAAATTGAAAAACTCAATAAGCTTGCAACAACTTCGTAAACAAAGTTACTCGAAGAAACATTTTGTGACGTAAACATTACATTATCACTTGCAATTCGAATACGTGGAGATCGAAACTTTGGGAACACACGCAACAAAACAATGTAGCAATAATTGTGTCCCAAGGATACAAAAATAAACAATAAATCCGCCAAAAACAAATTTGCGTGTTGCCTAGTTTTCATTCAATTTTTCTCCGCGCTTCGCATAAACAAATGTTGCAGGATGCCAAAAAGAGACTCGGAATTTAGTTCCTGTTTTCTCCACACATGAGGGTCAGTACCATGGAATAGAAGTGGACTTGCAGACAAGTCCAGCAACCACTTTACACCGAGAAGATAAGGGTGATAAATGGAAAGTGCAATTAATATGTGGTAGCATTAACTTGCGCATATTTGTGAGATTTCTTCATCACGAATCGAATCCAAAAAGTCTTATTTGATTCAAAGATCTCATAGACTGATCTTCCTGGTCCAAATTCACAACTTCTAATCTGTAAAGTTACTTTCGAACACACAACAAATAAAAACTCTCCGCACAAACGCATTTAAACACGCAAAATCCACATGAGACTTATATTTATAGAAGTGAATTGGCAGTAATTAGTCTGTTTCATTGAAATCGAATGTTTCGCGAATGAATTTTTGCAATTGGTTGGAAGTGTGCATCTGGATGTTTGGCTGAGAAACCAATGAAGTAAGCTAATTAATAAACAAAATTACTAAAAGCAGATAGCGTTTGTGGAAACGGAAGTAGTTATTAAACCACAAATTAAATTGGATGCAGAATGAAAAGCTCGTCAAAAACAAAGATCAGTCGAGGATGCACACAAAAATAAATATGAATGGCGAACGAAACACAAAGTTGCACGCCAAAAACAACATTCATATATCTGTGTGGGGCATTCAGCAAAAGATGAAGAGCAAGTGGTTGGCCGACTACGACGATGAAAACGCATTAATGCATATTTTAATGAGCATGAACGAAGGGACAAACAAGTGAAAAAGTTAAAAGTTCAAGTGGGTTGGCTAAAAAAAGATGGCATTAAACATAACAGACAGTGTTTGGCAAAAGTGGAAGTACGGTGCAAATTTGTTCTAACGGTTCTGAAAAGAGCTTATTAGATGTGTAGAAGATTTTGATAGTTCCAAATGTTGCCGCTTAAAACATAAAAGTTGCAAACAACTAAAGATTAACTGTCCAATATTTAGAGTGTTTTTTCGAAATTATCCGCATCAATGCGCAGTTGTTTCTGCAACAAAAAGGTGTGTAAACTAAAAATATTGTCACTTTTAAATTATCGGACAGCATGGCTTTTAATAGGTTTTAACAAACAAGCACCCTGTTTGCAAAAACTATGTTGAACTTGCGTTCACTTTTAAAGATTCTCTGCAATTTGAGTTCTATTTAAAATGTCTTCACCACAAAGATCTAAAATATTTGAATTCCTGCTAATTATGTTAGTTCAAAAGATATCAAAGATCCAAGTTTTTGATGCGTGCTTTTTGAAAACAAATACAACTCGTTAAATTCTATTTATAACAACCTTAAAATTTTAAGAGGCTAAAGCGTTTGTTCAAAGTGATAACATTAAATCATCACTTCTCCAAAGGTCCTTAAAATTAAATCCCATTCATTAATCAATCTCTTTAAAAATTTGCACCCGTGAAAGAAGATACTTGCGAGAACTAAAGATCTCTCCCAAATGAATTGGCCAATTTGTTGCATTTTGCGGCGACAAGCAATTCATTGATGAATGTATTAGTGTGAGGCGAAGTTGCGCGCGTATTTTAATAAAGGACCAAAGTTTAAGTAGCCTCGGTGTTCTTAACGACAACGAATAGACAGAATTAAAAATGCAAAAATGAGGGCGAGGATGAGAAACATGATAAAAGGCTCGAAATGACAAAACTTGAAAGTTGTACCACTTCAGAAGCACAAAAAACATTTGCAACTTTGGCCAAAAAGTAACAATATAGCCGAACCCACATTAAACAACAAGTTAAGTGGATAGCGCTGAACGAACAAAATGGCAGCCAATGTCTAATAATTTGAGTCGTTTTCTCTCCACATAGCCAACATTCGATTATCGACTGAAACAGTTAATTGCTCGTGGCGTGCTCTAATAACAACGGAATGAGTGGAATGGCAACTTCAGACTTTTTATTCAGAACACAAAAATAAACACTTAAAAAGAATAAACAAAGCACCTGTTAAACACATTCATAAACAACTTCAAAAGCTCAATCAAACAAACTTTTAAACTCAAACAAACTTTTAAAAATCAATAAAACGCCTGAAAAGCACACTTAATAAGCACTTCATAAATACTTCATAAACGCTTCATAAAATTCCTCCGAAAAAGAAAAAATCAAATGCGTCCAGACTTTGCTTAAAAACTCCAAAAGTCGCCAAAAGTTACATAAATTAAAGCAATTAACAATTTTAATTCAAAAACGTGTTTGCAAATTCCATAAATCTCCGCAAAAACAAACAAATTTCAACACGCGAACACCCCCAAAAGCCCCAAACACTTGCTTGCGAACGAAGCACTGTGTGTGAAGGCAAACGTGCGCAAAAAACGAAAAGAAAGCAGCAAGTTGGCCGTTGGCACTGCACATAAGCTGGAAGGCGCCAAAAATGGAGTCTTGTGTCCAACTTTTTGTCTTGCTTTGGCAAGGGCGAAAGAGAAAACGGAGCTCGTTGTAGAGACAAAATGGACAAATTTGGCTTTTTTGAGCTTTTTGGACTTTTTCGGCGCGACGGATAAAAATAGAACCTTTGAATTGGAGACTAAAATTGAATAACTGGCGATATCAGATAAAGGGGTCAGATAAATGTGATTAAATCAGATTTCAGACAAAGTGATGCAAGGTCCAGCTATATTGCAAGAGTCTTTTAGTTTTGACATAGATTTTGGACATACGTTACTTAATACCATTTAAATAATCCTTTCAGGATATTGTTGCCGTTTTTGCAAACAGGAGAAGACGAATATGTTCTATTTTTATTCCGGGGGCAACAAATGAACAAGGAACAAGTAGCAAGCGGATTAATAAAGGAGAACGTCTGAAGCCAAATTACAGATGATCTGAAAGAACAAAAGTCCAAATGTCAAATGAAAAACTAGTTCTTTGATAATGTTGTTCAATCGTTGTTGAAATGCTTACTTTCTGCCAATTAAACTCAATTAAATCTAGGTAAACAGTGTTCTTCATTAAAAGTGCAACAAGTACTCCAAGTTTTGTAACAGTTCCCACAATCAACCAACAAAAACAATACAAACATCACTAGAAAGACCACACTACCAAACAGCAAAATTCGAGAATGAACAAACTTTTCGGGCCAATTAAATCCAACCAAACATAACATATAATTAAAAACGCACGGTCAGGAGTGAAGTCAAAAACTTGTAAACATTTGGACTGCAATCTTATTGCGTGTTCTGTAAAGATTAGTTTTGCAAGTTGTGATTGGGTGTGTTAAATAAATAAGACACAGCAATTACAATGTTTTAGTTTCTACCTATAGTGATGTTTATAGTTACTGTATTTAAAGAAACATCAAGTGCCGGAACACTTCAACGCCAAAAGCCACCTGTCAATACATTTAAAGTTGCAATTTGTATAGATAAAGTGACGACGAGTGGGATTCGAAGCTTCTTAAGTGTCCAAAATGGACGTGTGCAAATAATGAAGGAAAGGTTCAAAAACCAGTGTTCCTTCCGCTGTCTCCGCACTATCCTTGGCCAATTCAAGCGCATTCGGCTGTCGACCACTTGCGTAATATTTTGGTCGTAGCGAGTGGACCGGACGGATAAATTGATAATGGAGAGAAAGTTTTGAAGAATGAAGTTGTTTGAGGAAAGAAAGTTTAAAGTTCGGGGGAGTTCTTTAAAAGTGCAACAAAGTGTGGTTGGACAAATCTGTTTGCAGTGTTTTGAACTAGTTATTCTTTTATGTAAGTTAGTAGTTCAGAAATAGTGCTTTCAAACACTAAAGAGGCGTGTAAAATCCACACCAGACTTGGTCAAAGTCCACAAACTTCACAGACATCCAATTATTTTTTGAGCGTACCACTAAAAATTGCCACAAACATTTTTATTGCAGTCTACTCGTGCGCAGTTACGCTTAAAACAAATTAATCAAGAAAAAACGGCTAAAGGTTGTAAAAAGGCGAAAATTGTTGATGACAATGCAATAAAGTGGAATTGAGCAAAATGACGTTAAGCCGAAAAACTTCTATAGTTGGCATCAAAATAAGTTTTTGTTAGTTAATTGAAATATTGAAACACCAATTTTGTTGATTCAATTGCAATCGTAATTTAGATGTTCTGATGACAGCTTTAAAAGAAAGTGGCATTTTATCAGCGCATGCTTAAAGATCTTTTCACAGCTGCACGTCGTTTGTTTAATCAGTATCAGTATAGACTCTAACATTTTGCGTTGCTAAAATATTTCTGATCATAGCTGTTTAGATCAAAAAGCAATTCATACATGTTTCTACGCCAGTTCAACCTCCAAACAACAAGACTTGTCTATATTCTAAAACAACGATCTTGTTGTTTATTTAAACGGAGTACGGAACAACAAGTAATCACCGAAAAAGTCATCACTGGCATATTCATTGATTTGGTCTCCGCCTGAAGATTCGTACCAGAAGGATTTCGCTCGAATTAACAATTTGAGAAAGTTTAATTACTTTGCACATTTAGCTTTTTGACACTTTCAAAGTAACACAGGCTCGCCAAGAGAATCAGATGAGTTTTCAATAGTTGGAATTTGTTTGAAGAAAGCTTTTTATTTTGGTAATTATTGAGTTCTGAGCTTTTGAATGTTTGTCTAGTTTCTAAGTTTTGTTGTTTCCGTTCATCAAAACACATCGAATGAAACGCTCTTTTGTGCAAAATGTCGTCTTGTTGCGAAAAAATTTGATTTTCTAAAATGTTTGTTTAGACAACTGCACGCCGACGCTCTACGACCTTCAATGTTCTCTATAAAAATCACTTGCTAGGTTCACTTTACATTGACGTAAGTACTTGTATTGCACCGATGTTTAAACAGATGAGATGTAACGTCGGCGGATAACATTTATCGGCCAACGACAGTTTTAAATTGATTTTTTGGTTTTCCGGATTTTAAATGAAATCATAGAACTACACTCAACATCTGTGCACAACTTTAATGTTTGGACTGTCGTCTAGACGGCAACATATCTGGTTTTTGATTATTTAAGAGTAGAAAGTAAGTATAACTATGTTAAATGTTCCTTATACGTAAAAACAATAGACAGTCAAATCAAAGTGCAATTTATTCTCCCAATTTAAAATCAAACTGTTACATTTGACTTTTAGCGTTCGTTTATTAAGGCTATTAGCACAATTATGAGGATTTTGGTGGAGCGAATCCAACGCGACTGCCTTTCCAGTCGTGAACTTGACAATAAGAGCGGACCTGAAATGGAATGTGTCAATTTTAACAGCAAAAATTGCAACTTGCCCATGGATCTCCAAGGATTAATTGTGACATTCCAGATGGAGCTACCAAAAGCTGACATTGACTTCCTCCAATCTAAAAGCATTCTTGAAACTGATCAACAAGTTTTACTTACCGGCAAAGTTGCTTGTTTAGATGGAATGCTGTATGTACGGCCTCCAATTTTCAATTTGATTGAGAAGCTTCTGTTGCATGGAACAATATAGCCACCGCCTGCAGCGCGAGCTCCAACAGATCTGGCAATTCCGTTAGCAATGGCTTCGGGTAAGAACAAGTGTGAACTTCCAGTATCTAAATGTGATATGATATATAACTAATAATTGTGTATTTGTGATACCGGTAATTGCAGTTAGCGGTCTGTTGAGTTTGTAAGAGCCGGATGAAATGCCCTGAATCTGGAACTCCCAATGAACAGCCCTGGGGACTTACAGGGGCCCATCCAACGACGTTACCACAATTTTGAGTGTCGATTTTACCGAAAGTTATTTGTCCGGCGTTTGAGCACTCTCCATTTCCATTTGCGCACTTTCTCAAGAAGACAGTGAACTACAAGCATTTCAAATTTAACATCACACTTTTAAATTAAAGCTTACAACTGGATTGTCCATGATGCCCTGTTTGACAGCTTCATCAAAGATAGAAGATCCTTGGCCTTTTTGTTGTACATACGCCAATCCCATAATGCCTTGATCTCCGTCGACAGTTTTCAAGCCAGCGCCGAAAACAACTGGTTTCTTCAATTTCAAAGTGTTTCCGCCTTCGCCGAAAGCAAACACATCTTCGTAGAGCACTCCAGTGGTTGCGCCAATACCATATTGGATTTGGAAGTTTTTGCCTGTTTTGCGGGCTGTGGATGAGCGCTGAGGATCATAGAGGCTTTTATTGACGTTACAGTATTCTGACATGCGGCCAGAGTTTCGGCTAAACTCAAAGAATTAGGCGTGAAAATAGGTGAATAAACCTTGCCATCCTTTAGAGGGGACCCACAATATGCCTGATCCAGTGTCGAGAATTACTCGGAAAGCTTGTGGCGGTGTTCCCAAAGAGATCATGCCTGTAAAACATTTGATTTTATGATATTCAAATATTGATGATTGTTTAACGGAATAACAAAATGTTTGTTCAATGACACATGTTTTTATATAAATGGAACGGTAACGTGTTTTGATAAATGGTTTTGTGCAAGATTGCATGAAGATTTGTGGTTAAAAACTTATTCATAGAGTGTGTCACCACGACTTAACATCCTCTCGCCAAAAGTATCAAACAAAGCATCGAGTGAACCTAAACAGCAATTACAGGAAGCTTTGCAAGATTTCACTCACCATTTTTAGCTTTTTTTACACGTCTGTTAAGCGAAAACGAGATAGAGCCACCGGCATGTACATGTGCAACCAAACTGAGAGCACTAACAAAAAGGCACAAAAGAAGGCGGTTCATTATTTAACTAAAAGTTGACATTAAAAGCTGCCAAAGCAATACAAATTGTCTTTATTAAAAATGTGATTAAACAAAAACCTCGTAAATGTGCACATTTTAAAAAACTCACTTTTTGTTGCCTCGACTGGAACTCCACGGAAGAGATCACCCTTGACAGACAACCAATGAATCGATGTTTTCTGCCGACGTCCTCTCTTTATATCCATTTGTGAAGTAGAATAGGTGAGGCCACGGGGCGGCCGTCACAGCGACTTCCTATTGTTTGATCAGACGTCAATAGTCGTCGGTGTTCGTCGATGGCCAGGAAGGGCAATCATCGACACTAATTGGATTTTGAATGGTCACGGGCAAACGGGTAAAGAAAATGAAGAATTTAAGCAATGTTTTGTGTAGGTGCAAACATTTGATTTATGAAAAGAATTAAACAATGCGAAACAATGCGAACTATTTTGAAATTACGTTTTTACATATGACATTTGTTCAAACATTTGTTTGCACTCGTGATGAGTTTAATCGTTAAACTTTAAACATTGATTGAATACGTAAACTATCTCAAATAAAGTTTACGGTTATTAAGTTTAGCAAAGTTGTTCTAATGCACTGGAAACTTTATTGTTTGTTTAGATTGTTTAAGCATTGGTCAGGCTTTCGGATCTTTTGTTTAAAAATATCAACTGAGTTTAAATTGATTATTTCAAGATGCTATCGATTTGATTCGAGTCAAAACTAAATGATTCATAATAGTTTACGTCTTTACAGTTTTCCACCCACACAACTCGCACACCAAACTAGAATTTGTGATTCATAATCATTTCCGTACAGTGTTCTACAAAACTGCCTGCATCACCGCATCTTGCTTCATTAATCGATCAAGCTTGTAGACGCAAATTGGTTCAACAGAGGTCATATTTGATCACTCGACACAAGCAGCTGGCCAATGCTCATTCCATGTTTGCGACGGCGTCGACGTGCAAACTGAACACGGCCAAATTGCGATATGCGCTGAAGAGCGAAAATTGAAGAAATCACACTAAAGGAATAAATTTAACTGATTTGATAAAGCTCTAATTTACTTGATTGTTCTGTTTAAATTGTGTTGAGAGCACAACAAAAACTCTGAAAATTCACACGGAACGTTCTTTTACTTCCTTTCTAATTTTCAAAATCCTATCCGTTGGGAACTGCGGTTGTTATGGTGAGCAGAGTGTCAAAATTAGTCGTGTTGACACCCAACAGACAGGTAATTTCTTTTACATGCAGTTACTTTTTGGCCGGTTTTTTGCCATTGGATGACGACACTTTTTGCGTGTTCGTGTTTTGGGCCGAAATCTGCTGGAGAAAGATTCGAAGAATTGAGACTCGGCAAGCGTGTATTTCATATGGCTTGCCTTTTTGGGTTAATGATTGGACACAGGGAAGTAAACATGTTCTAACTTTGCTTAGTTTGTGCGATTTGAAAAGGTGCACAGTTGTTGTTTTTAATACTCAATAGCTGTTAAAATAGCTGTTAGGAAAGTTGCTGACAGATCAGAAACAGAGACATAATAGGCCTTTAAAATGGTGATGTTCTTTGTGCACTTTAATGTCGTGTAGTTTCTATCTGAAAACTTACTGTAAGTTTTGTTGCAACTCTTGTTTTAAACTTTGCTTTAATGTGATTTTTGTTTTTATGCTACTTGTTAAGCAGATTACTTTTTTCGTTCTTAATTAACGCGTTTCAAAAGTAATCCACTAAATTATGAGATTACAAAGGGATTAAAGTTAGTAGAAGTAAATTACCGACTATAGTGTCAATAGACTAGACGAAAATAATCACAGTCTTGTTTGCGCACATCAAAATGGCATAAAGTTCGTGGAATTTAATGGTTTAAATTACTGCTCCTCCAAGCTTTTATGCCTATAATTTGGATTTTAATTGATTTTAAAACATTTGCTGTCTGAGTTGTCGCTCGCAGTTACAAAACTACAGAAATTAATTTTCTCTCTACAAGGCCACAACCAATGCGTTTACGACCTCGAGTTGAATGCTAGAAGGCCATAAATTCGTTTGTGTGAGGTGTGGGAATGCAATTTCGTATTTATTTGATTTGACTCGCCGCTCTCCTCCGACTCTTTTTTACATATTATTTAGTTTCTCTTTTGTTGTTAGAAATGAAAAGAGTGCATTGTAAAGGGCTTGAAATAGAGTTTGAATGTTTTCTAACTTTATAGAATCAGACAAAACTAATCTTATTAAATCGTTCTTTACTCAAGTTAATCAACTAAAATATAAATTTTTGTTCTTGTTAATTGGCATTTCTGTATGTCAATTGTAGTTTAACCGCCAGTTTAAAATTTACGCGTTATTGATACGATTTGTTGACCCCAAGTTATTATCGTTTTTTGTCCACACTAATTTCACACCCAAACAAACTCACTTTAACTTCTTCTAAATTCGACCCAGTTCAATTTTTGCTGTAGCTTCACAGTTTTAAATCAGCGAAAACTTGTGCTGGCCGATAAAGCGTTTGTAGTCGTCAAAAACGAGGAAACGAGAAAGCAAGTGACTAACTCCAAAACGATTTGTATACATTGTTCGATGTTTTCTTTATATCTTTTGTAGTTATTTATGGATGTTTCTTGGAACATGTGCTTTCTAAAAGTTTATTGTCTTAAGAAGCATCACATTTGTATTTTCGAGTTTTTGTGCTTATCAATTTCTGTAGTTTATAGAGATTCTAGCGAGCAGCCATCCAACGTTTTAAAAATGATTTTAACATGTTCAAATAAAATCCGACAATATTTTAAAAGATCCGCTGCCTACGATTCACAGAAAACGTCAATTCTAATTATAAGCAAGCAAAACAAAGCTTTAAACCATTTTCCCAAAAGTGATTCAGGCTATTTTGACGCATCCGCCATCCCTTATCAACATGCGTTTCAATCGGCGTAATCACACCAAAGCACCTGTCTTGAAAAATTCCCAAACTCTTCGGGACATTTATGGTGTTCTTTCAAAATCAAGAGGCGAAAAAACAAGAAGGTCAAACACGTCGCTATTTTTGTTCTAAAAATAATACGTGGATGATCACAATTTTTGTTCTAACATGATTTGGTAAGTGACTTTTATCATATTGAGTTAATTATGTTTATTGTTTTTGCGCGTGCTCCGTTTAAAACAATTATTTAATCGTCAACTGTGGTTACTTCATTTCAGGCCCCCATTGGCATTACAAACTTGGGCATGGGCCCTGATGATGTGAGGCTACGAAATGAGACTAAATATTGTTGCGGGCTCTTTAGTATTCGGTGTCTTTTTATTGCTGTAGTTGTTATTGATGTTGTGTTTAATTTCAATGCTAGTTTTTTCTTGGGTGATTGCACGGCAAAAGGTCCTGAACTTTATGCGGAGGAACAACCTTTATTGGTGCCAATAACGTTTGGGTATGGTCTGGTGCCATTCTTTCTCGCAGTAGCGGTAAGCATTTATTTCGACAAGTGATGTTTTAAACAACTTGTAACACTTACAATTTCAGTTAACTTCAATGATCACCGCTCTTTTGTCCTTAATATCTTTGCAAACGGGTGTTCCGCATTGGGTGATACCCTACTTTATTTGTTCAATAGCATATACGGCTTTATGTTTTTGTGTTTTCATTCGCGCCACGAGCGTTTCTCCAAAAGACAACTGGGTTGTAGTTGTTATATCGGCTGGAAGTGTCATATGGTTTTTCTTTCAAGTATTTGGTCAATATGTCAAATTCAACTGGTTTTGGAGCCTTGTCAGAAAGCGAAGAGTTAGTCTGTTAAACTTAACTTTAAACAGCATATTTTCAGGCAATCAGCGCTGCGACAGAAATTATTGAAGTTCCTCAAAACGCAACAGTTGAATGTCCGCCTCAACCATCACAAGATCCATTTGATCCATATGAAACTTACAGCAACAGATCAACTGTTGTAATGACCGAGGAATATTATTTGGATAAGGCTCTGTAATCTCCGTGCTAAACTTAGTTCCTATCTTGCCCATTTAATAGTGTAAATTTCCTGTTAGCTTTACTCAAAAAGCATCTCATTTAGTTTGGTTTCATATCAGATTTGTTGATAGTGCCAACTCATTTAACTTATTTGCCTGTTTTTTGATATCGCGCATCTGTGATAATTTGTTGCATTTAGTTTGTTCGATAATCTCTTCAAATTCTGCAATAGATAATGTTAATTAACAACACAAGATCTCAAAAACTTGCCACAGTTGTTGTTGCTAAATTGTTCATATCGTCTTTGCATATTATGATAGTTTTTAGTTCATTTGCGGGTTGCTGTTTAATAATGAGGAAAAAAAGATGGAAACTTGCTATTTGCTTTGTTAGTAGTTTTAGTTGAATAAATGTAGTCATAATATGCGTGAACGTTTAACTTAAACAGTTTATTTCAAGATGACTACACATGAATTCAAAAATTAGTAAGTCCATCGACGTGCGAGAAAGGCATCCATGCGTCTATAAGACAGTAAATACTTGAATGAAACAGCTAGACGTGCTTGCCAAGGGAAAATTAAATGGCGTTTGTTTTGAAGGATCGCTCGAAGTAACTCACGTCCCGCGTCTTGAAGTGTTGAAATCCCCCATTTAGTGTCAATTGACGTTCTAAAGCATTTCAAAGTTACGATACATGTTTTAAGTTTAACAAGATTTTACTTTGTTCCCAATGCCATTTTTGTTGCCACAAAACAAGGACTTAAAGTAGTAAACTGCAACTCGTTTAGACCACGGGCCAATGCATCAATGGCAATGCTATCCATAAGTCCAACCACGCCATATTTAGAGGCCGAATATTCGCAAATATCTGTGAAATTAAATTGGGCGTATCAACTACTAAATAACTTACGTGGCCAACCTATGTGACCAGCCAAAGACGCAATTGTGATTATGTGCCCGTGGCGTCGTTCAAAAAACTTGGGAATAAAAGTCCGCACAATGTACACTACGCCTGAAGTCATGCCATTGTGTAATTAATTGCTCAAAAGCTTTCTTTACCTTTAAGATTAACGTCCAAAATCAAATCGGTTCGTTCCAACGATTCATCAAGCCAATTGTATTGATTTCCAACCCCGGCTGCAATTAACAAGATATCTACATCGTAGTTGTGCTCCGTCCACAGTTTATTAGCAGCCTCTTGGATCTCGTTCCATTTACGGATGTCAACGCGTTGAGTAATCAACTAAAAAGTGTTTCATCAGTGCAGTAAAAGTAATCTTTTTAAGTGACTAAAACAACTTACCTTTTCGTTGTCTTTTTTCGGAAATTCATCACTAATTCTATCCAAAGACGCCTGATCAACGTCCCAAAAAGAAATTCGTGCGCCGCGTTCGTCCAAACCTTTTGCCAACTCCAAACCTAGATCTCCACTCCCAACTACTAGTACGTTTTTTCCGTTCACATCTTTCTCGTAAGTACTTGGCCAAACAGCATCTTTGACAATTTGAAATATTTCAAACAACCAGCCAAATGCACCAAAAATTAACTCCACAAATTCGGCAAGAAACTCGTTGATCATCTGAAAATTGTCATTAATTCAACTACTTATTTGAGCCTTAAAGCGGAATCAACAATCAACGCAACTGTTTAAAAGCTTATCGTGCAAAATTCCGCAACGTATAGATTGATTTTACGGCCGTTGTGTTTTTTGTTCGAGTACAATTCCTGGTGTTTTAAATCGTTTGACTGTTTTTTGCAATTCTTAGAAACGCTGCCGTAAAATTTGTGATTAACGAATAAAGAGTCCAAAATGTTTGCATTAATTGATAACGCATTACAACTTTGGTCTGGCAAAAAGAAAGTGGAGTGCTAAAATAATTTGAACGTTGCAATGAATATTTTGAGTAGATTCGTTATTTTTAAAGGCGAAGTGTTGAAATTCAAACAATAGTTGCCAATTGAATGAAGCGCAAAATAACAATGGATGTAAAGTTTCTTTATTGTCTGTAAATGTTAAATTGCATTCATCAGTTCTTTATTTAACCGTATCAATCAAAAACTACACATGAATTCATAAATCAATAAACCCAGCAGCGAGATAAAAATAAATGCATTCTTTCACATGGCAAAATATATTTAAAAGCGACGGCCAATCGAGCTTGCCAAGGAAAAATAAAGTGGCGTTTGTTTTGGAGGATCGCTCGAAGCAACTCACGTCCCGCATCTTCAATTGAGGACATCGACCATTGTGGAACAGTTGAGTATCTAAAAACTGTTTAATCGGAATTAACTTTAAAGTATACTTTGTGCTCAACGCCATCTTTGTTGCAGTGAATCCCGGACTCAACGTAGTAAATTCAAGTTCATGAAGTCCACGAGCCAATGCGTCAATAGAAAGACTGTCCATATAGCCAACGACTGCGTGCTTGGATGCAGAATATTCGCAAATATCTTTGCAATTAAATTGGACGTATCAACTATTGAATAACTTACGAGGACAGCCGATCTGGCCAGCCAACGAGGCAATTGTGATTATGTGTCCACGACGTCGTTCGAAAAATTTCGGCATGAAAGTACGTACAACATAAACCATTCCTAAAATAATGTTTTTAAGTGTTGAATATTAGTTTAAACAATCACCTTTGACATTAACGTCCAAGACCAAGTCAATTCTATCAATTTCCTCGTCAAAGCTGTCGTAAATATGAGCAACACCAGCAGTGTTCAGCAATATATCTACGTCGTAATTATGTTCCGTCCATAATTTTTTGGCTGCTTTCCTGAACTTCATCCCATTTACGAACGTCAACGCGTTGAGTGATCAGCTAGATTTATTTTTTAAACAGTAAGCATCCAGCACTTTACCTTTTCGTTGCCTATCTTTGGAAATTCTTTGCTGACTTTATCCAAAGCTGATTGGTCAAAGTCCCAGAAGGCTATGCGTGCTCCACGTTCCGACAATCCCTTTGCTAACTCCAAACCTAGGTCTCCGCTTCCCACCAACAAAACATTCTGTCCTTTTACACTTTTCTCGTAAGTACTTGGCCAAACAATGTCTTTGATCATTGCCCAAATTTCTATTATCCATCCGAATGCACCGAAAATTAGAGTCACAAACTCGGCAAGAAACTCGTTAATCATTATGTCTGGAATCGACACTATTAGCAAATTAACAGTTAGAATGCTTTTTGCAAAAAGTGAAAATAATCAAATGCCAATTTAAAGTGTTGGCTTGCAAGTGCACGATAACAACTGACATTTTTACAATGTCGTTTTCAAATGTGTTAGGCATGACTAGTGAAAAACGTATCCCCAAAATCAAAACTTGATAGACTTATAATTCGCCGATTAATAATGGTAAACAAACTGTATGTACTTACTTATCAACTTCTCGACCAACTTTAATTTCAAGGAATTGATTTGGTTTGCTTTAAATGCAATTAATTTGCTTATCACCTCAATTGTGTTTTTTGACCGTTCCTCGATGTCCTAATTGAATAATTGTTGCGTTACTGATTTGAGGTTTCATCAAAACTACTATTTTCACGTTCGATAAATAAACTCGCCAATCAAAAGCCAAAACATAACAACAACAATTTATCAACAACATCTTTTAACAAAACAAATTAAGATTCTTGCTCTTCGGCTGTTTCATTTTTGCTCCATTTTGGCTTGCGATTGCCTCTTTTCTTGTTCGGTTTCTTGCCAGACGGCTTTGAATCTCCAGCTGATCCGCCTTCTTCTTTTCCATGTTGACGACCACGATTGGAAGACTGCTGACGTTGAAGACGACGTTTCTTTTCCTCGGCGATCCAGTTGTCTAAGTGTGAGCGCCACTGACGTCGATTTTCTCGAAATTCATTAACATGCAATTTGGCCAAAAGAATGCCAACAAATTTGTTACGCTCCTGAACAATAAAAATTAAAGTGATCAATTAATGTCCTCAAAGTTTACCGTAGAGGAGAGCAACGGCAAAAACAAGGCGGTGACCAATTTCTCACGTTCATCTTCTGTCCATTCCAATTCAAACCAAAAACTTTCAAACACGCGGCTTCCATATGCATTCTTGATCATCTCCGACGAGTCCAATTGAGCAAATACCTCTTTCTTCACGCCCAAATCGATTGTTGGAGAGCGAGTAAAACCATCAAAAACATGTGAAGCAATTGTATTAGTAGTCATTTCGTTGAGAGTCTTGGCAGAAAGTGAAGTAAAGCTTGCCATCAAAGCCTTCTTCTTTTTAAATTGAAACAGTTTGTCAAGAATAATTGAGCTAAAATGCGCTAATTAGAGTTATTATTAAAAATTGTATAAACATACCCAAATAGCTTTGAATTCTCCACGCCAAATTTCAATCCGTGCTTGGTCTCTTTCAAATTTGCGTTATTGAGCGTCAACAAGTTCGGTACGAAATTGTTCTGATTCTCTGAACCGGCCGAATCAAATTGAGTGCATAACAACTTCATCGTTTTTGACTGCAAATCTTCATGCTTTGTCAACAACTCTAATGTGTGGCCAACAATCGGTGGAATGCTTTGCTTTTGAAGGAAATCGGGAAACAGAGGCAAAAGTTGATCAAACACCTCTTGAGCCTAAAGCATCAATTTAATAAGCAAAATACATTAAAACACTTACGATTTCACTCGAAACACTTTTTCTAAACAATGCTTCCAACGGAAAACGTCCATATTCATGACTTGATAATTTGACTAAGTCCGATTTGATAGCGTTAAACAACTGTAGCTGTAATTCTTCATCGTTCAACAAGTCAATCAAAGAGTCCCAGACACGTGACGAATTATTTTGACACCATGAATCTGTAACACGACCTTCGGCAATAAAGCGCTTCACAAACTCACTTCCAGTTTTCAATTTCAACAACTTGTCGAATGCAGCGTAGTTTTGAAGAATAAGAGCAGTAGACGCAAAGTTTAAGAAATCTAAATGAGAAATAAATAATGTATAGATTGATTAAGACTAAGTTTTACCTTTCATTGAGACATAATCAAAAACACGAGTGAGCAACTTTTTGAGTTCGTTCTTGGCTGACGACACAATTCTTTTCTGTGTGATTCCGGCTTCTTGAATTGCTTCAAACGTTGACTTGAATTTCAAATGCTCGTCGCCTAATCCAATCAAAACACGTCCCAACGTGCGGATAAAGAAAGAAGCAGATCGATCGAAAATCAGTGTTTGCCAGTTGTCAATAATCAATTCAATCCAAGTAGAAATCAACTAAATACAAACTTATTAAAAGCCTGACTTTAAAATGCCTACCTCAACATATTTGTCTTCGTCTAACGGCACCAACTTGTACATGAGCTTTTCAATTGTTCGTTCAGATGCAGCATTTTGTATCAATTGAAGACGCTGTGCTTTCTTGCGATGATTTAATCGCACCAAAAACTCATAAGCACCCAACTTTGATCGCAAGAAAATCTGTTCAACGACGTAACAGCCCTCTGTGAACTGGAGAAGCAACTCTTCACGATCTTTCACCTCTTCCAAACATTTCTCCATAAACGTGTCAACTAAACAATCAATTTAAATTTCTCAACTTTGTTAATGCTCACCCATGTCAGGTTCTGGCTCTTCGCGTGCCATTTGCTTCAAGTAACGAATCAATTCGGTAGGGAAACGACCTTCTTCTTCATTTTCAAACTCTTGTTTTGTTTCACGTTCTCGATGTTTCTTTGGCTTAAGATGGTACTCTTCTGCCGGTTCTTCGTTGAATGATTGAGCGTATCCAGCAGCTTGACTTTTGTCTTCAACTACCTTGCGTTTCCGTGTCATTTCTAAACATTAAAATTGCTTAAATATTCCAATTTCTAATACATTAAATATTCTTTGAACAATCAAAACATTAATTTCAAATAAGCAAAGACGCAACGAAACTTGTTTATTTACGCCAATAACAGAACTTGAAAAACATAAATTATTCTTCAATGATTAGATTTTTGTTTACTCAAAAAGACAAAATTCTCAGAAAGGTATGTGAAGTTTTAGTTGACTGAATATGTGTAAAACCGTTGAAGCACTCAACAAACTAATAGAAATTATATGTAAGGAAACGTTCGGGCATTTAGAAACAATAAACGGCAAAATTCTACTAGCTAGCTAAACTCATTCGAAAAATAGCCTAGAAATTTGACTCTCAGTCAATTCCAAGTGAATAAATAAAGGCTGGGGTTGCAGAGTTAATAAATAAAAGTTACAACGATGACATTTGGCAAATTCTACTCAATCAAGACAGAGAGGACTAGAAGAGACAAATTGAAATATTCTTTAATAACAAAGTTGTACAGTGTGGGTGACATTGACTAAATTTGGCCTTGCTAATTACCATCGTTTCTTGTAGTCATCGACAGACACTCCACCGGGGCCATAGACTATCAAAAGGAGTAATCCGCCAATGACGCTCATGGTTTGGAAGAAGTCATATTTCATGAAATCCCTAAAGAAGCGATCTGAAGGAACAGTCCACCAGCTATTGAGCCACAAGTTTAAGCCGAACAGCCAGACAACCAGGAGTAGTGCAGACAATTTTGTTTTGAATCCGATGGTTACCAGAGTCATGAGAATAACGCCCACAATGATTTCGACGATTTGCAAGAAGCTCATGTCAAAATGCATCAACGACATAAACATGAATACGAGGAGGAATCGACCAGCAAGCAACATGTATGATTTAGGCTTGTTTTGATCTCCGATTTGCGGTACTCCAGCGAATAATGAGCGGTGTTCTTCGATTGTTTCGGCATACAATAAAACCAAACCTCCACCGACGGCAACGTTTCTAAACAAGATTAAAGTAATGCAAATGTTAGAAACTAACTACCTGGCCAAAAACTTCAAATCCCAGAGAATATGATAAGCAACAGTTTGCAAGGCGACAACTGTAGCCAAGATAATGCACGCGATTCCTACATGTTTGCGTAACATCACCATTCCAACCTTAACATTGCTTTAGTTTAGGTTTGCTTGTTTAAAGCTTACCGGTATGAATTGTCCAAAGAAATTGTACATTACAAACAAGGTTCCGATGATCCAGCCACCGCCCCAACTTTCTTGCATAAACTGTCGCTGATCATCCCACTGTGACCACATTCGAAATCCATCTTCTATGAACGTCGAGACAAGACAAAGTCTGGCAACATGTGGCAAGTAGTGTTTAGTGTAGCGAAGGAACTAAATCAGACAGTTGGATGCGGTTATTGTAAGACAACTTACATCGTCTGCGTATCCTTCTGCCGCTCCGAAGAGCTCTTGTTGGTTACCTCTGGTGCGAAAACCCTCCATTTGGGAGCCCTGAAGTGATTTTAAATTAACAACAAGGTTGTCATAATTGCAAACAAGAAGACTTTTAATGCGCCAATAGCCAACACCCCAAAACACACTCGCTGCTTAATGCCAACTAATAAAATTACACACGGTGCCTTCCCAAAAATAGCGTGCGCATTTGAGAGCCAAAAACGGCACGAGCCACTAATATCAAATGAGGCAATAGAGTTTAGAAAAAGCCGCAAAGTGTAACAGTGGTGAAAAGTCGTCCGAAACTCCATAATTCGCTCTGCACTGTAAACAACGCATTAACCGGCGCATTTTAATGACAGGTTAGGTGTAAAAGGTTGCCAACATTTGCCAGTTGTTCAAAAGAAACACTGACTTGCCTAAAATGTTTACCAACTGATTTTACGGTGCTCAAAAAACAACAACCACATCAAAAAGGGAGGAACTCGGGAGGCGAAAAAAGGTAAACAACAAATCAGTTGTTCGACCTAATTGGAGGAAAACACGTCTGGCCGAAGAGAATAAATAAAATCGAGTGATTGCTTTCGGATAATAAACAAAGTTTGATCAAAAACAAACAATGCATTCCGAAAATGTTGTCTTTAATGCAACGTCATACTTAAATTTAATGAATAAAGCAGTTAATTGAAGAAATTTAAATAATTGATACGACGTTTTTCACATTGACTGCAAATAACTATGCTTACTAAAGATAGTGAGATATAGTGAAGACAATAAAGAACATGTCATAAATATTACACATTCTTAAAAACTACTCAGACCAGAATATCCTTCCATCAATCATTTAAACCCGTTCAGCAAAAAAAACCCAATAAACGAGACAGAACCCCAAAAGAACACGCGTCCAGCCAACAAAAAGCAGTTTGCGTCCTTGCTTTTGCTTGTAGCCCGCCGCACACAAACTCCTTTTTTGTCAAGCAAGCATGCAAAGTTCTCCCTCAACGTACACTATCATACAGAAAAACGCTTCTTCTGCCCTCAGAACTGTTAATTCGTGGACGGGAGCACAGTTGTTTAAAAATCAATATTAAACAACAGAGAAAAGACACGTCTTCTTTTGCTTCAAATCTTATCAAGTTTTGATTTGTTCTTAAAGAAAGAAAGCGAATGTCAATTATTGATCAGAGCGTTTGCAATTGCTAATTTGTCTAAAAATTAGTAATCTAAAATAAAGTAACGTATTCTTTGCAAATCCAAAAGCACCTAATCGCTCACGGAAGAACCCGAAAATCAACCATATTCAAAAGACTAACGCGCAAGATCCCTTCATTTTTGACCTCAACACTTCAATCGAAGCTTTCATCCGAAACGGTTTTCCGTAGAGATCTTTTTCGCAAAAAATGAAGGTGCGCGGACAAGGAAATGGACGCTGCATAAGGGTTTGGACAGCGTCAGAAATAAAGCATCAGAAATAAGGAATTAGTTGATTAAATATTACCTTTGCAAGAAATGTGTTGCTGACTGTTTCGCCAAGCTTGTTGCCAAACTCGTCCGCTTTGCGATCCAATGTTTTAAACACCGACTCTAACGAATCCATTTTTGATGAATCTAGTAACAATAAAGATTAAGTAATTTAAATACGTTGTGTGCGCGAATAAATTCAACACTTTCAAAACATTACTTTAATCTACGTAAGCAAAAACGTTCTTCGGTCATTAATATAGAGTTTTCTGCGAAGATTGCCAACTCAAACATAACTGTTTTGCAAAGAACGCGCAACGAAAACGAGAAAATGCAAGAAAGAACGCAGTGCAAAATCCGCAAGCGCGTTATTGTGGCAAATGCCAAGCAGCTTTTTTCAATAGAGGTCAACAACAAAAAGACCAGGCCAATCGCACCTCTGGAGAATTTGGCGGCAACTGTTGGAAGCGTTCTTTTGTTTGCAAATGGATATCGAGCACATGTTTTAAATGATTTTCAATCTATTTATAATCATAACAGTTACATAAGTTATTCTAATAACAGCCAAACCAAAGCTTTATTTTTCGTTTAGCAAGTACAACACTGATGAAAGAGTTGTTTGGAACCGACCGCAACAATCATAAATAATATTTGGAATGCTTCTTGTTTTCTCAAATTTCTGTACATTCAAACAAAAACTCGAGAAGACTTCGGCATCAAAAATATTCGTTGATAAATAAAGTAGGAGCAAATCAATCGCCCTCTTTGAAGCTAAAACAACGACTAAAGGTAGAAATTTCGGAATAAATTACATAAATTATCAATTAGTGCTCTACGGTGCAAGTCTAGTTAATAAAAGTTTGGGTGCAGTTGAATGGGTTTACAAGAAGTACTTGTGGAAGTTGAATTTGAAATGATGATAGATGGAAATACACGCTGATGAACACGCCAGAAACTCAACAATAATTTAATTCAGTTAACAGGCGAAAGAATATTGTGGTGATTACATAAAGAGTTATAACACTTCTCGGTGGTGTGCGAATGACTTGTCTGCGCCAATTAGAAGCCCAACTTCACGTATCGAATGATTTCGAAGATGGCCGAGCCACATACAACAAAGACGAAGAGAGCAATCAACCACGGAGCCGCCGGATATTTATCGGTCTTTTCCTTCTGAAACAAAATGATCAGTAAAGATTGCAATTTAGAGGTTATATGCTTACCAGCGACTTTGGGATGTTGCCTCGAGCGCTAAAAACATAGCAACATTTGTTTAAATCGCCTTGCAACTGATAAAAGCTTACTTTACGTTGCGGTGGAATTGCTGGTTTGCAGCGGCCATAGTTCTTTTTGGTGCCATTTCGTCGATGTGAGTGGTGAACGGTCGGTTTCAAAAACAAGTAGCCCTACAAAATGAACAGATTATTGAACGTATGTTGAGTGTGAGCAGATTATGTAAAAATAGCCAAAAGAGCTCCACGTCACATCGCTAGTCAAAAAACTGGTGTAAACGCAAATGAGAAATCACGAGCGAGCTGCTTTATCAGTTGCGGGAGAAATGATAATTGAGTGACAGAACGGAAAAAGAATCATTTACTGGAAAGTGTAAAGACTATTTGAACATCGTGTAAGATTAGTTTAACTCAATTCGACAAAGTTAGATCATAAAAAGCAAGACATGAAAAACGACATTGACCCAGAAAGCGCGTTGAAAGAAATTAGCGCAAATTAGTGGGGCAGTAGATTTTTTACTACAAGAAGCGTCTTCTGCAAAAATAGAGTAACTAAATGCTTAAACAACATAAATACCGATCCATTTAAACCATAACTTTACCACTTTCCAGAACAAGCAATCCACGTCTCCTCTTAATTCGACAAAAACCATATGATTCTTTTTTGCGAAACGAACACGCAACCCTCCGACTTCTCTTTAACTCTCTTTTCGAAAACAAACCAAATCCCTTGATTGTCACAGGCGGCCGCCCAAAATGGAAATCACAAACGAAAGAGATTGAATAGACGAACAACGATTAAGCAACGCGCACTCTCGACGAACAGCAACCAAACGCCCATCAAGCAGTTGAGCAAAAAAGAAGCCGCGACGGAAGGGCGAAACAAATCAAACTGACTGGTCTTAGCGCGAATACAGATTTCGCTTGCCTTGCTTGGCATTACTAGCGGCACATTTGATTGCCGTTTTTGCTTGCTCGCCTGATGAAGGAATGATTGTCTCGACAGGTGATGAGGTGTTTTTATTTGCGGAATTTTTAAATTAGCGGCTAGATTACTAATCTGAATGGCTTCGTGTTTGAATTTTTGATAATTAATTAGCAGAATGCTTGCGAGTTTTTATGAATTTAGTGTGAGAGGTTAAAGGTCATGTGAATAATTGATGTTGAAATTTCGAGTGGTTTCGAATGTTTACGAGTAGTTCAAACATACGTTTTACTAAAGTGGTTCACTTTGTGTGATTCATACAGACATACACATTTTCATTTAATAGAAAAGAATAACTAGTTATGAATAATTGATGACGTTTCAAATCGGAAATCCGAATAGACATTTTGCTATACTTTAAATGCGTTCAATTGCGTTTTATTGAGTTGATTTCGAGTATGAATTGTTTAATCTACAAAAAGTTGACTCGCAGTTGTGATGATTCTCAACAAACCGTGTGACTGATTTTTCCGTCGGCTTTCTCTTTCCACTTTTGGTTTGTCATCGGCAGGAAGCATTTTTCGTCATTGCTGGATACTTTTTTGGCTGTAAGCGTTCATTGTTTTTCGGTTAGCACTTGTTTAAAGCAAGCATTTCTTGCATTTTAGAACTCTTTGATACTTTGTTTGTTTACAAATTTAAGTTTCCAGTTTGAGAATTTAAACCGCCTGCCTTGTGTTGTTTACAAAATTTATTAGCTTTACTTACTCTGTCGCGCCACGATCGCTTTTTCATTTTTGACCTTTTGCGGACACTTCTTTACTGGCTCGTTCTTTTCTTGTCGAGAAGTTAAGTTGTTTGCAAGTTATTGGCGTGTTTTGCGCACCTTTATTTGACATTTGCGGACAGTTCTTTAAGGCGCAAGTTAGGTGCGTTTTTATTATTAGTGGTCAGATTTGAACGTTCTTTTCAACGAAGTCTTTTTAATTTCCTTATCATTCATTTTGAAACGAGTCGTGCTTTTCATACTTCTTGCGAAACTTTGTTATGTGATTCATTTTTAGATTTCCTCGATTCTCTGGTCAGAATGTCTGGGACTCCATACAATTATGCATATATCTTTAAATATATTATAATAGGTAAGTTGACTTCTAGTTACAAGTCACACTGATTTAATCTTCTCAGGCGACATGGGAGTCGGCAAGTCTTGCATTTTGCATCAATTTACGGAAAAGAAATTTATGGCCGACTGTCCGCACACAATTGGAGTTGAATTTGGCACAAGGATTATAGAAGTGAACGGTCAGAAGATAAAACTCCAAATTTGGGATACTGCTGGGCAGGAAAGGTAACCTATACTTAAAACATGTTCGTCTTTTAAAAAACTAGTTTTAGATTCCGTGCCGTTACACGAAGTTATTATCGCGGTGCTGCTGGCGCACTTATGGTCTACGATGTGACACGTCGCTCTACTTATAATCATCTAAGTAGCTGGCTGACTGATGCCAAGAATCTGACTAATCCGAATACGGTGATCTTTTTAATTGGCAACAAAAGCGACCTGGAAGCACAGCGAGATGTTACATATGAAGAAGCAAAAGCGTTCGCCGACGAAAATGGGCTTACGTTTATTGAGTGCTCGGCGAAGACGTAAGTGTTTTTAAAAGCAATCTTTTCAATAGTTAAAATGCAACTGTTTAGTGGAGACAACGTCGAAGATGCTTTCTTAGAAGCGGCGAGAAAGATTTACCAGAACATTCAAGATGGAAGTCTTGATTTGAATCAAGCGGACACTGGCGTGCAACCTAAACAGAACCTTACACGCGCTTCAGCCGACGAAGGAGAGACACGGAAGCAATGTAATTGCTAGATCGGCGGCGCTGTTTCTACTCATTTTCTCCAAATTATCTAATGTCTTCTTGATTTGAATACGGATCCAACTGAAAAGTGATTACTTAACCTTCTTATTGTAAGTATGTGTAGACTTTTAGCGTTTTACAGATTTTTCTCTAATCTCTAGTTGTTGTCATAATAACGAGTGTAAAACTTCAATAATTCAAAGGCCTTGCGTGTTTTACTCGAAAGCACTAAACGTTTATGTGATTTCTATGTTCAAGACTCCCTCTTCCTTAATACATTTCATCTTTGTGAACTATAACATAGTCTTTATTTGACAAGTTCTAAAGCTAATTTATACTCATAACGGCCAAATTCTCCATAATAGCAAATAACTTCACCATCTGGTTGTTAATTGATCGTTTTATGATCAAGCCTCAATGAAAGTTTAAACGCAAAGAAACTCCCAATTTTACCGAAAAGGTCAGTTTGTCTATTCTTGTCAGTATTTTGTAAAGAAAATGCCGATGTAAAGATTTCCTGAAGTGTAAAGAGTTTTGTGATGCTTAACGAATTGTTTGGAAATGTGATTTGTATGTAATAAAGTTTTATGAATTATGCCGAAAGATGTTTGATGTTTGTTGTGTGGTTTGCTTGCCATTTTATTTTTGTTTCTATATCGTTTAAGTAGAAAGTGTTTGTTGCTTTAGTTCAACATGGCTTTAAATGAACAAAAAGAGTGTCTCATTCCGCTGGAGATTATGAGAAATACAATTGCAGCTGGATTGGTTTCCTCTTGACAATCAATCGAGACATGATTACAAGTTTTCGGATGAAGTTGTTCAACACTTAGCTGCAGGTTTGTTTACTGAATAAATCGTTTTAAGACCTATAAAAGTTAGCTAATCCGTTTTAGTTTGTCAAGTCATGGCTCACGATTTATTAGAAGCTGCTGCACAATCAGCCCAAAATAACGGGAAAAACTTCTGTAAGCCGCGACGACGTTGACTCAACTTGGCCATATGTGATGCTCAACTTTTGAATGTTGTACATATTATTGAATAAATGAATGCTTACAATTTCAAAATCCCACTTGTACTTCTTATCAATTAATTCTTCAAGTCATAAGATTCGAGAATTTTATAAAACGTGTTGTTCACAAATTATCATTCCTGTGAATTTACGTCAGCAGCTCACACACCCTCCTTATAAGAAAGTCCACAATCAAAAGCCTTATCTTCTCGTTCCGACTGGCTATCTTTTGTAGGCCGATTGCAAAAAACCAATGCACAAGTTTGTTGATCAACGCAATGAATTTCTATGGTAAAATGACGCACAGCAGTTTGATGATCGGAATTAATTAAAAAACTTGAATTGAAGTGTTGCATAAAAGAGTAATTAAGCGAGATTAATGTCTTTATGTTTGAGAAGATAGAACAAATTAAAAAGATAAGTTTCCGAGTTTATTGACTAAACAAAAACATAAACTTGATTGCAAAACGAATGTAGTTGATAAGTTTCCTGTTTGTTAACGGAATATGTACATTTTATTCGATTTAAAACGATTATTTAAGTTCCTGGTTTTTATTCCCAGTCCCTGCAAAAATCTTGCATTGAAACTTAATTGAAGTGTAAGTGACTCATTTCCATAATGACCACTCCCCAGTCTTTTATCAAGCACAACAATTCCTTGCGAATTCCAACCCAATAAACATGTTTTTGTGCACGCGCTTTTTCCCACTTTTTTGGCAGTGTACATTTTGAGAATTCGGGGAATTTACCGGAAATGTCAAGATAATAAAGAAGGAAGCTCCGGTTGTGGACGACCGCAAGAATTGGAACTCCGGAACCTCGAAGGTGGACATTAAGAATGTTCGGGAGTCGAAGAATTCGATGATAATGCAGTGTAGTCTAGGCGTTGTTTTTAATTAATTTTTACACTTTTGTGGCAACGTTTACTTATGAAATAACTCACTTTACATGACTTCAAAAGTGCAAACAAAAAACTGCTGACTGAAAGCATTCAAATTTGTTGCAACCGACTAAATGACTCTTGTTTGCTTGCAAACAATAAGCACTGTTTGCGCACACTTGAAATGCGCTGTAATGTAGTAAGTGCTTATATTTGTTACCGTTTTTGTTGCTTTTTTTTTGAGTTAATTTAATAGGTTAGTTGAGAACAGTTTTTAAATTCTGTATTTCAAACAAACACATTTATTACGTCGAGAAAATTGTTAGACAATTAAAATTATAGACAAAAGTGCTCTAATTGTTTATAAAACCGTACACGACAATGGTTGTGAGAGACAAAACGGAGAGGTGGAAGGTTCTCAATGTGATTGAAAGTCAAACATGGAATTGGGTTTAGAATGCTTGGAGGAGAACAGCAAACAATTGAGTAAAAGCTCATCTACGAAATCAATAAGATGCTTCGCTACTTATTACAAAAACTTATTCATATTATTGACCAAACAGACAACCTATTAAGATATTAAATATTATAATACTCTGCTTATTCACAAAACGAGGGCAATCGGAGTTTTATAAAAACTTACACAGTCACACAACAATCCAAACAAAATGGATCAATTTAATGGTAAACAAACGGATAAATGAGATCTACAAAAAGTATTTGTAAAAATTTCCATTCGAAAATTCGGCCCGGTGATAGAATTTCATTCAAAATGTGTCATCTTGTTAAATGACCGACGGAGAAGCGCCACTCGAAGTAGTTGGTGATCCAGCCGATGAACCGTTGTCGTGTGATGCGGCCGCCAGTTTGGCTGCAAACAATGATAATTGCTGTTGTTGCATGAGTTGAATCCACTGGAGATTATTCACAACATTGGCTCCATTCATTAGAGCAGCAAATTGCTGATGTTGTGTGAGAAATGAGGTGTCGGGAACCGGCAAAGTGTTAACAAGTGGCAACTCCGAAGCTGTTTGGCCAAGGAATGACTTTTCAGGCAACATAGATGCCGAAACGCTAGTTGCTGGATTGAATTCAGGCAACTTGATGGTTTGTTGCTGAAGCTGTTGAAGTTGCTGAAGAGCCAGAATGAGTTGAGATGGATTCGAGAGCTGAATGGATGGCTGAGGATGCTGATTGGCTGTGGTCAACGTGTTATTTGTTGAGAAGAAGTTTCCAGAAGTGATGGGAACTGAAAGAAATACATTACACTCTGATTTAAGTATAGTTGTTATTGTTTTATGACCAGTTTGTCAATCTTTAGTCTTTTTGATTAGTTTGCATGTGATCTGTATCCGACAAAAAATGTCATTATGCTTGGCCTTTTTACTAATCCATTTTTATTAGAACAATGCGCACGAACGTTTTGAACTCAACCTTTTTCATTAAACAGTCCCAAACTACAAACCCTTTCATTTTTTGCACAACCGTATGCTTTTCTTAGAAGACTCACAAATGATACATTTGCCTCGATTCTTCTATTGTTTCTATTTACGAATAGAATTGCGAAATCTGCTAAGTTGTTCAACTAATAAACACTAGTTACAACAACTTCTATGAATGTTTATAATTTATTTGCAATTAGAAAAAGTCCACTGTTCCGTTCAAAAGTCATTTTTTCTACTTTTTGTTCGAACGCCCAATTTTTGATTTCCCGTGTAGACACAATAGACGAACACAAACAATGATCAACGACGGCCATTGTTTATTATCACGACGGCCCGAAACCGGAACACCCAAAATTCCTTTGTTTTTGGCTTATCGTTGTGAATTTTTTGCATAGTGGAAAGTGAGCTATTACGCGATTTGAAGTTTTAGCAGTCCTTTGTGGAAATCAACAAGCACTTTCAAAGAACTGAACGTTCAAAATCAAATCAGCAAATCCCTTCACGTCAAAACGATTCAAAACAATGTTTATCTCTTGACAATGCGCTTTTTTGTTTAGCGCATTGTGAGAAAAATAGCTTTTGTGTGACAGTTTTTGCGCTTATCTCTCAACAATAGCCTTTATTCAGTGTGGAACTTTTTGCTCAACTTTTCTTGTACGTTCCTTTTGTTTAAATTGTTGTTTTGAATTGGAGGGTGGAATTGAATCAAAATTTTGTGCAAATATTTGTGATGAAAGTGGCTTTGCAAACCGGAAGCAACAAATTTCGATAATGAAATTAAGACAATGGGGTTCTGAACTTTTGTGTTGCGGATCTAGTTGGCGGATTTAAACTGTTCCACGAACATTGCTTAAAACTTTTGTCGCAAAACTTCTTATTGCAATTGTTCGATTTTTGATTCATGCATCGCTCTATCAAAATGACTAAAACTTGACAAAATCTTAAAAGGTCGCTTTTGTTTTATGCTGTTGATTAATTTGGCGTTTTAGCGTTGATGGTGATTCACTCCAAACATGGAGCTTTGATCGCTGTTTGTTCGTTTGTTTTGTCGGTGATTGGAAACGAAGGTGATGAAATTGGGTGTAAAAGACATGTAACTTAAAAGTGTGTAAAACTCAATTAAATCAAGTAGTTTTGAACCGAATAGTTCAAAACTTATTAATCATTGTCAGACTAAAATGCCAACTTTCAAGTTTCCCGTTCTGTGAATCCTACGGTTTGAAACAAAGAAAATCGGGTGGCACGCGATTTGCAAATTTGGCTCTTGTTAAGTTGTTTGGGTGGTGGAATGCTTTTTGTTGAATGAATAAGAGAAAAATGGAAAGGTCGGCATTAATGAATGGACGGGGTTATACGGTACAATTCCGAGAATGGTAGACAAAAAGTTGTTGACTTGTAGAAAAGGTTTTTATGTAGCATGTTGAATCATGAAGTTGTTGAAAACCTGAACTTTTCCAACTTTTCCGCCTATTTATTTAAGTCTTTGTTTAGGCCTTTGTTAAGGTGCAATAAAGTTAAAAATTTCACAAGTTTTGCACGCAATCTAAACGAACTCGAAACCTGACGTGCCGCGCCTGTAAAACAAAGCTCAAAGCTTCCGAGTTCCAAATGATCATTTTTTGCATGTGACACGCCATCCTTCCTACCTATTCATAGGCTCATGCGTGAAGTTCAACTTGTTTTCCAGATTGTTTTCAAAATTTAATGGGTTTGCAAAAAGGTCAAAAAGTTTATTGTCCCGAAAACCTGCAAAAACTCACCATTAAAGTTGGCCAACTGCTGAATTGACTGTCCGTTTGAAGTCATCATTTTGCTTCCGGATCCCAACAACTGAGCGTGTCCATTCGATTGTGGGACACTAATAGAAGAAGAACGGTAACCCTTGGGCTTGCGACGCGGTCTAAATTTAAAGGTAATAATCGAATGAAGTGGCTACTTTTAATTTGCCGAAGCTACAGTAATCTACTAATCTGACTAACCTGTATTTGTAGTCCGGGTATTCTTTCATGTGAACTTGACGAAGTCGTTTGGCCTCATCGATAAATGGACGTTTGTCTGCATCAGTCAACAATTTCCATTCTTGTCCGAGTCTTTTGCTGATTTCGGAGTTGTGCATTTTTGGATTTTCTTGGGCCATCTTGCGTCTTTGGCCTCTCGACCAGACCATAAACCTAAAACGTTAAAATATAGAATGTCCGAAAACGATACACAATTTAGTAAAACTTACGCGTTCATTGGACGTTTCACCTTTTCTGGATCTCCAACCAAACTGCTGAGATTGAGTGGAAGTCCAAGCGGCAATGCAGATTCAGCAGTCAGTTCATTTTCTTCTTCTGATTGCTCCATTCCTGAAAAGAAGTTTTAATAAGCTTTACAATGTAAAGCTTTCAAATAACTTACTCAATTGACGCGTCTGTTTCAACTGGATGCTGTGGAGAGTCTTGAGGAGCCGGCGATGTTTCGGATTGTTGTTTTTGAGCTGCCTTGTAAAGCTCCGACAATGTGGCGGCTGGTGTGTCACCGAAAGGATACACTGTGGTCATGTTTAGTGTGAAGAAAGTTCTGAAAAGAACCGTGAAGTTAGTTAGTGATGACATTTTTATTGAAAATTGGGTGGAGGTCAACACATTCAAGAATCAAAGAGATAAGAGCGGAGCGGGGGAGTTAGAAAATGTTGTGGTACGTCCAGCATTAAACTCGAATAAGCTACAGGGATACAGAAATTCAAGTCAAAACAAATGATTTGCTTGCTTTTCAGCAAATAAGGTTGACAAAATAAATTGACGTCGAAAAGCAAATAAACGCACAAAATGGGATTTAAATTCATTGTTTGCAAATTAAGCTGCTTGTGAAAACAATTTTGACTTGAATTACTTTAAAGTCAATTCGTTTGAAGTAACGAAAAAGAATTACTAATTTGGTCTTCATATTGTAAACTTTAGTAATTGTGGAATCCACGTTGCGCGAAAAGTTTCAACTCTTACAATAAAAAGTCGGACATAACCAACAGTAACTTTTAAAGAACATCAGTATCCAAAAACACGAAACTCGAAAAGCAAGGATCTGCCAAATCTCTTAAACCCCACAAAAACAAAGTTAATTAAATCGGCTCTATAGAAATTCCGTTTTTGAAAATGAACGGCGGCGGGACAGTACCATAAACGCGATTATCTCTCCACTCCATCCATGAAACAATTAAACGGCGCGGACAATCGGAGGCTTTGTCTTTCTTTCCCTCTATGCATACACAGTCATTGTTCCGAAAACAACAGGGCGGTTCGGCTAGTGGCTGTGCACAGAAAAGAGACACGCCCCGACAAAGGCGGAGTTTTTACTGATTTTTTGAAAAAGTTTAGTAATAATCTAGTAGTCTACAAAGTTCAAATACTAAATTTTTTGCGCCACCTTGTGCAGGTCTCTAAAACTGTTTAAATTGTTAATTTAATTTGCAATAATGAGTGTTAAAGTTTACTACATTCGCAATTCCTGTGTGAAAGTAGAAATTGTATAACTTAGATTAGAACTGACAATCGGATATAGTGTTTTAAACATAAACATTCTTTATGCACTCCCGTTAAACTCCCAATTAAAAACAAACCGTCAGCATATAAGAAATTGGCAAGTGATGACAATCACAAATTTCGAAAACTTTTGAATGCGGACGACCCGGAGAACAAACAAAAACACACAAATACTCATTTGTTTTTACGACTAAAGACAAAAGACGAAATAAATGAATAAGTGATAAGCGAGACGAACGGAAAGTATTATTGTGCGTCAGATTCGCTTTTTGATAAAACTTTTGAATTGAAATTTGAGGTCAAAGTCTTTAGAAAGTTTATGATGAATGGAAGTATAGAAGAAGTAAAAGGGTGTTCTGATAAAACAAATTGTAAAAGCAACGTAGACAAACTTCAAATCAGTCGGATAATTCTTGTAATTGTTTAAGTTAATGAGGTCACAAGTTTTAATTGCGTTATGATTAAATTGATTGTTTGCAAAGTCTTTCAAACTTTAAAGAGCATTTCAAACTTTTACAGTATTCTTCGAAAACTCTATACATGTTTTTTACCGGTGCGCAACCATATCGAGCATCAGTTTGAAGACTTCGGCGCCGATTTAATTTTGCGTTCTTTTCCGTGTCTCAAATGCAAACGAAGAGAAATGATGGCGCCTCTTGATTGGAGTGTGAAAATTGGTAAAGTCATGCGATATGAGACTTTCATTTGAATTTTAGGGGTCTTTTAACTTGCAAAGCTCGGTAGATTAAAAAAGACTCCACAACAAGTTGTTTGCAACTCGTGTAATGATCTTCCGTACCAGCTTATTACTTCAATCTGCACAAAACATTTAACCAAACAATGGCCTCGATTAACTTTGATCATTCAACTTCAGGCGAAACAGTGTCATTTGAGTGTGAAATCCGAAGCGGCTTTTCATTTTCGCTTCCATTGCACGATTATCCAGTCGTTCGCATTCATAAACAAATGACTTGTAAATTGAAAATGTGCAAACGCTGGACAAGACAAAGAAACGGGATAATCTTTGAAAGAAGCCGAGAGGAGGCGTTCCTTCCGTTTAAAATTAAAATCTTGTCTACTTCAAAGTTAAAGATGTTAAGATGCGTATGATATTTGCTGACAAGAACTAATAAACAAAAACATTCGAGACATTTTTAGATTTGAAACTACAAGCAACGTTACAAATTGTTTAGAGTTCAATCTAGTTCATTTAACATCAACACTAAAACTACAAAGGGCATTAAAATAAATTTAAAGTACAAACAAGACGGAACATTTAACAAGCACATCAGGGAACAAATATGTGCTTACTGCTAAGTTCACGAGTACAAATCTAAGAAAGTGTCTGCTTTAAAAATAGATCAATTACGAACAGAGTAAAACTTCCTGCTCAATCCTTTTAAAGTATTTAAGTGTTGCAATTTTATCCTTTGGCATTCAGTATCCAGACAATCAGCCAAAACACACGTGAACACTCAAAACTTTCAAACCGAACGCTAATCTGAACAGGAAAAACTAATCCAAACGATTAGTAGTCAAGAAACAATAAGCCTGGGGTCATAGCGTGGAGAGGAAGATCGGAAATGGAGACAAGAATTCGAGGACTTCGCAAATTTGTTCCCGTGTGCAGGATAATCTTTGCGGCAAAAATGTGCAATTTTAAAGGGATTTGTTTGCGGGTTTTGCAAAACTCAAAATGTTAAGGACATGAGCGGAAAGGAGATAATTAAACGGATTTGCTATGAAGAAGAGACTTCTTTATTAAAAATGCTGAATACTGTTTTAAACCTATAACAACGTTTAGTGCATTGTTTGTTACAAAGGAATCAATCAATTAGCCGCACCAAAAACACCAAATAAAGTTGACAAAAATTGCTTTCGGCCATTGTCGGCTTGCTCTTTCGACTAACTTAATCAATTGAATACAAAAGAGCGGAAATACTGGAGGTAATTTGCGCGTTGTCTTTATATAAATAAGTGCAATCAACGAAGGGTCAATTCTCAGTGTAGGCTTTTTAAATAGAAGAGATCAAACAAAAGAACAAAACTTAAATTAGCATAATGTTTGATTTAAAGCGTTTGGCATACTTTAAATTTAGCAATTAGAAAGAACATCAAACAACTCCTATTGAAAAACAGCCTATTAATGTAATGTCCGCGCAGATAATCCGCAACAATTATGTGAAAATGCCTAAGAAAGAAGAGCGAAACGGATTACCAAACCTTCTTTTTGTCCTCAAAAGAAACCGCATTTGCGAAAAAGATCTCAATCAATTTTTTATCGACGCATTATGAAAAGTGGTTTTTTTGAGATTAGCTTGCAACTTGGATAATTTTGTGAAACTATTAGTTTTAAAGCACATCTTTTCTTGGAACAAACTACACATATCAACACGTGGCAATTTAGTTTTAAAACTACTTGCTGGCTATTTCTGCAAAACACCCAACAGTTATTATTGCCTAACTTTTAATTAGCAACCAAAAGTGGCACTCGCGTTGTACATTTCAAAGAATTGGAATATTGTAGATGGCCATTAATTTAGCTGACTGTGCACATTTAGAATTAAAATAGACAAAATTATTTCTGCAATCTATTTAAAACACTCACACAAATAAACTTCTTTGCTACTCAATTTCAACCAATAAAAAGCAAACAATCAAAAAAGGATCCAAAAACGCAATCCTGACAAACATAAACGCCTACTCGTATTTGTTCATTTTCTGAATGACTAATCATTTGGGGTTAGAAATGCAAAATTTGCAGAAACTAATGTTCAAAATTTTCTAATAACCCGGTGTGTTTGATTAAGATACGTTTAAAAGTGAACTCACAATTCGATTCAACAAATTAACGCAAATTGACTGTTATTACTGTCAAACAATTCCCTTGCATTATTAGGATCAGAGAAACTCCCAAAAGATTTAATCAGCCATTAAACGTGCCAAAGCGCTTTAATCAGCCATTCAAAGATGTCGGGATCAATTTAATTTTCTTTCAAAAGTAAACAAAGTTTTTCAGCCCATTTTTCTGACAAAGCGTCAATTTTTCTTTGATTGCCACTGTTTAACGCGCTTCTTTGTGTTTGTTAAAAAGATGCGCGCATTCTCAAACTTGCTAATGATCTCCCAGTGGAATTTTTCGCGTCTTGGCAAAAAGAAAGAACTTCTGATTTTTGCCGAATTTGAAATGATTAGATTTAAAAGAAAAGGCTGATTAGACGAGATGCTTTGGGCAAAACTGATATCATAGTTTTAAAATTTAAAATGAAAACAACTTTCCTTAACTTTTGGGCTTTTGTGAAATTTCATAATTTTCCATTTCGGTCACAGTTCATTTGTATAAGCAGTACCCGACTGGCCAACAAATTTTATAGTCCACCCGTCGCTTTGCCGCTCAAATATTTTTCAAAGATCTCCGTATTCAGCCACTTTAATTAATAATGCAGGAGATTTTGACCCACCAGTTTTCGCTACAAAACTGGACAGCTGAAACTCGTGTAGTGCTGAAGTTTGGAAGTTATTCAAGACCCAGTGATCTTCACGTCATTTAAAAGTTGGATTTTTAATGAGAAGGTGGTAGAAAAATTACGGTAATAAGATGAGGTTGAACTTGTCTGGTGTGAAAGTTTAATGATTAAAGAAGTCTCTTCTGGAAAACAAACATGCTATTGGTTCTTTGCAACTAAATCTGAAGTGCAGTTTTAGCGATATTTTCTATGAGAGCATTTAACAAAAACAAAAAGTTACAAGAACTTCTTTTCAGATCTTTCTCATGTATCGACAAAAATTGCTTTTAAACAGAACTTCCAACTTAAACATTTTCGACCTCAAGTGATAGCATTCTATCAAAACACAAAAATTACAAGGGCGTTGGTGTGAACTTTTCCCAGGTAGTAACAAACACGAGTATGTAAGCTTTTTTGAACAAAAAGTTTAAGCTCACACGTTCCATCAGAGTTACATTCAAAAAACCAACAGGAAACAGAACAAAAAATTACAAGAAACTTCCCCAAACAAATTCTCACAAAGCTACAAAGCCTTGCTTTTAGTCATTTTTTAACCGAAGCGTTCAAGTTCAAATCCCACGTTTCAGCCAAAAATTACATCAAATAACAAAGAGAATATCAAGAATCGTGTAGACAAAAAATCGCAGGAAATCTTTTCGGTTCTCACAATGTGCTTTTGTCTAAACTTCCTTTTTCGTTGATTAAAAGCCGGCAACTACAGTAACAGGAAACGTTGGGCTCTTGAAATTCTCACGCCTATTCAGCGAACACGCTGCTTTGTCCACCTGTACTTTTTGTGAAGTGAGTGGGTGATTAGGATTTATTGAATAGATTGGAAGGATTTTAGAAGTTTGTTAAACTAACGAAATTGTTTGCTTGATTTCCGAGAAATGACCACTCAATAAACAAAACAATTAAAGCGCAATGCTCACACGCAAAAAGGCAGGTGCGCCACAAATCATTAACTTTGGCGCTACAAACCGCTCCCTGGCCAATTGTGTTGTGCCCTCGACGGATTAACAATGCGCTTGGCGTGGGACTGCGTTTGCGCAGTCATCGGGCTTCTAATTACAATCAATAGGGTGCGTGTATTAAAAGCCGCAAAAGGGTGAAACAAAACTTTCAAAACTGAACTCTACAGTGAAAGTGCATTCATTGTTAAGCTTAAACGATACAGTAATCCCTAATTTATAAGTTAAATTGATCATGTTAATATGTGCAAGTAAAACCCCGCTTTAAAAACAAAAGGTCAGATCAAAACTTATCAAACAAGACAAGTGCGTCGTCCAGTGCTTCTTTGTTTTACATTGGACAGACTAGAAGTGACCATTGATTTTTGTTGCGCTTTCTTTTCTTGCAATCTTTCAACAAAGGTATCAGTTTCACGCAAACAAGGAAGCTTTTGAGTGGGACAAAACTTTGAAAGAGAAACGCATAAGAAAATTAAGGCACGGAAGTTTATCAACGCTTAAAAGCATTTGAGATTAATTAATAACGTGGCTTCTGCTGCTTTGCTTACCGTATCTTACGTCTATCAAAATTTCTTCTTCCTTGCTACAAAAAGAAAAGAATACAGAGAGGCGGTAATTCGACGCGCCTACCCAATTAACAAATGACTTATTTGTCGGCGCTCGCTCATTATCCTCTTCCGCATTTGGAGTTAATTGACTTTATGTATTGCAGGGCGTTGAAGCGTTAAGTTTCTGCAAGTAGTGAGGCAAAATGGGCAAGTTAAACACATACTGTTTTCTAGTTTTGTTTGAGATTCTTGAAAAGCACGAAATATTTCAAACTATCAAACACAATTTAAAACGTACTAAGTGAACTCAAACAACAAATGCAAGCCAGAATTGAATGCTCAAACACCGACTATTTTCTACCCTAAATATGTCTCTTACAAATAAAACGGTCAACACAATGCAAAGGCATTCAAGTGTCAGTTGCAGCAGATAAAGAATATAAAACACAACACAACAGAAAGCTTTGGTGAACGGTCTTCAAATCTCTAATGAGACACTGTGGCAAATAAACCGGACTTTGAAATCTGAGCAACCGTTAGTAAGTTTTCTTTAAAGTATCTGACTTTCTAACTTCGTTTGTTTGTTGAGCAAATAAAACAATTTAATTGATGAAATGCAAAATTTTCGACTCGATTGCATGTTTGTTTTAAAAACTGAACACACGTAGCACTACAATTTTTCTAGAAAGCAAATACAAACAGCTAAACTAATTGGGTGATAATTAGCAGTTCAATGTATATGTCTGTCACATCAACTAAATTGATCTGGAAAAACAAGGATAGTTTAAACCTAACACGTGGATTTAATTCTGCGTAATTGCGTCCAACACTCGGAATTATGAAGTTGTTTATTTTAAAAGTGGGTCAAATTTAAGTCACAGATAGATCAACTAGTTCGTTCATCAATTTTTATCGTGTAAGTTATCCGGACCAGACACAATGCAAATAAAGATCAATTTTAATAACCAATAAACTACAAAAAGCTGAACACCTTACAAATTAACTCAACAATTACAATTTTAATTATTGTTTTAAAAGTCGGATTCTTCCATTGCAATTCACACTCAACAACAAATAAAGTTCACGTCAGAACACTTTGTACAGTTATCTATTTAACTAAACAAAATAACAGAACGTTAAATCCAACAAAGAAATCAATAAAAGTTGTCGGAACAATTGTATTCATTTAGCACACTGCAGACGTCAATTATTCACACCCACACATGGAACATACCATTGTAACTGAATCAAAATTCAAGTCAAAACCTAAACAAACAAACCCACGACCCAAAGCCTACAACAAATCAGATTTAAACAATAAGTGAATCAGCAGATTGGAAGAAAGGTGCTCACAACAGACAGATGAATAAACATCAGATGCAACCAAAACGTCAATGGGCTGTAAACGACTAGTGGATTTTAAACAAATTGTGTTTTTTAAAGGATTTTTGAGGGAAATGACTCAAAATTTAAATTAGATTAGACATCTAAAAATGACGCAAAATATGATAGTGCTATTGCTAAAACAACACCCTCAAAGCATCCTTATATGACCAACACGCGTAGACAATTAGATTAAAAAGATAGAATCTATAAGCACGTCAATTCATCTACGGGACAACAATCTATTGAAATATCTTTTCTAACGATGTCTTTTCTAAACACTTCACAGCCTAAACCGTTCACTCACTTTTTGGTGTTGCCGCCAAACACCGCGAAAATTCAAATCAAAGCGCCACAACTCACAAAAAGGCAATCGGATGCGCACCCTCAAACGGCCTTTTTGTTCGGACAACCAACAGATGCAAAAACAAGGCAATTGATCCTTTTGGTGAAATGAAATGACCGCCGTTCTCACCACCAAATTTTGAAATTTGTTGTTTTCCAACCGGATAGACAAAAGGATGGTTGCTGAGAAAATATAAAAACAAAATAGTGAAATGGACTGACTCATTAGCCAAATTCAAAACATGTCTTTTAAAGGATGATTTGTAAAACGGTGTTTTGATCTGGATGAGAAAAACCACGTGTTTTAAAAGTGGTGATTTAGTTTTATTTTAAAAGCTGACAAATAACATGTGCATCGAGATTTCATAACAATAACTAAAACTCACCAGACGTGAACAATGAAATAAACACGTTAAAGTTCTATTGCATCATAAAATCATAAACTAATCAACACTTCCAATCGAAAAGTAGCAATTTACAGCAACATACCCCACATACACTCATCAAAGTCTCCATAAAACCGCAAAAATTCAAGTTTTGTTCGAAATTTTTTCCGCTCTTTAAAAAAACCGCCCGCCACCTAATGAATACGATTACACCCAAGAAGAGGCGCTTGCGCCAAAACAATACGAATTTGCGCGCGTTCCTGCCAGTTTAAACTGAAAATTTGAATTGTAAAAATTTGTAAACGAAAGTAGAGAAAAGAGTAAATAATAGGGAAAACCGGGTCGCATTGAGAAACTCTATAAAACACGCGTTTAAACTGTTTAACGGTCTTGAAGAATTTGAGAAATAGTTGAGTGTTGCAAGGAAATTTAACGCAACAAGCAACTCAATTAGATTAGCATAGCAAACAATCCAGTCAATTAAATCAATTTCGGTGCAACTTAAAAGTGGTGATGTTTACTCAAAAACACATAAATTGCGCATGCAAAAAATTAAACAAACAAATTTGCATTCGAATAACAACGGTAAAGCGCAAAATTTGAAAGCAAACAACAAACTGAGTGGATTACAAAATTGCAAGTTCTTAAATGGCTAAATGCTCAAAATGCAAACAGAAAGCTGTTGTTTAAAGTTATAAATCTAAAAGTGGAGCTTTTCAGGTTTTAAACACGTCATTCTACACAAAAGCTTTAGAAAAATCAACTCCAACATTAAAGTTCAAATACGTAAAACAAACATCAAAACCTTTTCAAGTTGAAAACTTCGCAAATGTTGTTTGCAACAAATTCCAAATCAAACATGTAAGAAATTGGCAAAAACAACTCACAATCAATCAAACTATTAAAACTTGCGCATTATTCAAATGAGCAACCAACAAAGTTTTAAAGATCAAAACACATTAATCCCGATTCAAACGGCAAAAGAGAAAATCCACAAAAGAAACGCGCAATCAATCAAATTGAAAGAGATCAATTGAAAGGAGGGAAATCAATTTGAAAAGTTGTGTTTACACGTTTGTTGTCGGCCTCAAACAAAGGCGTGTATTTAATGGTTGCACAGTGAACAAAGGTTGTTCGCACCTTTTGCGCGAGCGCAGCAAAGGTCACAATCGACGACGAAGGCAATAAACCTTCAATTTGAATTTTTCCAATGGTTTTTGTTTGTTGGAAGGAGTTTGTATGGGAACTTTAAGGCTTTTGTATTAAGGTCGACAAGATCTAGAAGTGTTTTGAGCGGTAAAGTTTGGTAAGTCTTGGGAAAGTGAAGAATGACTTCTATGTTGTTTTGTCAAAACTCCACTCAAAAGTAATAATCCCCATTAAACGCAAATTTTATTACAGTTTTCATCTTTTGTCCCCCATTCAATTCTATTCAAAATCCATTCATCAACAAAGAAACCATAAAATCTGTTTAGAACCACAAATAATATCACAAATAATGGGCGCAAACTAAAATAATCAAATGGAATTTATTCACGCAAAAGTATTGGATCGTAAAATTTGCATTTTGTTGAAAGCGAGACAAAAGTTTTCCGACCTTGCGAAACTTTTGATGACTTGTGTTGTGAATGTATTTTTAAAAGTCAAATCAAATAAAAACACTTATAACACAGCACTTATAACAGAAGTTCTCTGTAGACACATTATTTGTGATTTGTTTTGATTGTAACCTGATACTCAATAAAAGACTTGCGAATGGACATCAACAAAAATCAATTGGGATTGAATGATTTCTCCGCTTTTGCATCAGCAATATGCGCATATCCGAAAAACAATAAAAAGCATATGTGCGCAAAAGTGGATACGTTTTTGTTGGTTACGGTAGTGTAAAAAATATGCACACATCGACTTCTTAAGAATCAAAAATCGTCTAAAACGGCAACATACAGGAAATGCATACAAATGTTCCAAGCATCAAAACTTGAAAACAATTGGCTCTTCGCTTGCACATTCCAATTTGCATACAAAAAGAGTGGATAAACAAAGCCTTCGATTGGATTATCAAATTCAATTTGGAGGCAAACAAAAGACTCGGAGCTTTGTCGAAGACTCGCCAAATCCAATCGTAAGATAATCGATTCTGGCCTCTTTTGTTCCATGTGGAATAAGTAGTTTAAAAGGTGTTTTTAGAAGTGTTTACAAAGGTGCTTTTAGAAGTGTTTACAAAGGTAGCTTTTCTAACTCGCACAAAAACAAGCAAGCGGTCTAAAACTTTACTTGTTTGTAGCGGAAAAACTTCAGAATCAAACTATAATTACTCATTTAAAGAGACCTTCACATCTACTTCCTAGTTTTTAGAGCAAATCTAATTAATCGTATTTTTAAAGCGACAAGGATCTAAAATCTGCCTGTACATTGTAGCTTTTGAAATCAAAAGCGGAGTACTGTAAACGAAGACTGCGCACATATCAATAAAGAAAGTTCAGAACACTTCTTATGATTTTACTCTATAAATTAAAGCACTCTATCTATTTAGCCAACAACAGTAGCCGTTTAAAGCCCTAAAAACAAAGAAGACAACGCGCCGAACTCAAGCATCTCCTTTGCGTTGAACAAATAAGGAGCCGAAACAAGGCGGGAGACCAATGAATGCACGGCGAGAGCTAATCCCCCATTTTCCATTTGTTGTTTCTTGGCGGCTCTTTGCCTTTTGGCCCTCGACAAACTTGACAAACAATGTGTGGTTTGTTCAAAAAGTTAATTGAATGGGTGAGTAAAGGTAGAACAGAAGGCGTTCGAAGACTTTAAAAAGTGATCGACGTTTGAGAGCAAAAATGATTAACATTGTTTTTATTCTTTTAATGTTTCTTTCGAACCTCAAACACAAACATAAATTTAGTTACCAAATAAACGCAATTTTAAATTCAAAATCTCCAGAGCCTTGCAATTATAATCATCTCGAATGGAGTGTGCGCGAACGGAAGTGCTAATTTTATTCAGCGGCACAAAACTTGTTAAGAGCAACAACAAGTGGATAATCTAAATAATTGGACAACTTGCGCAAAAAGGCAAACTTGAAAAGACAATCTAAGAAAGAAGTCCTTATTTTGTTCCTTTGAAACACCGACGCAATTTAACAATTAAGTTTAGCTTAGCGCATCTAATGAGATTACTGTTATCTTCTCAAATGTCAAAACATTACAGTAGTCTAGTTACAGAAGATACTCCAATTTTCGTGCCTACATTTTGGCAATTCCACAAACGCTCACAAATTGGCAAAATAATAAATCAAAATACAAACGAACAGAATTTTAACTTCAATACAAACCAACAAAAATGTCACTTTGAAATCACATTTCTAATCAAAAGCTACAAACCTGATCAATTAGGCTACCCTTAAAGCTAAATGTCATAATGTGGGTGATTTTAAAAAATAATCGAAACGCAAATGTCGGGATCACGTTTGGAGTTAATTAGAGTTAAAATGTAAACAACCTTGTTATAAGAATAGCAGAATTAGAATTGTATTTGTAGAGCAAAAATAGATTTGAATGCTTGTTCGGCTAAAAGCAAACATCCATATTTGTACATTTACTAATTGACCAGAAATCAGGTAGCCGTTTGGCTTTTAAAATAGCTTCTTTATAATCTTGAAAATGGGGGATCTTCAATAAAACCAAACTTTGCTAACCTATAAAGTGTAACTTGCAAAATCTTCTTTGCATGCATTGTAAACATTTCCTGCAAAACATACAACTTACAAAAGATGTTTTTCGATGTTTTCGTACAAATTTCCAACAAAAACAGCAAAAGCACAGTGTGCCTCCAATTTTTGACACTTACCGTACACACTTACTTCTCCAACCTGACTACAAAGTGAAAAAAAACAGACCTTTTAAGCCCCACGCTAATTCATCTCCATCCGTGACTACAATTGAAAATCGGTCAGTTGATTTTTCGGTTGTAACCACAATTTTGTCCATTTTAAATAAACAAGAGATCATTGAGATCAACTTACGATTGAAAAAACATTGTAAAGTGGAAGCACAAAAATATTAGTCTTGAGTCATTTGATAGACAAAGTTGTAATTGATTCACATTAAAAGTGATGTAATAGAATTTTTTAAATCCTATCAAGCAGCAAGTGTTTGAATCCTTTGTGCAAAAATAGTTAATTTCTAGAAGTTAAAAGCACCGGCTTAACATTATAAAAGTCTCAACAACCAAGAAAAGTCGCACATTTTTTATGCTTGAAAATTGACTAACGAGAATACAATTCCAAGATCATGTTTGCCACATAAATTCAAGCCAGATCTATGATTTCTAAGCATATTTATTGCACTTCGGGGAATAAATTTCATCAGTTGGGCCGAGAATTTTTTAAACACGGATTCATAGACAAAAATGAATGAAATGTTGAATCCTTAAGCAGCCACTTACTTGCCTTTTTTTGCCCAAAACCTTTGAAAAAGTGAGCGTGATTTTTGTAAAACACCTGCTTGTGCGGAGAGCAACTAGGTGTCAGAACAAGTGTTAAACATACGGTGGATTTTGTATTTTTAAACTTGAACTTTGGGAGCAAACGGCATGTTTTCGTGACAAGAATAGAAGCTGTTAAAAAGTTCTTGCAAATCGGGCTGTGAAAGGTGGTTGAACACCTTGCATTAAATCTAGTTAAATTCATGCAATACTTGAATAAACAACAAAAACTACACACCAGTGCTTTAATTTATTTAAACGTATCTGTTGAAAGCATTCAAAAACTTGCTGACATTAAAAGACACAAGGAACTTAAACTTTGAAGACTACAAATAAAACCATAAGATATTTACATATTCAGAAATGCTTAAAAGACCGCTTTTGTTTAAAGAATGGACAGTTTGAGCTGCGAGATGCTTTAATATTTAAGATTAAAACATCATATGGTGACAAATATGGTGACGGCATTTTAAACATTCGTACGTGACAACTATTGGAAGCTGTTAGAAACTGTTTCCTTGTAAACAAAATTTAAACTTGAGTTTCTATTGCATAGAACTGTTTTGATGACCTGTCAGCAATTACAAGATATTTAAAATGTATACTCTTTTTAATACTTCCTGATTAATCTTTAAAATTTACGCAACAGCCCATTGAATATTCAATTTTTACGTAGAACCACTCTGGAGATTCCTTAACATTTAAATTGGCATTTAATTAACCTTTAGTTCTTGCATGTTTTCCAGCCAACTTTGAAAACTACGCAAAAGCTACTTCAAGAATGTACTAATTACACAATTTCTACGTAAAAACCACTTTATGCATTCATTGACATTTAACCGATGTTATCTACGCAAAAAACCACTCAACGCAACAGTAATTAGTTAAATGTTCAAAAATACTATTTAAAATTCAAGCCGGCCATTTAAACTTTGAGGTCACAAAGGGAAAGTTGCGTAGAATCTACTTGTCTACTCATTTCCACAAACAAAATCAGGTGTTCATGTGGATGCGACAAAAAAGGAATGCAACTTGTTGTTTGTTTTTAGTGTGATGAGCTAGGAATTTTTAATTTAACAAGAAACTAAACTTGTTCTCCGTTCAAACGAAATCGAACCGAAGGAACTTCATAAAAGTTTAAACAGGGAACAAGATTTCAATATTAAAAATTCTACATACTTTAAAGGAAGAAGTTTGTAGTTTCAAAAATTAAGAACAAATAAGTAAAGTGTCTAAAAACAACGTGAATGGAGTTGAAAATACACAGAAGCTAACTTTAGACTCTTACGTATTTATCACAGCTCTCATAAAAACGCAACCGCTGTCTAAAGAAAGAAACCACCAATTCCGCTCGATTAACACTCAAAAAGCAATCTTAACGCTTCAGCACTTGTGAACAAACAACAACAAGTCTTCAAATGCATTTAACCTTTGTGTGTGTAAGACAAACGGGATTAACAGTTGAATGGATTTCAAGTTTGGCGCCGTTTTGTAGAGTAAGTGCGTCAAGGACTTCTTGGAAAACATTTAAAGAATGAACAATTGAAAATGTTGGCCAACTTTGAAAGAATTAAAATAATCGATTGCATCGTTGTAACTGTTTAATCAAATTACGTTTTTTGAATGATCAAATTGAAGATATTCTTAAATATAAACGTCTTTCATTTTCAGTATTACTTTTTTGCATTCAAGGAACAAGTGATCATTCACGTTTCCGCTAAACAAAGCCAATGACGACGATCAATCATCACATTGATGGCCAAATTTCCAATTTTTTAGCCCAAAATTGCCATTTATCATTTTTGCGGGGCGTCATTTTTTGTTGCTTCGTTAGTGTTTCTTTTTGCTTGCTGCTCGGTCAGCTGTGCTTCTGAATTTTTGGATCTTCTTCGTTTGTTTACACGTAGACGTTTTTGTTCCTAGAGTTCAGCTGAGTTTTCAACTTCAATGCTTATAAACAAATGGCGTGATTCTTTGTTTATTTAAACACTGTTTTAAACATTGTCTTTAAACGCTGTTGTTAAAACTTACATTACTGCTTAAAAGAAGAGTTTTTAGGTGGAAGAAATGCTCCGCAAAGGGCATTTTCTTTTGCTAGTTTTATTGGCACTCATCGGATTTGGTAAGTTTAAATTGCTTCAATTAGATTGATTTAAAAAGAGCTGTTTAGTCTCCGCCAATCGTCAACCAAGAGCTTGTCCGCGAGTTAGAGTTGTTAGACCTGAATGGCTTTATGGTGAATGGAGTGATTGGTCACCTTGTTCTAAAACTTGTGGAGGTGGTGGTCTACAGCATCGACGTCGCCAATGTGCCGACAACAATCCTGGATGTTTAGCATCAGAAACTCGTCCGTGCGGCCAACGCCCCTGTGCTCCAGGCTGGAGTGAATGGTGTGAATGGGAAGGATGTAGAGCTACTTGCGGAACAGGAGAACGTATGCGAGTCAGATTTTGTAAGAACGTTGCCGTAATGTTTATTTAACACTTTATTTGTAGGCGAAGGAGGCACACTGCGCTGCCCTGGAAAAGACTTTCAGATTTCACGCTGCAATGCCGGAGTTCCTTGTCCAGGATTTTATGATTGGTCGTCTTGGTCGCAGTGTTCAACTTCATGCGGAATGGGCGTTCGACATCGTGAAAGAACTTGCTTTGATGAATACGAATGTCGAGGCATGCAAACCTTTGAGAAAGCGATCAATTTTAACATTTAGGAAACAAAACAGAAGCTCAAGCGTGCAATGAAGGTCCGTGCAATCGTTATAGACACGGCCAGTGGTCTGGGTAAGTTTTAAATGTATTTTACTTATAACCATATCGTTTTATATGGTCACATTGGAGTCAATGCGACAGACCTTGCGATGGAGGCACTATGCACCGACAACGTCAATGCCATCCAAGTCGAGGTTTATTTTAACACATTTACCTAAACTAGCACTCTTAAATTTAGAACATTGCCCCGGAACAGATGTAGAGCGCCAACGTTGTAACGATTTTCCATGTCATTCACAACATCGTTTGCCTCGTCCGTTTGATCCACGACGAGTTTCTTCTGCACACTGTGTTTGGACTACTTGGACTGGCTGGAGTGGATGCTCAGCGCCTTCTCATTACAGATGTGATGGACCCGAACAAGGCCGTGGGCAACGATGGCGTCAACGATACTGTGTTAGAGCTGATGTTCGTTCAGAATGCGAACATCACAATCGATGTGATGGGTCTGGCCAACAAACAGAAGTTTGTGCATTGGACCCTCGTTCAGATCCGTGCAGACGCGGATGATTTATCTTGTAAATTGACTATTAGATTTCGGTTAGAACTTAAATTACAGTTGTTTTAAATGGTGCAGTTACTGTAACGGAGTTTGCTAGCTTAAGTTTAGCGCTTTTGTAATTTGAAAGAACATAAACAATAACAATACTGGCGATTTTGAATTCCTCCTTTTTAACTGTTGCATATATCTTTTAATTAACGATTGATGCCAGTGTTTGCGCATAATCATTAAGTTGGTGGTGTTCTATTTACGCACAAAACGGCTAAAACTATGCATCTCCAAGGTCGTTTTAGGAATGAATATGTGCGGTCAGGCGCCGAAGTGCTAACCTACATCAAGTTGACAGCTAAGCAACTGATAATGAACTGAAGGTGTTCTAGATGTTAATTTTGTTAAAATTACTTCTTCAATTCTTTCAAGTAAACTGTTGAATGGTTTAATTCATTCTTCGAAAACTCAAACAACAAGACATATGAAAGCATTTTGTGAATATTCATTTCAGAGTGACTCACTTAAACACGCTTCTTCGTTTGATTCAAACGAACAGCCTTGACATTATCAAACGTGTGCGCTGAACGACGGAAATCAACACACGCCAAATTAGTCATTTGAAGGGCAGTCATTTTTTGAACTCTCGAGTTAGTCATTTTTTGTTTTGCACAAAGAGAACTAGAAAATGCTTTAGTTATAAGAAGTGCAAACATGTTTATTGTTTTTACATAAAAGTGATGTTCCAGAACGGCGTTGTTTTAGAGATTTAAATTTTGGCGCCAAGCGTTCTTGTTATGTCATTGCAAGATGCGCACCCTGAACGTTTTATTTATTTAGGAATGGAAGAAACAAAAGACGTAACGCGCAATCAGTCACGTTGTGATTCATTCTTTTTGTATGAAAGGGTTTAACGAAACAATGTTGTAAAATGAAGTGGCATGATGTTCTGCAAGTTTGAGAGTTAATAATATTGATTTATTAATAAACTATCCAATTGTCCCTCCCTTTAATCCACTTTTTGTCAAAAGAAGCCACGACTGTTGAGTTTGCTGGCTTTCTTCCCAAACTAATTAACAAATGGATTAACTTTCATCAGCAGGCAGACTTTGTTTTTCAAATGGCGGTGATGACATGATAGTAATTGTATGGTACAAATTTATATTAAGAAATAGTTTATGCAAGGCGGAAGTATAAAAATGTTGCGTAGCACAACTAAATGCCAAAGTTTGTAATAACAGCTCTATTTAAATACGTAATCATTTAGCTTTATTAGTTACAGTATGCCCAAACTTGCATAAATTTCAGTTCTCCTACTGCTAAACAAATCCTAAAGTACAGAAAATCATACGTTTCTTAACCTTTAGTTTCCCAGATATAATTACTTATACAGTATGCGCAGTGATTTCAAAGTTCACTGCTTATTTCTATTAAAAACTCAAAATTTTTACAACCACCCAATTAATCTTCTCCTCACCAATTACTTCCACGCGTTTAGTCTCTTGACTCGTTTTTTCCGCTTTTCCTCACCCAGAAATGAATTTCGGGGACCAACCTCAGTCGTATATTTGCTAGCTTTGTTTTGGTCGCGGCCTTTTAGGTTCGCGTGCTTAACTGAGACGGTCCCCAGCATTCATTTTCGGCGGAGCTCCCTGGAATTCATTTTGTGAATTCCGTGGACCGTCGCTAGTTCACGATACAATCCGGCCAAATTGGGTCTGCTTCTTGGCACAAGACTGCTGGCCAAATTGGCTCTTTTTGTAGTGTGAAGACAAAAATAGAGAAAGAAATGCAAATGATGTTGAGAAGAGAAGCCAATTGAGTGTGGTGCAGATCTTCCAAATGTTTTCTCATTTGTGAGTCTATTTTTGGATGAAAACAATGAAAATGGCAAAACTTTGACTTGCTTAATCCACACGTTAAAAGTTAATCTTGTTTTTGGCGGGAATTAAGATTAACTGCTTTAATGTTGAATAATGTTGCAATATTTGAAGACTGTTTGAAGACTGTTTGAAGACTGTTTGAAGATTGATTATGTGAGCTTTTCGATATACATATGAGTTTGTGCAATAATTCTTCGAATTTGAATAATACCTCCAACGCATCTTCAATGTTTCTTTAGCGTCGTTTTTATGCATTTCCATGTGCAATATCAGTCTCTTCTTCATATTCTTATCAGTTTGTGCGTCAATGTGCAACATTTTTTACACGTTTGTTGACGTGTCCATGATACTTCTGGTCATTTTTTGTTGCGCTTTAAATGGCTAATTAAGGAACTAAGAACAATACTAGCACTCATTTAACAAGTAAAAAGACTCACAAAGTCACTTAGCAAGCAACCAAAACGATCAAAACAATTAACAAAACTTTTAAAAGTCCCTATTTCCAAACACCCATTTTCTCCATTTAAAATTAATGATATCTAATCAACGGGAGCGAAAGAAATGGACTTGTTGGTCAAGCACGTAAAAACAGATCATGAATGTGTGTGGGTTATTTTCGGCCACTTCCATTTGTTTTATGTTTGTTTTTCGAGGGATCACTTTTTGATGTTACTTCCAACGAAAAGGTCGGGTTGGAGACGTGAATTTTATAAAAATTAGTTTCTTTTGGGCGAAAAAACTTTCGGTCAAAATCGACCCCAAAAACCACTCACAAATTTAATTTAAATTGGGTGAGCAAAAAGAGCATGCTTGACAGAACAACTCCCAAAGGGAATTGACCAAAAAACAAGAACTTTTCGAGGGTTCAGAAGATTTTTGAGTTTTGGGTACAGTTATTTTTTAAGTTAGAACAGCTTCTCTTTAAGAAGTTCAGCATTCTTTAGTTCCTTAAATTAAAAATTCATACAAATGCGTTTTTGTTCACTTCCATTCCAATTTGAACTTCTTGCATGCGTTTGCATTTCCACTCAAAAACAACATTAGAGCGCGTGAGTACCACCACAAAACGTCGTCTCTCATTATCACAAAGTCATAAAGAAGTGGAAAAGAAAGACTAAATGGAAGCCGGAAATGTTTCAAATGATCTCGTGAAAAGGTTTATCGATAAACAAACGTTGAAGCATCACTTTAACAATAAGTAAAATCATTCTTTTTTGTCGTGCTCAATGAAAGAACTTTATTGTGCAAACAAATAAATAAGACCTCACATGAATTGTACAACATTTAGTAGCTGCACTTTTAATTAATCCGTTTTTTGAGTTATTTAAACTTTTCTACTGTATTCAAACGCAATAAACAACTTGACGGACATCCAAGTTAAAGTTTATACAATTTCACTCACTGCACTTTAATTTACAGTTACTTATAAACATTCAACTTTATAACTTTTGCTCATTCATCCACTTCAACTCCAGAATAAATGGCCGGCATGCGCTCAAATGAGCAAAAATGAACAAAAGTGGCCTTTCGCTGGGACAAAACTTTGCCTTTATTGCAAGCAGCTCCATTTCATTGGCCGTAATTTTGGATTGCGAAATATGTGAGTGATTCACTTCAAGAGCCAAGACGGAGAAGTTACACTCAATGAAGGGCACATAAAGGAGATGGCCGAAGAACTGGACAAATGGCCAAAGGTCTTTTATTGCGGAAGTGTGCCTCGAGGTTAATAAATTTTGTTTGAAATTCCGGCAAAAGAGATCGAATAAACAATTCGTTGTTATTAGTTGTTTAAAGTTATTTGCAATTGCTTCAATTTTAAAAGTTCATATGCATTTGATTATTCAAGTGTTTATTTGTTTATGTAAGTTTCAAATGCAAGTTTACTGAAAACACCCACTTCTTCATTGAGTGTTTTGTTGAAATCAATAAACTCACACCAAATCTTTCAATTCTTAAACTCATCACTCCCCCATCAAATAACCCACAGGCCAATCTCCTGACCATGCACACATCCTCCAAACACACTCGCCTCCCAGCTATCTCGAAATAGCCGCAAAAAGCGCAATTTCAAAATCGAGAGAAAAGAGCAGGCCGCTCATTTTGGCGCTTAACATGCACACCAACGGCCTCTCTAAGGAACAGTTGGGCTGCAGAATACTGGACCCTCCTCTTTTTGCTTGGAGCCCCACAACAGTGCAAGCATAAGAGAAAAACAGCCGCCCTGTCATATGCGGGCAAAACAACGGAAAACCAATCGTTAGTGACGCACCCTGGAATTCATTCATCTGCAGTCCACCTCAACACTGCATTCAAATAAGCAGGCGCAGCAGGCGAGAGGAAAAGAAAGCGCAGGAATGAGAAATATCACACAAGCTTTCAACGCAAAGAACGAAACAAAGTGACGAGGTTTGTACGCGTCCTTTGCTTTTTTCGCTCTTTGGTCCGTCCGGTTGTGCTGAATAACACTATACTTGCTTAATAGCTGGTCCCTCTAGTTGGGGGACCGTCAGGGGCGTGGTTGTTGACTAGAGATGGTCCCCGGAATTCAATATACAAAAGAGGGTTTGTTTTGCTCGGCTTTTCGCCTGCTCATTCGTTGTCGGGGTGCCGTCGCGGTTAGGTTGTGTCTCAGGCTTCTCATTGGACTTACCACTCTGTATATGGGGTTGCCAGTCGCTGAACAGGTTTGAGTTATGCCGAAAGCAGTGTTTAAGTTATTAGTCGAATTGCACCTTAAATGCTTTGAGTTAATGCAGCAGATTCAAGTTAGCAATCTTTTTTGTTGATTAAATTGTTGCGAATGTCTTTTGTACTTTTAAGCTTAAAGGATCTCTTTAGAAGTCACACTATTCAATACTATTCGATCTAGCAGTTTAAGTCAAAAAGGGTCAAACTACTAAAGTACGTTTAAGAACCGTTGTTGTTGATGCTCATTGTTGCGAAATATAGTGGGTGGTTTGATTGCAAATCAACAAAACATGTTGCTGTAGTTATTTCAAGCGCTTAACTTAATCAACTTAGATGCATCAGATTGAGTCGGTTTTTGCGGTCAAATCACAGCAACAGCAAAGCGAACGTTGAGTCATTTGTTTGCTTGCTTTCTCCACTGCGTGAACTGTGCTTCATGAATCTTATTAAAGATCGGGCAATTTCCATGTTGCTTTTCATGGGAACGCAGTGACGAAATAGGAGATATTTCTAGTTGAGTCATCTTTTGTTAAAAGTGTTCATAGTTGTTGGCTAGTTTCTTGGGAGTTGTTTAGTTGGCTATAAAATCTGCTAATCGCTTTGTGAGGTCACCAGAAAAGGATACTTATGGACTGCCTAAAACGCTGAAATCCCATGATCCTTTATTAGATAGTTCGCACGCTTCCATGTCTTCAAATTCCTTCGCGAATTTTGCCTTCGAATTTCCGCCAACTTTTTTGCTCCTCCTCGAATTTGGGCGCCTTTTTGCCTCCCTCTTTTTTCATTGTCTGCTTAGTAGATGGTCCCTGGAAGTGAGAGAGTGCGCTGTTGCGTGACGTTCCGTTGTGCGGCTGTGTAGTAGCAGTAGGGCAGTTAGATCCATTTGAAATGGCTCTGCGGACAGTTGTGAAGGGACGGTTGGCGCACTAGTGCCTTGGCCATTCGGCTGCTGGTTATTTTGGGCACACAGCCATCGTGTCTTTTGCTGCGTGCTTTGGAGAAGTTTGCCTCCATCTATGGGGTTAGAAGTTTTCGGTTGTGTCGCGGATGGCCTAAAATTTACAGTAGTTGTGGGATAAAGTTAATTTGGGCTTATGTTTTGAGTAAATCGCTTAACCTGCAACTCGAGTAACTTCTACTCATAAGATTGAGCGAAGAAGATATTTAACTTCGACTGCATTTAGTTTGAAAGCTTTTTGGCCTTATCTTCTTTGACCGCAAATTAGTCAATGGAATTAAGAAATCAACTCCTCAGCAAATACCTAATCACCAATATAAACACTTAGCTGTAAATGAGTCATTGGCTGGCCAATGGTGTCATGTTAAGTCATCTTTGCGCCTTTTTGGCGCGCTTTCGCTTTTTTGTTCGCGTTGCGCGTCCTTTTTGTTTACTCCAACTAAATCACGCTGCTTCCAGGTTGTGTATCTGCTTTTTCTGTGATTCAAACTTGAACACTCAGTGCAAACGAAATGGCCGACGGAAAAGATGAACTCGTTCAACGCGCCAAGTTGGCCGAACAGGTAAACATTTTGTATAAGAATTTGTAAAGTTGGTGAAATGATCTTTTGGCTCCTAATTCAATCTCGGCATGTTTACGACTTTTGCTACCGAAAACTGTGGGCCGTTACCTAGGTGATTGCGCTCGGTTTTTACTCGAAATTCAACAACTAATTAATTATTCTAACGTGACCGCTTTTACACAAACTCATGTAACGAAAAAGCTGGTCGACACAACAAATTGCACAATTTGAGTAAACTTACTAACTTTACAATGTTTCAGGCTGAACGTTATGACGATATGGCACAATCCATGAAAAAAGTTAGTAGAAATAAGAGTTTAAAACTCTCCTATTAAATGAAAATGTGCTGTTGTCGCGAAATCGAGACTGTCTCGAAAAGCTTAGATACTTTGGCACGTAACTTTTATTGCAATTTTATGTAACATTAAATGCCAAGTTTAATTAAGAATCCTGTTTAAAATAAGCTATCTACTGGAGCGTCTTTTAAAAACTTCTTTAAGTTCATTTAGAAGAAGCATAGTATTCAAGTTTGATTTCGCGGCAACAGCACATTTTCATTTAATAGAAGAGTTTTAAACTATTAACTTTTACTAATAGGTCACCGAGGCAAGTTTTAATTCTAATTTAAACATAATATTAATTTGATTTAGTTGGGAAGTGAGCTATCCAACGAGGAGCGCAACTTGTTGTCTGTTGCCTACAAGAACGTTGTTGGAGCTCGCCGTTCATCGTGGCGCGTGATTTCTTCCATCGAGCAAAAAACCGAAGGATCTGAGAAGAAACAACAGGTAATCTTAGAAAAACTTGAATCAAAGTGTTACTCTGCAACTTCTAGATGGCCAAGGAATACCGAGAGAAGGTTGAGAAAGAATTGAAGGAGATCTGCCACGATGTCTTGGATCTCTTAGACAAGTACTTAATCCCAAAAGCTGGCAACCCAGAGTCAAAGGTCTTCTACTTGAAAATGAAGGGTGACTACTACCGTTACTTGGCTGAAGTTGCTACTGGAGACGACCGCACTGGTGAGTTGTTTTTATTAGCACGTTAAGAGCTAATAACTGTTTAATGTTTAGCCGTCGTTGAGAAGTCGCAACAATCATACCAAGAAGCCTTCGACATTGCAAAGGACAAAATGCAGCCAACCCACCCAATCCGTCTTGGCTTAGCCTTGAACTTCTCTGTCTTCTACTACGAGATCATCTCTTCACCAGACAAGGTAAATTCAATAAATTGTTGACACAACTAACCAACTGCACTTCTAGGCCTGCCAATTGGCAAAACAAGCTTTCGACGACGCTATTGCCGAGTTGGACACATTGAACGAGGACAGCTACAAGGATTCCACCTTGATCATGCAATTGTTGCGTGACAACTTGACTTTGTGGACTTCTGATTCGGCCGGCGAAGAGCAAGAAGGCGGTGGTGACGCTGGCGAAACCGGAAATAACTAAATGTTTCGGCGATCAAAGGCTCAGCCAATCCATCTCTAATTGTCTGTTAAATTTATATTGTCTTTACGTGCCCCCAATAATCTTATCTCGTCTCTCTCAACATCTTTAATGTTAAGACTTTAATGTCCGTGTATTTTCGTCTTGGTCGGGGCGGAGTGGAGTTCAAATAAGTTATTGCTTCTTTAAAGTTCTCGACAAGTTGTGTCCACTTCGTCTCTTCCTCCGAATCCAACTGTTAAAGTATATTTTGTGGTTCCGCCGAAAACCTAATAAACATAATATTGCATTGTTTGGAATCGGATGCAATCAGCTGTTAATTTTGGAGACTCACTCTCAATGCCGATCCTCTCGGATATTTTATTCAAAAACGGAAATGAAGGCAAAACCGAGGAACAAAGAAAATGCACACCATCTTTAGCTCTTTGCTCTCCGATCCTTTTTGCTTTTGTTTTGCCCTTTTCATCTAAAGCTCTCAATCTATTCATATTCTATTTTCTTATGCGCGATTCTAAGTGTTAGGTGGATCTTTTTATGTAGCGCTTATGATTCGTTGTTTATGAAATAAACTTGTGGTTGTCCAACTTGTTGGCGGATCTTGCAAACAATACGTATCAAAAGTAAACTGACATTTTATGCTCATTTCCAATGTCTAGACATAGACACACAATTTGGTAAGTTCTCACAAACAAAATGTGATACTTCTTATAATAAATAATTAACCAGTGAATTAATTGCATATCGTTAGTTAACTCTTACGGCTAGATTCCTTTCCACTATTTTTGAACATTGATTTTAGCGATCGGTCGATCTTTTGTTCGTTGGTTAGCGGGCGGGAAAGCCAAAAAAGTGTTTGTGCTACGTGTTCTCTCTGTCGCGTCACTTCTGTCTTTTACAGCAAAACGGAGTTTTTCGATTAACGGACGTGGTTTTGTTAGACTTTCTGCTTAAATTCTGTAATAGAACATTTAAAACTGTGTTCTGAAAAGAATATTCGAATTATTCTAATCGTTTAAAACACTTTTGATTTAGTTTTGCCACAATGACACAACCTAAACTTGAATGGTTTGCTCGTGGCACATTGCCGATGTTTGGATCAACCGGCATCCGTATCCTCAAAATGCATCATACTCCAAAGCATGTTGCATTTATAATGGATGGAAATAGAAGGTACGCACGCGTCAATCAGTTTGATTCTGTCGTTAAAGGCCACTCAAAAGGCTTTGACCAGTTGACAAAGGTAAACTGCTTTAAATGATTCAACTCCCTTTAAATCGACTAGCTTTTCAGGTTCTGGAGTGGTGCACTCTTCTAGGCATTCGTGAAATCACAGTTTATGCATTCAGTCTTGAAAACTTTAAACGGTCGGAAGATGAAGTGGAAGGTCTTTTCAAAATGGCAATAGAAAAGTTTGAACGACTACTGAAAGAAAAGCAAGTCGAGATTTTAAAATCATTTGTTAACTTTAACGAGTTTCAGAAAACAACTAGAAGAAAATGAAGTTTGTTTTCGTTTCTTTGGCGACATGCAAACGCTTCCACAGCGTTTAAGAGAATTGGTGGCAGAAGTCGAAGAGTTTACTAAAGATTTCAAAAAGTATGCAAACATTTCATTGTTTAAACTCTAGCTAACTGTTTTAGAGCGTTCCTAAATGTTTGTCTTGCCTACACATCACAAAACGAAATTATCCGCGCAATGCAGCACATACAAACAGACGTTAAAGACGGAAAAGTAAAACCTGAAGAGATCAGTGAAACCACCATGAATAAAGCGTTGGACACTAAAGATTCCCTTCCTGTTGATATGTTGATCCGTACAAGTGGAGAGCACCGGTTAAGTGACTTTCTTCTTTGGCAGGTTTGTTAAAACTTGGAAGATTTGAAATGTTGAAATGTATTTTAGTGCTCAAATTGCTTTCTCTATTTTGACGATGTTTTGTGGCCTGATTTTTGCTTTTGGAACTTGTTCAAAGCCATCCTCCATTATCAATTGCATTGCTATCGCAACAGAAAACAATTGGCAGAAATGGCCAGAAGAGGATGAAGTTCATGCAGCTGCGTAGCCAATATTATATTATGTAGATTTATTAGTTAAAACATATCGAGTTTAGATAATTCACATGAGCTTTAATAAAACCGTTGTTATCGTTGGCAGAGTTTATTTCGAATCAATAAATTAGTAATCCATACACACAAGAGAAACCGTATTTTATTATGAACCCAAGGCAATTTTTGAAAAGCAAGTGAAGTTAGTCTGAATAAGCGAGAAACTAGTTGACAATAAATTAGTGAGAATAATTTAATAACATCTAAATTACGAGATCGTCATTTTATCGGCGTTTTCTTGTGGGCAATGTACAAGAAAAGAATTGATGCGAGAGCGGAGATGAGGAAGATGACGTCAAACCAGCGGTGGTAGAACTTGAACTGTAGATCGCCCAGCACTTCAGTGATGATTTTTCTAAGCAGCATGAAATCAGTACAACATGTTCTAACAAACTCGTTTACCTGTATTTCAACGGCATATTCATTCGAATCAATAAAACACTAGACACAAAGTACATTCCCTGAAAACAGTCAAAATGGCTAAGCCCTTCAGATAACTGTTACCATAAAGTGAGCAAAGATCAACACAATTAAATTCGAAGATTTGCGGCTCGAAACGGCATTGAAGAATTTGGCAATTGTAATTAGAAGACCTCGAATTGACGTGACGGCAATGATGCCAATAAGCAAGAAGGAAATTTGTTGCGACCAAAATCTAATATCAATTTGATAGCCTAGGTGCTGAACAAGGATTTCGATGCCTTTTGTAACTGGATCCACTTTTCCGACTCGATCAAAAACTATGTTCACTGTGGAAATGAAGATTTTCCAAATACAATAGGCGGAGAAGAAGTAACCAACAACGTTGAAATATTTGCCTTGCCACGTCTTTCCGTATTCATTTCGAGCCTAAGGGCGTTTTTAAAATATTGAATGAAGTTAAAAGCATACCCGCATGTTATTCAATTCAACTAACTCAAGGAACAAATGTTTGCTGAACTCTTCTTGAATTTCTATTTCGCTTTTCAATGTTCTAAATGTTGTTTTAAATTGAATTTGATTGATAATAACTTACTCGAGTTGTTCATTATTGCCTCCTCGGCTTGAAAATGTGCTGACTACTCGATTGAAAATGCCGCTGGCTGTATATCCACCTGAAATACAATTTGATAAATGAAGTCTTCAAACGTCCTTTTATTACCTCCGCCGGAAAATGCACTGTTTTTAATTTCCATCTCTTTCATCAACAAACGTCGCTTCTTCACGACAATCATGTCCAATGTTTGTTTTAATTTCTTTTCCATTTGTTGAATGTCTTCGTTTGTTACGTGCTGAGCGAAATAAGCCATGCATCTAAACACGAGTTTAAATACTGATTTAAGCTAGAGTAACTCTTACGTATAAGGCGCGTTAACAGCACCAAAACCGGACAAAACAGCCATAACTGTAACTCCGATAACACCAATTCTTGAAATCGCTTGTTCAATTGAGAAAATTCCGTGTTTTTGACTCAAAATAGGGAAGTTGTCGCCAAGTCTCCAGAAGAAATAAATGAAAATAAGCCAAAGAACAAACGTCACGGGAATGATGTATTTAAAAGGAACTAAATATGTTATTTACATCAATTCCAAACTTAATAAATCTTACTTATTCTAATTGTCTTGACTAGCGAGTAGAAGAAGAACAACGGCAGGAATATAATTAAGATGGCTAGAATCAGATGCAAGCCTAATTTCCACGTCAAAAACCTTGATCTGAATTCAATCAATTGTATCATTCATTTGATTTAAACAAACCGGTAGTCCATAATGTCCACAATTTCAAAAATAATTAACTCGAACATTGTGCAGGACAGCGCAAACATAACTGAGAAGACAAATTGAAACTTCTTCTCGCGGACTTCATAAGACATAAATAGTTGTCGCATGAAGAAGACCCACCCGAGGCCAAAGAATATAACTTGTGAAAACAATATTACGCCGGCATCCCATATTTCAAACATTTTGAATCTAAAAGAGTTTGCTTAAACTTTATAAATTAAACAATCAATTCAGCATCTTATATTCACGAATCAAAATTTAGAATAGAAATCTCCAAATTTCGCCGAAAATACCACAAAGAAACAGCAGTTAAAAATGCGCCTTTTCCTGAAGAATTTGATTTCTCTGTTGTCTGGCTTTACGCAACTGATTGCTTTTCTCACAATTGGGACTGGAGTTCTAATGGCTTTGATTAAGATATGAGAGGATGAGAATTTAGACTAGGCTTCATCTTAATCAAATTTCAATACTCTATCTAGTTTAGCTTTTAGTCGGAACTTCTAAAAGAGCCAAATGTACCTATTAGCGTGTTTGATGATTGATTGTAAATAGCCAGTTTCTCTGGCAGCACATTCGTGTTTTTGGCTATTCAAAAACGTTAAATTGTTTTGGTGTTTTATGCAGAAAAATACTCTTCGAAATCAATCAACTTGATTTGCTTTTTGTGCGCTGTTTGTTTTAACTTAACTGTTAATTTCTAGTTTCTTATTCGACTTGTGTTCTTGTCGCATTCAAAAAGATGTTGGCCGGAAAGGTGGCTATTCGACGTGGTTTTGCGGCAGCCGCAACACAAGCTCAGGTTGATATATTTAAAGCTATCTAGTTACTTATGTTACGTTTAGTCTGCGCCTTTAACTTCGCAAATTGAGGAGAAATTTTCGCGTTTGTCAAATGGAATAACTGTCGCTTCTGTGGATTTGCATGGAGCCGTCTCTAGCTTAGTTTTGGCTTATCGTGCTGGTTCTCGTTATCTTCAACCAGATGAGAGTGGCCTTGTTCATCATTTACGCAACAACTTTGGCAAAGACTCTGAAAAGTATTTGGGTGTCAAGCTTCTTTGGCAATTGGGCAGCATTGGCGGTAATTTGAATTCTTATGCCACCAAAGATCTGGTCGCTGTTCACACTAATGTCGTAAGTGATTTGTTATAGATTCATTCAGCTTTATGCCAACATATTTAGATCCGTGATCGTTCAGTTATTGCCATTTCATTGTTGGGTGAATTCAGTCGTCCAGCTTTTTGTCCATGGGATGTTGAAGATGCAGCCGAGAATGTTGTAAAAGATTTGAAGTTCCAAGAGCCATATGACGCTGTTCTGGAATTGTTGCACAAAGCTGCTTACAGGTTTGTTTTTGCAGTGCTAACATTGATTACGTTTATTGCTTCAGAAATGGATCTTTGGCTAACCCTATTTTGGCTCAATCATACGAAGCCGATCACGCATGTCATAAGAAATTGAGCAAATACTCTAACTCGCGTCTTCTCACTTCAGAAGCTGTTCTTTTCGGTGTCAACGTAAATCACGACGATTTGGTCAACTACGCTAGTCAACAATCAGTTATCGGAGAAGGAAAAGCACAAGGAGCTACTGCAAGCCCGTACAAGGGCGGCGATGCTCGTTTGGCTGGCCCTTCAAGTATTGCCCATGTTTTGATTGGAGGTGAAGGTGCTGCTGTTTCTGATTCGAAAGCCGTCGCTACTCAAGCTGTTTTGGCTGCTTTGATTGGATCGCGTAAGTTGTTTCTCTTGAAATATTCATTACGGCTCCTTTGTTTAGAGCCTGGCCTTAAATTCACCAACTCTGTTTCTTCATCTGTTGTCGGTGCTGCCGTTCGCAAAGCTTCAAATCATCGTCCAGTTGGCGTTGCTGCCGTCAATGTTTCTCACTCAGACTCTGGTCTTGTTGGCGTCTACGTTGCTGTCGATGGTCCAGTATGCTGAGCCTACTGTTCGCGCTGCATTTGATGGACTCAAACAAGTTGCCGGTGGTGTTGAGAAAGACGTTTTTGAGGCTGCACAAAAATCAGCCCAATTGGAAACTTTGTTGCGTTTCGAACAAACTAACGACTTAGCTTTGGAACAGGCTCGTCAATCTTTGCTTAAGGGTGAACTTTTGTTGCCTACCGAATTTGCTAAACAAATTGGTCAAGTTACTGTGGAGGATGTCAAGAAGGTAGAGCGTTTCGAAGATGATTTTTACTCATTTTTGTATTTAGGCCGCTCAAAAGATCGTTTCTAAACCGTCAATTGCTGCTTACGGCCGAATCAACCAGGTTCCGTATGTTGATCAATTGTAGATGCCACCGGAGCATAGGAATCGTCTTCAACTCTATGATTAGACTTTTGTCGTTATAATTGTTCGCTGTGACCATTTAAGATGTATTGGATAAATTGTTCACTAGGCGTTTATAGTTGTGTATTTAAGTAAATTTCTATAGTTAGTGGCAGTATCGTTGTTCAAAAAGAAAGGGTTTGGAAATGACCAGTTGGAATATTTATGTGTAGAATGAAAACCTTGAGAAAGTTGATTTTTCCTATTTAGTTTTATTTATCTTTATGTCAACTTTTGCCATACTGAAACCAGACCTTGTTGCTGCGCCGCCCTTGCTTTCTCGAGTTGTTAATTCACTGATTCATTCGCCTTTTCAAGTTCAGCGTGCCGCTCGTCTCAGAATAAAACCTGCACAAGCAGTTCAACTGTACAAAGAGCATGAAGGCCGATTTTACTACAATCGCTTGATACGAATTATTTGTTCTGGACCTGCAATCATATTGGAACTTGACTCAAAGAATGTTGATCCGATCAAAGAATGGCGACGTTTAATTGGACCTTCAAAGTTTATTAAAGGCTATGGGACTGAAAATGTAGACAAGGAAACATTTAGATATCAATTTGGTCTTTCCGACGTTAGAAACGTGGCTCATGGAGCTGATTCAAATGAAAGTGCTCAACGAGAACTAGCAATTTTCAATGATCAACTGAAGAAATGCACAATGGAAAAAATACAGGAATGGAGCAAAATAAATAGTGCACCTTTGGATGAAAATCAAGACGAAGACGATCTCATCATTGTTGAATAGGTTGCCGCTGGTTGTTAAGTAGTTTAATAAATTATTTATTTATTGAGTTTGTTGTTTGTGGAGAAAGAATGTAAAAATGTTTATTGAATAAAGCTGATATGGAATGTTACAATACAGAACCGGTATAGATTTATGTTAACGGGAGGCTGCTTCCTTTTTGATTTTTTCAAGCAAACTTTTTGCCTTTTTGCTTCCTGGATTCAATTTCAAACATTCGCTCAAGTCGTTCACTGCATTCTTAAAATCACGCTTTTGTTGATAAAGTCGAGCACGTTGTAACAAAAAGTTAAAATCTTTTGGCATATACTCGACTGCTTTTGTGCACCATTCAATTGCGGCATCATATCTGAAAGTGTTTGTCTTACACAAGATTTTTAAATGAGCTTACTGTTTTAGTGTGTCAAAAGAATTGGCCACCGCACTTGACAATTTGGATAAATTCACAAGATCGTTGAATCCGCCTAGTTCGATTCCAATTGCTTCTTGCAAAAGTTGAATAGCTTCTAGGTTGTTTCCTCTTGATCGGGCTTGAGATGCTCGAACAAAGAGTGACTCAATAGCTGTTTCAAATCCATTGACCACTTCAGCTTGTGCGTCGCTAAAAGTGATTCATTAAATCAGACAAGTTTTCAATAACAGACCCTTTTTCTTCATCAGACAATCTTGACTCGAGTGTTTGCCTCTTTATTTTCTCGGCTTCCAATTGTCCTTGCAACCTATATACGCGGTAAAGCTAAAATATGCGATGATACACCAAAGTTGAATGTAGACAAATTAACCTTATCATCAGTCATTGCTTGATTTGATTCAGTCAACTGAGAGGCAGCACTGGTTGTCGGAATTTGAGCAGCTTCTTCAAGTTCACGCAATTTTCTCTTCAAATCTTCATGTTGTGTTTTCAGTTCATTGATTGTTGATAAAGAAGCAGCCAACTCACTAAAAGCACAAACTGTAAACTAAAAATGTCAAGAATGATAACTACTCTTTAGTCTTATTGTATTCATTTAACTTGTCAGTCAATGAAGTGTTTTCGGCTTTTGCTGCATCAAGTTCGCTGAAATTATAAGTTACAAATTCGTATGTTTAATAGTAGTGATATTACCTTCTTAATTGTTCAAAATCGTTCAATTTGTCAACTAACTCGTTGTTTGTTGAAGTCAATTTAACGGGATCACTAAATGCATAACACTTACACTCTTTTAAGCAATATAAAACTGACTTGTCCTTTTGTTCAAGAGTCTTTTTCACTTCATTGTTTTCCTCTGATATCTTTAGGTAAAGATCACGAAGTTGTTTGGCCACTGTTGAATGATTTGTTAGGTCGGTCTTGACGATCTTCTAATATTAAAAAACTATATTAAACATGTTTGTAAAGGCGTTACCTTGAGTTTCGTCAAACATTTAATTTTCTCAACTAAGCTGTCTTGAAGATGCTTGACCAACAAATCCTTTTCGATATTTGAATCCGAAGATGAATGCTTGCGCTTTCGAGATGTACTCTAAACACATCGACTTGTTAATAATCTTAAATCACAAATAGGTTTTACCTTCACTGTTTCCTCTCGACTATTTGCTTCCAATTCATCTATTTTGTTTTCGGCAGCACGCAATTCAATTCTATGCCAAGCCAAAACTTCTTTGGTTTTATTGAGTTCTTGTGCAAGATGTTGAATTCTTTGCTCATAGCCGTCCGCCTGAATAATAAAAATGTACACAACTTTGAGTAACATTAAACCTATTCCGTCGACGTTGCTGTCCGCTTTCATTGTATAGAATGTGTTTAATCGCTAAAAAGCTTACAATATTCGTCGTTTGCTGACATGATTAGTTTATAAATAAAAGTATTAAGTATCACGAGGCCATAATCACCAAACAAATCAATTCCACAACAAAGAATAGAAAATCGTTTATCATACCATCAACAACTTATTTACCCGTACTCAACAAGATCTACAAGTGAACATTAACCGGCAACATAGCTAGCGAATGCAAAAAGATTATTTCTACTTGAGATACATAACAATCGGCCGAGAGAATCCTAAAACAAGATTGGCTAAAAGCTAGTAAGATATGTAGTTACCTTTTGATGTTCCTTCTGGCACACCCAACTCAACAGCTTCGCGGAAACCAATTGTATTTAACAGAAAATCATTGAAATCATCTGGACGCAATTTGATCTCGTTGAAGTTCTTTCTCATTTCCTCCTAAAACAAAATGAAATGATCAAACAACAAGCAATATAATTTACATTCTTCGCTCGCTTCTTGTATGTTTCATAAGCTTGTGACTCCAAGATGAAACGGCCGCCCGGCTGCAAATGAAGATAAATACGTTTGAAAAAGCGTTTGATGCCAGAATCTCCCCAATTCAAGTGAATCCATTTAGTAATGCTGAGCGCGAGAACAACATTGTATTCAGGTACGACCATTTCCAACATCTCATCCGTGTCCAAAACATAATTGCCTTGAATAAACCACACATTATCCGGAAAAGTCTTAGGCACGTCAGTTTCGCCTTTCTTTGGCGGACCAATGAGTTTGCCAGCAAGCTAAAAAGCGACTTAAAATTTAAAACATCAACTACACAGCAAATTAAAGTACCTTTTGTTCCTCGTCGCAGTAATGTCGAATGTTTTTGCGCGCAATTCCCACCAATGATGAGTCAATATCCATTCCAAGTATTCGTCGTGGTCCAAACTCCTTTGCAATCAAAATAGTCACAAGTCCAATGTTACAGCCAACGTCCAAAATTGATTTGTCGCGGAACCATTCATCATTGAAGAATTTCAAACGAGGATCACGCTGAAATTTCGACTCAAGTCGTGCACCATAATACTGGTTGAAGTTGCCATAACGGAATCTAAGAATACACAAACTAATCAAATAAATATCGCGTAAGCATTACCTGTCTTTGTCCTTCTTTTTGTCTTTTCCCGCATCTTTTCCATTGACAGGCTTACCGTTTGATGCACTTGGTTCATCCATTACTTTGTCGCCAACAGACTTAATGTTTGACCCGTTTAGTTTATTCTTTGTTTCTTCACCTTTTGAGGCACAGTCCATTGCTTCGTCCATTTTTGATGAGGGCGAAAGAACTAAAATTAAGTTTTAAAATTTCATAACTCAGTAGAACGCAATGTGTGCACAAATAAAAACCGCGTTTAATATCTGCGTAACTAATCACTTTTGAAACAAAAAGAAACAAAGCATATTAGCGGAGCAAAAATTCGTACGTTTCAAAACAAATTATTTTGTTCTTTCAAAATTTTCTTTGAATTTGGCACCCGCAGGTTAGCTTTAAACATGACATATATTGTCAATTTTTAAAAGCGTGATAACTTATAAAAGCTCTGATTTACTTTATAAATAATTGATCGAATATAATGAAGATACTTCAATTGATCTTACATAACTACAGTTTAAATTAATTTTATTATCACATCGTTTCAAAAATCAATTTGATAATGTGTACACGCAATGATTTTATCTTTTGAAAATTTTAAACTTATAATATTTGTCGGAAAAGTCCTTGCGTTTTTACTTTTTGAGATGGTTTTAGAATCCGTAGATACTCCTTTAAGCCAAATTTTGCATGTTCATTAATTAATTTAAACGCGGTAAACATAATTCAAAAAAGTTCGAAACTGAATGACAATAATTAAAGGTGCATTACTAACTTTGGTCGAGCAACGTTTAGACACAGTGTACATCTAGGGCATATACAAATTATGTAAAATTCGCATATAATGCGTGAAAAATGTTATGTTCTCACCGAATACGCAAGAATCCTTCCGACAGCCTATTATTTATTCTTTTAGTAATGTCGCTTTTGTTCTATTCACAGGCCAATTTCGATACAAATGGAGTTTGTAAGGAAAAAGATTTGGGTGAAGCAGATCAATTGTTGGAAAGATTGTTGAAAGAAGCAAGTGACGACTATCGAATTTGTTATGTAAAGGTAAAAAGAATATTGGTAACAATAAAGTAGTCATAAGAACGTTTTTAGAACAAATCAATTGTATTTGGACGTGATGTTTTTGGACGAAAGTCATTATGTGGACGTTTAATCAAAAAAGATGAACGCACTGTCGTCGAGATTGCAGTAGGATTTTTCAAAGAAAAGGTAATTAACAGTTAGAACACTTCAGAACAATCTATTTTTGTTTTAGTGCACTGACTCTTTTGAATTTCCGCCGGGTGCTCTTTACTTGCTCAGTGATTTACAAAATCCAACATGCACCGAATTCAGCATTTGTTTTGAAGTTGATGATGACTTTTGTCAAAATGAATTCCTAACGGTTTATACCTATTATCCATTGGTTGCTGATCATCCATTTGTTTCTTTATTCAAAAACTTTAAAACACTCAAAAGAGATTCATCAAGTTACTTACAGGTTCGTTTTAACATCAATATGTTTATTTAGCTCGTTATTTTAGCCGTCAAATGATTTTCAAATTAGTCCAACCAAAGATGAAGTTGAATCAATGGCGAACGAGTTTATTAAACGCTTATCAGAGGCAATCAAATCCTTGTTTGAGCCGAGTTTTTTACTGGTAAGATACTTTAACAACACTTTTGCTTATAATATTACTTTGCAGAGCTCTGATCTTGCTACAAATCCAAAAGAAGCACCAGAACAATTGTCGATTTGTTTTTCGGGTGGCGTCGACAGTTTAACTGTCACAGTACTGGCCGCATTGTCTCTTCCAAACGTTAAGCAGTTCAATTTGATCAATACAGTCTTTGGCGAAACTGAAAAAGTAAAGAAGTTTAATATGATGCAGTTTTATTTTGGATGTTTAGGATTTCGATAGTGGTTCTGATCGTCGTAAAGCATTGGAATGCTTTGCATTTTTAACTGAGAAGTAAGCTGGCATATGTTTGGATGTAATATGTTTGTTTTTAGATTTGGCCCTCGATTCAGCATGATTTTAGTGAATGTTAAAAAGAGCGAAGTTGCTGAATGCCGTCAACAAATCGAAAAAGCAATGCTTCCTTGTTATACAGTTTTGGACGAATCTTTGGCTTCTGTTACATGGTTTGGAAGTAGATCAAAAGGACAACAACTTTTTGCTGATGGTCATGAAGGGCTGAAATTGTAAGTTACTGCCCGATTGTTTTAAAAGTAAATTAACGTTTTAGTGTCCCGTCAAATTGTGCTTTGGTCGGAAGTGGCGCCGATGAACTTTTAGGTGGATATGCACGTGAGTTATTTATAAACATTACCAATGCATTAAATTGTTTTAGGACATCGAACAACATTTATGCAAGGCGGATGGGATTCACTTCATGCTGAATTGTCGATGGAGATTGCAAGAATTGGCGCTCGCAATTTTGGAAGAGATGACAGAATTGCCTTTATCGAACGGTGTTCATTTGTTGTAAGTTTTTAAACAGAGTTTGAATAACCAATTTTGTCTTAGAGCTCCAATCATGTCAGACAGCTTTGTTCAATGGGTAAATAAAATTCCATTGCCATATCGTGTGGACTTTCAAGAACCTCGAGGACTTGGAGAGAAGCGACTGCTCAGGGTTGCTTTAAGAAATTTGGGATTTCCACCTCACTTGACTGATACTCCGAAGAAAGCAATGCAGTTTGGCAGTGGGTACGCGAAGCTTGAAAACCGTGGAAAGAAAGGTGGAGATGTTTCAATTGAGATTAACAGTTGAATTTGTTGTTGAGTTTTAAAGATAATAAATTATTGTTATCAAATAGCTTTACTCGTTTTGTTTATTCAACAACAAATATAAATAACAATTAGTGTTCAAAACAAAAAATAATTGAATGTGCGAGTTGAATAAAGATTCTGGCAGTCACGTTAAAAGTAAAAAATCTGTACACGCATTTATGAATTACAAATTTCCTAACTTTTCTAAACCTACAGTTGATTAATGTAAAGCTTCACAACAATTTTAACCGGTAGTAGACATGTATCGGTAATGTGAGGATGAAAAGTCGCTTTCGCTTCGGAGCAACGACTGAGTTTCGTCATTTGTGGTTGATTGCGGGATGACTCTAAATGGATGGCCACTAGATATGGATGTGGCACGGAATCTAATTTCTTCAACAACTTCGGATGCTGGTTTGTGTTGAGTTTCTAAAAACAAATTAAACATGCCAGAAAAGCTTTGATTACCTGGCAAGATGCAATAAATTGTGATAGTAAATACAACTGTTAGCACGATAAACGGCAGGAAGCTGAACGAGATTCCCGACTAGCTAAAAGAACGTATGCTTTTAATTCATTATGCTTTAAGCGCAAACCTGTTGGAATGGTAAATAAAGAGTGCTAATAAGGAAACTGAGCGTCCATGCGATAAAAACAGAGAACGTAACAGCAGCAGATCGATACTTAAATATATTTAATTAACGGCGTTATGCTGTTTTAAAAAACGTACCTTAGTCTCAAACAACTCAGATGTGATCATCCACGGAATCGGTGAACCAACACCGTAAACTAGCATGTAGAACACAAGCGAGAATATAGTACCAGAAGTTGCCCAAGAACTCTGGCTAACATTTTGTAAATAGGAGAAAACGCTCAAGAAGCTCAACGAAACGGCAACCATTGACAACTGGAAAAGCGACAATCTTCTACGTCCTAGCTTCTCAATTAAAAATGGTGCAGAACAAGACGACGCAAAGTAAACGATGCCAACGGCCAACGTGCTGAATCTTGCTGCTTTTGGCGTCAACTGTGCACTAATAAACATGTCTGTAGAATACGCAAAGACTGCGCCACATCCGGTGAATTGTTGTGCAAACATAACCAAAATGGAAACAATAATAGGAATTCTCAGTTCATATTTTGTGAACAGTTGTTTGAAAGATCCCAGGCCTTCTTGCGATAAAGCAGCTTCTTTGATCAGACTTTCAAACATTTGTTTTGCCTCATCTTCGTTGACCAGTTTATTTAGAACTTGCTTTGCTTTGTCGCGTTCGCCTCCTAAATTAACGTTGTTTGAACAGTAATGTTTTAAATGACTTACTCGAAACAAGCAAAAACTTCGGACTTTCAGGACACAAGGGTAAGACAATGCACAATAATAATGCTGGCAATCCAGGCAAACCAAACGCAATTGGCCACAATGTTTCGCTTCCTAATATTTCAGGCAGCCCCAAAAACAAGGATAAACAATCGGAAAATGCAACAGCTATTTGATGAAATGTTCCGGCAGCACCTCGATATCTATTTGGAGTTATCTCCATTAAGAACATTGGCGCGAGTCCCGTTGTGATAGACATATTAGCTCCAATAATGAATCGACCTGTAATTTGAATTAAGTTCTTTGAAGCAACAATCAAATCAAATACCAATTATTAGCATTTCGGGAGATTCCGCCCATTTGGATCCGAATTCCAACAATGCAGCAAAAACATTGACCACCCCGTTAATAATCAAAGCATTTCTTCTTCCAGCTTTTTCGGCCAACGTTCTGACTGACAAAGCTCCAACCAGGGCACCGATGGAAATACTAGAAACTACCAGGGACCAGAATAAGTTAAGCTGCGTTTCGGTCAATCCGGAAGAATGTTGTCGTGATGCATAAGTAGTATTGATCCAATTGGTAAGGAGTTCCTGTTCTGGATTTACAATCCCATAAGAGTAAAACTGTGTAGAAGCTCCAAGAGTCACTAAATATTTTAGAGTATTAAAGCATCTTTTTAACAAAGCTTACCAGTCAAGACAGTCAGATAATAGATGGGTTTGAACATTGAACCTGAAACTTTTTACATTAGACAGAATGTCTGGCTTTTACTTCCCGTGCAAATCACCGGAAAATTTTATGTCTTATCTTAAGAATTTGGCGGAAAATTGCAAAAGGATTGTTAAACAATAACGGAGAGGTGTGTGTGAACAAATAGATGGAACGCTTTAGTTAATTGCTTCTGTTAATTTGAGAACCTAGAGGTGTGAGTATAATAAAACGATGAGCAAACAAGCGAGATGATTAGAATAGCTCGAGAAGATTGTGCGAAAAAGATGTCTTTTGAGAACAGCAGAGTTTTAAACTTAAACAACATTCAATGCTGCAAATGAGCACAGGTTTCTTGTACTTTGATACCTTGAGAGAAACTGGGTATTCTTGATTTTTCTGGAAATGCACACTTCTTTTTGCAAATAGATACCCGAATTTTAAACATGAAGTTGCAGAATACAATTTAAAAACTTACCCTTTTGTTTGTTTATGCCAATTTGTGTATAGCCGCGTTGTGCTCCATATCCATTATCGCGCTGGTCAAAGTAGTTAGCTGCTAGTAAGTGTTGTGTTTTCCCGTTATTTATTGTGGAATAGTTGCGGTTTTTATCGATGCATTGCTCCAGCCAGTTTTTACGCCGTGGCATTGCTTATGATTGGCCAATTTAACTAGAAGCAGAGAGGCAATTACAATTGTTATAGTTGTAAACAACACAACGGTCAAAGAGCGACTTGAAATCTAACACTAGTTAAGTTAAAGTTCTATCAAAGTCTGCAAAAACAATCTTTTAAGTGGTGTAGACGTCCCCAAATGCACCTAATCTTTACTTAATCTTTGCCCTCCATCTACTTTTAACAACCCCAAAAGGGGATTTATTATTGAAGAGTTGCGCAATTGGCGATATAGCGGTCTAGACCTTTGCAAAAAACACGCAAACCATCAAAAATCATTCGCACTTAATGGCCGACGTCCAGTCGTCAAAAAACAGTCCAAATCAACAAGCTTATCTCTTCGGTTTGTCGCGAGGCAAAGCAACAACTCTCTGTACTTATCAAATGTTCGCCGGCATTTTCGGCTCACTCTTTAACATTTCTTGCAGATTACCTAATTGAGAGCCAAAGAAATTCACAAAATGTGGCTGTAAAAACACGAATAACATGTGATAAAACTTTGAATGATATTTGTAAGTACAAAGAACAAATTGCGTTAAGTTTACTTACACAGTCTTGTTTACAGATTCATTTGCACATTAAAAATACAGACGAGAACTTCACAAAATTTCAAGGACTTTGCATATCATTCAACAGTAATGTTTTGGAATCAGTCCAGCATCTCACAATTGTTTGTAAGTTGTCCATTCTTTTCTGAAGTTTGAATGTTCGTTGATCAACTTTTTCTTCTCTCGTGTGCATTGATTGTTTTCAAAAAGAGAAGCGGCAAGGTAAAGCACGCTGCCGCCCTGTTCGGCCATCAGCGTTTGGAAAGGTCGCGGTTGTTTTGCTTTTTCTGCACTGCTTGGGTGCAATGGTCAATCTATTCGTTCCTTCAGGGTTGTTTGTTTCAAAGGGAAGGTGCGTTTGCTGAGTTTAGATTGGAGTTAATAATTTGCGTGTTTCTAGAATGTTTGCTAAAAACTGAATGTCTATAGCCTTCAAACGTCGAGTGTTTCTTAAACTTTGGAGTTTGTAGCCATGCTTCTGAAACAGTTAAAATTGAAAAAATTAAAACAGCTAGAATTTATTCAGAAACTGCGATGCTTTTCATAGTTCAAATATGGATTTTTTACTTTGAGTCAAATTTACTTTTAACGAATTTTGCGTGTTTAATATTTACTGGTCTTTAAGCTTAAACTAATTCAGTTTTTTCAGCTCTCTGACAATGTTCACCGTCTTTAAGTTGGCTCGTCCTGCGTTTGCTAACCAGACTGTTTTCAAGCAAATTGCCTTTGCTTCCACCGGTATGTTTTAAAGAAATTTATAATGTTCTGATCAAGAAGAATTAAACACTTTAAGAAGCTTACAGTTTTTACTCTTTTTGCCTTCTAATCGCCCGATCGTGGCCTGTTTATACGACTTTGCAATTTAGGCACCAGTTCTTTTCGCTAGATGTAGTTTCTCTGATAAGAATAGTGGGCATTCAGGGCTTTTCATTTTATTGTGGCTTCGTTGTTATTGGTGAAAGGCGGTTTTAGTCTATATTTGTGCTTAAATCTATTATTTAAAAATGTCTACAGATGAATTAGGTCAAAAGTTGGACGCTGTTAATATTCATTCTTCAGGTGCTGCTCATGAATTCATCAAAGTTGATGTTGTTGGAAAAAACAACAATGTTGGATTGATTACTTTGAACCGACCGAAAGCTTTGAACGCTCTTTGTGTTGGATTGATGAATGAGGTAAGTTGTTTAAAATAGTTTACAGCTAATCTTGTTTTTAGGTCGCTGATCAAATTATTCAATGGGACACCGACAAAAAGATTGGTGCTATTGTTTTGACTGGATCGCAGAAGGCTTTTGCTGGTAGATATTCCAACGTTTATTGGTGAAGTTTAATTTGCTCATTTTCAGCTGGAGCTGACATCAAAGAAATGGTTCCAATGGATTTGCCGCGTTGTTACGAAAGTGGATTCTTGGAAAACTGGAGTCAAGTGTCAAAGGCAAAGAAGCCAGTTATTGCTGTAAGTTTGAATTTGAAGAGCATGGAAACTTAGTGAATTTTAGGCTGTTAACGGTTATGCTCTTGGCGGTGGATGCGAATTGGCAATGAGTTGTGACATTATCTATGCTGGCGACAAAGCTGAATTTGGACAACCGGAGATTTTGATCGGAACTATTCCAGGTGAGGTTTTTTGAAGAACTAATTCTCAGTTTTTTGCGTTTAGGTGCTGGCGGTACTCAACGATTGACTCGCGTTGTCGGAAAAGTCTCTTGCTATGGAAATGTGCTTGACTGGCGATCGAATCAAAGCCGAAGAAGCATTGAAGCGCGGACTTGTTTCTAAGATCTTCCCAGCTGAACAGCTTGTTGATGAAGCCGTCAAGTTGGCCGAAAAGATTGCTAACAACTCTCCATTGATCAACATTATGGCCAAAGAATCTGTTAACCGCGCTTACGAGACTACTTTGCAAGAAGGATTGTTGTACGAACGTCGCATGTTCCACACTACTTTCTCAACCGTAATTCATTTCGTTTTTAACTGTAGCTAATCTACTGATTTTAGAACGACCGCAAAGAAGGAATGAGTGCATTCAGCGAAAAACGTGCCGCAAAGTGGACTTCAACCTAAATGAAAAAGGCAAGCATATTGCCATTAGATGATCAATAAGACTAATCAAGGATTCTATACGTGTTGTTCTTTGTTTAATTTAAGTCAAGATTTGTAACGTCGAATAAATGATACAATTTTAATTGATAAAACTTTATTACTGTTTGTTCTTTCACTATCAACATTCAATAATTTATTTCAAAGCAGTAACATTGAATAGGAAATAATAGCCAAAAGACACCCTTAATATTGGTTAAATGCTTGGCAGATAATTTAAGCGCGTTCTTTCTTCTTAAAGTTGATTTTCTCCACTTTGACTTCGTCGTCTATTAGGCGGTAAAGGTAGCATACGACAATGTTTGGCTGAACATCGAGTAGAATGAAAGATGGAATAATTGGCCTGAAATTTGCAATGTACATTCATAACGTTATCTAAAGATTTACTCATTCAAAATGGGAGTTGCAGCGCCTGTTGCTGATCTAAAAAGATACGTTTAATCTTTAAATGCACAAAAATCTTACCCGGGATTTACAAACAAAACATTGTCTTTTTCGTAAACTTTGCAAACGTGAGTATGTCCACTGACGAGAATATCGATGTTCATCTGACGAGCAGTAAGTTCAAGAGACTATAAACATTTCTATTTTGGATGTTAACGGTTTTAGAGTCTTACATCTAAGTTGTCCCACGGGATTATTTGATGTCCATGAATAACGCCAATTTTAAATTGTCCCACGCTTATTATCTTTGACTCCGGATAGTTGGTGGCCATTTCGTCAAAATCTCCACGTACCATATGAATGTCGGCTGCAAGTGATCGCAAATAATCCATTGTCTCTTTTGTGCATAAGTTTCCAGTGCATAGAATATGCTAAAAGTTTTTGTAAAGACATCAGTGACTTATAAAAACTCTAGCTAACCTGCATTTTGTTTGGAACTAGCAATTTACGAAACTTTGCAGGCAGATCACAGACTCTGTACGGAATGTGAAGATCACCGATTACGAGGACCAGCTGAAAACATACAGACATGATTTACCGCTTTGAAAAGCTTGCGGAGAGATTTATATTGTTAAATATTACTTGTAGATATCTCTAAACAAAAGAGTAATTATAGGTGCTTTAAAACGTGATAAAACTCATGAATAGCTGACACTATTTAAATTGCATAAGATGTTTGAGTGAATATGATGCTTTTGCACATGAAATACTTACCATTTTTGCTCAGATAAGTTTCAAAATAGTTGATTGAAATGAGTACTTGTTGTTTGACCCAATTTAAATGATAATCCGATTGAATAAGCGATAGAAAGCAATCAAATTCACAAAACAAGCCAAATAAACAAAAAGAAAAAACTCTCGTCGAAACATCTTATTTATCGATTTTTTGCGGCAGAACACGATTTCAAAAGCACTACTGTTTTATCGTAAGTTGTTCTGACTTTAGCAAGTCATACTCGGAGTTAATACGTATTTGGCAATGCTGAGTTGGCACGAAAATTAATTGCCTTATTACTTCAACCGATTGAAATTAGTGTAACATTGATAAAATGCAAAGACAATTCAGCTATTTCAATCTCTTTATTGCTTTTAACCTTAAATAGACACATTTAAAATGTACAAACAGATCAGTAAAGCTCTTATGGACACAATTTACAATCAAAATTTCAAACAGCAGAACATAAATATACATAAAAAACGGCAAAATCAATTGGTTGACTCGTATTGAGTGGATTTGTAGGGATTCTATGAGTAAGTAAAAATCTTATAAGTTTATACAAGTAAGCTGTTTTAGTGGCAATTGAATGCAAAAAACATTGATTAAATTGGCGGTGCTAGCAGCATATTACCGCCCAAGAAACACTGATTTTGATTTGCACCACCCATTTGAAGTGGATCGGGAGAAGGAGCGCCGGCGTGAGCTCGGACAATTGCTGATGCATAAGAAGGTAGACGTTCTCTTTCGTTGGGCAGTCCGTCTAGAAGCGATATTGAATCTTCGGATTCTCGAATCACAGTTAACTAAACATGTAAATTTTAGAAGTTAAACATAACTAAAATGATTTCAAACAAACCTGATCGAATTCATTTGGAGTTTCACAGTAGAATTGCCCTGCCGATAACAACGATGCAGATCTATTAACTTTAGTCTCGATCGACTTTCGATAGTTTTCGTCCATTTGCCTTTGACTGCTTCTTCGAGAGAAATCATCGTGGCCAATGGGAAATCCGCGTATTGTTGATTTGGTCGACCTAAAACGTCATATGTTTTCGATATGTCATTTAGAAGTCAACGTTGTTAAAGTGTACCTTGTATACACAGAAATTGGATTAACTGGTTGGCCTTTTATCCTGGCTTGTTTTCCCAGTTTTTGACATTGAACCATGTGCCAACAAATCTGTCTAATGACCGGGTTGAACAAGCAGTAGAAGTAAAAGTTTAGCGCAAACTTTGTGAACTCCAGCAAATTGACTATGGCACGAATTATTTGAAAAGCAAGATTTTGCGACCTGTAAGTGCTTTAAATGAATACAACTTTCTAAAGTTAAAAATACCTTGAATCTGCAACAAAGATAGTCAGTGGAGCGGCCGGTATTGTACATAAGAAGAACACAATGACGATTGCAAATAGAAGAACAAATAGTCGTTTCTCTTCCTGCAACAAAGATAGTATTCTACAATATTTGTAGTTCTGCAGTTTTAGGTAGCATTTAAAGTTGTTATTCAAATGAATCACGTCAGTTAAAAACAACTTTCCTACGCTCATACTCAACTATTCATTTAAACTTTACAAAACTCACCTGTTCGCTTTTTTCAGTCACGTCCCGTGTTTTGCACGACAACCTTTTCATGCGATCTTTCTTTGTGTTCCTGTAGGTTATTAAGATTTTTGTGTTGAAATATGCAATTAACAAGAACGGGAACACTCGAGTCATCAGCTCGCGGATCCATTCATATGCTCTGTACCAAGTTTCTATCTTTCGGTCGCAAACAACGTATGGACACTGTAGAAGGCCAGGTGGAACGATGTGTACCGACTTTTTAGCCGCCCACGGTGCGTTGATGCAAAATGACGATACGTATGCCAGAGTGAAAAGTAAAAAGCACATTCGGCGTTTTCGAAGGCACCCTTGATGAAAGGGTTTGCAAACAGCAAGAAATCTTAATAAAAATGACTGTTAGAACGCTTTGCAACTTTAAAAACTTACTGGCTGAATGTCAGAAACACAACAATCCAGACCGACGCTCCCATTAATGCGTTTGCCTGAAATAACTTGTTAAAGACTGATAAATGTTGTAAGAACTGACCAGTGGAAATCCAATGTGAGCGTAGTAAAAAGCAGAGAATTTTGAGCATAATCGCATGTCCAGCAACCACATAATCATTGGAACAACCGAGACGTGAGTAAATAAATCAGTCAATGCAAGAAGCGTTAAATAAGTATAGATTATAGATGAACGACGAAGTACTGGATGTGTTAACGTTGCAACTGTTAAAATATCGCCGACAACACCAACCATGATTATAAAAGGCGCAATCTGAAAAGTAACATATTTAAAACTGTAATGAGATCTTGTTGAAACTTACATATCCGTAAGTCACTCTATTAAGTCTTGACACAGATATTTGCGATTCGGCCGTGAAAACACTGTGATTCCATGCTTGCATCGATGATGAAGAAGCGGAGTTGCCCATTCGGTGGTCGCCCATCGATTGTAAGTAGGCACAAATTCCAGAACTAGCCATCTTTGATTATTTTGTATGCAGGTTAATTGAATGGATTGTTTATTTGAGTGGAATGTTGAAGCATGACTAAAATATACTTTTAACTGGTTTAGTTGTAAAGTTGTTTAAACTAACCAGTAAGTCGAAACTTCTCAAAATTTGTCCAATCGGACGAAAAAGACAGAGATGTTGTCCAAAGAACGACGTTTCAAAGCCAATTTAACTAAATGAGCGGCAACGTCCACCTGTTTTTTGTTATTTGGCTCGGTTGAAGAAGTTTTTGTAGTGGAAAAGGTGGAGTCTGTAGAAGCTAAAGTTTTTATAAGTTTTGATGTTATTTCAAAACGGACATTTTAATTTACCTTTTGTTTCCAACAAAACACTTGCAGATTGTTTCTCCGCCTCTAATGTTTCAATTTCCGATCTGTCACTTCCGGAAGTCTCGCTTGTGCTGTTGGATTTTGTTGGCTTTTCTTTTGTAGTTCCCTTCTCAACCTTTGGTCGTTTCACGGCAGGCGCTTGGAAAACGGCCAATCCAAACTCTTTGTTGGTCGGTGAATCAATTGGACGCTTCTTTGGAGTGTCGACGGATTTTGGTTGAGGTACTGGTTTGTCTGAAACATTAGTAATGAGACGAGTTTTTGAGTTTTGAGGTTATCACCTTCAACTTGTTTCTTCTCTTCGGGCTTCGAGAATTTGAAATTTCCACGCTTCTCCAACAAATAGTTAACTTCCAAAATGGCTTCGTGATTTGAAACAACGTCCCAAAAACCGTCTGAAGCCAATAGGATGTAACTCAAAGGGCGTTTTTCCAGATCAATTCGAGTTATATCTGGCTTTGAGATCACGAATCGGTGGCGTTTTAGATCAGTATCTCCAAACGCTCTGAAAGATTAATGAATTAGATAAACGCTTTAACTGAATTAATTAATATGTTTGAAACAATATGCATCACAAGTAGAGAACAGTTCTGCACGATAAAGCATTAAATCTAGTTGAAACTCAAAATCTATTTTTAGTTCTGTAATCCAAAGTCCGGCAAATATAAACTACATAAAGTAAATTTGAAAAAGTCCACGAAATTAGACAAAAACCGCCAACGCTCTCCGACCAACAACAGATTAATGGCAACGTAATCGCCGACATTGAAAGGCGAAGACATTAAAATGCAATTGCTCTAAAAGGCGCCGCTTGAGGATCCTCCATTCGAGCTGGAAATGATAAGTGCCGAGGGTTTCATTTGTGCTGAAGGGATAAGGAAGTGTTTTAGATAGTTGGTGGCGGCGTTGTCTCCACTAATTTGACTTTAATTTTGACTAATTTTGCTTAAACCGTGCGATTTAAGTAGATTTGGCGCATAACAGTGTGGATTTAGACGCGAATATGTCAAGGATTTTAACGTCTACAGCATATGTTTTATGCCATTAGTTGCGTTTTTGGATTTAATGTCTAAGCTTTTGCGTGGGTTTGAACATTTACCAAAAAGCTGTCTTTCAAGCGCCGTTCTAATTAATTAAAATAACTTGCAAACAAAAACATCGGTTTTAAAAGCAAAGATTAAACGTTTTTAAATGACACCGATGCCGTTATGACAAAATGTATTAAATTACAAAGCAAATATTTTTAAGAACATCGGTTTGTTCCAAATATTTAAAAGCTACCCGCATAAAAGCCGAATTAAAGAGTATTTCAACATTTCAATGTTACGGAGTAAAACAAAAAGTGCACAATGACGGCGAAGTCGGAACAGTGACAACAAATGAATAAATTAACAGTGAGCCGACCAGACATTCTCTTTTTGTGAGGCTTCTATGCAAGACACTGGATTGTTTTGGACTGTTTGTAAAAACCAAAAAAGGAAGTCTATTACTGATCATGAAGTTTTCGCAATAAAAGTGCAAGATGCTTAGTGTAGTGATTAATAAGCAACACAATGACGTAAACCTGATTTAACAAGTACACTAAACAATCAAGTATGTAAGCGATGTTTTAGATTTCAAGAACAACAACAAGTTTATCAAACTCAAACAGCTTAACTTTAAGCCAATTAACCCTAATTCATCAACCAATTGTTTCCCAGAACAAAAGAAAACTACTGGGACACAAATTTAGGCAACTAATCCGAAGTACGTGTTGCGCACTTTGTCCATGATTAATTTTAACGGTTTTATGTGAGGTTCAACCAGGGATTGGAAGTGTTTAATGGTCATTGAACTTTTGGTTTTTTGATTGAACACAACGAACAAAAGAGTTTAAAAACAAAATTGAAAACAACTTTTCTACACGAATGCGGTCGAAGTTCTATGTCCTAACAAACAAAACCAAAAAGTTATAAATGATATCCGGTTACGAGTAATTTTAACGTTCGCTTGTTTTCGACAATAAACAAACAACAATCGGTCAACGTCTCGTGTTATTTTTAGACAAAAGTGCACATTGTAATAACAATATATTAAAACAGCAATCTATTAAGCTGGTCATTAAAACTATTCTAGTTCAATCCTTCCATTCAACTCAAGGAAATCAAGCCCACATATTTTTGAATAAGCCTACCAAAGCGCAATAACAGGATTTTCCGTGCCGACGCCAAATTATGGAGAGAGTCTCGGCAGCCAACAACTTCCCGTCATTGGCACGCGCACAATTGATTTGTCCTGTCAAGTTTGCCAGCAAATTCTGGCTGTTCTATTGGTTGTTGATTAGCCGAATAACTGTCACGCGCACTTTTACCCAAAAAACCATGATGACACAGAGGGTTGCAAATTTGGAGGCAAAGAGTGCAGTTTAATTGAACAAAAACAATTAAAATAGAAAAAACGTGCAAATTGGAATAGTTGAAGGCATCCAACAAACGTTGTTATAAACGTTAAACAATATTAATGTGAAGTTTAAAATAACTCAAAGTCCGAAGACAAATCCTTACAATCTAACCTTACAGAAACATTTGCCAAAACCCAAATCCACAAAAATCCAAACGCAACACGCGGACAGCAAAAAGATTGCCAAACAATTGAAGGCCGATTAGCGACCGTCATCATCGTTTAGTGCCCATGCAACCTTGTTAATCCATTCCCTTCAATTTGAATCCATTTTGCAGTTGGAGGGTTGGTGAAATTGTAGCGTTGCGGTATGGACTATCTAATCCCAGAGTCCGTGATGTCTACGGCAATACGCATTGAATAATTCAAAACAAAACAAACAATAAGAAAGAAAACTGAGGAATGCTGAGTGGAAAAGAGCAACACAAGATATTCCGCGAAGGCGATGTCATTTTTCTAGTAGGTTTCAAATTGAAGTTATAGAATTCTCCAAGTAGCAATTTGTGCTACACAAATTTGATTCAAAAATAGCTAAACGTCGAAACTAGTCAACAAAGGCGAGAATAGAAAACGAGTGGAATAAGCAAAAATAGACTCCCTTATTAATCGCAAAGAAAGACCAATGCAATTACTCGGAATTGGCAAAATACACAACTAAAAACTTTAATCATCTTTGATCTGCTCAGACTAGATTCTACAAATGAGCTCAACGTTTTACATCACTTTCGGCCAGTGATTTTTGGTCAAGAAAGAAAACGAGTTCAAGTATTCAGTTAATATGTTTTGAGTGCATCTCAAAGCTTCTAAAACTGTTCAACCTTTCAGCTCAATGCTCTTTGTTTAATCTACTCAAAAGTGTAAGAGTTTGCGTCATTTTTAAGTTTACTGTTTAGGCAAAAGTACTTAAAGCCTATTTTCGGAATGTTTGGCAAATTAATCGAGATCTATAACGTATTCAAAAGCATATGCAATCAAAACGGATACGTCTTTGCTTTATAAATACGAAAACACCTGTGCATAGGAAAGGCTCATATTGAAGGAGAGAACGGAATAATGTGAACCTAAAACCTATTTGAAATGCCAAAAACTTTATTTGCGATGATGTGCCGAGTTTTTGCTTTGGAGTTGAATAAACAATTATGCAAGTTCTTGATTTTAAAATTAAAATTGAATTTTAAATAAATGACAAGCCAGAACTTGTGTTTTGTAAATATGACTTTTCTCAAAATAATCAAAGTGGCAAATAGAAGCAACATTTTTGGTGTTCATTGTAAGAGGCAAAACTGTGAAGGCAAAGAACGCGAAAGAATAGATGGTTTTTGAGATAAACATAAGGAATGAAACGGCCAATTGGATCTTATATTGCAAATGTTTGCTTTTGCTTTGAAACGTGAAAAATGTGGTTTGAACGCAACGTGTTTGCCGAGAGGCTAAAGTCCAAAAAATTAATAAGAAACTTCTCACAAACAACCAATTAAGTATTAAAAGCGGTATTGAATCAAGTCCTTGTCGCTGAATGTTTAAAAAGCAGAGACTATTGGCCGCATTACAAAAATTAGATTCTGTATTGCAATGCACATGGCCAGCAAACCGGCCTATTGTTCTTTGCTGGCAATGATGATGAAAGAAGAGAAGCCTGACAAAGAGCAAATTAAGCAAGTGTCGTTGTGTCGCCGCATATGATTTGATTATTAATCTTTTGGCTTACACATGAAAAGAAAACTGGAGTAAAGGACAAGAGCAGCGAAATGTATGGAATACTTGATCAGAGTTCAAAAACTTATAACTAACCTGGATACAGCGAGAATGCCGTTCACTCTCTCGACCCCGTAGTGTTCAACGAATCCGCCAGCTGTTTCAATTCGGGCACGTTCTTCCGGCTATAAATAATATGTCATTTGTAAAATGTAAAATAAGCTTAGTTTAAAATACGCCAAATTCTTTACTTTTTGAACATTAACATTTAAAGATGCACCGTTTCTCTGAACGTGCAGGTTTTACTTTAAAGGGGAACACAACGGAAATTTCATAAAAGGAGATTCACAGTTTTTGTTCCAGCGTGAGTGGGAATAAAGACAATCGAATAATGGCTAATTTAAAGTGCGCGGCGATGTTGTGTCTGTTGGTTTTTGATCTGCAAAGTTCTTTAAACTTGCAAAAACCTTTTTTTAGAACCTAGTAATTACAAAAAAGAAAACTCTTCACAAACTCAAAAACATAAACACTTCTTTACTTCCTAAAAACACCCAATAGTGCACGCTTGTTGAGTAAGCCTCTCTCGAATAAATTTCAATTGCTTGGCTTTTTATAAGATCTACTTGACTTCAAGCGTTTAAGGGGAAGTGTCGAAGGAAATCTCCAAATTCCGTCGTCAAAAAGTCTGCAAAACAAACTTCTTTGCCGTTTTGAAGACTTGAAGAGAAAGAAGTTTGCCGCCAGGCTATAATTTCCCTAATAGATTCTTCGCCTAATTAAAAAGTTAATCTGACCGGGAAGCCATTTTAAATGGCCTACTGTGTGGATGGATTAACCTAGATGTCGGTGACGGCGTTTTTGGCACAAAAATTGAACCCGTGAAGGTAAGAACAGATGAATTTGTGATCTTTGTTTGAGTGTAGAAACTCCTGATTACCAAAACTAATTCAAACGTCTACGAAACTTCGTAAAATGTCAATTTACAACAAAGTGGCCCAAACTTAAAATAACCCAATCAATCATGAGAACTCAAATTTGTGCGTTTAGCGCAAATCCCCATAAAATGTTCAAAATTTCCAACTCCACAAATGGTGGGTATTAATCATAAAAGGAGAAACGAAGAATTGAGTGAAAACCACTTCCTCAACTCACAAAAAGGGATTAACTCGAATGGTCAATTGAGCGCGTGAAGACATTGAAATGAGATGATTGCAAGTTTCGAAAAAGACGCCTTTTGCAAACAATTTTCTCTTTTCGTTTGGCAATGTTTCGCTTGTTCACGTTTTTTGTTTGAGTGAACGTCAACAACTAATTTTTGCGTGTGCTTAATGAACCAAGAAACTTCGGAGGCCAAAAATAAGCAGAAAGGCCAAGAAGCTCATGTTTGCTAAAAACGAAGCCAATTGAAGGAGACGTTTTAAAACAATATCGTGTTGAGAAGACATGTTAAATTTTAGTGCCAATTAAACAACACATTTACAACTTTGTTGTTTAAAATGATGTGGTATTTGTAATTGTTTTTAAACACTTTGCTGCTATATTCAGTACCTGACTTGGCTTGTGGTCTACAGATAGTTGGACGAGATTTCCTTCAAAATCTGCTCCAATGCAACGTGAATCTCCAACGTTAATAACAGTTAAATAGCGGTTGTGATTCAAAATTGCAGAAATAAGAGTTGATCCAGTATAGGAAGTTTTGGGAGTTGTAACATCGGCATCGATTCGTCCAATTTCATCAATTAGAGCTTGTTCAATTAGTTCATCGTCTTTGTAGATGTCTTGTCCAATACGCTGCTCTTTTTCTTCCAACATCAAGAAAACCCGTTTATTGAAGTTTTGCTCGAGAAAGTCGGCAACTTGCTGGAATTTACTTGTTTGTTTTAAATACTCCTTGACGGAATTAACTTACAGCTCCACCGTGTCCATCAAAAACCGAGTACATAGAAACATTGTGAGTTTGCGGAACATGCAAATAACTCATACGATCTTCCATGTGTGGCCGAAAGCTCTGATTTGCAGCGAAGGAGAAGTTCCATTTTTTGTAAAACCATTGAGTTCCTGAAGTTTATTTGTTGCCCAAACAATGAATCAATTGTTACCTTTAACTGAAGGCAATTGCCGTAAGCCAATAGACAAATTTGAAGTTTGGTTTTGTTGCACCAAACTGCGCATCATGTCACACTTTGACAGGTGACGGGCATTCAATAAGGGCTGATAATGACCGAGAAGCCAGTGAGTGTAGCGATGCATTGTTAAGACCAGACAAACAATTGAGCAAAAGAAGTGAATAGCTAAAACACGAACATTGTGATAGAGCAAACATGTAATTAATTTCGTACCGTGAAAAACTTCGATTCTATTCACAAACAACAAGATCATATGTTGAAACAACGTAAACGCATAGTCGATATCTATAGTCATCGTGCCAGAACTTTTGATTAGCCGTTTTTACAGTTTGTTGAAATGTTTTCAAGGAAATAAAAGCTAAAAACTGATGAGATTAAGCGTCAAAAATGGCACGCAAACGCAATGCAAAAAGTATTTTAATCACTCAATAGCAATTAACAATCGACTAACTTGTAAACAATTGCCTCAATCAAAACGTTAATTGCACAAAAACAAGTTGGAAAGCCCGAGGTGAAATCTCCAAGTATTACGCAACCTAGTGGAAATTCATCAAATCCAACGTGAAAACACACCCTCTACCTCGAATGTCCTCAGCTTTGTTTTTCAACTTCGTGGTGTGATTGTCATCTCCAAACGGAACAGTTGTTCGTTTGTGCGTGTTCGCTCACGCCAGTAATTGAGCCTATCACGTTTTCTTGGCCAACAACTGTCCAACTCCTACACTCGATTGTTATGATTGGGAGCTTTGATCGCTTTATGGTAGGTTTTGAAAGTATTGAAACATTTAACTTTAAATGAAGTTTGAAATAGCACATTTAAATGATAACTTTAAATGAAGTTTGAAATAGCGCATTAAAATAGTTAAACACTTTCAACACTACTGTAATTTGAATAACTTTAAGTTTGAAATAGCACATCTAAAATAGTTAAAGATTAGCTAAATAACCCGGAACTTCACACCCACTTCAGCAACTGAAATCATAAATCACTCCAAGCTTTAAATACCATCCAATCAAGCTAACAAAGACTAAAGAACACTCCCAACAAATGAGGCTAAAACATAGATCGGAAGAACGCGTTTGCAGACACATTTTTCGTGAAAAACTTCCATCATCCACCCGTCTTTAATGATCAGAAACCAAATTAATCGTGAAAAGGAAGCAACTGCCAAGCTTCCGTGAACTTCAACAAAAAATTCAAAAAGAAAACTGTCGTGGACGGGCATGGACAGAGGACGTGATCAGGAAGCGTTTGTTGTTTGTTGAAAGATTGATGTGGCAAAGGTTTGAGGCTTTTTGCCTGATGGGATATTTCGGGAAGACGTTTGATACGTTTGATGATTTTTGATTTATGAGTTTGTGGAAAATATTGTGATTACGGTAATGGTCATTTTAAAAACGTTGCACTCAGTATAAAAACAAAGCACACTTTTACAGTAAACTACATTTCGCAACATTTTCTTTTTTCGAAAACTCACATCACTCAAAAGTCACAGAAATGTTAAACTCTCACGTGTTCGTAATCTAAAACATTGAAAACAACAAAAAATGCAAGAACGCCGACAAAGCCCTCGTCAAAAAACAACTCAATCACGGTCAGGAACGCACGGCACCTGTTTGAAGGAGGCTATAAAGTTACGCAGGATAGACATGTAAAAAGACAATTGGGAACGGAAACAAAAAAGGCCAATTAACACGCATCGTAACGATAAATCAAGAATGAAGCATGCTAATGTTGTTTTTATTGGCCTTTTTGATCGACTTGCTTGGCCTTTGTCGGTTTGTTGCCGAAGTTGTTGGACTTGATTTGTGAACGTAGTTTAAAATGTAAAGGAACCCACGCAACTTACAAGTTTGAAACAATAGTGTAAACTTTTAAAGAGTCAAGTGCAAATTTAATATTAAAGTTTTAACAGTGTTCACTTTGATGCTTATCGTTGCAATTTTTGCATAAGTACAAACATATCAGTTTTCACTGCATTTCGTCAAACTTGAAATGATGATCGTTGTGAGAAAACTTCCAGTCATATTTATTAATATTTCGGATATAAAAATACTCCAAAAATGCGGTACAACTGCACAAAGTTTAAACAACAAACAACATCTCAGCTAAACGATCTTTATTGTTCTGCTTTCACAATTTTCAAAACTTGCACTTGTTTGACTTCCTTGTAATCTTTAAAAACAATGACTCATCTTTTTGCCGAAAAGTTCTCGACGAAAAGGACCAAAAATCCACTTTCAAAATCCGCTTTTTCAGTTCAAAAATGCCAAGCGTTCCTGCCACGAGTCGGCGCATTTGCTCAGTTTTTCGTTTAATGTGCCGCAAAGCAGCTGGTCGCATTCGTGGCCGAAAAACTTGTTTGTTTGCGCCTCCGGCAATTCTTAGAGAATTTGTGCCACAGTCTTCGTTGCTTCATCGGATGTTGTTGTTTTGACTGCGTGTTTGAATTTTGATTTCTAAGCTTTAATGCTTGTTAAAATTGGACGTTTCAGTTAATTATTGTTTTAACAGTTCTAGCAGAGTCAAGCATTTGTTGTCAGACATCTGGCAAATAGTTCTTGGCCGTCAAAGGTCACGTAACATTTAGTTGACTTCAAAATCCCACGCCGCCTTTGTTCTTCCATTCGCCCATTCTCATAATGCGATAAAGATTTGCACTTTCTTTTGGACAAAATCCAGCTTTCTATTTTTGCTTCCTAACTGCAAGCTATTTTTAAATCCCAGTTTTGAGAACCATTTGGGCGTTTTCTCCTCCACCACTTCTAATTTGCTATTCTTGGCTCGCGCTTTTTTGCGCTCATAGATTAGCTTCGTGTTTTTATGTGTTTTGTTGCCGGAGGGTTCGGCCGCAAATGCGGATACGAAAATGGATTGTTTTTGAGGAACAAACGGGAGTCTAACTCTTATGAAATTTGTTTTCGTGTCAATTTGAATGTCTGAGTTTTGTTTGGACGGCACGAGGCTTAGTTATTTTGACTGTGCTGATTTTAAACGTGGACTTAGAAAGAGAGTTTGGCAGAACTTTTAAAAGTCACGTTTTGGCATTCGCGTTTCCCAACTAGTAAACTTTTTTAATCGATTCGTTTTTAGACAAGAAGCTCCAAACAACAATCACAATCATGCCTATTTTTACTACCAAACCGCCGACGGATCTAAATGATGACTACTATAAGTGCATGTGCGGAGTTTCGGTTCACAGCTTCATGTGGGGACTGTCGATTTTTGAGATCGTTATTGGCTTTGTGATGCTCGTCGTTCTACTGTTTGCTGGACCAATTTTGTTGGCGCCGTTTGGAGTAATTGCAATATGTTTGGGCCTTTTGTTGCTTTGGGGAAATCGAAAGAAAGTGTGGCAAGCGTATGTATTGGAACTTTGTCAATGGGTAAGAGACAAAACTTTTAACCCGAGAAACATTCAATTTCTAGATCTGCTCGGCATTCACCAACTTCCTTGTTTCCGGACTTATTCTCTTCTACGGTGTTGCCGCATTCTTCGTAAACCTTGACTATGCTCATTTCAAGCACGAATCCGACATGAAGTTTGAACATCGCGCCTTGATTGGTTTGGCAATCGTCTTGGCAGGACTTTTGCATTTGATGTTCTCGTTGATCTTTTTCTACTTTACCTGTGTCGTGTTGAGAGGCTTTCAATATGTGTACAAATTCGGAAAACAACATGAAAAGTTGTTGAACAAAGAAGCGGAATTTTATTGATCGAACTTTAATAACATGATTTTATTCGTGCTAATTGAAACTTTAAAAATCTACTCGTCTCTCATTCATAACCACATGCTTTAATGTTTAAAGCGTTAAATTTACAGTCAACTCTAGTCATACACGCATAATATTTGGATTTCCTATACGCATTTATAACCGTTTCCTGCTTTAATTAAACATATATACAATTGTAAACAGTGCTGTTTTAACTATTTCGATGTTTTGATGATTTGAATAAAGTGTTAAGTCAATAACGTGAATTTATGTACTCAAAAGTTAAGAGCAGAAGTTTTATGCTAATTTACAATCTTGCTTTCTTTGTTTGTCAATAAAATGTTGTCATTTTGGTGATTGACGTTTGTTTGGCTCTCTTTGTTCGTGGTCTGTAAAGGTAATTTTTGAGTAGTTCAATTCACTTAACTTTCTTATTTTGTTTTAAGTTACTTTGCCTGTGCTTTGCTGCTGAAAATTCGCAATGGTTGAGCATCGAACTATCGACTACCAGTACGGAAATGTCATCTTTCAGCTCAGAATGATGCAGCTTATTTCATTGCCGATTTTGGTGTTGGCTTTGGCGGCAGAAACTGAACAGTGAGTTTTTATGAGAGTGCTAACGTTACTTACATTTGCTTTTAGGTTTACATCGCCGACGTTCCTCTTTCCGCTACTGTTCTCGATTTTCGCCTTCTATCTCATATTCGTTCGTTGTTTCGAATCAATTGATGGACGTTATGACTACCGATCGATGTTGAACACGAATGAGATTGTGCCCAAATTGGAATACGCAGCCGGTAGGCTTTTGTGCAACTTTGACTGTTTTAGTTTTTCACATTTTAGATCTCTTCCTTCCATCAGTTTTTGCGATCGCCTTACACTTCACCGCACCAGAGTTGCAGTTGAACTTTACCGCTTTGGTCTTTAAAGGTAATTGCGTTTTTTTGGGTTGTTTAATTATTTCGATGTTTTAGTCACCGATTATTTGGTTGTCGACTGTGCGATCGCGACGGCTTTTGTGGAATGCTATGAAGGCTACAAATTGAAGTACATCTAAACAAGTGGCATTTAGCGAATTTCGTGTTCATTCGTGCTTGAAATTGTGAACTAAATAAACGTGTACAACAGCTGTTGAATTTTGTCTTTTTAGTTGTGTTATGGGTTGAATATTTTATGAATAGCATACATTCTAATTGTTTTTGATCCGAAATTACAACTTTAAAAGGTTGAAACTTCCAAAAGCCTAAAAATCCGCTTTAAAATCAATAACCTACTTTCGTGGCTCTCTGCTTGCACACATTTTCGAAAGTAAACGGGATGATTGGCGAGGATTAAGTTGAACGGCGTCCGTCTGACTGAAATTCCGCACCTTTTTGATTCGTTTCTTCGTCGATTTAATGGTTATCTTTCCTTGTCCGTCTTTCTTGGAATCAATTTTAAAGGTTTTAAACAGGACTTTTTAAAACTTGTGATTTTGTAGTTTTGAAATTTTGGCGGTTTCGTTGTGGTGTTTGAATGTTTAGAATTTATGATTTCATTGTTAGCTTAACAGAACATTAGTTACCTGTATTTGTTGATCAGCTCTTCACAAAGCGGATGACTGAACTTTTAATGACTGATTTTAGGAAATAGGTTTTAGTCATTGCGTGGAATATTTTAGTGACTGCAAGTTTATTAGGGACAGAAAGTGGAATTATGAATATATTTGTTAGTTACAGTGTTAAATCTGGTTGCCATCAATTGCCGCAAAAGCTTCAAAAGCACTCACACTTTACGTGTCCAAACAAGTGATGAATTTATGGCCTGGTTTTTGTGAACGCCATTGTTGCTTTATGTTCGTTTGTTATTTATGGATTTTATGTAATTTTCGGACGTCTGCTAAAAGCATTCTTTTCACTTTTGGCTTGATAGTGGTTTTGAACACGTTTTGTTATCAACATCTTTAGTTCTCAACTTTAACATTAAGCTTTAGCATTTTAAAACATTGTTTATTTGCCAAACATAATGTAATAAAGCGAACAAATATAATCACAGGGAATCGAATACACAAAATCAACGAGAAAGATCTCTATTTACACATAACTTTATCAAATTTACATTACTGTTTGGATGTTGATCGACTTGACAAGCCGCCTGATTAAAAGTTTCGTGACTGATTTGCTCGTGCCGTTTTGGTACCACGTTGTCTAAATATTCCGATGTTTAGGTTTAACCGCTGGCTAACTTACGGTCAGATCCTTGAATTGCTTGGTGAAGAAGAAGTAGAGCTGTAAAAGAAGTCTTTCATTGAATTGTGATAAAAGGTCAGTTTTCAAACAACTTTTAAGTTTAAAAATCTCACCATGGGATTGAAGAAGGAATTTAAATTGAATAGGTAGTTGATCAAATCCTTGCTAAAAACAAAGCATGGTTGATTTCCATATTTCCGGTGATCCACAAAACGAATTAGCAGGCCTCCCGTGTGGCACATAAAAAAGAATAAGACGATTGAGATTAGAAGCCAAACAGATCGATGCTCTTGGTCCATGTGTCTTCGATAATTAAGAGTTTGCACGGCTGCCCGACTAGCGTAAATATATCTGAGGATTTGCATGTTGAGAATAGAGATCAAGAATAGAGGAATAACATAAACAAAGAAGGGGTAGAGAATTTTGCGCATCTGAAAACAAGTTGCATTTAAAAACTTGTCTCAAATACTTACAATTAGTTTATAAGTTGGGTTCAGCGCTAAGTCTGAAGCCGTGTGCCACAAAAACCACCGCAATTCTCCGCTTTCCATTTGAACTTGATCAAGAGACCATTTAAATTCGAACCACACAGGTACATTAAAAAGAAGAGCAGACACAAAAATGGTAAGGAGCTGCCAATTAGATGAACGTTTGGCGTCTGTCACTGTAGACAAAGGTTTTACGATGGCCCGATGCCGTTGAATGGAAATAAAGCACATGGTCCAAATTGATGCGCAGTTTGAAGTCAAAAGTCCACCAGCGAGAAAGCCTGTTGCAATGTAAGCTAATTGCGCCATAGATCCGTAACTGAAAACAACTTTTTAGCCGGAAATTCGGTTCTGTTTAAACTTACGGGTCCATTTCCAAATGATCATGTAAAGCTGGCAAATACAATACAAACAGAGAAATTAACAACTGGAGACTGTCGCAAATTGACAACACAATTAACGCTGGAACGATTGGATGTTGTCGCCTAAACATGAATACAATAACTATCCAAGTTTTCAACAACTAACCTTTGCGTAAAAACGAACAAGCATGCCATGTTGAGCACCAAACCAATAATGCAAGTGACTGGCAAAATGTAAAGATCAAGCGCATAACCCATAGGGCGCCAAGGTTCGCTTTCGTTGCAGCGCATTTTGTAGATTTTTAAGTTTTTGTCACAACGGAAGGTCTTTGGACATTGAATTGAGTGGTCATAAGTGGGAAGTGTTGTCTGGCTGACTAAATTATAAAGAGGGTCAAAAGGATAAACGATATAATTACATAGAAACAAGTGTTTAACGCGCTAATGACACAAACGCGTAAGTTAAATGCTCGTACACATCAAATAAATAGATTGCGTGAGAACTTATTATTTACTCACAATGCCTATAAGAAGATTTCGAGTTTATCATTTCACGCTTATTAGTCTAATCAATCATCTCAATTTTCAGCCCGTTCACTTTACTCAGTCATGGACACAGATGAAAAAACAGTCACCACAACAGCTGAATCCGTCGACGAAGGCCTTGGAACCGACTCCGACGATCATCAAGCACCCTCGCCGCAACACTCCATTTTAGGAGCTCTTCAAACACCTACAACGTCGGCAATTGATGTACCTACAAATTCAAAGCTTACTATGGCGGATTTGGATCGTCAAATTGAGACTTTAATGAAATGTGAAGTCTTGACCGAAGCCGAAGTAAAGATCTTGTGTGCAAAGGCTCGAGAAATCTTGTGCCAGGAGGGAAATGTACAATATATTGATCCGCCGGTCACTGTTTGTGGCGATGTTCACGGCCAATTCTACGATTTGATGGAACTGTTCCGCGTTGGTGGAAACGTTCCCGAAACAAACTATCTTTTCATGGGCGATTTCGTTGATCGTGGCTTCTATTCCGTCGAGACATTTTTGCTGTTGTTAGCTATTAAAGTGCGCTATCCAGACCGAATGACTTTGATTCGAGGCAACCACGAATCACGTCAAATTACACAGGTACAATTATATTATTCTATAAACTTTGTTACTGTCTATGTTCAGGTCTACGGCTTTTACGATGAGTGCATGCGAAAATACGGGTCCGCAAATGTCTGGCGCTGTTGTACTGAAGTTTTTGATTATCTCCCGCTTGGCAGCCGTTATTGACAAAAGTGTGTTTTGTGTCCATGGCGGTCTTTCACCTTCCATCAACACGATTGATGAAATTCGTTTGATTGATCGAAAACAAGAAGTTCCACACGACGGTCCAATGTAATTTTTGAATATGGCATTTAAATGTTAATTGTTTGTGATTGTAGGTGTGATCTGTTGTGGTCTGACCCCGAAGATGCAAATGGCTTTGGTATGAGTCCTCGAGGAGCAGGCTTCTTGTTTGGGCCGGATGTTGTGCAAAACTTCTGTGAAACAAACAAAGTGGACTTAATTTGCAGGTTTGATTTCTGTTCTCTTCGTAGATTAACTTTCTTTTGATTTCAGAGCTCATCAACTTGTAATGGAAGGCTACAAGTGGCACTTCAATGAAACGGTCTTAACAGTATGGTCCGCTCCGAATTATTGTTATCGTTGCGGCAATGTGGCAGCTATTCTGGAATTAGATGACAAACTGAACAAAGAGTTCACTATTTTCGAAGCAGCGCCACAGGTAAACTTGCTTTATTGTCTATTCTTATTGAAATCTTTCAATGTTTAGGATCACCGAGGAGCTCCTGCCAAAAAGCCACAAGCAGACTATTTCCTTTAATGCCAAAGACAACCGATCAAACTCGATGTTCAGATCAATAACAGTTTTATGACCCAAAGTTTCCGTTTGATTTTTGTTCATTCGGCTTATCTCGAAAATGTTTTGTTGTTTTAAAGTTTCTTGATGCGTAAAATCTCTTTTCTCTCAATAAACACTATAAGAACATAAACACAAACTTAAGTTTTCTAGCAAGTCTAAATCAAAATAAGTTTAGTGCCTTCGACAAATGCCTTAAAATCTCTTTTGGGTAATAATTGCAAAGTCATTGTTAGTTTGTTAGAGCAATATTGTTTCGTTTATTGTTGTAGTTGTTTAAAGTTTTAGATCATCTTTATAACTTTTGGGTACACTGAGCTTACCCTTCCAATTTCCTTCTATTAATTTTCCGTCCGATTGATTTGAGCAATGATTAGTGTTTGTATGTTTTGAGGACATGATGCGTCAATGTTTTGTGAAGAATAAATTGTGATCATCAAAAAGAACATGCATGTTTTATAAATCTGAGGCGCCAATCAAATAATTGACTAGCTAATTAATCATTAGTCATCTAGAGCATTATTGCAAACCAAACAAACATTTCCCAACCCTTATGTGCCATCTCCGCAATCAATAAAAATCGAGTCCGACAAGCTAAATTCCTGAAATTTTTCCTCGGTCATTTGCTTCTCTGTTCGCTTAACAGACTTTGTGTCAAACAAGCAGGACCGAATGAGTTTATCAATTGATGACTTGTGATAAGCTTCTGTTAAGAAATCACACGCTTGCCCTCGCTTTCTAATTGGCTTATTTTTGGAAAACACGGAATTCAATGACTTTTGATTTATTACCTTCATGAGTTGGAAAACGTTATATAAGTCATTTTTGGACTCGAACTGAGTTGAGTCAATGGGGTATTTAACTAAAACAAGATCAAAATAATTAACATTCGCGCAAAAACACGCACAACCATGCACGTAAGACCACACAGAGCTGTTAAAATTTACGCCAATAGTTATTAAACAGTTTAAAACAGAACTTTAAACTAGCTAGTTAATAACACAAATTCAAAGATCTTTTAGTCGACTTCCAAAAGTGCACAGCAATCTTTAAGTTCACTGCTAATCTTAAAGCTCAAAACTCCCGACATCTAATTGATGCTTACGATGTAAAAATTAAACGACCAAGTGTTGAAAAGTCTAATTTTATACTTTGCACTCAAATACGCTTAAAAACATTAACCGTTCAAGTCACAAAAAAACTACTCATCTTAAAGAAGAGCATGGAAGTTTAAAATAAAATGTGCCAAATCTACCGGTTAATTGAGGGCTTTTGGCCTTTGGTTTGTTTTCTTATAGGTTTGAATGACTAACTATCAAAGTAAGAGTTGCATAAAAGATGCCAGGTTCTAAAAACTTCTTTAATGCTCAATGACCAATTAATTATTCTATCCAATATAGTGGAACTAAAAATCACTGAAATGTAAATAAACATTGCGGAAGCTTGCCAAAACAATAATCCCCACACCAACACTTCAAGCTTCACCTAATAAACATAAAAAGAAGAGTCATCCATTCTTTGTGGACACAAATGCACGAAAACAAGTTTATAAACTAGCTTCACATAGCTGAAATTTAAAAGTTAGTTTTGATGCAAATAAATAAACTAAAATGACAAGAAAGCAAATGGAGAGCGCAGAAAAATCATAAAACGTGATGTCAGCTGAGAAAAGCCACTGGAATGCACATCTGCAGGAAATTAGCAACACGACTTTGCGCTTTGAGTGCGAGTGAATGTTTTTACTATAAACGCTTTTAGTTAAAACATTGCTTTAAAACTCATAAACTTCCAAACACCCATTAAAACTATCGCTTTAAATCAATCGAATGAAATGAGTGCCCTTAGCGGACTAATCAAACAAAGCTCCTGTTGACTTCGTTTATTGATAATTGAACATAAGCTGATAAGAAACAATTGGATTTTCACGAGTGGAAACTGTCGAGTTGTCAGTTTAAGTGAGACCGGAACGTGTCGTGCGGGTTTTTAAAAATTGTTTTGTCAAGTTAACAAGTATACTGTTTTAAATATAAAACGAAATGCGCAACAAGAAATAAGCCAGACACACTAAAATTATCTCAACGCACAATCAAAAAAGAGAGTGTAAAAACAAACGTGAACTGATTGATTGCTTATAAGCAAAGAAGTGAAAGAGTTATGTTTTGTTTTTATTTTGATGGCAACAACGGTTTCTTGGAAATTAAGCTACATGTTTAAACAATTTAAATATTTTAACCAAAACACACGTATTCCGGAGAACAAAGATCCATTTGACCAAATTGCTCAAACTTTAAGCCTAGCAATATCACCACCCAACTCAAACAAGGACATCAATGACGTTCCTCTCATTTAATTGTTCCACAATAGAATCATTTATGGGCGGCGTTAATTCAGAGAAACGCTCCAACTAACCAGAAATTTGTTGTTCAAAGAATAAACGTGGACTAATAATTGCCGGTTTAAAAGTTTAGTAGCAAAAATAATCTTTAAAGACTAAAGGGTGGCCTAGAAAAGTTACAAAGCAAACAATTAATTGCGCACTTTCCAATTAACAAACAAACCTATCCGAATTTCAAAAATCTCAACAACCAAACAAACAATTCAAAAGTTCAGCTTTGATTCTTTTAGTTTTTGCGCGTCTCACAAAAATGTGAACAATAAATAAAACACGACGCGCAATTTATTAGAAAAAAAGTTAATCCATATGTTCTTTTGCGGCAAAACAAAAAGAGACTGTGAACTTAAAATTGTGTGGGCCAACGTGCTTTAAAGCTAATGGGATCGTTGATCGTTTTAAAGACTTCTCTGAAGATAGAATTAGATTGTTAACTTCATTTCCAAGTCGAAAATTATCTCAAACGCATCAAACAACTCAAAAATCTTTTCGTCAAATTCCATTGACAGCAAGCAGTTTGAACTGAAATCCGATTTACCCTATCCGTTTACAATAAAAACAATTCGGTATTTGAAAGGGAACAGATTAGAAGTCAGAAATTCTCATCAATCCGAAAAAGCAAACATAGATTTTATCTCTGAACTTAAACGGCACGGAAACAATTTAAGAATTTGACAATAACAACAAGCTGAAACTTCAAATTGAAAACAAAGAGCGTCAACACTGCGGTTTTGAAGTCTAAAATTAGAATTGAAAAGAGAAAGTGCGTCAACCGTAATCTTTCAAGTTCGAGCTTTTATTTGAAAAGCATGAAAGTATTGTTTTCTTAGAAGTGCTTGTTAAGAAAGAGTTTGATATACACCTAGAAGTAAAACTTTCCAATACTTTAAGCCGCAAATCCTGCCCAAACCAAACAAACTCTTATCTAAACCACCTTTTGACGCACCACGCTTAAACCGCCGAAATCACCGAACATTCGTCGAAAAAGCTCAAAAACCCGCTGCATAAGAAAGAATTCGTTAAAAGGGAACTTATAGAAATGCAACATTCAAATTTTAATTAAACGTCTCCAAAAGTTCATAAGCGCTAGACAAACAAACCAATTTGCTTTGCCTGCGCGACGAGTTCCTAATGAAACGGCACAAATTTGGCAAACAGACAATTGTTTGTTTTTCGGAGTGAATGCAAAAAATTGCGGAGTTCTTAAACATATCTACTAAAAATTAAAGAATCAACATTTAAAACGCATGAACACAAAAATGACTTTTTTATGTCAAAAACATTGCATACCTGTCACTAAGAAAATGTTTCTTTTACACGAGATCCTTTGATGGAAAAAAGCAACCGTAAAAATGATATGTTGCAATTTTAATGCGAGTGCGTTGTTCTGACAAGTGACGTTTTTGGCGTCTATAAAAATTTCGTGTATTTCATAATGTTCAGTTTATTCTTTTGAGTACAAAAGCACTAAAAAGCTCAACATTAAAAGTTGTTGCATATCCAGATTTCGAAAACACCAAAAAACGTCTAATTCTTCCGTTTACCACTCAAACCTCCAAAAAACAATACAAACAAAACCAAATTTGACTGAAATGACAACAAGGCCTTGCAAGCTTTTCGTCTCTTGTTAATGGCTTTCCGTTAAAAGAAAGCTCAAAGCCATCAAAAATGAAAAGCGGGTAAATTGCAATTTTGTGGAAACAATTAGCCGACCAAACAAACTTTGCGAGTTCTGCAATTTTTAAGTTGAATGAATCAAAACATGTTTTTAATCTCGACCACTTCCGCTTTTTAAATGAGTTTAGCAAATTTGTTAAACTTTTCGTTCGTGAATCATTTGATCTAGAGTTTTCTTCCAGGTCTTTTACTTTTCAACTGTAAATTTTTGGCGTCATCGACAAGGTCAATTTCGAATCAATCACGCATTGTGCGAACACGCGAACAAATTAAATGTAAAAGCACTGTCACATACGTGTTGTAAATGAGCCATTAAACGAAGCAGCTCTCTAGCAGACAGATCAATTCAATGCAAAAGCGGCGTTGAAATCAAATCAAACAATTCCTTCACAGTCGTTGTTCTTTTCTCTACCTTCTTAGAATTGGCAGTTAAAAAGTTTTGCTGGCGTGGGTGTTGGTACAAAGATTGTATGTTGACCGGGAAGATCACATCTGTTACACCTATAAATTGGAGGTTGATTTTTAGCCTGTGCAAGCGTTGATTCCGATATTCGTGCGTGTGAATTATTCATTTATTTGATTTACAGATTTTTAGTCTACAAAGTCTTTGAAACGTTAAAATGCCTACTGTGATTTCTAATATGCTCTTTACTGCAATTATTATTATGTTATCTATAGTTATTGCACAGTCTGCTCCAACAGTTAATCAAAGTGAAAACGGCACATTAAATGATTTAGAACTGAAATATGATTGTAAGTTGTGTTTAACGGCTTTAGATCATAATTATTCAATTTAGACACAATAAAGTTGGCCCAACAAAAGGTAATAGAAGAAAAGCCGGCCCAAAAAGTACACATTTTCCCAATGGACACGCTGCAACGCATTATTTTGTTTGGATTTATTCTAGTCGTTATTTTGTTTATAATCTTGTTTGTTGTTTACATAGTGCTCGCAATTGTCAGTCCGGATCGATTGGATATGCTAGATTTTCGACCTACCATTGATGAAGATTTAGGTACGTTTATTTAACACTTCCCTTGTTATGTCCAAGTGGTTGCAGATAGAAGCCAGAATGTCTGCACGATTTTAACTTGGTGTTGTTGCTATTTCATTTTTGGCGCAAACGCCTTGATGGTAATGAGTGCTCGCAAGATCGCGGATTGTTTTCTGGGTGATGGAGAAGTCAAATAAGTGACATGTTGTGTTATTTGTTGTTATTGTTTTAAATAAAATTAACTCAAAGCTTACTAACTTCTTTCAAAAAACTTCATACACAAGTCTTCTTTTAGCCGGTGCGACCGATGTCCGCGTAGTCAAGTGTTATGCGTGTCGTTTTTTGCATTGCGAGGCTTGCGGATTTCGAAGACCAATGACGAAAATAAAAGATGGAGGGCTCGATTATGAAAGTACAGGACTTTTCGGAGTTTTGTGCTTTAAATTGAGTATGATGATATCAGAGAACGGATAACGGAGAGAGAGGTCTTGTTTTTGCAATTTTAACTAACAAGTCCTTTTGACAATGCGTTTATTTAAATAAAGATTCAACTGGTGAATTTCAATAAGAAATGTTGCTGTTTGTACTTTGTCTTCGATAATCAGTTGATATCCTCGACATTGTTGTGGGCCGGGTCGAAGGATGCAATGGATTACGTTGCGGTCGTCTTGTTCGATAAACCTAAACCGATGTAATGAATGTTAAATGATTAAAAATCAACTCACTAAATAACCAAAAAAGACGACAAGCATCACGAAAACGATGGATCCGCCAATTGTAACAGATATAGTGTCATCATACTCAGGTTTTCTCATTTTGTCTAGAATTTAAGTTTAAAATCCGAACAGGATCACGAAAATTAAATATTTGCGTAAGCATGAAGAAATAAAAGTGGCGTTGCTTCGAAGCGAAAAAGCACTTGCTTATCAACTTTGTCCGTTTTAGTGTTGTTTTTGGATGCTTACGTGTCTTTCTTTTTTGAGTAGAAAAAGAAGTTATATTTAACGAGGGAAGTGTTTTTTAAATAATTAGATCCTGTTCAATTAAAATTACTCTCGCACAATTAGACGCTGTCCTTGACTTCCACCTACACTCTGCTCATCCGACACAAAAACTCCTTTTTGCACTTACGTAACAAATGTGGAGAATTATTGATGCGCAATTGAGCTCTTTTTGTTCACGCCTGCCGATAATAATTTAAATGCGCTCGTTGTTCGACACGGATCGATGATGGTCAGTCATAATTGACGGGATGAGTTGTTTTTGATGATTGAGTTTGGTTGGTGTGAATTTTGAGCTACGTTATTATTTGAAGCACTTACTCGACAATTCTTGCATTCATAAGTTCCCAACCTCGCCTCACTTTTGTTAACGTCTTTAGGAGTCCAAATGATCACTGCAAAGTACTTGCTGCCATTATTTTGAACAATCAAAAGGTCTTAAATTTTCGGGCGCCAGTCTTTCTTATCAATCCGAAACTTTTTGCCAAAAGCAATGAGATACAATGAGATAGGAGTGCTTTAAAATCGTGACAGCGGAGACATGTTCTTAGCATGTAAATTACACAACAAAAGACCATAAACAGGTCAACAAGACCGCCTTTTCGACTAAATGCCAATTGAATAAGTGAAGTTAAAGTGGAAAACACATTTTGCAATCTTTATTCGTAATAAAACTTTTGTGCTCGTTTTGCTCATTCAATTAGATCAATATTTGCATGCTTTCCGTGTTTACCTTGCCTCTTTCCGGTTATTGTGTTTTGTTCCGCACGGCGACTGCTCTCATTTTTCATTCTTTTTGCTCAAGAGGTGTTTTGCCAGTTTGGAGGTCAAAGTTGTACATTTTTGTGGACTGCTTTTTAGTTAAACGTCTTGACTTAAGTTGCTAGAAGTGTTTATTTAATACATATCTTTCAACAATGAACATCACAATTGAACATATAATTCCCAGAAAAAACAAACAAAATACGCCGTAGAATGGTTGCATCTGCAACGCTTGAGGCCCCGTTTTCCTTTGCAGCGAACAATTTGATGGTCTTTCTATCATGTAATACTTTTTGTACATGTGTATCAAGTAAACAAGATCTTCTCGGATAACTCTGTTAATTTCTGGAAGCAATGCATTTCCTTTCAAAAACAACAAACTCATTGGTCTTGATGGAAACCCGCTCTGTAATTATATTGTTAATTTGTGCTGAAAACTTTAAATCCAAACTCACTTTAAAATACACCTAAGTTGCAATACTTGTTTATTACTGGATCGAGATCTTCAAACTGTAACGCTGTTATCCACCCACCTTTGTCAACTTCTCTCAGCATAAATTCTTTAGGGTGAGGGTCATCGGTTAAGTTAATAGCCAATTGAATTGGATTGTTCGTAGTTGCTTCCCGTAAATCGTAATAAGGTGAGAGAATTGAAGTAGCTATTGACTTAAAGATGTCTTTATATTGTTTGTCTGCGTGGAATAACAAACCTCATACCAAGAAATGTGATCGTCTTCGAATATCACAGAGTACTTTTTTCGCTTCAAAACTTCAAAAACTTCGTTTTCTTTGAAAGGCAACAAGTCAACACGTTTTAACGTCTGTAATGTGACGAGATTGTTGTACATTCTTATAATTAGACCGCATTGCAGAATTGCAAAAATCAACAACATGGACTTATCTGAACGCAAACATAAAATAACTTAATGCACGCAAACATACTTGACAGTAATTTAAACTCCATGATGTCCGATTGAAATAGCTTTAGACGCAAAAGTCGCCACACCATCTAAAAACTATTTAGTTATTAACCTTTCAAATGTAACTTACATTCGAAATCGTTGGACGTCTTTCGTCTTTCACTTTTTTAGTTATGATTTCCAGTCGATATGAAAATGCAGTTAACAGCGAAAATAGAAAGAACAAAATAAAGACGCAAGCCCAGATTTTTATGTCATATACAGTAAAAAAATCGAAGGCTCCGGTAATAGGATTCTCTGCTCGCCGTACTGCAAAAACAGTTTCACTCTAAAAAGTAACAGTTATTGATTGTAAAGGTCTAATAAAACTTGCGTAGAAAATGGGCAATGTAGCTTCATAAGCACTGATTGCATTTATAGATGCGGTTCCGTAGAAATATGATATGGAATCTATTGTTGCGTTTCTAACCAGTTTCCCGCCATCCTCTAAAGCTGGCCCATAAATAAACTCAATTTTAATGTCCAAACGTCTCGAGAATAAACCCAGCATCTAAATCAAAACATAATCTACCCATCTTTTACTGAGAAAACAACCTCAACAAGCATGCCTGGCTCTGGACACAAATGATTCGGACGCAGTGTCTCTCCCATCAAAACAATTATTGATTGTAGGTGGATCGTATAGAAGAAGAATTTTAAGCGTTTGATTCATTCTTTAGAACGGTCTTTTGTTGATGTTCTATAGTATCTCTGTTCTTTATCGTCCCTTTTAAATGCTTTTTGCTCCTGTTTACAACAAGGTTTTGAATTTCAAAGTGTTTGCACAATAATGTCTAGAAATAGATTAGATGACTTCTGTCCAGCTGAGTGTTAGCATAAAGGCAAAAACAACACCTGAACACTTAAAAACAAACACGAAGTCCAAAGTATTTTGTGAATTACTTCCGTTCTATTCATTTAATAAATCTCCTCATTTGAAACTCATCTGGCGCTTAAAACCTCTTCACGCACGTAAAATCGCGCAGTGTTGTTTACGCGCATCCAAAAGGTAAGAAGAGTCAATTTCTTTCCGTCCACTTCAGTCAATGAGCAGGTCCGCTAAGCTTTTTAATTAAATTGGCGCTCATCGATGTCCTCGGGAATATTTGTACTGCTCTTCTGGAGGTTTGAACAAACAGTTTGAGAGGTTATTAAGTTGATTCAATAATTCAGTTTGTTTCAGCAGTTATTGATATGCAATGTTGTTTAAATAAGCACTCAAACTCTATTCCCAAGATGAATCAAAGTAGAGGCGCAAGTTTAAGCGATTCCATTTTTGATTTCAGTTGATGCATGTTGATGGGAAGAAACGTTATTCGGGGTTTTTGCATGGGTTCCCATGGCTTTCATCGGGTTTGTCAAGCTGTGATCATATTGAAAACATTGATCCGGATGTGCTTTTGTCGAAAACTTTTGCAGTTTTCCTGTTAAAACCGTTCTTGCAAGTTTATCTCTCGAATTTTGCGCTCACACAATCAGGCACCCACACTTTTACGAATACATTTCCGTCCCTCCTTCAATTGATCATTGCATAAAAATTTAATCGACTAACGATTAGTCTAAAAGAATGCAAGACGCCGCATTTTATTGCCTCGTTTGCGTAAGCGCTTCTGACACAACTTTTACGTACAATTCGACACATTTTTGTGTGGCAAAAGTCGTTGAGGAATTTAAATTAGGTAACTTGATTGCGCAATACGGTAAACTTGTTTTTAAACTAATGTGTTTGTTTTTGTTTAGTCAAATAGTTTAGACGATGTTGAGGATTCTCTTCGCAAAGCCACACGTTTTAAATGTCTCCAGTTTTCAATTGAAAAGCACAAGCTTTCAATTTTCCGTCTTTTGTTGACAACCCTTAAACTGATAACAAGTGCTTTGTTTGTCATGCAGGCAATGTTTTGATGCGGCGTTTCATGTTCTTTTGCTTGTTTTCCTATTGCTTCTTATTCGCCTCGTTATTTTTGTTGTCACATTTCTTAGCGAGCTTCTTGCTTCGTTTTAAGCTTTTAAATGAACTCTTTAGGTTAAATTGCAACCTGTTTAACAATGTTTGATTCGGCGAACAGTCGCTTGCCATATATTCCGCCGTAAGTTGTTAAACAATGTAATGTTTTAAAATCAGTGTTTCAGGCCAGATTATACAATAAGGCCAAAACAAAAGCCGAAAGTCTTCGTCGAACAACAAAAAAGGTACCAAGCAAAAGATGACCACGGAAAGCCTCACCATTATTTTCCTGAAATCAAGCGTCAGCCGCCAAAGCCTCGTCCCGTGTCAGCTTCAATCGACGAAGAGCCGTTTGAAGAGCCGAGAAGTCAGTCGCCCGAAGAAGTGAAACATCGAGTTTTGAGAATGTTGAAAGAACAAGGTGTTCCGGTGTTTCCAACAACGCCGCTAAAGCAAGTTGTCGAACGTGAGTTACTTGTATGCCTAAGAAAATGTTTAAGCAGTGTTTTAGAAGGAAATGCTGCAAATTTGGGACCGACTAGAGCTTACATCAAACATTTGGAAAATCATAGAAAATATGACACATTGAATTCTTTCCGTTCATGCGACAACTGTGCTCTTTGCAAGCAAATGCAAAAAGAGATTCGTTTGTTGGAAGGTGGAATTCAGCATCGGTTAGTTGTTTAATTAAAAGTGCTTCTAATTTTCAAACCTTTCCAGCCGACATCCTCAAAAACAGCACATTCATCAACATGCACATCATCGCCATACAGCTCCTCAGCCATTTCAACCTGCTCCCGATTACAATATGCGTTCACCAATTATTAGCGGAACGCTTTTTGAACCTTTGAATGAAGTGGACGAGCCAGAAGAACCTCCAGAACCTGCTGATTTGATTGTTGAACGCAACACACGACTGAACAAATTTGCGCACAGACACAACTTGTAAGTTTTTGAATTCCACACACATCATTTTTTGAGTAATTGAACAGCAATCAAATGATAAACGACTTATTCTCGTGTGCGTTTTCATCCACAACTTTTAATCACTTGTTTAAACAAAACAGCACGAGATAAAAGGCGGAAAACTTACATAAACTGGAATTAACATTTTTGAGGAACTCATCCGCAATAAAGCAGATTTAGAATTTAAATGCCAACAAGGTTATTTGTTTTTAGAAGCGTTGAAACACACTCGTCTCATTCAACAGCTTCGCCGCCAGAACAAAGACGAATCATTCGTGTGCCAGAAGCAAGAGCTCGTCGTGACTTTCAAGCAGAAACAGCGCAACAGTTGAGCGTGCAGGAAGGCGAGAAGTTAAAAGTTATTCAAACCGACGCAGTTTGGTCACTGTGCACTACTAGACACGGCCAGATGGGCTGGGTGCCGACAAACAATCTTCAATTTGAGCACTCATCGTCGTTAGGCTCCAGTCCTGGAAGCCTATGTAGAGATGTATCTGTAGTTGTAAGCAAGTGTTTGAACATTCTTTGCATTTTATTAGTTAGTTTATAGCGCCTTGTGCTTTCTTTGTTTATTGTTTAAAAAAGCCCACAAAAACATTAAAAACTCCGTAGAAACACTTCAGAAATTAAAAAAACCTCCTCGTCACATAGTCTATAAATGGTATTGTTCCTTTTTAGTGTACATTAAGTTTGTTTGTCTATAAGTTTCAATGTCCAAATATGTTTAGAATCAAAGTAATCCTTTATTTGAATATAAAATATGAGAAAACAAGTAAAAATCGTACACGCAAACAAATATACATGCTAGATTTTCTTTGCAAGTTGACCAGTTATTTAGTAACTTGATTGATTGGATTGTACAAATATGAATGAACATGTTGTTAAATAATAAAGAAGTTTGAATGAACAAGTTTTTATACATTTTTGGCTATTTACATTCAAAGAGCACATTCAAAGAGCACAAGATCAATTAAAAGAAAAGCCGCATATGCATTTCATTCCAATCGTGTGTTATGCCCGATGAATAACAAGGTGCTTGGTAGAACTGAAAGTTTGAATATAACCGTAAGAATACGTTGTAATTATTTGTGCAAAGAACATAAAGATACTTTTAAACATTGTTTGAAACAACTTGTGCATAAAACAGCTACTAACACTATTTGCCAAATAAACTCAATAAAATAAATAAGTTACATACACTGTTCATTATTAAAAACCTACTTTCCGTACTTTTAAACTCATTCAATCAAACAGATAATTTGAAAATGCACAGTTTTTTACATTTAAGCGTGAAATAAGAACAATAGACTTTCTGCCGAAAAACTTTGACATCTTTTATGTCGAAAGAGATTTTTAATTTTAGACGAATAGAATTTAACGGATCTTTTTGACGGCTTTAAACTGTTCAATTTTGATTGAATGCTTGCGAGTGTTTTTAGTTGAGGATACTAGAAATTAAATAGCTTTGAAATTGAATGTTGTAATTCCAACAAATCGATCAAAACTCACGTATGGCTGAAGCTTCTTCTCCAATGGCTCACAAAGCTCTCCAGGATAAGCCTCTTTTATGTAACGAAAAACTTCGTCTCTTGGGAACTTGCCGATCTTTCTACATAATTCCCGTTGAGATGATTCGTTGAAATCTGAAAGACGTTTTGTTTCAGATTAATTGCAAGAAAAACAAACCTGCTTGTGAAGCTTCAATTAAAATGTCAACTAAACTGCTCATTGCTACGTTTTCTGTGTCTAGTATGGCTGATTCTTTCTCGTTTGTCAGGCGCTCAAGTTCACGTCGTAAATTTTGTAACAGAAGACGGTCGGATAAGTAAATGAGTGCAGCAAAGTTGTCAGCTAAAGTTGAAAATGCCACATTTCTTAACAAAAGCAAAACTTATAAAGTTACTTACCGTTGACTCTATATTCTAATGTGTAAGTTTCATCTGGGCAAATGCACCTTAATAACTCATGCATGTCTTCAACCGAAATTCCCTCCATTTGTACACGATTCTGTTGCGTTTCTTGAAAATTGGCAAAACACAGTCCGTTAAAGTATGGCGACAGTTCGGCCAAATAATATGGATTGACATAAAGACTTCCACCGTCACAACAAAGCTCAAAATAACGCAACTGGGTACATTCGCCAAAATTCACGACCATCTTCTAAAAGAATTAATTAGGTTGAATGATGTTGTTTTCGGAATCTTTGATCCTTCAACATTTAAATCGCTGTTTAAACACGAATATTGCGATGAAGAACAAAACAAACAATGAATTGCGAGATTGTACGGACTGACACGGAAAAAACACAACTCTTATAACAAGTGTTTGAAAAAGCTGTTTTTACTTTTCAAAAAAACAAACATTGAAAACGTTTAAGCCGCTTGTTTTTCACAAAACCTTATTTGTTTTGAGTTGGTGTCTTTTTTGTTATTCCATGAAAGTAGTCATTAATTTTGGGAACCAGAAATCAGCAAAATGATAACAAATTCATTAGAATGGTTAATAACTCTCCTTAAGAGTGCAGTTCTTCTTATTAAAATGAGTTGAAGAAAGTTGTTGCGTCCATTTTGTTTAAAGTGCAAACTTCTAAATTCAGAAGTGTTCTACCAAAAAGCAAACTTTTCCCAGAACTCACATATCTGAACACAAAAATCACCCAGCTTTTCAAACAACCACAGGCAGGACTGTGTTAACAAAACAGAAGCATTGATGGTGCTTATCAGCGTTCAGCCACATTCATTCATTGAATCGCAACCGACAGCGCGTCGCAAAAAACAATGGGATGGTTGTTTGCGTCTCGACTTGACAAAAATAAGTTTTACTGGCGATTGGCTGAGAAAATAGGTTTTATTGAAAACGTAAAAAGCTACCAAAAAGAACAGTGATCATTTGCTATATCGCTATGTGAATTTATTGACTATAAGTTTAGTTGGAAGTTTAAAATACTTTATCAATCATAAAGCACTCAATTCACATTCAAGTCGGCATGTTGACGCTTGCAAAAAGCAAACATAATCTGTTTTTGTATGGAAATCACGGAACTTAAATTTTATCGAAGCAGCATGCACGCTATTTAATTTTGGAGATTATTGTTTTATAAATAGGACATTTGATTTGCAAGCAGACTGCAAACAAATTGCTTTCAAACTAATTAAAAATTTCACAAAACCAATAAAACTTTTCCAAAACCGCCAGACACATGAAAAAGTGGAAAGCCCCCAGGCGTACACATAAATGTTTCATGCGAACAGGAAGACAATGAAACATCCGAGTGTGTTTAAAAGTTGGCGGACTTTTTCAAAAAAGGTGTAATAAGAGCAGGTTAAAGAGAACTTGTCCACTTGCTAGAAATTATTAATGAGATAGGTCTCGAATAAATATTAGGTTGTAAAAAACAAGAAAAACAGAGAAGTTGGAAGTTGATTAATTGATTGGTTATAATAGGTGCTACGTGTTTCTTGCAGAAAAACCCAACAAACATAAACAATTAGTTATTTCCACTCTTACTCAGTCAACTGAGAGTCCAAAATTGGTGGATTCACTTTCTACGTGCAGAATTAATCAACGATTTGATAGCCGTCTTGCGCAATATTTTTGATTTACTTTACAAAGATGGAGGTATTCGTATTTGCGTGGCTGTCTGGGATAGACAACGTGTTCCCAGCGTGGAGAGAAAGTGAATTTAGTTGTAAAGATATGTCTATCTAGATGTTGACTTAAGCACGAAAACAACGGAATCTGCAAAAACAACCAGTTTAAAAGCAATAAATCTTTAGTGTTCAAAAACCACAGAACGGACAATCTTTAAAAATTGCTTGTCGGCGTAAAAAACTTCCAATTTCTCAGTCTTCAATTAAGTAAACAAAAACAACCGATTTGGAGAGAAAAGCGACATTCTCATTTAAAGTCTTCAAAGTCTTTTTATTCAATGCGTAATCAATCATTTTTGGCGAAAAAAGAAGAGCACCAATTTGAAAGACATTAGTCGACGGTGAGTTCCAATTGATGCGCACTTTATGGCGGAATTTTTATGATCAAAGTAAACCATGCTGAAATCACATGTTTGTACAAGATGCGTAAAGAATTGTTGCATGCTATTGGAAATTAGATTCGAATGTTCGAATGCATTAAACAAATCACAATTGTTTACTTCGTTTCAACTGTGCCCGCATTTTATCAAAAATAGCCGCCAAGCGTTTATGTCCATGCTTTCAGATCTATTAGGAGGCAAAAGAGCAATAAAAAGTGCCAAACCATAAACGAAGCGTGCTAAGCGTGCTAAAAATGTGTTGATTAACCATATTTTTGCTCCAAAACACATGCGAATCGGAGGCTTATCAACAACTAGTGCACTTAAAAAAGAGCAAAGGAGAGTGTGAAAAGGTTGATCAGCGGTCACTTTGTTATTCAAAGTTGTTATAAGCAAAAAGCGGATCTTTGCGTCCAATTGTATTTAATTCAATTTAAGTGTACATTTTAGATTAAAACATGCTAGTACTCATAATCTGCGCTTTGGTTACGTGGACAATTGGTTATTATGTTTGGCGGTACATGCGAGAGCTGGAGATGTTGCCTGGTTTGGAAAAACGCTCTGTTTTTATAACAGGGTGTGACAGTGGATTTGGAAACGGAACTGTTTTTGAATGTCTCAAACACGGAATGACTGTTTTTGCTGCTTGTCAGACAGAAGAAATAAGTTTTTGTTTAAATCACTCATTTCAAATTTGATGCTTCAAGGTGTTCGCGGAGTTGAGGAACAAGCAAAGTCGTACAAAGGAAAAGTCCACGCATTTGTGATGGATGTGCGGTCGGACGAGTCAGTTGAGAAAGCTAGAAAGTTGGTTGAAGATACTGTTGGCATCAACGGTCTTCACGGACTAGTCAACAATGCGGGGGTTGCTGGAGAATTTGTTTGGGATGAATGGTAACTTATAAAGCTGTTTAAATAACTGTTTTGTGATGTTTAAGGCAAACGCCAGATCAGTACCGAGAAGTTTATGAAGTTAATTTAGTTGGAGTTGTTCGTGTGACTCACGCGATGCGGCAATTTCTTAAAAAGACAAAGTAAGTTGCTACATAAGAATTGAGTATTGAATCTGTTACAACACTTTTAGAGGCCGAATTGTAAACGTTTCGTCAAGTTTTGCGGTTTCTGCTCCGGCTCAAATTGGTCCTTACGCTTGTTCAAAGTATGCTGTGGAGGCTTATTCGGATGTGTGCAGGTATTTTTAAATGTTTAGTATTGCAATTGTAGACAAATTCAATTTATAGGCGTGAGCTGGGCGTTTTTGGAATACAAGTTTGCATTGTTGAGCCTGGATTTTTGAAAACTCCAATGAATAACGCCAATGTCGCTTTGAAGAAGATGGAAGTAGCATGGAACCGACAACCAGAGTCAATAAAGCAAGAATATGGAGAGGACTTTTACAAATTTACTTGTGCCACAACTAGAGCTCGTTATGCTTTCTTGTCCGATCCTCAACTTGTTGTCGACGCTTACTTCCATGGACTTACTGCCAAACACTGCCGTACTCGTTATAGACCTGGCATCGACGCCGTGTTGTATTACACTTTATCGGCCCATTTTCCAACAAAGTTTCAAGATTGGTGGTTCCAAATTCACCCAGGTTATGCTGTGAAGCATCCGAAAGATTGCGTTGGAAAGTATTAAAGTTGTGTTCATTGATTGCTAATAAATAGACTGTTAACTTAATTTGTTTTAAAACTCAGCAACCCGTATGATTCACACCCGCTCACAAAAAGAAAGCAATTCTTTACGCATAATGAAAAATTCAGAAGGTTTAGTTGTGGCCGCCGAGCGAAACTCCTGTTCCTCAAAAATGGATAAAGAAACGAGATACTTTCTCTTCTTCGGGGCTACTTGTTTTTGCTTGTTTGTTTCGATGAACTTTACAGGCGACAAACTTTAAAAAGACAACAAACTGCACTTTTAAAATTAAACAACCTTTAAAGCTTGTTTAATTATTGGCATAATTGCTTATCGGTCCAATTTGACTCTATTTTAGTCGCTTCTTTTAGCCTCAAGGGAATTTTCTTCATAACCTGTACCTTTTTCACTCCCAAACAATGGTTTTTGTTCGCAGTTTTTGTGCAAACCGAATATGGCCGGATTTTCACACGCCCTACACATTCATGTTTCAGTTCGAAACGGGTTTTTAGGTTTGTATTCTTATGAAGTGCCGTTTTTGGATTTTTGTTTGATTTGCTTTAAAAATGCAACTTTTGAGTTTGGAATGATGTTTTGAATAAACAACAAGTGTAGGTGCAGTTCAAACATTTATCTGTTTCTAAAGATTCTCATTACATTTGCTTTTTTAAATGTTGCCTATAAGCTATTTTTGCCACTAATAACACCCCTCAATTGCCATTTGCAGACAAACTGCGCGGTGCCTGCAACTGACATCTCTCTTTTTCTACGCACGCCCAGCAAAAACCAATCATTGACGAATGCAGACGTAAAAAAAGTCGAGGAAATCGGCCAATTTCCATACAAACATTTATCTTCTTTGCTGAGATAAATTGGGATTTATTTGCTTGGAGCAATTACGGTAGTTTTCGACGATTAGACTAGCAACTGAATGTTTAAGTCAGAAAAGTTAACAAAAACATCTTTCAAATCAAATCGATTCAATTTTACAAGTAAACATTGTTTGTTTCTACAATCTCTTTACTCTTTCAATTTTCAAAAAGTGCATGTAAATTTGGACCGGCAACTAGCTCTTGGCTGTGTTCTCTCTTTCTCGATACGCACTAAACACTGTGATTTATGTTTCCGTTTGTTAATGTTGAAATGCAATTGGAGTTGTTTCAGTGTGCACTTCTTCTTGTTTGTGATTGCAAAACATCAACAATTAACACTTTATTCATTCTTCCAGCACAACTGACGTGTTTACAAACTTTTTACGTTTACTTCATTCTTTTCAAACTTTTAGTCCTATTTCCCATCCTTCAACGGCCATTTAAACCCACTCAAGTTGTCGAGTGCTTCACGGCAAGTACAAGAATCCACGGGAATCCTAATTGTCGGCATCCGTTTCTTTGCCCCTCGTCGACAAATCTTTGCAATACTCGACGATTGCATAAGCAATTGGTTTGTTAGCAGTGTGCGTCTTATTCAGCGACACGACACTTAGGTGTTAGGTTCGGGTTGTTCTTGTATTATCTTGTTAGATGACGTTGGAGTGTAATACTAGTCGGCATTAGAAGTGTTCTTTAAATGTTGAGTAAAGTTATCAAAAGAACTAAATAGTGTTTCTAAAAAGATGTTGTTTTCAATTTGTTGTTTAATTTGTTGTTTAATTTATTGTTAAACATTTTAAACATTCTGGCCAAAAGGAAACTTACAAGAGAAATCCAGACGGGACGCCCAGAAATAATCGCCCATATTTGATGAGCTATTACCGTTGCCATTGTTCGAGGTTTAAGGTTTTCTCCATGTGGAAGGAAACGTCGGCGAACAATTGGCCGGACATAAATGCCGTTTCTTTTGTATGCTTTGCGCCCTCGTTAGTTTTAGATGGTTTTGATGATGTGTTCTTTGTATTTGAGATAAAATAGCTGGACAGCTTTTTCAACTTGCAACTTGCAAACTCCAATTTGATAGCATTCTTTTCGACTTTTGCACGTATTTTATGTTAAACTTCTATGTGATTCACCATGAGAAGAAAGTTGGTCTTGGTTGCACTCTCCAAACATGCACAATTATAAATTCAAAGCAGTTTTGAAACTGTTTCGAGTGCTTCCTTCTTTTTAGCGTGTTTATTTGTTTTTCTTTCAATTAACAAAGCAATCTCAATTTTCAGCTTGTTTTAATCAACTGACACAAAGTCTCAATTAGTTCAAAATGGGTATAATCGAAGATTTTGCAAACAAGTATCGAAACAACCGGAAGGTTCTTCTTTTTATTGTCTATGTCGCTTTGTTTTTGGATAACATGTTGCTGACGACTGTTGGTGAGTTTCAGTAAAACAAAGGACTGGCTTTAAATAGTATTTTAGTCCCTATTATTCCGGAGTATCTGCTGCGCATAAGTCATCCAAATCAAACAGACGAACTTCTGTCCAATCAAATCCGAACTCCGCCGCCTCGTCATTTGAGTCGAACACGGCGTGAACTTGATTGGGATAGCGACAATTGGGATAATACTTGGGAAAATCCGATGCCGGCACCTTCTCCAACAGCCACTTTTCCGTCTCGGTATTACAAAGTAAATTCTTATATCGACTTATTCAACTTAAATGCGCCATTCACTTTCAGCAACGCGGCAAGTCCAAGCAACGTCAAGGTCCACAACGTTCTCAAATGAAACCAGCATACACAATTACAACTCCAGCCTTTGATGAAGACGAAAGAGATGAAGATTATGACCGCGAATACTTTGAAAGAGCTCATCAAAGAAGACACGAAACATTGTCGGGTTAGTTCTAGCAAAACTGTTAACTCTAAAAGCTTTTCGTGTTCAGAAGAAAATGTGCACGTTGGCTTGATGTTTGGCTCAAAAGCATTGATTCAATTAATCGCCAATCCGATGATAGGCCCTTGGACGAATAAGTAATCTAGCACGTTAAATGACAACCTTATAAAGAAAATATATTCCAGGATTGGTTACACACTGCCCATGTTTACCGGATTTGTAATTCATGTTCCTTTCAACTTTAATCTTTGCATTCGGCTCTTCATATGGAACGTTGTGGATGGCTAGAGTCTTGCAAGGCATCGGTTCCGCGTGCACAAGCACTTCAGGTACACCTTTATAAATTATGTTTTAACATTAAATGTTGTTTTCAGGAATGGGCATGTTAGCACAAGCTTATCCGGACGACGCTGAACGTGGTTCTGCAATAGGCATTGCGTTGGGAGGTTTAGCTTTGGGTAAGTTTTAAAACGTTTTTAGACATCAGTTAAAACAAAGATAGTCATTACAAACACTTGTTTAAGGTGTTCTTATTGGTCCGCCTTACGGAGGCATTCTATATCAATGGGCAGGCAAAGAACTGCCATTTGTTTTGTTGGCCTTGCTAGCGCTTTTGGACGGAGGTTCTTAAGTTGCTCTTAAAAGTACAACGTTGTTATTAACTGTTTAGCACTTCAATTTCTTGTTCTTCAACCAAAAATTGATCGCGGAGAGCCAGAAGGCGCAAGTCTCAAGCAGTTAGCCAAAGACCCTTACATTATTGTTGCGGCCGGATCAATCACAATTGGAAATTTGGGAATTGCTATGTTGGAGCCGTCTTTGCCTTTGTGGATGATGGAAAGCTGGGGAGCAGGATCAATTGAGCGTGGAGCTGCATTTTTGCCGGCTTCGATCAGTTATTTGATTGGTAACTATTCAAATCTAACATGTTTAACATTCGAGTTTCAGGAACGAACGTTTTTGGCCCATTAGCACATCGAATTGGACGCTGGTTGAGTGGATTCATTGGCTTGGTCGTTATTGGCTTTTGTCTGTTGGCGGTGAACTTTAAATTGATTGCTGGTTTTAAACCGTGCTTTTTAGATCCCATCAGCTAGCAGTGTAAGTGGTCTCATCTTGCCAAACTTCTTCATGGGCTTCTCCATCGGAATGATTGACGCCTCAATGTTTCCAATGATGGGCTACATAGTAGATATACGTCATGTTGGAGTTTACGGCTCAATTTATGCAATTGCCGACGCAGCTTTTTGCTTTGCTTTTGCAATTGGACCATTTTTCAGGTTAGTCTAGCATTTTTGGGAATGTTGCTTAAAATAGCATTCAAACATTTAGTGGACCTCTTGTCCGCACCGTCGGCTTTCCCGCTATGATGTATATTATTGCTTTGGTCAACTTTGCATACGCTCCGTTAATGTTCTTTTTGCGCAAATTGCCGAAGACGATACCCGACAAGCCAGCAGATTCCAATGGCCAAGTTGCCAGCCAAAATGTAAGTGCTTATTTAAAACCAAAGGTATATTTAAAATTATTCAGGGAACTCATGCCGCAGCAAACGAAATCCCTAATCCAACCCATTACCAAACAATTGGAGGCGTTACTGATCCGACTATTGCTACACGTCCAGGTCCAAACTACCAATACGATATTACATCTGTTTGGGACGATTAGAATTAAAGTCTCTAATGAGTTCTTTAATGAGTCTTTTAATTGCAAGCTTTTTATATTTCTAACAAATATTTAGCTTTGAATGCTTATTGTCAGTTGAAAGCACTTTGTTTATGAATGAGATTTCTTTTAGTTGTTCAGTACCAAATAATCAATTTTTATAATTCCAATGACGATCTCGACTTTGAGAATAAAATTGTGTTTATTCGACGTATGTTTAATATGCAACGGGTTTGGAGATTGGAGGATATAAACAACTGAGAATTATCTGCAAACATTGAGTTAAACTACGCAAACAACGCTTTTGATTTTACCTGTCCGGCAAGCAAAATTATTTCAACCACGGAAATAATGTACATTCCCTGCAAATGAAGCATAACAAATATAAATTGTTCTAAACTTACCAACCATAGCCCGATTTGACCTCCAATGTTTGAAAACAACGTCGGAAGCTTAAACCGTTAAACAGTTATTGTTGACTTTAATGTTGTCAATATTTACCGTTAAAGCAGCTGTTTCATTCAACGACTGGAAGCTCAAATTCTCAAAATAGACTTCAACGAAGGCGCCATTTTCTGTGTACCTTAAATATGATTTTATTAGACCGTTATAATCTAAAATGACTTGCATTGCCAAACAACTTGTATTGAAGTAGTCTCCTTCTTCACATTCTCCAAGTGTTGACAACGATCCGCTAAACATTAACGTTTAAGTTAACTTTTAAATTAAAGTGAACCTTGGCCAACGAGAAGAACTTCGGGCAATTTCAAAGCTGCCTTCATCGCACGGTTCCAAGCATGTGTTATTGTCATCGTTTATTTCGTAAATAACAGACGACCAGCATTGAACTAAAAGTTTAAAAATACTGTTTTTTGTGCAAAGAACACGTACCATCTTTTGGCACCTCACACATTGATGTTGATGAATTTGCAGGTGCTGGATATGCCGGATCATAACAACCACATATGCTCACAATTTCTTGTTGATATTGTGATCGCTGACATCCTTCCGTTGAATAAGACAAATTTGAATAGAGATAGCCGCCTGGTTTTTCATTTGTGCAGTTTCCATATGGGTGACCTAGTCGGCTAATTTGTCTATAGTCCAATCCAACTTGCGTCGCCGTATTTGGCTCAATATAAATTCCGAAAGTGTCTGGAAACGGATATTCATCCTAAATGAAACCTTTGAACACTTTAAAGTTATTAAATTGCTTGCCTGGTCGTGAACCAAAACAATCATTCCGACATTCGAAGAAGACTCAATGTACTGGCTAGCGTTTGTTTTGAATATTGCCCTCAATCCATAAATTGGACCTGCTCTATTTACCGATCGGTTTGCATTCATATTGAAAGTAAAACAGTTGCCCATAACAGGATCACGCCACGGCGTCCAATCTCTTCAAAATAAAGTACAAAACGTGTAACAGTTAAAAACAACTCACCCAGCATAGCAATCTTGCGTGTTAAAACTGCACCCTTGCAAAAAGTCATCCATTTGTGCCTTTGCGGGCTCCAAGTGTTTTTGATCTGCATTTGCAATCAAAACTAGAAGTCGTTGAACTTTTGTTTGAAGAGTAACAGCGTCTTTTATGCCCTGAAACAATTATACTGTCAGAGCTTTCAAGCGAAAAACGAACATTCATGGAATAGTTGTTCATATAAGAATCTAGAGTCGAGTTAACTGTAAAATTGCAATTGGAACGTGAAGAACAGGCAACTTTTTCAGCTCCGTAGAGAAAAGTGTCCATCAGCTTCTTAATTTCAGCATTCTCATGTGCAATCAATCTTTTGTACGGATTTGCGTCGCATGCCTAAAAGATTATGTTTACAAATTGTTCAAATTAAGTTTTTAAAATACTGTAACTGCCGGAAAAACTCGTTGCGTGAATGCGTACTAAAAAGAAACATTAGAAGCGTTATTAACACTCATATTTCATTACCGCAGTTCTTGTCGAAACACCATATTCAAAATACTGCATAATTGCAATAGTGACTTGCCACGCAGTGACACCTGTCGCGACAATTGCAACCAGTAACCAAAAGACGATGCAGATCCATCCCGTTGTGCGTCTAGTTAAAGGAATTGCATGCGTGGAGGTCCAATATGGAAAGTCTTTTACATTCTAGATAAATGTGTAGATAAAACTGCATCAATAGAATTCACAAAAACTCACTGTTGACGACAAATAAGCTCGTGAGCGGAAAAAAGCCGTTAGGAACTTGGATATCAGTGTGTGGATTAGAACTTATCTTTCTAACATCAGGCATGTTTCAAAGTGTTCAAATGATAAGAGAATCTCGTTAAATGCTTTCAATTGTGTTGTTTTTATTTGGCTTTGTTGCTTCCATGCCAACATCCCCCGACTTTAAATCAAAACACAAGTGTCAAAATTGGCATAGCTACTGTTGTTTTGTGTCGCTTCCAATAAAATTATGCATTTCGAACAAACAGAGCGGTCAGTTTTTGTTTTAAATAAGCAATGTTGAAATATATTTATTCTGCATACAATTAAAGAGAATTGACATTATAAAATGTTCTTTGTAGATTTTAAATAAATGAAAGAATGTAATGCTTTTTGTTGGTGTTTGACGACAGTTTTGTTAGTTAGAAACGGGAGAAAGGAGAGTTAATTTATAAAACTTGCAAGTTGTTATAATAATAGATTAATTTTCATTTGCTTCATGTAATCATTACAGCAACGTGTCGTGCACTTTTATTGGCATTGCGACGTAGTTAGAGATTGCTGGTCTAACGTAGGCAGCCGGACGTCTCTGTTGTTGAATTGGAGGCTTTCCGTTGAGTCCATTTAAAGAGTCATTATTGTTGTTGAAATGAGCGGCGTGACGGAGTTCGGCAAGACGACGTTCTCTTTGTAACTGTTCAATCATGTGGCTTTTTGCATCCAACTCCTAAAATTGCAACGTTTTGTAAGTTTTAATCTTTGATTAGCCTGCTAGTAATCAAAAACCTCGAAATCTCCGTCAAACACTACACGATTTACTCCCACTCTATTAGTCTACAATTTCTTTCATCAAACGCAGCCGAGCACAAAACTCAGATGAATGGTCATTTCCTGTTTTTCCAAATGAGAGTGCAACTGTTTTTTAAATCAAAAGTTTACAAAGTTCATAAAGATGACAAGACTGACAAATGTTGTTTGTAAGGTTCAAAAAGTTGTTTATTTTTAAAACATATTTGTTTGCTCAAAATGCTTTTTGAAAGGTATGACAAATAATGTCTGTTGATCTTTGAAGTTTTAAAACAAGTGTTACTTGCAACTTTTGATTCTTTAAAGCTTTTTGAAATGCACGTAGACAGAGAGTATTTTAACTGTTGTTTAAAAATAACATATTCAAATGTAAACTTTTAATTTCAAGATTTTAATTAGACTCAAATGTTGTTGATAGTTTTAAACAAGCATTTTGACCTGCACTTAACGACAACTTCCATAACGGTTCAGTTATTCTCGAATTTAAAACTGTTTAGTTGCGTCGGCAAGAGCTTGAAATTTGTCAAAATTTTGTACAGTGAGTGGGTTTTCCTTTTCAATGATTCTTGGAACTTAATTTTGTTCCGTGTGGGTTTTCAAAAAATGAAGTAGACTTTTTGCTTGAGAGGAAGTGACACCAATTGATTTGACTAACAATAGACTCCAACAAATTAATTTTCAAGTAATTTTAAAGTATCGTTGTTTAAAAGTAGAAACTTCCTTACTTCTAAAATGTGCTTCAAGAACTGAACCCAAATTTAACCATATACTTGGAATGCAGTTCTTGTTTACAAATAAAAAGTACCGTACTCTTTTTTGCAACAATGTACTTCGTACCAGAAATTTCCTTTTCAGAATGGTATCACTTTCTTAGAACCTCAGCCCAAAACCTCCACTTTTGCCAAAGAAACCTTAAACGCGATTTTCTACTTGATTAAACGTGACACTTTTGTGTTTGAAAGGCATGAAATAGTTTCAAAATTAAAATCGAAACACTTATGCTGCGGTCAAAGTTTAACTTCAAGGCATGTTAACAGAAATAAACTACTTCTTTAAACATCTCACGAAAAAGAAGATGTTACTAATAAAGAGTTGCAATGTTACTAGAAACTACAAGCTTCATTTTCACGCTTCATTTTGCCTTTTATCAAACACGTTCTTACTTCCTTTTTGCCTATTTTTGGTTCTGTAATTTTGCAGCGGGTGGTTTTGAAAAAACAGGAAATGATTTTATAACGGTTAAAGATTAACTACAGTATGTGGCTTCTAGAGTATAATGTTTTCGAAATGTCACGTTTTCAGATAGAAATGTCAAGGCTTCATTTACCGTAAACTCATGGAAATGCGTGATATTTGTTAAATTAAAAAACTTACTTCGGCCAGCTTTTGATTCTGTTTCAAAAGAAACTGTGGTGTTAATTGAGGTGTTTTGCTTGGCGGTGGAATAGCGTTACGGATTGGAGGTGATGAGTTAACTGTTCCATTTTCTGACCCATCCAATCCATTTTGCATGTTTTCGTGAATTGGGAATCCACGTTTAGTCGAATTCATCAGGGCGGTCATTCGCCGATTTAGTTCTGTGATTTGAGCACGATGGAAGTTGAGTTTTTGCTCGTGAACAGCAGAGTCCTAAAGTGTTTTGTTTAAAAACTGCATGCAAATTCGATTCTTTTTCACGTTTACTTCCAAATTCTGACATCACTGTCAGACCGTCCCAAAATATCCACTTATGGTTTACATTTTTAGAATTTCTCTTGCGGTAACAGAACACAAACACACGGTCCAAAGTTTAGTCAATACTAATTTACTTAAAAGCTGTCGACAACCGTTTCCAGCCGAGAATTTACGTCCGAACAATTTAATACGCAACTTGGGTTACAACGAGTGAAATTTTTTGCAATTTTGCGCCAACATTTGACACTAGCAAAAGGTGTTCTATGTATAAACTGTAAACGTTTTTGAATGCGAGAGGATTGAATTTGTTTTTGAAAAGTAATGAAAATTAAGTTTAAAAGTCTAAAATGAAGTAGTTGTTCTTTCAATTTGATGGACTAAAACCGTTTCCGTTTTTAACTTCCACGGAACACATACATGATGTCTCTTAATCTTTGCTCAATTAACGGCCACTTTGCGTGCTTTTAAAGTGTTGCATCGTTTCGGATTTGCCGACAATTGAACGATTAATTGCACTCTTCATTTTCATGTGCTTTACGAGAAAAGATCTATATTTTGTCAACTTGTTTAATTGACCAAAGTTGTCGGTTGAAATTCTTCAATTGAGTTTAATTTAAACGTTATGTTGTTTGCACGTGCTTTTATGTGAAAGATTTCCGTATTAAATAGAAATTTAATTGCAAAGTTGATGTTTACGCTTTTGAAAATCGGAATTTTGATCAGTTAAACTTTAACTTTTGCACTGGCTATAAAATAGAAAATGCATCGCAACGGATCAGAAGCATCATTTCAGATCATTAGCTCACTAAAATGACCCAAAACCCGCTAGAGTTCAAAGAAAGTGCAAGCAGTTCGTCTCAAAATGAATAGAAGTTAATTTCGGGTCATAAACACTTACATTTTAAAGGCGATTTCGTGGAATTTGCAAAATTTTGCATACGGAGTGTTTTCGTGGGATGAAAGATAAACATGATTTTTGGTACCTTTGAAGTTTGAGTAAAAGAAGTGGGTGTTCGAGTGAAAAGACTTTGCAATTTGTTTGGATCAAATAAACTGAACATAACTTACCAACGCTACCATTCCTTTGTCGAGCATTCTTCTCCTCTTTTGTAAGCTTTCCACACGATCTTCGTACCAACGCAACAAATTTCTAGTAACTTGCATGCCCTTTTCAACTACTTCTGTCTCTTCGTCCAACAAACGTTCATGCTTTGCCTGAAAACAAACAACAATTAGAATGTTTAAAGCAACGCTTTGTTTATTTGATTTCTTGATTTGTAAGGTGGTGTTTGAATTTTATTGGGCAGACTGACTTCATACTTTTTAACTATTTTAAACTCATGTGCGTAATCAACTCCATTAAAATTGTAATACACGAGCACATCAAAACATGTTTTTGGCAATAGCTGCTCATTTCCGTCTCACACACATTAATCTTTACCGTATTTCCGCTGCTTGTTAATCTTATGATTATGTTGCGTGCATGCACAACCAATACACATGGAAAAACGTGAAAAAATCGTCTACCACTTGCTAAATGTAAAGTTGGCATGCCAGTTCTGATGATAGTTTTTTGTTTTCCAAAAGGTTACAGGAAGTTCGAAGGTGTTCATGGTGTTAAAAGAATGAAGAACATACAAAAAGGGCAGTGAAAAGAAAAGTTTTCGAAATTGACCACCAATTAGAACCGGGAAATAAAGAACAGAAGTTGACACTGAGGATCGTTTGCTATATTGAAAGTCTCCTTTGATGCTAAATTTATCACACGAGCAATCCCAACTTGCATAATCTCAAGTTGATCTCCGTCTTTGAAAACAACTTCTACGCGTATTTCAATTAAAAATTCTGTTGTGATTAAAGCACCGTAGGTGGTTCTCCTTTCATAAGATTAAGTAGGCATTTTAAATAAACTTTGCTTACGGATTGTCTATCAAATCCATCTAAATTTGGCCAAATATCAAAAGCCACAGTTCATAAATTAAAGTTTGTACAAACATTTTACGTGGTCATCTTTAAACTAGAAACTCTAAGTAATGTCAGAATACAAAAAAGGATTTGCAAACATATTGCAATTTATTATTTAAGCTTAAATCAAGTATTCACACAAATCCGCTAAACCCCGTTATAAATAAATAGAAAACCAAACAGATCAAATTGTTTGAAGATTAACATTAAATATTAACAGAAACGATAAGCGTTTATGATGTTTTTGATTGTTTTAAACTTTCTTGCACAAATATTAAATGAACTAAACAGATCATCTTGAGGCATTCTAATTCAATATTTACAGATGAGTCGGATCAATGCGCGTACACAAAAGATTATGCTTTAGAATTAAGAATTCACGGATATTACAGCAAAAACTTGTTTTCGACCACTTTGTGTGACTTAAAGTTGAGGATTAAGTGGAAATATTGCCAAGAAGTTGTAGTTTATATTTTGATACCGTAGATGCTAGACTCTTTACATCAGTATTCTGTTGCTTTAAAGTTTGTTTAAATCCCATGCTCATCACTAATCACTTGCTCATTACACATCATTCATTCATCGTTGATGGCTACAGAAACTGCAGTTCATAAAAACAGCCAAATCCGTCGTCCACCGTAAATCCTTGGCATGCGTACGCAACTAATCATTTGTCAAACGACAACGACGGAATAGCAAATCAATTTGACCTGAACACTCTTTGAACACTCACCGTAAAAACGAGCGGATTTGTTGCTTAATACGGGTCGAAAGAACTAATTTTTGGCTTAAGTAGTTTTGGAGTCATCGCTCGATATAGCTCGAGTTTTCATGGAATTTGTAGGATGAGCAATGAGCAAATGAATTGCAAACTCCGAGCTGTTTGGGTTATTTAAAGAAGCTACGAAAGTGTGTTGCTTTTAAAGTGTTTTAACATCAAAAACCACTCACGCACAACAAATGACTAACCGCCCCTTTTCGTACAACATCCAATTAATAAGTGTGGGATTTAAAACTATTTGATAGTTTGTCAAGAGCTGTGGGACACTTCTTTGAACAATGCCCGTGAGACTCATTTGCTTGCACTTTTACAAAAAATGATTTTCATACAAGTTGGTGTCGCAAAGCGTGATATTTTAAAGAGCTATTTCGCAATCGAACAATGTCAGTTTCTAGACAATTACGAATCTTTAAACTTTCAACTTTACAAATACGTTTACGCAAACATCTAATTGCTTTTTAGGCGTAAGTATTCAAATAACATCTAAACATTTAGCTTTTTCGATTGACTCACTTTAAAAACAAAGCTCTCGTGCGTGTTGTTGAATACAAACTATGTATCTGAAAAATGATCTGAACTCAACAAAAACGGGTCATTCCGGCACGCAAGTTTTACCAACTTTCGGATCTGTACTCGGAAGTTTAATTAGTTGTGTGGGAAAGTTACAAGGTGGTGAATATTTTGGTGATTTTGATTCAAAAATAAATGTCTGGAAACCACAAGTGATGTCAGGAACTTCAAGAACTCTGAGTGTTGATGTTTGAGATAAAAACTAACTTGATCAATGAAATAGAACTTTGTTGATGTTACAAAAAATACTGTACTGGATCTTATCATCTGTACTTTCAAACTCAAACTTTGTTTTGTATCTCACACTCTGAAAACAAACCGGCACGCAAGCACTTACACTTCTGCGCGTGACCCACGGCTCAGCTTTTTCTCGTAAAAGAAATTTCATTTTTGCTTTATTGTTTTTACTGTTTGTACGAATGTGGAAATGTCACTTTCGTGCAGATGTTTTAGTAATTTGTGGCAATAAAAGCGGTGAATGGCTTTTTAATTATTGTTTCTGGAATATTACTGTTTTGAGAAAGTTGGGGGTGTAGTAGCGTGGGACTTTTAAGCTTTTCGCTGGATTGATTTGTTGTATGTTTTTGGGAACATCAGTTCTCAGGTTTGTTAAAAACTTGTTCATTAAAAACATATCACTTTTGATTTCGGGGCGTTCCTTTTTTATTTACGGTCAATTGCACTTCTCTGGACGGCTTTTTCACAATTTTTGTGGGAGGAGAGAGGCCCGTTGAGGATTTGAGTTTCATATTTAGGGTGGAGTCGGCTCGGACCTTTTTGCCATTTTCGGGATTTTTGCGGAATGCGGCGAAAAGTTACTGTAGCTTTTCGACGTGACTGCAAGCTCTTTAAAAGTTACAAGTTGATGTTTGTAGATTCGTTGCTTTTGAATTAATTCCGTGATCATTTTAATTAACAAACGAGTTTTTATACTTATCGTGTTCATACAATTTAATTTCAATCACTTATAGACCCCTCAACTAACTCCCTTCCGCCTTTTTGTGCTCCAACTCAACTTGTGGATTCTACACGCAAAATGCAACAGACTTTCGTATGGACAATGAGTGTTACGTTCTTTTTGAGTGTTGTTGGCATCGTAGTTGCTGCACCCTCAAAACAATCAAACAGTCAGATGGATGAGTTTCCAGTCGCTGGACAGGTAAGAAACATTTCAAGTAATGTGTTTAAACGGAAGTTTTTAATCGCAACAAATACTGCATCAAACTGTGAATTTAAAAATAACTCTTTTCCGCTTTTGGCACATAGATCATCTGAAAATCTTCACATTTATAATATCATCCGAAAACCTTCAAATTGCAACTTATAACCATACAAGCACAGCTCATAAAAACTCACAAACTAAAACCATAATTAGTCAATCTTCAAATTACAAGGCTTCTTTGCCAAGAATTTCTCAACATTCCAATTGCTTAATCTAATAACGTAAACGTCCCAAATGAGCTCAAAAATTCCGTCAATTAACTAACGCCTTCATTTTGATCGTATGACATTTATTAAATCGAGAATCTTCGTCACACGTCTTAAATGAAACAAACTCTCCTTTTCTTTAAAAATTAAAGACAATTAAGATGTTTACTCATTTTGCGCTAATTGACTTCTCGTGCCTTTTAGCTACTGTTTTCTTTGTTGTAGGATTAATCTTCTTTTGTTGGTCTCATCAGTAGCTCAAATTGCCTACACCCATTGTTTCAATAATTAAATGGATCTCGTTTTGGGTGCTGACGTTAAAGTGACGTAAAATTCTGGGTAAAATCGGCAAAATCCTTAAACGGTAGACGTTTGTGGAAAGTGATGTTATCAGTGATGTTAAATGATTTCTAGTAACAATCAAAGTGATGCAAACAGTCTTTGAGTCAAACAAAGAATTGTTTTGGAGCAGCACTTTTACAATGCAGAAAACTTGAAAGCTTTCAGCAATAAAAACTTTAAACAACAAAAGAAGTTTAATCAAAAGAAAAGAAGTTTAATCAAAAGTCGCACAAAAGAAAGTTTTTGTTTCTGACTTCAAACTATTTGCAATTCACAAAGTACAGAAAACGTGGTCAATACTTTTAAATGTTGCCAAATTTGTTCATACTCCCACAACTTTCTACTATTAAACGTAATAGTTCCCATCTAACCATTTGCTTCCACCCTTCGGGTCCAATTTTCCCGTCTACCATAACCTCCACGAAAACAAATGGCCTTCTCTCGGGAACGCAGGACAAAAGATTATGATTTCACTTGTTTACACAAATAGACAAGCCTTTGTTGTCAACTGTTGGCCGCCAAAAGTAATGATGTACTTGCTAGCATCAAATTTTTATCGCACCGAAATAGATTGTGAAATGACACAAAGAAACATCAAAACAAACTTGAGAGTAAACTGTTTGATGCAACTTAAAAGTTAAACAAATTAATTCGTTGTCATTTCAGTTCTACGCCTACCAACTTAATGACGGTTATCCACTCAACTCGTGGTCGTCAACCTTCGATGAATTGGATCGTTTTGCTGAACCAGATGACCGAATGAAGCGATCAGTTGCTTTGGGCCGTGCTGGGTTTCGGTAAGTTTTTAAAAGTACATGGTCCGAACAAGTTTAAAACTGATCTGACTTATTACTCAATCTACCATATGCTTTGTTTCTAAAAATAAACTTCTTTCGAATAACATACATCATGTTTTTGGTTACAAAAGTTTGTTTTTTCTGTTCTAAATTTCCGCAGAAATTAATTGCTCGTTCCTTTTTTGTTTGCGCCTAATTAGAGAAGAAAAAGTTTTGACACTCGGCAGAGCTTCCGCTGACGTTGCCGAGCATGTTGTTGTCTGCATTTTTAAGTCACGCGTTTTGTTAACTTACTGACTTGACAATCAGAGAGTATGATGTCTGCCAACTCAAGTGTGAATCCTTTGTCGGCTTGAAAAACTGAACAATCTCTTGTCTGCTTGGCGACAGAAAAGTAGGTTATGAAAAGTATAGTAAGCGCTTGAGGTGGAACGGAAGTCAAGAGTACAAAAATAGAAACAGAACGTTAAACGTAGCATTTCTATTTTCGGAACAAACAAAAACTCGACACAGTACTCTGAAATCAATTGTTTGATTGTTTCCGGCTCATTTTAATTAATATCTACTTTAAATTGCATTCTTATTACTGTATTAAGGCAAAACAATTGCACAAGTGGATATTTTGCAACAATAGGATTACCGAAGTGGAGACATTGCGTCCATTCGTTAATCATTTCTCAAAATTGCCTTTTATTAGATTGAAAAGGACAATGTGAAGTGTGATCTTTATTCTTGAAATGAATGCTTAGCCACACGCGAGGGGATTTTGGCTCGTGATTGGGCGTGTTTGGATGCGCATTGAAAGTTTTGATCTCAATGATATCGACGACATCGGTTATGCATGTCTAGAAATGATGAGCACAGTTTGTGTTGATACCGTAATCATCCATTGCAGTATTCAAAGTACACAAGTCTATTTTTAATTAGTGTTCATTCCCAATTTACGCAACACATACAAAAAGTCCAGCAACCGTAATTACCGCATGCTTTCAATCCGGAAATCGCGTTCTTTTGCTCTTTGCGGCTCTGTCTTTGTTTTTGAGAGCTGCCGTAAATAACCGAAGGGAGCTCATTTAAAGTATTAGTAGGTGAGTGAATAAAAAGGCAATCGACAGGATACGCTGGCCAAAAATGGATTCTTTTGATGTCACCTGGGAGGGTAAGCTCTGGGAATTGTTTTGGAAGTGATTTGGATAATTCTTTCGATGGGAGGTGGATTAATTCTTGAGTTGAAAAGCATATGGTAGACTTTGAGTGCAGACTGAAATGAGCTATTTCAATGTCGCTTAAAACGATATCTATTAAATCAATTCCAGACCAAGCAAACGCAGTGTTGCACTTGGAAGATCCAAATTTCGACCAGCAAAGAGAAGCGTTGCTAATGGAAGAAGTGGATTCCGCCCTGCAAAACGTGGACTGGAAATGTCTTATCCATGGGTAAATCAATCAAAACTTAACTCAAATATTGACTACTTAACTTTACAGATTTGAACGCAAGTCAAACTTCATGCGCAGCCTCTTTTCTGTGCCTATTTTCCATGCACAAATCAATAATAATCAACAAGCACGTAAGACAGAGCACTCATTTCCACGACAAACACACATAACTACTCGACAACAAAAAACGTCATTTGTATTTAACCCGTGTGAATCTACTAAATCGATTGTGTTAAACGAGAGAGCGTCAATAAATGTTTCCTTGTTTTCGGAGTTCTTGTTTTGTTCAAATAAGTAATGAAAAAGATCGCAAGAACACTTTTAAAACAACTAACCACTTGCGGCTGCAATTCTTCTGCATATTGCCTGTGCAATGAATCTGGAGGTGAATTCGAAGAGGAGAGACGTGTAGAGTCGCGCCAACGGACTTCTCCCATTCCGCTTGAGCCTGGAATTTGATGATTTAAAAATGTGTCTGACGAAATGGCTATGACTGTAGTTTGAATTTAAAAGCAATTCTTAAAGCAAAACACTACTGAAAACGTACGCATTCTAACTGCATCTCTTGTAAAATAGTAATTCATTCAAAGAAAAGTCAACTCAATAAATAAAAGATTCGCACTAGAAACAATCAGTTACGAGTAAACAACACTCCCGTGCTTTCTTGCAAACGCCTCCAAGTGCTTTTCATTTTTGTCTTATCAGTATGCGACACAAGCCAAAAATGCGGACAAAAAGGTACATGAGAATCGGTAATGAAAAATTGCGGGAAGAAACAATTAACGTGATGAACATGATGAATTACTTTTTATTGCTTTTTCAACGCTTATGTTAAAACTTACACGATCCGCTGTTAGATGAAGTCATGCTTACTGGACGAAAGCGGTTCAATCTGTTTAGTTGATGTCCGTTTGTTGGTGGACTTTTTGCAATTGCGGCATAGTTTCCATTTTGTAAAATCGGCGGTGCCGGAGCTCTTGTTGATTTTGTTGACGGTGGATGTGTGGAGCCACTTGTATTTGAATAATTTGTAGACGAACTGTTTGGTGGAGTAGAATCTTCGGATGACTAAAATGTCCAAAGCTTATATGTTAAAGCTAAACAGCTCACTTTTTTATTCCGCATTATGACACTGTAATTTCCATTATGTCTGTCAACATGACCAACATGGCGGTTTGCACCAGCTGATGCTGGTCTTCGTGGAATTGCTTGATAGTGGTCTCCAGTTTGTAGAGTCAACAATTGACTTGTGTTTTGAGCGCGTAGAGCAGAAGCATGTTGCTGAAAGTGGTGATTGTTGGGCATAAAAGCTTGAGGTTGACGACGTCGGTGTTCAACAAGAAGACTGTTAATGCCCATCGCTGGAGATTTTCTAAAACGATATTGTCAATATTGCATATATATTTAAAAACTTACAGTCCTGCCTCATCTAATTTGCCTTCACTTCTAACACGCTGCAAACGTCCTGCCGACTGTCTGTTAAACAAAGCTAAACGAAAGCCGGCCATAAATCGCTCAAAAGTTAGAAGTCCATCGGGAGGAGTAACTCTACGCAAGCATTCGAGAAATCCAGGTGGTAAATTTGCTTTCGGTAGCTGTTGCCACTTCTCAGCAATCTAAATCCTTGTTTAATTACTTCGAATTTAAAAGTTACGCAAACCTGATCAATTGAAATAAATCCACTCCGTTGTGTATCCAAAATATCAAAAAGAACACGTAGTGAGTCTATAAAATGCGCAGGCAGGGTGCCTCCTGATGGCCGTGAACGCATTTTGTGCGTTAATCTAAAGATTATAAATGCTTTTAAACAATTACAACAGTCACGCAAATAAAGTTTGAAACATAAACTACCAGAAGCCACAATCTTTAATCTTCCAGATCACACAAAAATATACAAAAGCCAGCAAAAGAATAGATGCGCTTACGCAATCAAACGGAAATGATCCGCTGCTTAATTGCTTCACAATCCACAGTTGCTCATTTGCCTTCTTGTATTCTTAAGATATCTGTCGCTAGTTATTATGCAAGGAATGGACCGGTGGAAAGGTAGAAAATTAAAACGGAAGATAAATGGACACGCTTGTTTAGATAGACAAAGTAATTATTCAGTGAAAGTAGCCGGAACTTAATCGATAAGTTCCGACGAATTAAGTCACGACTTGTGTAATTAATGCAAGTGTTGCATAAAAATTCAAATCCTTCTTGTTTATAAAAACAACAGTTCCAATCAGAAACTTTCTCTTCCAAAAAAGTGCATAAACTATAGAGAAAAAGCTTATGAAAAAGGTTCACGCCGCGCAATGGAATCGCCGTGCACTCAACGCAGTTGATGACCCTTGGGTGAAGGGATCCGTTTCGTTGTGGACCGCAAGATTTTCAGTTTTGAGTGGATGAACTGGAGTGTTTGATGGTAGATGTGCAGGTATTTGGAAGGAATAGATTAGGTTTTAAACCATTAGTGAACAACGACTATTTTAAATCAAAAGCTTCGTTGTAATCAATTAACACAAGCAACATGAAAAGTACCGGTAAGAAGTACTGTGCATTCACTTTTGTTCATTAAACTCAATATTCTGTACCGGTCTCTCAACCTAAAACAGCAAATATCCAATTTCTAAGCAATGTCCCGCTCGATCAAACCATGTTCCTTCGGAATCGCCGCCCCGCAAAATTCATGAACAACAAAGCTTGGACGGTGAAAAAATTGTGCGCAGGTGCAACGGACAAACGAATAAACGGGTAAAAGTGAAGGTGCAACAAGAATGTGAGTGAAGGTCAAAAGGTCATTATTAGTTTATAATCTCAAAGCTTCGAGGGTGTTGTACTTGACTGTGTAAAGTAATAAGTTTAAGAAAAAGATATGCAAGCATCTCTAACAAAAAACACCAATTTGATCCGACCCGAAAACAAACATCCAGTCAGTGCCGGATGCCCACAAAAATCCCAATCCGCATGTAATGTGAACAGGCGGCAAAGCCGGTTTGTTCGTGCACAAGAAATAGTAAAAATGAGTTTACAGTTGAAGACATTGTAAAATTTGTGCAAATCGAAGACAATCAAACTTTCACTGATGCATTCAAACGCAAACAAAGAAGCGCTTTGAGTCATTTTGCAAATCAAATAACAAAAATGTACAAAAGCATTAAAGTCGCCAATTTTCACACTCTCCGAAATCACTATGCGCCAATGCACACTGATTTGAAAGGCAGAGAAGCCTCTGGCACCCTCGTAAACACGCTTGCTTATCGACGGCCCAAATCTCTAAAAACTCTTGTTTATTGAGATGCCGAGGCGAGGTGCTGAGCGAAGATTCGGATCTTGTTGGATGAATTTATTGAAGGGATTTATTGGAAAGGAAACGAGGAGATGATTAGGCAAGAGGTGAAAAACTTGCAAATGTGTAAACTTAACTGAAAAGAGTAGTTCACGATCAGTTCTTGAACCTTTGAATCTTTCAAGTCAAATTAAGCAGAAAAACTAAATCCCGACTAACTAATCAACGGCAAATTAGCCCGTCCAAACAAACTTTAATTTAAATTAGGCATCGGAGGATCTGTGTCAACGGATGTCGAAAAACCCGATCGGTGCAAAGGCCATCGAAGCGTGAACTCCACACATTGGCGCCCTTTGTTTAATGAAAATAGTGTTTTGTTGTTTTTATTTGTTTGATAAACAATTTCATGAAACAGTCAAATTGTTAAAAACAAGTCAAACCTTTTGGGTTTAAAAAGCTTTCACGTGCAGCACAACTCAAAAGCAATGTTTAAACAGAAGCGCAAACATAAACAATGACCATTGGTCAAAAGCCGTGTCGCGTCGTCAAATGGCCAAAACAAGTTGGATTACAAGTGGGCGATGAAGTTTCTTGAATAAAGAGGGATTATGCGCAAAATGTTTGTTTGAAGCTTGGCGAGACGTGAAAGCACTTAAAGGAGATGAGTTAAATGACAATAATTATCAATTCGAATTCGAAAATCACAAAACCGCTGACAAAACAATCCATTTAAACACTGTTTGTACAACAAAATCTCCGTCACAGACTAATGGAATTTGCGCAGGGCGGGAATTTGTTTGGCACTGGCTGATCTGCGCGGCAAATTTTGAGCTCAGCGTACCGCTAAATATTTACGCACACTCACTTTGATGCGCATCCATAATTGCTCGCAGGTTGTTCTCCACTGGGTTAAGTGCTTTCAGAAGAAGAGGTTATCGAAGAACAACAATTTATGAATTAAAAAGGTGTGAACTTGAATGTTAGAACCATTCAGTTGTTCTTTTTAACTGCAAACTTCTACAATTAAATTGGAAAAGCCTTCAAAGTTCCACATAAAAGCTTCAAAACATGAATGAGGTTGCCGCAAAACGGCCTTGGTTTTTTTCAACAATCGAAAAATTTTCATTCATTTTAAAATTGCTAGCCGATTCAAGCAATCAAACGATCGAATAACTAAATAGTGAATACGCACAACAACAAAATAAAATCCACTGTTTTCGTGCGGCAAAGCCAAAAAAGTAATTTGTCCTCACTGCCTAGATCTACAAAATCCACGCTACACACCTGTCATTTCTCGACGCGTCCCAACGATTTTTTGTAGCACCACGAACGGCCTTTGCGCATGGGAAAATTTCATATGTGTTTGCGCTTTTGAATGAATTTCCGGCCTACGACCACGGCGGAAATGACCATCGATGAGAATAAAGATGCTTTTTGTTTTGAGAAAGAAAGTGACTAGTTTTTGATAGAAAGAACCGTTTTAACTTCGCGAATCTTAAATCTTAAACATCTAAATTACCTAACTCATATGCAAATTTCCACGGAACCTATTCCCGAAACCCGTCATTAACCTTGACACCCCACGCAAAAAGCTCAAGATATAATCTTTGTGCGTAAGAAATCCATCCGACTTAAAAACCATAAACAGGTGAGCGTTCGAAATTTATCCGCGAGCTCCTTTGCAGATACCACCTGTCGCTTGTGTCGATGATTTAATACCGAATTCGCTCTCGAATTCTATTGAGTTGAAGTTATATAAACACGCCGCAATCTCCTTCCAACGCCATTAGTCATTAAAGAAAGCTTATGAATTAAACACGCGCGTCATTTTAATGGCGCCTTCGTCTATAATCTATAATTGTTTCTCGGCCTATGCGCATGTTGAGATTGCGTGAGATTAAGCACTTAAATGATGTTCAAGCAGTCGTTATAAGTTGCGGATATTGTAATAACGTTTATGCACAACTGACAAGTTCATTAGTTTATTCCATTATTTAATGTTTTAGCACAACTTTGTTACAGAATCTCATTTCATTAAGAATCTCATTCCATTAAGAATTCGTTCCGATCATGTCGATTGACACGCCTATCACGAATAAAGCAGAGCCATATTGAATGAATGACGCCTCCGCTTAAAATCAGAACTTAATATGTAAATTACAACTCAAACAACTCACATCCAAGGCAGAAGTATGCAAAGCGTGAAATTTAAACAAACGTCAATTACACACAGATAATCATTGTGTATGTAAACAGCAGCAGGCTGAAAGTGTTATTGAGTGAGTTTAGTTGATCTAACTGTTGTGCTTTAAAACTTACAGGGAAAATAATGATAAAGAATATCTTGGCAATCGTTGATCCTGAACTAGATCGATGCCGATGCGGTTCGACCGCATAAGTATACATCTCCTCAGCTATTGACGAGTCTGAATCAATTTTGTAGGCGTTGATCTTAAAAAGTATTGCATTGAAATGTAATTTGAAACATATAATTTGCAAAAGACAAGCAAAACGGGTAAGTAGTTTTACAAAAAATTTGAGTGTGTGAACTTAAAACTGCGTGCGTGCAATGCCGACAGACTGAATAATGGATAAGGAAGTTTCGGTAAACATACATTCATTAATTTTTCACGAAGCTTTTAAGCAAGAGAGAACAATTTTCAACGTTTAGCACTTAAATGTTTATACACGTTTATTCAAACAAAGCTCATACATATCAATAAATAGAAGATATTCGAATTGATTAAATTAGATGGGTTGAGTGCAATTCGATTGCAGTTTAGTTACGGCAGAAGCAATACCAAAAGGCATGAATGATTCCGCAGATCCAAAAGCCGAGAAAGCACAGCAAAATATTGATCAAAGTATGACGGTTGCATTCCAAGTTGTCTTTGATCATAACAGCCAAGAACTTAAAAAGAAGTTTAATTAAAACAATCGAAATGAGTGACTTACAGGCAAAAAGATGCAGCACAAAAACTCAGCAAGTTTTTTTCCAGTAGACTCGTGCTCTTCAACGATCACGGTAGTTTGGGGAGTTGTTTTTAGCATGGGCTCCATTGTCACTGTTAATTGAAAAGCGGTAAAGTTGTAGTAGGAACTGAAAATAAAAGACTGTTATGGAATTAACCTCATACGCATATTTTCGCGAACAATCTCGAATATTCAATTTTGGATGTTAAGGTTCAGCGCTAACTTATAAATTGACTTTAATTTAATTATGTTTTTAGAGAAAAAAAACTGTGCCGAAAGCTTTCAATAACTGTCAGCAATTAAAATGATCTAGTCAGAAAACGGCAAATACGCGTTGAAAGGGGTTTGCCCAAATAACGCGAGGCAAATCTCCGCGCAAATGAACAATGAGCATTTTTCTCGAAGCTTCCAGTAAATGCAAACGCGCATAAACAATACAATGGCTGGGAGATTTGTTATAGATCTAGTTATTAAAATGATCTTGTAGCTTTTAAATAATTTCAGCGCAGCCAAAACTAAACTAGCAGTAACTCCAAAATCTCAAACTGAATAAATCATCAAAACACCAGCCACTCCAAAACGCATAAAAACAACAGCACAAAACGGGACGATGTAAACAACAACAACTCGCCTAAAATTTTCGGACCATGGAAAAAGCGCAAAAAATCTATCTGCTCAGGATAAATAAAGAGTCTACACGGATTATGTGTAGTTTGATGTTGTGTTTAACCTTAATGCTTCAACAATAAATTAAACTTGTAAAAACAATCAACGTTAAGCAATCTTCATTCAACTAACGCACTCAAAACAGATTAGTCATCAGAATTTCATAAACATCAAATCCTCTCACACTCAATCAAAACAAACAACAAATACAGAAAAATCCATTTATTCGTGAAAATCGAAAACAACAAAGTCAGTTAGGGAAATCTGTTCAAAGCATGTGCAGAATAATGATCAGTTGTACTTATACTTTTGACAGAGTCACTCAATCTCGGAAGAAGCAGAACCACTAAATTGATTACCATATTAGCGAAATCAAAAACTCAAAAAATTACGAATGCATGGATCATACTAAGAATTCCACAAGTGAAGATAGCGAGCAACAAGTTGATTAAAACTTGCATGGTACAGTTCCAATCTGGAAAAAACAAACATTAACTTAATTGAAATAAAGTTATACTTACCTTCTTTCCACCAGACAGCGATGGGCGAAAGGAAGATACATAAGAAGATAAGGCAACATTTTTCACCACCACCAGCAGGAGCCATTGTAGATTGAGTAGAGCAAAACTGACCAAGATAGACAAAACAGAAAACTCAAATGAGCTTTCAAAAAGTTCTTGATCGAACTAAAAATGCAAAACTTTGATTCGTTTGTTTCAATTTGCTTGTTTAACTTTATCAATTTCAAATGCATATCAGTAAATTAATAAGTTCTCATAACTTCGTGGGTAAGTTCACACAATACCCACATAGAAGGCTCTCACGAAATACTCCGCACACATTCAAAAAATCAATGCACACCGCTCCACACTCTTCTTCTCTTCTTTATTCGCTGTCTTCTCGCTAGCCGATCCGCTTTTTCAATCAATTGGATTTATCGACTATTTCTGTCAGATGGCCACTGCTACAATGATCAACAACGTGGGTAATGTTCCAGCAGGTCCGAGTATTCCGTTACCGCAAACAACTATCCCAGCTGCTACAATGCCATTTCGTCAACAGGCCGGAGAGGTTGGTTTTTAAATCGTTTAAGCCAACTTTCAAAATCATTTTCAGGTATTTGTCGGTCCGGGCGCTAAAGCCGAAGCTATGATTATTGGGTTGGGTTTGTCTAAACTAACTTCACGACAAAAAGAGGATTTAGAAGCCGCCAAGAATCATGCAATGGAGCAATCGATTCAATTTGTATTAAAGAAACGCCAGACTGAGCAGCAAAAAAGTGTGAGTTATTACAATATGTTTCTTCCACTTTCTTAAAAACACAAAATCGGTCAAACTTTGAGAGATGCTCGTTAAACTTCTGCATTTTTAGATCAACTGTTACTTCTATCAATTGATTTCTAAAACTCTTCACGTTTTCAATTACTTACTAATTCTCAATTGCTTTTAGCAACAAAAGATGGCTCGCTACACACAAGCTTTGTCGTTGATGTCGCGTTTATATGTTGGCTCAATCAGTTTGGAAGTTCACGAGGAGACTCTAAGGCAAATGTTTGAAGTTTATGGTCCGGTTAAGTCGTTGAATATGTGCTTTGACACTGCGTCGGGGGTGAGTTAAACTTTAAAACACAATCAATTCTTAATTCAACGTTTCAGCGTCGAAAAGGGTTTGCCTTTGTAGAATACGATGTACCGGAAGCTGCTTTGCTTGCACTCAAGTTTATGGATGGAAGATCAATTGGCGGAAGGACTTTGACGGTTCGGCCCCCAACCAATATGACTGCACAACAAGCAGCTGTGGACTCTGTAATGGAAGATGCCAAGACAAACACTAGAATCTATGTCGCCTCCGTAAATCCAGAAATCTCTGAAACTGACCTGAAAACAATTTTCCAATCATTCGGTGAAATCCTATCTGTTCAATTGGCTAAACAACACAGCGGACAAGGACATCGGTAAGAAATATGTTGCTTAAACTTCTGTTATTAACTTTTTACATTTAAGAGGCTTTGGCTACATCGAGTTCAGCGATTTAAACTCAGTAAAGTCGGCAATTACGGGCATGGTCGGATTGAATTTAGGCGGTCAGATCTTGCAAGTCGGCAACTGTGTAACGCCTCAAGATGCCTTGAGTTATGTGATTCCGAATGGAGGTGTTGGTGTTAATTCTCCATTAATACCTATGGCAACAAGTAATCAATTCCGCATTTAACTCATCAATTAAATTTGTCTCTTTTAGCGGCTGCTTATCTGGCATTACCAGACTTTGGACCTGCTACTGGATCACACGGAATTTTAGCCGCAGACGTGCCCGATTCTGCTTTTCACGGCTCTTAACTTTAGTGCACGATTAGACTGATATTTAAAATCCCTATTTATGACATGTGTTCTATTCATAATGTTGTTAAATAAACTGTATAAACTAATCTTTGTTTATTTGTCAATTGATTTACTTGCCAATGTTTTGAAGTCATTAAATACTGTAAAATAAAAACTTCAATCACTCCCGAGTTGATACATTTGAATGTTTAGGCAAAATGAACGATTTCATGGAAATTGAACAAGAAGAAGCGATGCCGTTCTACGGACAAAGTGAAAAGGTAAATTGTTAGAATCAACTTGCGTTTAAACACTGTTTTTAGTTCGTAATTGGCCCAGGCGCTAAAATGGAGGCACAAACGTTGGGCATTGGACTTGAAGATGTTTGTTCCTATCAAGTGAACGATTTGAAAGCAGCACAAGACTTTGCGTCTGCAGTTTCGGCTCAAAACTACAAACAATTCAAAGAGCAACATAATGTAAGTTGCCAAAGTCTATTTTGTAAAACTTATCATCGTGTTTTCAGAAACAACGAGAAATATTGTACAAGCAATTGTTAAATGCACTTTCTAATATTTGCGTTATCAAATTCAACCCGAAAATCACCAAAGAAGAGTTTCAACAAGCGTTTGAAGTGTTCGGGCCAATTAAGACGATAAACCTTTCTGGAACTAGATGCTTTCTGCATTTTTACAGACCTGAAGCTGCCATCTGCGCAGTGAACACTATGGACGGACGTGAACTAGAGGAATTGACATTGAAAATTCGGCTTTTAGCTAAGTTGCCGCTGCACGTTGTCACAAACTTGATCCACGACGCTGTTCAGAAATATCACCGAATTTATGTGGCACCTGTGCATCCGAACATTAAAGAAGACAATTTGCGCTGTCTGTTTCGAGCTTTTGGAAAAGTCAGACGCATTTGGTTGGAAAGTTATCGCAACGAACAAAACAATAAGTAATTTTGTGCTTTTGGACGTTTAATTAACTAGTTTTATCATTTTAGTCTTGCGTACATTCAATTTGAAAATGCCGAAGCTGTAGAGGCTGCCATTAATGGAATGAATCGTCATTTGATATTTGGACAACAAGTATATGTTTGCGCTAGCTTAACGCCTCCAGATGCACATTATCCATTGTTTATGGATTCGCAGAATGCACCAATTGCATTTACTCCGAAATTTTTCCACAAAAAGCATCGTTAACCAGTGAATACTTGCATCTCATATTACAATTCCGGGGTTTATTTTCTTGCCAAGTAATTTTGTATTATTGTTAACTTATTGATCTAAATAAATATATCAGAACTGTTACGTAAAGATCATTGAAAACAAGTGAAACAAGAAAACAGCCGGTCCGCAAAAAATCAAATCATTCTCTTTCTTTTGTTGTTTGGCTCAAGCTTTCGACTAACATTTGTGGCTCACGAAGAAGATCAACTCTTTGGCGAGATCTTTTTTGCTTTTTTGCTTGCACACAAAGCTCTTTATTTCTTTTCTGTTTTTCAAATTTGATTGTTTTTATTTGACTAAACATGTCGGACGACTTATTTGAAGCGGACAGTTACACAATCACAAGAGTTTGTTTAGCGTTTTAAAGAATATTATGTAAAAGTATGTTTTTAGCTTCCGTGTGACTCTTATTCAATTCTTTGGACCGTTGAAGACTTTGCTCGTTTTCTCAACGCCGACTTTCCACTTGTTGAAAGTTCTAGTTTTCAACCTCTGGGCCCAGGAACTTTAAGTTTTTCATTAGTTTTGTCTCACAAAGAAGGAGCGGGGAAGTTTTCTATTGCTTTAAAACTAGTGGAAAGAATGGATGCAACTCCCATTCATGTCACAGCACGTTTGTTATTGTTGGACAAAGGCGACGAGAAACATTATAAAAGTGAAGGTTTGTCTGAACTCTGAAATTAAACACATCCGTTTTTGCAGAATTCATGCCAAAAATCAATGACGAAACGGAAGATGATTCTGTTTTAGCAACTTTTACTATCGAGCAATCTAATGAAGAAAAGGTGTGCATAAAATGCTATTTAGGACATCGTTATAAATACGTTTAGACAACTTATCTCCGCTCCAATGAAGCCGGTATAGTTCGATGTGAGTTAGGAATGTGTTCAGATCCTTTAAATTATCCAGTCACTTCAAAAACAAGCGGGTATGTTGTTATTGATAACGTTTAAAATCAGTTAAATCTTCTAGATACATGCACTATTCCCAGCTTATTGACGACTTGCATAGAATTTATGAAGATCATGAATTCTCGGACGGAGTTATTGAAGTGGAAGGAAAAGAGTTCTTTGTAAGTGTGCACAGGTTCTAACTTCTAATAACAACTTTTTTAGATCTCACGCGCTGTTCTGGCCGCTCGTTCAGCTGTCTTTCGCACAATGTTCACTAATACTAACTTTACTGAAGCTCAAAATGGCCGAGTCAAGATTGATGACTTTTCTGCTTCAATTGTCCAGAAACTCCTTGACTACATTTATACTGGAAGAATGGGCAACATGACCGAAGAAGATGCATTCGATTTACTTACTGCCGGACACAAATATTGCATTGAAGGAGTCCAGGTGAACAAATTGTTTTAATACCTAAACACTTTTTGGTTTAGACGTTGGCACAAGAAGAATTGGTTCGGCACATAGACGAAGAAAATGTCTGTTCACTTCTTGTGCATGCTGATCTGTACGAAGCCGAACTGCTCAAACAACAATGTATTGCCTATATCGCACAACACAGAAGTCAAATAATTAAAACAGATGGCTGGAAACAATTGACTGATCCAGCAAATCATCATTTAATGATTGAACTCATCGAGTCAACAAAAGATCTGCAACTTTGAAATTCTATCAAATAAGTGAATAAAATGAGTTTGCATGTTTATGTGTGTTTTTACAGTTGATTGCACCGATTAAACGCTTGAATTGTGAAACTTTCAAAATCTATGCTGCTTGCATAAAAAGTGACTTCCGGTCTTAAAAGTCACTTTTAGTCTAAAGTTGTTTCTACCACTTCAACATTGACTAGTTTTTAAAGCTGCTTGTTAAAAAGATATTTCTTTAAATATGTCAACTCCTTCAAAATCTCCGGCTGCAAGCTCTGTAGCTAGTAGTAGACGTCCATCTCCGCCAAAATCTAGTCAAAACTTGTCTACTCGTCAAGAAAGCAAACTTGAGTCGGCGTCTCCGCCAACTCCCTTGCCTAAAACGCCGTCCAATCTTCAAGCAACGACAACTCCGCCTGATCAAAAGTCTGCTCAAACTACTCAAAGACAATTAAAATCAGCGCAATTGACAGAACGACAGAAGAGTGCTCCAGCATCACCTCCGAATATCTTGAAAGAAGAATTAGAACTGTTGGCAGAAGAAGAAACAAGATCGGCAATAGCAAGTAGCAGAGCTGGCCAAAAATCTGCTTTGACCAGTGGAAGGCCGGATCTAAATCAAAAGTCAAATTTAAACACCGAGCGGCCAGATCTGACTCAAAAATCAGGTACATGCTTGTTTGATGATTTTAAATAGTTACTAACTTTTCTCTAGCGTTGACTACCGAACGTCCTGCCGAAAAGTCTCAACAAGTAAGTGGACGTTCTGAACAAAAGCAAGAAGAACCTGAATCAAAACAACCGTCTCGACAAACTAGCAAGCCAACATCGCCTCAACAAAATGAATCTCCAAAACAAGCAAGTGAGTCTAAAACAGTGTCCCGGCGTCCTTCTCAGCAAATTGCAAACGAACAAGGTAATTAAATACATACTTAAATAAATAAAACAAGACTTTTAAACTTCAGATCAAAAACAGTCTTCAAATAGAGATGAAACAAGAGAAGAAGCAAATCGCACAGCAAGTGTGCAAAAACAAGAAAGCGAAACAGAAAAGGCAAAAACACCGCCTCAAAACGGCAAGTTGTAATAAGTTGGTCTCATTTATAACAGATGTTTTTAGTTAATTCATCGTTGCCACCAATTCAATCTCCACACAGGAATGAGAACGGTAACTTATCAACCTTTTAAACAAAGGTAGTATAAGAAACTTTCCAGCCCCATTTAATCCAAGCAATATTGATCCGTTAGCTAATTCGCTTCCACCAACGCCCCCTCCTAAACAACAGCCAATCAAACCTCAAATTACTGGAAACTATTTAAAAGATGATGCTCCGCTTCCAAGACGCAAATCAAGAGCACCGTTTGGAGAACGGCTGTCACTGATAAGTTTTATTAACATTGCAACAAATAAACAATTAATTGCTTTCAGGTCCAATATAACAATCCAGAGCCCGTACCATCTGATATGCAATCCGAAGCTGATGAAGTTGATCCAGTAGAAGAACTGAAACGCATTGCTAATTGTGCGTTGCCTCCAATTGAACCGGAAAAGCAACTGAGGTTCATCATGGACTGTGTGATTGTTCCGAGGTAAATTGCAAAACAAGCCTTTTCAATCATTCTTTTAGAAAGAGAGAAATTGATGGAAAAAGCTGGCTAGAGCGTGCTTCTACTGTTCCCTCGACACGTCTGGACATTTTGGGCTTACAACAAAGATTTGAGACGGAATTGAATGTTTCTCATGCCAAGTCATTTGGAATTTGCCCGATAAGACGGCGCATCTACGACGAACTCTTTGGTTATTCAACAATGTGCACTTTAAAATTGACGTTTGATTACTTTTAGATGAACTTATCCGTCAAGTCACAATCAACTGTGCCGAACGCGGTTTATTGCTTCTGCGTGTTCGTGACGAGATTCACCTTTCCATGCTGTCTTACCAAACTTTACTTGAAAGCGCTATCGGTTATGGCATACGCAAAGCCGTCGTGTTCGAACAACAACAAAGTCAAGCTTTAATGGACAGAGATTTGGAAAAAGCGAAAAATATCGAGCTGACAAAACGAGTATGCTTTGAAGACTGTGTTAATTAGATTTTGTTTGATTCTAGGTCGAAGAACTTGAGAAACAACTCCGCCAAGAAGCTGCAATACGCGAAGAAGAAGTCAAACTGTTGGAAGCGCAGATGAAGGATGAAAACGAAAGATTAATTGAGTCAAATCGAACCTTAAAGGTGACTTCCTTAAACACAAAACAGCTTGTAATGATTTATCAACATTTCCAGATGCACTTACAAGCAATTTTGCAAATGGACCAACAACTTCAAGTACAACAAGCAACTTTGAATGAAGTTAGCGTAAAAGAAAGTTAACTTTAAAGTATATTTCACACCTCAACTATTCAAGTCTCAAATAAACACTTAGCTTTAATTTATGATCACTTTCGGCTATTTTAATGCTAATACTTCCAATGTTTTCAATGCCTCCAATTTCCTTGTTTAAACCCAAATCGCATATTATCTGGATGTAGTCGAGACGAGAGAATATGAAATCTTGTCACGCAACAATCCATAAGTGTTAATTAATTTTTTGCTCATTCGAGGGAGTTGAAGGGTTTCTCTGTGCGTGAATAGATTTCGTTGAATATTTTTGTGCTTTTATGGAAGTGTTGCACGCAATTACAGTATTCATTGAAATACAACAAAAGGTTGTTAGTTTGTAATTAAAGTCTAAAGATTGTGTGGAGTTCAATACTTACAAGCTTCTGTGTTTTAAATAAGCAAGCAAATTTTATAGAACTTTTTGCATCCATCAAAAAGCAAGCACGCGCTGTCCAACAACAGCGACCAAAACGAGGCTTAAAATCCTCAACAAAGCGGAAAGCGACGTAAAAAAGGCATGAAAAAAGAACCAACGCGGAGAAGAGGCAGCCTTCATTTGCGGATTTTTTGCCATTCTATTTTGCTATTTGAGGTTGTTTACTGCTCACACGGCCTTTTGGAAATGTTTTTTGAGAAACAAAGCTAGTTTTTAAAGAAACGTGACGTTTTTCGCTGTCAGAATTAATGAAATCTTTGAGTTGTTTAAACTTAATTGTTGAATGTTGTTTATTTGTGGGAACTTCAATGAAAATAAGGCTGCTTTTTGCTACTACACTGCTTATTTAATTTGAATGAATCACCACCTGCGTAGTTATCTGCTTGTTGTGGAAATAAAGCGGCTTTCAAAAGATGAATTTTTGATGTTGCTTTGTTTAAAATTCTAACGTGTTTTTTGCAGAGTGAAATAAAATTTTATGCATCAAAGCTTCTTTCAAGGTTTCAACACGTTTGTTTGTCTTTTTGTGTGTTCGTCAACGTTTTCTCGACTTTGTCAACTTCCAATTAGTGGTCAACTTGTTGCAAAGCGCGTGGGCTTTAACACTATGAGTAATTAAAAAACAAAAATAGACGAAAATGACCTTTAGTCATTTGCTGTGCGGGGATTTCCTTGTTTAGTTGAGTAGTGGGGGATAAAAGCGGCACTTTGTTGTTTATGATATCGGCTGTCGACTATTTTTAGTTATTTCAACCAATTGAATGTGCAAAATTGACTTTAAAAGTGCATTTTATTGCCAGTCTATTGCACTTTGCCACTTGGCTCAATTTGAACAGCTGTACGGAAAGCAAAATGATCTGTCTGTTTTAACTGTTTGCCTTAGATTTTGTGGAATTTTAACTTGATACAAACTTTTGATTAAACGTTTTTAAACTTTTGTTTATTATTGTTATCGGGAGGTGACGGTGCGAAAAGCACATGCCATTTAGTGCTTTGTTTTGATTGTTTGTTTCGGCGTGAAGTGAGAACTCTTTACTTGTTCATTAATTGTTTTTTCCGCCATAGCGATAAGAAGCTTTTGGGACTTTTTAAACTAGATTATTTAAAGATTAATCAAAACTGACTTGAAGGCTTATTTTAAAGATCACGATCGAACAAATTGGAGCGCCTTCAAACTAACAACTGTCCATTTTTCTGTTTGGACGGCACATGTTATTTCCTCACTCAAAGGTCGTTTACGACTTTTTGCAGCCAAAAATAACCTGCAAAAGCGACAGAGTTCGATTTTTAAAATTTGTATTTGAGAGCTTAGTGCTTAATTGGGTAAAATGAACTAATTTGTATTGCGTTGGATTCAATATTTTGTAGTTGTTTACGATCTCTCTAAACGTTTTAAACGTTCTAGAGTGTTAATAGTGCTTGTAAAGCACTACAAACACTTTTGCAAACTTATTTTTAAAGATCTTTCTTATCATTTTTGACACGTCAAAAGAAACACCGCTGAATGTTCGCCGATCATCGACTGTCTGCTCCAAACATTGTCATTTCACTTAATCATTACAAACAAAATGGGGTGCCCCAATTGAAAGCAAAAAAGCCGCTTATTAATCGCAACGTCTTCCGCCCGATGTGCTCATTCTTTGAACCATCGGTTTGACAGTGGTTTTGAAAGATCTGCGTTGCAGTGGGTAAACAAGCGGCAGTTGTGAAATTGGGAGCTTAGGTTGTGTTTGACTTTTAAAGTTGTTCGAGTTGACGGTTTTAAAGACTTGAACTTTGGACCGTTTTTAAAATTGATGTTGCTTTTGATTTCTGTTGTCCCGTCAACCTCTCCAATTAGATGCTTATTCATTGCTTTTTAACCATTTCCAGTGAATCATTTTGTGTGTGTTTATTTGGGTGTCCGATTTATAGTTTTTGATGTCAATTAAGCATTCCATTCATTTGGACTTGAATAGTTTTGATAAAGAAGTGATGTTTAGTTTTGGCGTTTAAAAGTTCCACGAAGTAGCTTTACGCTGATCCGTTTTTAACCACAAAGACTATGTTCTACTAAATGTCTACCACTCCGTTTACGACATTTTATGATCTCTCCGGCGCGATAATTGATAATGGAATTTTATGTTTGCAAGCAGCATGCTTGGTTGTAAAGTTTGTTAGAATGTGAAATAGAAAGTCAATTAATTAGCGAGTTTACATTTTTGTTTGAAGTGCCAGTTGATTGATTTTTGCGTAGATTGTTTTAACTTGCATTTTATGCGGTGTTTCAAAGTGCAACTTTAAATGAACTGTTTTTATAAATGTTGTTTATCGTTAAACTATTTCATTCGAGCGCGATTTATTTGAAATCTTTAATTAAGCTTGATTGAGTTTAATCAATATACTTTTAGATCACCTAATTCAGAGTCACTAAGCAATCGACCGAAAAGAAAGAATGGCAGCCAGAAAGAATCCAAATGGCTGTTTCGGAACACCGCCATCCGTAAACTTCTTCTCATCTGTGGATGACGATGCATCCGAGAGCAACGAAGTGGACAAGGACGCATTGGAACGAGAACTGAGCGAAAAGATCAAACGCAACACCGTCACTGAAGAACAAGTGGATGGTAATTTGAAAAAGTGGACGTTGAGTGAGTTTTGTGGTGCTGTGTTGGTGGTGGTGTTCTTCTGGGTCATCACTCTTTTTATGAATTAAAGAACTTTTACAAAACTGCTTTCACTAAAACTCTATTTGTAAACAAAATTGACTGTAAGGTTGCTTTCCGCCGATAAACAAATGTCTGCATGCAAAAGGTAGCTTTAAAATGTTCGTGTATGGATTTTGTTTGTCGTTTTTGGCTTTTGAGTGGTTTTTGTGGTTGTGATTTTGAACTTTCATTGTTTATTCAAAAGTAAATACAATCTACTTTAAAAGTATTTATGCACACTTTTGCACATTCTTACACATTTTGTTCTTTGCTTATTCACATTCATTCACTTCCGGTTTTCTCATTTCATCTTTTTTGTTTTAGAAAGTGTGGACTCCGAAGTTTTTGATACATCTCCATTCCAACCAACTGTCAGTGGTTCGGGATCGCATGTTGTATCTTCACCATATGAAACGCCGCATTACCCAATCGAAATCCAAGAGAGCAAGAAAGCTCTTCAACGACAACTCAACAACCGGTGAGTATTTCGATGGTAGTTGTTGACATCTTTCGGTGGTTTCTTTATCGCTGTTTGGTGGCTTTCTCGATAGTTATTTAAAATGTGCTTTAAATATGAGTAATTAGATAGACCCACAATTTGGTTGGAATTCAAAAAATTACACTTATCACGTCAAAGAGTTTATTGCTTTTCTTTTTGTTTCCACATCGTTTCCGTTTCAATTTTTTACGGTTCATAATCTTCGAGTTTAAAAACACGTGCCCTAAAAACTTGCGTAGAGCCGATTTCGGTCACATTTTAAAGATTATTTTGTGTGTTGGGTTCAAGTTTAAATAGAAAATGCAAGTGTTTAAAAATGTGCTTCTAACGCTTTTAACCAACTTGTGCTTTTAAGATGTCTTTATTTTCGGTTTTGTGTTGTTTGCTTTCATTGCTTACCCTTTGAGTGCTTTTTTACAGATGTCGAAAGTCCGTAAATAAGAGACGACGTTGGTCATTGCAGTAAGTTATTTTTGAAACTAATACGGGTTGTGATATTTTGCTATCCATTTAACTTATTTGACTAATTTTAACACTAAAAGTACCGCATTATTGATTTGGCTAAAAAGTTACCCGATTTTGGTTGCTACACATTCGATTGCTTTGCTTTTCTCCTTAATTCTTTTGCAGTGCTTTTATAGTTTGATTGCTTTATAAAAACATATGCATTAAAATATTTATTCAACAGTTGGCAACTCATGGAAGTGCAAATTTAAACGCTTCTTGTCTAGACATTAACGCCGCTTATCTAAACTTCTCAAAATGATCACTTTAGTTTTGCACACTATGTCAATTACACAAAAATTCATTGAAAACTTTCACTTTTCGTTAAACAACGTGTTTGGAAACATTCTTTGTTGGCCGTAAAATTTTTGTTTCCTTATCTTTTGCATTTGAATGGAAGTTTACAACTTTGTTGGCTGTAAATTTGAGATTTAATGTTCCGATCAGTGTTCGACGAAAGTTAAAGGGCATTTTGATTTTCTAGTTTGATTGAAAATGTCAATTTGTTTAGAGGAGTTTGGGATGTAAGTTTTTAAACATTTTGATTGTTGTATCAGAAATGCACTGTGGGAAAACTATATTTCACACAGCTCCCCACTCTTTCTCACTTGAATCACTTGAGAAAATCAGCTCTGACGAAACGTATTTCAACATAGACAGTCTTTGAAGATCATATTCTTCGTTTAAAACGTTAAAATTACGCATTTTGATTTGCTTTAACGACTTTAAAAATCAATGTTTGTTCACATTTAGTCAAAAACTATTTCAAAATTACTCATTTTAAAACATATCCGTCTACATATTCGTCTATATAAATCTCTCACTTGTATGCATTTCGTTGAACACAATGTTTCTAAACTTTAATTCGCCTATACTGTTTAACAAGAAGGAACAGTCAGCTTCTTTCTTGTCCTATACGTGCAACCATCTCTGCGAGTGTGCAGGAGTACGAAAAGAAAAGTATGAGTTTTAAAACACTTTTATGAGTTGCCAACGATCAATACAAAATAGAAAGCGATTCTTTTGATCTTCTTTATTGATTAAAGATCACGAGCTAAAAATAAACACATGTTTCGGCGGACATGTGGTTTTTGTATTTTCCGATTTAATGTGCGGGAATTTAAACAAAAATTGTCTGAATGCACATTTTTATGTTTGCTTGCTTGTTTATTCGGCAAAGTGAAATTAAACATTGCTAGTTTAAAATGCTGTCTAGCTTTTTGATATTATTAAACTGTTGTTCTTTAGCGCACGAATGGACGGAATGACTATCGGATCACCAACTGGATCCGGTAATTCGTCTATTTTGTCGATAAAAACAAGTGGCATGAACGGTGTGGGCTCACCAATTACAAGTTATCCAGACACTCTTGGCGATGCAATGACACTGGCTGATTCAAATGGACAGCCAAATCAAGACTTAATGTCTCCACAGTTTGCTGAGATGCACACTTTCCGTGATGCAATTGATGTGAACTATCAACGAATGGCGTTGACTGGAGAAGAGTTGTCAGGAGTGAGTTTAATTTAAAGCATATTAAACTGTTCAAAGTTCTAATTGCAATTTGTTGCAGGTTCCGTTAGAAGACTTGAAAGTTGCTGCTCGCCAACTTGTCGATGCTATGGAGATCCGCAAAAATTATATGGAACGAATTGGCAATCACTTTCCATCTACGACCAAATCCTTCCTTACTGGCGACTATCCACGCAATTTGCCGAAATGTCGTAGAAAGAACACTGAAATTTGTAAGTTTTGTGCAAATTATAAAACGAAAAAGCAAAGTTTATTTTGACAAAAAAGAACATTTTCGACAAAAATCTATATGTTTGGCAGTTTTTAGTCGGTTATGTAAATGTTACACTTTTAAAATCCGTCTATTCAATCATATCAACTAAACAGACTGCATAGGCACTTTTTGCCTTCATTTGGCAGTCTTCAGCTTAAAGTCTAAAAACAATCAGTCTTGCATGTTTTGTCTTTTTTGTTAATTCATTGCTTTCCTCATTAATCAATTGAGGAAAATTCAACTACGTGTGGCAAATATTGTTCCCTTGATTTTAGTGGGACTTATGTGTAGGTTTTTTGGAATTATTGTATATCGATAGTAGTGGGATAGTTTCCGTCGGCACTACACTATTTTTATGTTCTTTGGGTTCATTTCGGAGAAAAGGTTACTTATTTAAAACGTTAGTCACGTTTCCATTCATCTGTTAGGAATTTATGTTTGTATTTATGTTTGTGTCTTGTTATTTTACTGCCACAGTCTTTACAAGATCTATCTTTCAAATCAACTGGTTACAGTGTCACCATCACCTCGGCCTTCGAGTCGGGCAAAAGGTTAGCCGTGTGCGCATGAAAAGAATCTAAAAAGAGTTAACAGACTGAAGTGCTTTATTGAAAAAAGAGTGTCTAACAAAAACTTTGAAGTGCTTCTAGAACTTTTAAAACTCCATTTTAATTCATGACGACAACAAAAAGCAATTCACTCACTTTACAAATTAATCTTTACTCACATTCACAATCTTTCAACAACATTATTAACTTTCTAATGTTTTCTGAGTGGTTTGTCCTCTTTTCTTATCAGTTTGTTATTGATTAATAGTTTAAAACGTTTAGCTGCGCACACTTCTTTCAATCCACCAGAACCTCCGGTAAGCTTTTTTGAAGACTAGATTTGTTGACTTGTCAATATTTAGTTAGATCATTGGGGATTGAATGATCCGCTGCCAAAGTTTGAAAAACGTTATAAGTTGGGACGACGCCACGGCGTAGTGACAGTTTTGGACGACAATGGAGAAGTATTGGAAAAATTGAAGCCATATTACTTGAGCAAAGATCAGTTTTTGGAGGACTATTCTCGTTTGATTACAATGATCACGGACGGACCTTTGTAATTAAAAAACAATCAACTTTTAAATAAAATCAACTTTAGAAAGAGTTTCTGTTTCCGTCGATTGAGCTTTCTTCAAACCAAGTTTCAATTGCACGTCTTGTTGAATGAGGTTAGAGAGTTGCATGAACAAAAAAGCGTCCCACATCGCGACTTCTACAACATCCGAAAAGTGGACAACCACATCCACGCTGCTTCTTCGATGAATCAAAAACATCTGTTGCGTTTTATCAAGAAGAAACTGAAAACTGAAAGCGACACAGTAGTTATGGAACAAGTATGTTTTGAATATTGATAAACTTAAAGACAATCTCTGTCATTTTAGGGCAATAGCAAAATGACAATGAAGCAGTTATTCGAAGAGATTGGATTGGACGCTTACGACCTTTCCGTTGACATGCTCGATGTTCATGCTGATCGCAACACGTTCCACCGTTTTGACAAATTCAACACCAAATACAATCCAGTCGGTCAAAGCAGTTTGCGAGAAGTTTTCATTAAGACGGACAATTATGTTCAAGGAAAATACTTTGCAGAAGTCTTGAAAGTAAGTGTTTTTACAAGCTGTTAGGTTAATTATTTCAACAACTTCAGGAAGTCTTGTCTGATCTTGAAGATTCAAAATATCAACACGCGGAACCGCGCTTGTCCATTTATGGCCGCAAAAAGGACGAGTGGGGCAAACTTGCTAACTGGGCCATCAGCAATGATGTCTGGTCAACAAACGTCCGGTGGATGATTCAAATTCCGCGTCTTTAGTAAGTTTCTTCTATGCAATCTTTTAAAACAATCACTTTTAGTGATATCTACAAAAACAAGGGAATGATTCCAAACTTTGACCAGTTTCTCGACAATGTCTTCACTCCACTTTTCGAGGCCACTAACGATCCAGAGGCTCATCCAGATTTGCACCGCTTTTTGCAAGTTGTAACGGCCTTGGATTCTGTCGACGATGAATCCAAACATGAGTATGTTCATGTAAGTGTTAAAATTAAAATGTCTGCACAGAACTTTTCAAACAAACAATTTCAGTTCGACAAATCAACTCCGTATCCAGAAAATTACACCGATTCGGAAAATCCGCCCTACAGCTACTATGTTTATTACATGTACGCCAACTTGACCGCTTTGAATGCATTCAGACGGTAAGTATCATAAAACGCATCTTTTTCAACAGATCCTTACATTGCTACTACCTTTTTAGCTCACGTGGCATGAACACATTTGCATTAAGACCACATTGTGGAGAGGCAGGTCATATCAATCACTTGGTCATTGGTTATATGACGTCGGAAAGCATTGCTCACGGCCTGTTGTTGCGCAAAGTGCCCGTTCTCCAATATTTAATCTACTTGACTCAAATGGGAATTGCAATGTCGCCCCTTAGTAACAACTCTTTATTCATATCCTACCACAGAAACCCGTTGCCTGAATACTTGATGAAGGGCTTGAATGTCTCGATTTCAACCGACGATCCTCTTCAATTCCATTTCACAAAAGAAGCCTTGATGGAAGAATTCAGCATTGCTGCCCAAGTATGTTCTTGTTGCTTAATACTTGACTAAAAACTACGTTTAGGTCTGGAAACTTTCTTCATGCGATATGTGCGAACTGGCTAGGAACTCAGTTCTTCAATCCGGCTTTGAAGACAGCGTGAAAATTCACTGGTTGGGACCAAATTACAAGGAAGAAGGTGTTCTGGGCAATGATGTAGCTCGAACAAATGTCCCTGACATTCGCGTCTCTTTCCGTCACGAAGCATTGGTCGACGAGTTGTGTAATTTGTTTAAGGCATTGTCTTTTTAAGCATTTGATTACCCAAAACAAAAAGATTTTTACTCTACTTCAAAGATGTCCTATTTGTTAGTTAGTCAATAATCATACCGTTCTATAATTTTCTCATTCATTCATCAATTGATAAAACTTGGTCTTCTCAACAATACATGTTACTCACATTTGTATTCTGCGTTGATAGGGTATAGTTTTTAGGTTAACTATTCAACTGTTTATCAAGTTATTCCCGTTATTTGTAATTTGATTGAATGCGTGTCAATAAATACGTTTGTGGTTTATACTCATGATTTCCAGTAATTTCATAAACTAGCAGTGGCTTAACACCCCGCAGGCCAGACAAAGCAAAACAATTTTGCGCGCAACGACCTCAATTGACCTCGTTTACTCATTATTTGCTTTAGTGATTTCAACTTCTGTTCGCCTCGGGTGGTCATTGGCCACTCCAGCAAAGATAATCCGCTAGGCTGCTGCAAGCGATGGAACACTTTAATTGGCGCTGAATTTAAAGAGAGCGAATAAATAAAGTTTTCAAGTATTTCGGGCGGTCATTTCGAATTTAAGCAAACAAAAATGATTTCGGGATTAGAGGAGTTAAAAATAAGAATCATGATAATGAATTTAGAGACTTTTATTAGTTGTCAAACAAACTTATAAAACCGCATTTCTTTAACTACTTTTCTCTTGCAAGAAAAATCATCTTCAGCCGTTTGAAGAGCTCGAATTGCAGACGCCGATAGAAAACCGGCCTGCAGGTCATTTTTGCGCAGTTAATTTTAGGACCGCCGCACGCTGATTGCTGCTCTACAATGAAAGCTCTTGACCAATTGGCTCCAAGTTATTTTTGGTGGCTGATTAGCAAGTATTGACGAGTTTTGAAATCTCTCGAGCATCAACGACTGTGGATTGCGAATGAGTCATGAGTGTTTCAGATGTTATGGATAGTTTTTAACTTTTAAACTTGCTATTTAAAGATTACAAGACTGTATTTTCTAAAAGATGACTCATGTGCTTTGTTAATCTTCTGCAACGTCTTAACATTTAGACAATCTGCTTGTAGTTTATCTTCCGATCGAAAAGACTCTCGATTTCTTAACACTCGACCCCTTTATTTGACTCCAAACGATTATCTCACCAGTTCGCTGATCGTTTTAACACCCAAACGAGGTTTGCTCCTTTAAGTGCTTGTTGTTTCAAACGACGAAGAAGTATTTTAGCTCTTAACATCGAATCGCTTGTTTAAGACTATTGTTGCGTCCAATGATTAGCCTCTTGTTTTCGCGGTGTTCGTCGAGTGTTTGCAAGAGCGGGAAGGGTTCAGTAGTTGGAGATAAGTTAAACGGAGTAATTTTAGTGCAGTGTTGGCTATTCTCTTCAGATCTTATTTTTAGTTGGTCAAACAAAGTTTTATTCATATCTTTTTGTTGTTGAGTTATTTAACTTCTGCATCTGAAAGCCCTCGAATATTATGAAAACACGTTGCGCGTGGTCACTCCTCCAACTCCATCCAATTTGAAACCCACACGATCGTTTCAATCATTAGACCGACGTTTCGGGACCTTCATCAAAGCCGCAAACGAAAGTAGCAAAAATGCAAACAAACCAATCGTCTCAACTCTAACCTTTGAAGTTGCGCACGCGTCAAAACTAAATTGGAGTTGCGTGCGCAAAAATTTGGAGAATTCTTCTTGTTGACGTCGCGGCCGGAAACTGCGTGTCTTTTCTGGTGGATTTGTCTGGACATGATGATTGGAGCCGAAAGTTTAAAGTATGGAAGAGTTGATCGGAACATTAAAAAACACATTAATTTCGTTTTCTAACTTCAAGCTTTTCAAACAAAGTTGTTTGAATTAAGTTCTTTTTTGTAAATTAAGTTTACGTGCCTTTTTTTGCTCTATTTTGTTTGTTCACTCTGTACGCCTTTTGCGCAAAACGATTCCAACGATATCTTTTAAACGAGGTTTACTGTAAACTCATTTATGTTTTTAGTTTCGACTCGAAACAGCAAAAAGAACAACAACTTAGTTTCTCGCTACAGCTTGGCGCTTCTGCGCACACTTCATTCCAGTTTAATTGGCCAAGAATGTTGAAAACAATAATGAGGCCGTCGACATTCACTTTATTGGTAATGTTGAACAGAACTAACAAGTTTTAATCGTGCATACTTTTCAGCTTTTATTATTTATTGCCGTATGTGCTGAACACTGTGATCCAAAGCTTTTCATTAAGAAAGAAAATCCACAAAGCAGAAGTTCATATTTATATTGCAACACAGATGGGTGAGTTCTTTTAATCGTTTATCTCAATAACTGTAATACTTTTAGAACTTTGGCCAAACGAGACTGCCCCAGCGGAAAAGAATTCAATCGTCAAACAAAAGAATGTGAATTTACACCGGCTATGCTTTCAACACAAGCACCAAAAATGCCAGTCAGCAATGACGATCCATTTCTTCAGCCGCAATTCCAAGCACCAGGTTTGTTTTGAAGAGCAGTTTAATTAACTTCTTCTTGTATTTAGACGATATCTGCAGTGGTGGAGTTCCGTTAACTAAATTGGGTGCCCCAGTTGCATGCAATCCTCAAATTTCAAGTTGCCCTGATGGTAAGTTCTTTCAGCTTTATCTACAATTAACCATTCGAATTTCAGGCTACTCGTGTATTTTGTATTCACGCACTGGAACTTCTTACTGTTGTCAAACACTGATTGAATTGGGCTCACAAAATAATGTTCTTTGTGCAGGAAATCAAGTAAGTTATTGATTGTTTGTGACTCAGTATTTAATTAAAATGCTTAGGTCACGTTTTTTGAACCTTTAACAGGCGTTCCAAAAACATGCGCATTGAGTTCTCCAGGATCATGTCCAGTTGGTTTTGGTTGCAATTTGGTTGGAGGAAGTTTAACTCGTTGCTGTGGAAAAGACTTTGGATGCCCATTGAATTCGGCTGGCTACGTAAATCCTAATACCGGTTCACACGTTCAATGCAATATTGCGGATCCTAGGTAGTTGTTGCTTATTACATTAAGCATGATATTGGATATGATATTGAATGTGTTATTTTAGTTCTTGTCCAAATGGATTTATCTGCATGCGCAGTTCAGTTTTCAGTGCAGCTGTTTGTTGTTCGGACACATCAGTCACTCAAAACGGTATTGTTTATTCAAAACATATTGTCTAAAACATACTTGTTATTTTTAAGACGTTTGTGGCGGAGACAGTCCATTGAGTACCCCTAATCCATGTTCCGCTTCTTCGCCGTGTCCAGTCGGATACAATTGCCGAAATGGACGTTGCTGTCCAGCCAAAGGAATGTGTCCAACGGGATCTCCACTTGGTGGAGTCACTTCATGTTCGGCAACAAATCCTTGCCCAAATAACTACCAATGTGTAACAAACGGCGGCTCTCAGTATTGTTGTCCGGCTCCAGGTAGCATTTGTTTAAACGCTTGACTAAAATAACTCGTTGTTTTTAGAACACGTTTGCGGACAGGCCAAAGATGCAGGACGTCCATGTGAAACTAGAGTAGCTGCAGTAAATCGTTACTACTTTGACACAACAACTGGTTCATGCCGAGCCTTTCAATTTAGTCAAGTAAGTCTTGAAAGTCATATTTAATGTCATTCGAACGTTTTCAGTGCGGCGGAAACAACAATAACTTCGATTCGTTAGATCAGTGTGAAGGTTTCTGCTTGGAAAGTCAATGCCCAGTTGGTGCCGGTCTCCGTGCTGGACCGTCAATTGCAAGTTGCTCAACAGCAGCCCTCAGATTCGTGTCCGTCACATTACAGCTGCTTGCAACCGCTCTTCGGAATGAGTTACATTTGTTGTTCAAGCAAAGACAGTGTTTGTCGTGACAGCGTTTCAGCTGGAACTTCTTGCTTCGGTTCTCAAATGACTATTCAACGTTATCACTTCAATCAAGATTCGGGCCAATGTGAACCGTTCCAATACTTTGGTTTGCCTTAAACTTAACAGAGTTTAAAAGAGTCTCATTTTAAGGTTGTGCTGGAAGTTCTAACAACTTCGTCACCAAACAAGAATGCCAAGCTGCTTGTCAATCAACAATTCAAACTGCTTGTAACGGAGTTGCACCGATGAGTGATGAAGGCGGCGATTACGTGAAACGTTGCGCTACAAATGTTCCCTGCCCTAGAGGCTCTTGGTGCAATTCTAAAGGGTATTGCTGTCCTCACGCCGAGACTTCATGTTCGGCACCAAAAAGCATTGGCCACACTTGTTTGACTGAGAAGCCCGGAACTTATTGGTATTATGATGCAGCTGCCGAATCTTGTCTGCCTTTTGTTTATAGCGGTAATCATATTTAAACAATAATGTAACGAACTTGTTAAATTCGAGTGTTCTTTAAGGCTGTGGAGGAACAACAAACAGATTCACTGATCGTTCATCTTGCGAACAACAATGTATAAGCAAAATGGGCGATTGCCCTAGAGGAATGGCCCCGTTCTTAACCACATCTGGCACACAAGTAATTTCAGCGTTGCTGTTCTTCTGTTTATTACTTAAACTTTTAGCGTTGCAATCCGCACTCATCTAATTCGTGTCCAGAAGGCACTTCTTGTGTTCGTTCATCAACTGGCGAAGACATTTGTTGCAGCTCAACAGCTCAGTGTCCAAGCACTCGTTTGCCATATATTATTCCAGGATCAGATTCACACGTTTCATGCTTGCCGGATGATGACAATTGTCCACAAGGATTCCAATGTGTTCAAAGCAGCACAGTTCAAGGATTTTATATGTGTTGTTCTGGTCAAGGAAGACGTCTAAGCGCTTTGAGTGTTTTGAAGTCTGTTCAAGGCGTTCAGCATATGGCTCCAAAATGTCCATCAGGTCTTCAATCAAATGGGCAAAGATGCACAGTTAATGAGATTGAAGGCTGTCCAAGCGGGTGAGCAAATTAAAACTAATCTTGCATTGTCTAAATACATCTTTAGTTACTTGTGCATTGGAAACGGTTTACGAGGTGTTTGTTGCAAAGCTCAGCCGAAATGTCAAAAGAAAGAAGCGGCCGTACTATATTGCCAAAAAACAAGTGATTTTAAAAGTGGCTTTAAAGAGAAATAGCAATTAATGTTTTAGGTTCTCACATGCGCTGACGATGAGGCTGGTTGCCCTCGTGGATCCTCTTGCAGCCCGTCGAGCGTTGAAGGAGTAGATATTTGCTGTTTGCGAGGTCCTGTTAGAGCTTATCCAAATGTTTCTAAAATTGTACCTAAATGCAAAGACGGAGCGTTGCCCTATTTTGCGTTGGGAAGTCGAATGCCCCAAGTAAGTTCTTATTAAACAATTAAGTTGCACATTATTTGTTTTTAGATGTGCACAGCGGACCGTGAAGACGAGTGTCCAGAAGAATACGAGTGCGACATGGCTTCTGATGAACAATACTATTGCTGCCCTGCGTGGGATCGTTGTCCAGCTGACTCAACTCCGTTTTTGGTCGAAGGAAGTCGAAAGCCGTTAGGTTGCAATTGGATGGCTAATAATTGTCCGGAAGGATATAGGTGTGTGCTTTCAAAGTTTAATCAAATTTACTTTCATGTTTAGTTGCGAGGGCTCCAAAGATCGTGCAATTTGCTGCAAGAGTCGTCCGTCTTATGCTCAATGCCCAGTTGGTCAGTCTCCATTCCTGTATGCCAAACGTCCACTTGTCTGCCCGCCAGGTAAAAAGAGCTGCCCGGCTGGTTACGACTGTGTTCCTGCAAGAAATGGTGGCCTCAATATATGTTGTTCTGCAGTTGAACATCAGACTCCAGAATGTGTGCATGGATATGGTTTCTACGATGCTTGTAAGTTTTAAGAACTTTACTTGCTTTGTTTATAATTTGCAATTTGTAGCCACCAGCAAGAATCAAATTTGCGATCCTGCTTTGAGTTCGTGCCCACCCGGATACACTTGCAAAAGAAGCACAATGGCTAATGCATATGTTTGCTGCACAACCAATCACGATAGTCGATTTGATGGTAAAATTACTCTTAAAGCGTTACATACTCAATAACGTCTTCATTTTTAGGTTACTGCCCAGTCGGCCAAGTTGTCTTAACAAATCCTAATTCATTGGAACCGCCGACTTGTCACATGGCTCTCAATCCTTGTCCGAATACTGCTGCTTATCAATGTGTCTATTCGGCCGAGAAGCAAAACTCTTATTGTTGCGCTCCTGTAGACACAACAGTAGGCGGTCGTTTCAGCTTCCGCCATTACCACCAAAACAAATATGGCGTGTCGACAGCAACCACAAACCCATTCATGAATCGTGAGTTATCGCACAACAAAGCTAAACATGGACATGTAGCAACGTCGCCGCTATTGTTAATTGGAGGTCATAAGTGAATTAAAATTGAGAGTGTTTTAAACAGCGGTGACGGTTTAACAAAAAGGACTTTAACGCTTTTAAATGTTATCTTTTCAACCTGAGCATCTTTGCAATTAACGGTGGCAGATTCTTTGTGTGCTGTGTCTACTTTTAAAGTAAAAAGTGAATGTGACCGAATTGTTTTGAGTAAACGTCGTTTTAAATTGTCACATTCACTTCATAAAACTGAACCAGCTGACTGAAAACTGTCAAGTTTTAAGTTCCAGAAGCAATGCCTTCACGCAATGGAATTCATCACGGACTTCCTCCACAACCAGTTAACCAACTTCAAATCATGACTGTACCGCATGCCGGCAATCAACTACCAAACGGCATGTTTCCAATGGGTCAAATGGGACAAATGATGGGTGGAAACTCGGTTATGCAAGTAAGATTTGAACGTCATATACGGCAAACAAGCTTTGTTTTTAGCCTAACAATCAATTTTCACAATTGCCAAACGCAGCACACATTGTTGCGTCTTGTCCTCCGTGGAGCAAACCTTTGTTGAATATGCAAACCAAATCCGCACAATCATGCTCAACATGGAATCGCTGCCCAAGCGGATTTACTTGTTATTCAAACTATCCAGGTGCTTTTAACTTTAACTTCTTTGTTTAATCACATTATTTAGACGGTCGAAATGCTCAATGCTGCACAACTGTAATCAACAAATGAACTCAATCTATTAAACAACTAAACTTTCAGGTTCCGCTCGACAATCAAGTAGTCTTCCGAGCCGATCCACAACTTGTTGCTCAAGCTGCCACGGGATCAACTGTCTCGCCAAACGCACAAATTGCTTATTCGCCTCCAGCGGAAGATGGCGGTAATGTTAACGGAAAAGCACCTTCAGATGGAACACAACACGCTCCACCCAAAAACTTGACTGCTGTTGTTATTCCCGCATTGTCTTTACCGGCAAATATTACATTAATCAAATGTCCTCCAGGCACAGTTAATATCAGTGGATTGTGCAAAAGAAGTAAGCATAACTTTCAAAGTGTTGCAATTTAATTGATGCTTTTAGTGTTCTTCGTCGGACAACAAGGTTGTGACAGCGATCAACAATGCAGTCAACGAACAAATGGAACCACATGCCTCAAAGGCTATTGCAGTTGCACAGATAATCGCCTGATTCACGAATCTCGGTGTGTTTCGCACTGTCCTGACGGCTTTCTTGAATATTGCCAGCCGATGTCACGACTTGACTACAATTGTCTTTATGGATTCGGTGGAAGAGCGTGCAAATGGAACAATTGGAGGTAAACTTGAAAGTTCTGAATTAGAAGCATAAACACAATATTTAAAGGCTTCTGTCTCGACACAGTTGTACGCGAAGAACAATGTGAAGTATCAAACGCTTATTGCAATGAACGTTCAATTACTTGCCAATGCAAACCCGGATTTGAACTTCAAATGGACTTTGAGAACAAAGAAGACAAGGTCGGTTTTATTGTTAAATTGCAACTCACAAAAAGAATTCAGGGCAAATGCGTCGAAGTTGAGGGCAGCAAGTTCGCCAAAGGCGAGCAACAAGAAAAGACATTAATGATGGATGACGACGAAATCATTGCTCCGATTGAACACGCTTACTACGTAATTGAAGGTGAGTTAAGTCTTTTAAATATAGTCAAACATTCAATTGTTCTAGGCCCTGCACAGAACCCTCCAGCCGCCGATCCAATTCAAGTTGAAGGTTCTGGAACAGAGCCATTAGATCTGAACGGTCCGCTTAATGACACTTCCATTCATGTTCGTGCTTCAACAACCGATGAAAGTGGAACCGCTGTGGAAATTTTAACCAAAAAGGCATAAAACTCTTTATCAAAACACCAATTCATCATTTTAAACGTTTGGACGGGTCTCCGTATTTGCTTCTTTAATTAATAACTGTAATTTATTCGTCTTTCGAGTTTTCTGTTGTACATAATGCTTTTTGAACAAAACGTCTTTCTTTTCAGCAAAGTGTGCTCAGAATGCACACGCTTTTGCTATGTTTTTGTGTTGTGAGATTATTTGTAATCAACAATGATGTAAGAAATAAATTATTTTTGTTATTTCAACTGCTGCAATAGAAACTCTTTATTCAATCATTTCCAGTTAGATCTTGTAGCGATTCAAAATCAGCATTCTATTCTCCAAATCATGGAAAACACAAGCTGATTTGAACAAAGGTTGTCCCAAATAAGCCAGACTATTTACACTTTCGCTAATGTTTAGTTGGCATGTGTTTGATCCGTTAACTTGTGTGCCTAATAAATGCTGTTCGTTTAATGTCCATCCAGTAATGTGTCCAGAGTCGTCGGTTAGTTCAAATTGAAACTCAAATTTAGCATCACATGGAATCGAGAGTTGATTGTTAGTGACTCCAAGTAATTGTTTGATCTTTTCAAAAATTTGTTTAGGAAACTGAACAGTTGGAAAGTGTGTAGTTATAATTACATCAAATTGGACTGGATATTCTGAACCAATAACGCTGACTTTGGGAGCGCGTGCTTTTTTGAAATTAAAGCTGCAGCTGTGCAATTTTAACATCCAATCGTATGCGTCTCTTTTGATATAAAATTGCTGACCGTATTGAGTACAATGCTCTGGATCTGAGCTACCAAATACAACTTCACCGGTGTTTGAACATTTCTATAATAATGAAATCATTTTATGCAATAACTAAAACACTTACTTTGCCTTCTTTGCATTGGTTGTAGCGGATAGTAAATATTGGACGTTGGAATAATCCTGCCCGCATTGCTTGTTTAACAAAGCTTTCTCGAGGCATACTCATCGGACCTAATCCAATCCAATTAAAGTTGCAGCGGTTTATGTTTTCATTAGTCACATAACAGGGATTTTTGTAGAAAACAAACTGTTTCAACCATTTTTTGTTGACACGCACGTCATCTGCAACGTCTTTTTCAAGCTGGTGATTGACATCTGATGTTTTAGACAGTCTTGGATTATAAACGCCATTAATGATTTTGCAATTTGTTGAGTGTTGTTGCACACATGCATTAATGCTCAAAAACGTATGTTCAGAACTCGTATCGGCAAACATTTCGATCTTTTGAGCTGGACGGCCAATTTCAATTGTTGCCTAAAAACAAAACTTAACAAACTCTTAGGTAAAAACACTTGCTTTAAAATCCCTCCAAGGCAATCGAAAAACTCCGTCATTGTTTGCTGCACTCAAATCAACAGCCAAAACGGGGCAAATTAACAAAGCGAAAAGATAAATTGAAATCATTTCGACTTTGAATGAAAATGATTGTAGACATTTTAAAGAACCGTTTAAATAGTCCAAACTTTAATCATCGTTTTTCACTTCAAAGCTTTTATCATCATTAATGATTTCAAATCTTTGTTTGAATAGCCGTTTTTGTGCTTTATTTATAAACTACAAATTGAAAAGAGCTTTTTAAACAACTAAGAATGTTTGATTACATTAGTTCAAAAGTTGCGCTAAACTGTTTATTTGCAAACTTTACTAACTATTACGGTTTGTTTAGGCGGATTTTCGACAAAACTTTACGAAATTCTCCATATAAAATGCAACAAATTTGTGCAGTAGCTAAACCAAGTGTTAAAACTACTTTAAGATTTAAAAATGCTTCACTTGTTTATTTTATTCTCCGTTCTCATTCAAATCCATGCAGTTATTGAATGGCCTTTTATGCACAAACGTTATGAAACTCTTGTGAACCTGACTATCGGAACTCCGGGTACGTTTTTATTCATTACACAAAACTATATATTTTGGAAGTTAAGGTCAGCCACTTACTGTCAATATAGATTTTGATAATGTAGACTTTGGTAGAACCATAGCTGGACTGTTTATTCAACGAAAAGGGCAATTTTGAAGGCTTTGAAATGAAGTAAGAAGACTCCGCAATTCGTTTTAAACTTCATTTTTCAGCAATTCAACAACGTTCAAAAGAGTCAAAGAATATAAAGATTTGCACGAAGAAACAATTGGATTTCGTGCCTTGGAAGACTTTACTGTAATTTTTACATAAACACACATCTTCAATAAAAACTTGCACTTTAGATTACAACTAAATCCGCAAAGAACATAACACTCAAGCAATTACCAGTAAAAGTGCATGTAAACGCACGGTCACAATATTTACATCACGAAAGTTTGAGTTTTATTCGTTCCAACGACGGAGATACTTTCATAGAACAATTGTTGAAAAGAGAAAAGGAACGTGTTGTAGTTGTGACCTTTGACAGGTAAAGCAATTCTACTTTTTAAAACTATTTAAAAGTTATTTTTAGTGTGCCAACAAATAGATCGGAAGATTACACTGGACTTTTAACATTGGGTGGCCGTCCTGATTATTGCACAAACTGGACTTATGTGCCGGAATCTACGGCTGAAAACGGCGAGCAGTGGAACTTCGTGGTTGACAGGTTTGTTATTTTATACACAAGAGATTTAAAAGACAGCAGAAACTCTATTCATCACATTGTTTAGCTACAAAGTTGGCAACTTCACTTACTCAAAACCCTTAAATGCTTCGTTTAATTTTGAACCATCTGCTTTTAAAATACCTACTGTGCTCTACAAAAAGACTATTGCGGAGTTGAACACCGATGAATATGATGAACTTAAATGTCAACAAACAAAAAAGATTGTTTTTACAGTCGGAGGAAAGGAACTGGAATTAAGTCCAGAGGATTACATAAAAGACGAAGAATTTAATGATTATGATGACAAGAGTGAAATTTGCAGATTTGGAGCATATGCGAGAAAAGGTAATTTAATTGATGTCTGCAACATATTCTAATTAAGATGTTTAAGGTCTTTTTGTGGATCTTCCTTTGGAACTACTCCGCAATCAATGCATCTTGTTCGACTTTAAATTGAAAAGAATCGGCCTTGCCGACAAACTAATTCAAACGATTTGAATGATTGTATCAATTTGGCGGAATAAACACTTTGCTTTATCGTATTAATTTGACTAATCAAGCAACTACCATGCTCGCCATTTCCAAAACATTTTCAACAGAACTTTTTCTCCACGTCAACATCTGATTAGCCACAAGAGAGGAGTAGAAGTGCTCAAAGCAAAACTTCAGTGCGCCCCTCCATCCACAAAAGTGTGATCGGAGCGCCAAATGATTTCATTTTGCGGTTGGGTTAACGGCTGTGCAGCGGACGATAAGGCTCCACTGCGTACTTTTGTAAACTCCGCGTCTTTTGTTTTCTACTCAACGAGTGAATGATTTTCGAAGTTTCAGTTCAAGTTTCAGGATTTTAAACAGAAGTTTTAATAAAAGTTTTAAAGGCATTTGTAATATGTTTAGCACAAACGCTATTTCAAAATTAACTAGATTGTTTTTCTCTACGTTGATTGATTACTTTGTTTTGAATATCATTCGCATTACACCGATTTGCAGACAGTTACGCAAAAACTCCAACTACTTTGTAAAAAGTTATGCAAATTGTTTATTTGAAGTTTTTAGAGTTGTTGTGTGGCTTTTTCGCGTGCCTTCACATATGATATTTGATTGATTGCCCCAAAGAAGTTTGCGTCGATGCGTTGTTGTTAGACTGTGCTTGTGAACTTTCAATCATATGTGAATGATCTTTAGATTTGGCATTTTTGTTATTTGATTGGCGGTGTTTATTAAAAAGAGGCGTTAAAAGAGTTAATGTTGCACTTTAATAACTTCTGCACTTTCACACTAAATGTTCATTTTGATATGTTTGCAATTCCAATTTTATTCTGTTTATGATTCCGCGTGTGTTTTTGTGAATCGTTTAATTTAATAGCCGGTGACATGCTCTTTATTTTCGTGCAATCTTTGTTGAAGCCAAACTTGTTTGCTTAACTAGAATATTTAAGAAATTCAACATGGTTCTTGAATCAGAAGAAAATATGTCGCCAGAACAGCAAGAAATCCGTCTGCTACAACAGTATGTCCAGGAAACAATGAACCAAGTTAGCGGGTTATATGAACGGGTCAGTTTTTGAGGTTGTTTGGCAAGTTTATCAAAGCTTCTTTCCAGAATGCTGCGTTAAATCGGCAAGTCAATGAGTTACAAAGTCGTCACTCAACTGATTCAACAAACTTCCGTTCCACATTGGAGGCAAAAGATGGCGAGTTAGCGGAGTTAAAAGCAAGAGGAACGCAGTTGAAACAAGAATTGGATAATTTAAAGTAAGCAGTTGAGATTAATTGAATTTTAAACATTCTAATAAAATCATTCCAATAAAATCATTTCAGGCTAACTAAACAAGCACTTCATTCGGAGCTTGAACGTTACAAAGAAATTTTAAATCACGGCCAAGCCGGAGATGAGACAAGCCAACCGCCAACAAAAACAGCAAGATACGAGTAATCACTAATGTGTTGTGTACATATAAACGAGTCAACTAAGCGATTGTAATTAATATTCCTCTACCAAACGCATATTTTCATGCATTATTATTTCCGTGTTGTTGTTTTAGAGAGTACAAAACGCCCAATAAATTATGCAACTGTCAGCTAAATTGCAGTAATTTGGTGTTCCATGTTAAAGAAAAGTAACATTCAAGAATAAAAAGTTATGCAATCCCCAAATATTTTAAGCACGCACGCAAAAAACACATTTTGACAAACAAAAATTGTGTTCTCGCACGAAATTCTTCGTTGTCATAGAGTTTTGCTTGTGAAATCTCTACCTTGGTAGTTATCTTTAAAACTGTTCTTTATTATTCCACCGGATAATAAAAGATGGTCAACGCAATTCAGCAGTTCTTTACGGCCATCAGTTCAAACGTCGGTAAGTGAACGAAAGAGTTTGATCGAACTTTGTTTAAATAAAGAGATCATTATTATCCTCGATTTGAAGTACTCTTTAAATACTCTTTTCCTCAAACCAGCAATTTCAGAACACGACAAAGCCTATTGGGATAATGTGCGTAAAGCTTCGGCCGCATTGGAAAAGGCTAGCAGTGCTGATTTAGATCGTTTGTACAATCAAGTTTCTGAACGTCAACCACCCGAATATGGGCCTCTAGTCTTTGTTTTGGGCGCTAAGTTGAAGAAACCGCCAACCGATACACAAACATTCATTAACCTTCTCGGACAATTCAACGTTGTTGCTAGTAACGTAAATTCCAACGAGTTAGATCACATACACGACAAATGTAGGGTGCAAACTGTTGAAAACATTTAAGTATATACTTTAGTCTCCTACGTTATGGGTCAGTTGGCATCTATGCTTATGGACCAGAATGCTGCTATTCACGGAATTCGTTTAATGCAAAATGCAGTCAAAACATTGTCGCGTGGCCACACCGGAGTTATTACAAATCTGCATGCTCGTCTGTTTTGTTTGTGCTTGGAAGCCAAACGTCCCGACCCTGCAATTCCTTTTCTGGACTTGGATGCTGCCAATTGCTTTTTGGTAACATAATTCTTACGTGATTCCAGTTATTTATTATGCGATTTAGAACGTTCATAATTTGGACAAGGTTACATGCGAAAATGCTTTGCTTTACTTCTACTATGGCGGTTTGATTAAATTTTCATTGAAGGACTTGGAAGGTGCTGCTCACATGTTTGAGTCGTGTGTTTGCATGCCAGCCTTGTCTGCTTCGAGCATTATGTTGGAAGCGTTGAAGAAGTTGATTATGCTTAACTTGATTTTGGGGCGTCCGAATCAATTGCCTGCTTACTGTGCTCCTCCAATTCGACGTTTGGCTCAAATTAAATGCCAAAAGTATCAGGTTTGGTTGATGGCACCTGGAATTTATTCAATCTTGATCGTTTCAGGGTATAGCCCAATCTTACCTTAATTTAACCGAGCACCGCAATAACAAAATGACGTTGCTTCGTTTCAAACGCCAAATGGACAAAATGAGCGTTGAGTTGGCAAAAAACAACAACGTTGGTTTGGCACAAGAGCTTTACATGAGTGCCGTTCGAAACAACATCTCAAAGTTGCCGGAGGTAAACTATTTACAAAAAACATTTAAAGACCTCGTTGTTTCAGGTCTTCTCAAAACTGCAGATCTTCAAAGTTGCTAAATATTGCCGAATTGATGCCGACAATGTCTGCATTCAATTTGAATTGGAGCGCTTTCTGCAAAGCAACAAAATTGAGGGCAAAATTGACGCACATGAAGGAACTGTGAGTTTCCAACCAGTTGAGCGCGATGCTGAATTGGAAGAATCGTGCTTGGATGATGCTACAGACGCTTGTGCCGCTCTGGATGATTTGCTGCGAAACTCCCAGCGTGTTATTGAGTTGCATCCAGCCATTTTGGCTCGCCAGCAGAAAAAGCATCACTAAACTGATCCTCGTGTTTTATGGGTTCATTTATTGTTATTAAATGTGTGTATAAAGTAAAAATAAATTGACAGTTGTTGCTTTGTGCTTCCAACTAATTGGTTATATGTACTCGCTTTAAGTGTGTGCGCCAACAGAATATCTTTACGAAGTTTGCGTAATAGTTTCATGGTTTATGTGTTTTAGTTATTCGAAATGGACCTGGAAGACAGCACGGAGAACGAGTTGATTTTTGCATGTACAGATCCAGGTAACTAAAATATCAAGAAGCAATTTGAGGTGCTTTTGTGTTTAGATCCTCGAGTACGTGCTAAAGGCTATTCGGAAATTGGAACGAATGTGCATGAGAGGTCGGGACGCTCTATCGTTAGAATCCTACACCACCATTCGTGATCTGTGTACCAAATTCATCGGTGAATGTAAGACTATCAGCATTGCGTATTTTGGAAAAACTGGCTCAGCAATATCCTGAATTGTAAGCTTTCAATTTAAATAATATTCTTTGACTCTTGTTTCTTTTTAGTCTCGTTAAAAATCAACGAGGACATGAACTTCGAATTCACGACGATGCTTTTACTATTATGTGCCACGCAATTAATGATTTAGACACAGACGTTAGAACAGAAGTTGCTACATTGTTGCGCCGTTTTGAGTTCGTATCTGATCACTTTTTGCACCAGACGTTGGATAAAAAGTTGTTAGCTCCGATGAAGGCATGAGTTTTTATGATCAGTTTCTGTTTAATAACCTCACTATTTTTAGAAGGATAAAGACGGAGCTACTGTATCTACAATGACAAACACTTGGTCTACGGGCAAAAAGTTTGGCGAAGCAGCTCCGGATATACCAGATGACGACGATGAAAGTATTGCAATCATTCCGACAAATTCTTGTGGCACGTTTATCACAGCACTTGAAGACGAGTTTATGGGTACTTTTTGTTTGTTTGCAACATTTGTTATTACTACCATCTTTAGCTGTTCGATTGCCTGCTGTTCGTTCACTTTGTTCATTGGCCTCAACAAGACCGGATTTTGCATTCGCTGCTATTGATCACGTTTCTGACATGTTCAACGACGAAATGCATGAGGTAGTTTTTAGTGTTTAGTAGTTGCAAATAAATAATTCCTTAGGTTCGAATAGCGTCAGTTCAAGCATTAACGCCGCTTCTCACTTATGTCAAACTAAACGAATCTCAGCTGGACTCTATTTTAAGTGTACTCAACGATGCAACGCCAGATACACGATTTGCTTTGCACGAGTTGTTGGCTCGAGCTAATTTAGCCGATTCTTCGTGTATCCGGCAAGTACTCAAACAGTTAATGATCTCAATGCAACGATTTCCGCGTGACAGAGACTCAATTTACAGGTTAATTTGGTTTATTTTAGCACATTAAATATTCATTATTTGTTTAGATGTCTCAGTGAAATTGGTCGTCAACATTCTTTTCTTATTCACTCTCTCGTGCCCGAACTTTTCAAAATTCATCCACTGTTTGAGCCTCAAGAGCAAGATCTCAACGACGACTACTGTAATTGCTTTCAATCTTACTATTTCTACATCTGTATTTTTAGACCTTGCACATTTGATTCTTGCAATGAATGCTGCCGCTGTTCAACCACCGATTCGCCCGTTAATGCCTAAGTACGCAATGAAGCATTACCGTTTTATGAGACTTGCAATGCCCGATGTAATGCCAGCACTTGAATGCGACATTGATGGGGAGTTTTCTAAAGACTCGATAACAAATGTAAGTACTAATGATAGTTGCTCGAGAAATTTAAATCATTTTCAGCAAGTAGCCAAAGACCAAGATATCGACAAACAACTTAACTTCATTTATCAGCAAATTTTTGATGCATATTCAATTACAACGTCAAACAACAGAGTTCCTTATTTAAAAATGGTTTTGAAGTGAGTTTTCCAGCGGTTTGCAACACAACTTACAAGTAAACCTGTTTTAGAGATCTAACTGTATCAGAAAATGCCGTTGAGCAATCAATGGTCGTTCCAATTCGCTTTTTACGCACTTTCTGTGAATTGCTAATCAACTATGAAGCATGCATTCAGCACTACTACTCAAACGATGCAGCGACTTTGAACGTTATTGAAGAGGTTTGTTCTTTTCAAAACTTTAATTACAAACGTATCATTCATTTTCAGTCACTTCAATTGATTACACAGATACGTTATCTCTTTAACAACATCAGTTCGCGTGTTCTTCAATTTTTAACTGAATGCGAGTTTTATCTCAAACTCGAATATCTGTTTTTAAAAGTCGAAGTCGGAGAAAGAATTACGGACGCAATGTTGTTGGCCGGAATTCAGCAAGAGATAAGAAGAGTGCAACAGTGAGTTTTCAAAACTAATTTTGCAATTGACAATATTATTGTTTAGACAGTTTCTCTCGCTAGATTTAATATGCAGTCAACCGACTAAAAACTTGATTATGTGGGTCGAGGAATTTGTTGAGTCACATTTAGATCGAGCAACAAGATTACAGGTTTGTTTGTGTTTAAAAGCTGTTCTTGAGATTAACTTTTCATCTTCAGACCAGTTCTAAAGACAAGAAACAAATTGCTGGTGCCTTAACATTTCTTAGTTCTGAAACTCATCTTGCACTGCAAAAGATAGGCACGTATCGTTTGGAAGCTCCATCAAAATTGCCTCAATTGCGTAAATGCACGATTCGATCTGTGAAGATTAAAGATTTGTGTGATTCGGTTGGACAGCCAATAAATTACACCGGAACAGGTACAATTAAACTTTAAAAGTATCAAACGTTTGCACAAAAACGCATTTATTTCAGGATCCGAATCAATTCATCGGTTTATTGCCGGACTGCCAACCGCTCTCCGTCTTCACGCTAACCTTATTAATGTAAGAGACGATCAATTAAAGAACTTCCGAGTTGAAATCGTCTATCCAAATGACTTGCACGACTACCAGGTAACTTGTGCTGTCTTTTAAATTAAAACCACTATAATTTTAAAGGAGCCGCAATCAAGCCAACTCATTCCAACAGGATCTCAAACATTCCGCTTAGAAATGCCCATTATTTTAACTGCCGAGCATTGGGCTGAGCCGTCTGATGTGCGCATCCGTTGTGGTTTTTTGATCAATCAAGATGACGGAGAAGAATACGAGGATAGAATGGACGTGGACGAACAAAAGTAAGTTGTTCACTGTTTTAAACCAAAAATAACAACTTTTTAGTGACTTGCAATTTAAACCACCGCGTACAGAGTTTATTCCTTTGTTGGACGCTGACCGGTTATCTCATCCAAATAATATTCAGCTACGCGTTCATCCAATGTCTAAATGTTGAGCATTGTTTACGGGTTTATTTAATCTTTGTTGTTGATTGCTGTTTGGAAATAAACAAAGCAGATTAGAGTTTTGAACTTCCAACATGAAACGATTTCACATTTTACAGTATCGACCTTATTGTCTTCGTGCCATTTACTCGTTCCGTCTAAATGAAATTCTTGTTTACTAATCAAAATGTGAGGATTTCACAACTTCATTCATGTTTGAAGACCAAAGGAGATGTTTTTGTGAAAATTAGATTAGTTCGAGAGCACGCAATTTCCAAAAATGCTCTATTTGCGCCAAGAAGCAAATGTATATGAAAGGTAATTGGTTCCCGACACTGAATGGCTGGACGGAAATAGCCAATTAATTAATGAAGCTAATTGGCATTTTTGGAAGAATTTGAAGTCAAGGGTTTAAATTTTGCAACGATGGGAGTTCGATACGGTAGCTTTTCAAACTACAGGTGAAATGAATCAACGAAACAGAACCAACTGAAATAGCTTCTATCTAAAAAAGGTTGCGGAAGTGAGCGCTGCTGTTTAAACAAAGCTCTATTTTCATTCAAGGCAACTCATTAATTAAATCATTCGTTTCCGCGTCGCAATGATTGGCCAAAATTTGACCTTATGGCCTTGTTGTTTGCTTGCAAGTAAGTCGCGCGCATTGTCATTATCCAATTTGTTAGGGAGTCAAATTGTGTGCGCAAATACATATGTTTGAGGAGGATAAGTTCTCAATTTATTGAACTAAGCATGTAATAAAAACTTTATGCATCAAGTTCATATTGTTTGTTCAGACTTTTCATTTTACAAATTTATTGGCCCAACTCCATACAAAAGTATTTTAAACACACATCATTTGGCCAATAGCGGCTTACATCCAAAATTAATTTGATGCCGTTTGCGCGTACACAAAAATGTGTTATACAAATTGGATGGAGACTGGAGCGCAAAAATTAGATTAGACAACTACTCGTCTCGCATTGCGAGAGGAATATGGCGCGCTTAATTCCCTCAAATGAGCTCGCATAGGTTACGGTGGATCTTTACGAAATTGGCGAGTTTAAAAAGTCAACTAGGTTTAGAGTTTTCATGTGTTTTGCTAGCGCTGTTAAGGTTATTTAGTGATGTTTAAACAATGCTTTTTGTAAAGTTTGCATGCGATTTTCAAAACGTGGCAAAACAAATGACTGGAGTTATTTTCAACTCAAATGAGTACAACCCGCAAATTGTACTCGTTTATAATTAAAATGAGTTGATCAAAGTCCGGTTAATTAAAGGGTCGGTCGCCCGTTTTTCAAAGATAGTCACGCCAACCTTCACGCGGCCAGCTAATATGTCCATTCAGTTTTAAATTGAACTATTTGTCTGGCATAAATATGGGTCGGCACTACCGAAAAGCGGTTCCTGGTTGAGTGATACAGACGGAGAAGTCTAATTTAAAGGCACTTCAAATATTAGAATATTGCAACATGTAAAACAATGTTTTTACTCACTGCTCGTTTTCAACTCCTCAGCAAAGTTAAACAAATACGAATTCAAACATATCACTTGACGCGTACACATTGATTCGAGGCTCCTGTATTCGATCAAAGCACTTGTCAAGTGTTTTTACGCTCCCGATGCATTCATACTTGCGCGAACATAACTGTTACTTTATGCACATCTAGGGTACTCGAAAAATGTGTGAGTTTAGTTAGTCACGCGTACAACTTTGCGGCTCTTAAAGAATTAGATACTGTAGAAGTTTAACAAAGTTAGTTTGTCTCGTTTAAATCATTTTAATTCTCAGATGTCTTGCTTTGCTTACATTTAAAACTCCCATTTAGCTGGTGAATCTTGTTCGGCAAAGAATGTAAGTGGACATTTCCGAGTATCCACTTAGCGTGAAAGCATCTAAATGAAATTGCCACACCGCGCGCATGTTAATTTTAACAAATAGAAGAATAGGCAATTTGAGCAAAATAGAATACGAAAAGCGAAAGCGTTGATTCTGTTTTGCTTTATTTTTAGTTCGCATTAGTTTTGCACGATGCTTTTCTTCCGTTTTCAAATAACATTTAAATTTTATTTAAGGACCAGTTTGCAAAGAAGTTCAAACAAACATATTTATTTGGGTGAAATCATTAAAAATGACAAATTGTCGTCACGCCGTCTTTCTTTATCAACCCGCAACCGACATTTAACTTTTTTTCAACTCAACAGCTCAAACTAACACGATTCCGTTGGACTCGAAACGTAGAATTGCGTGCCTAACTGGCTCGGAGAGGGTGTGATCATTTGCTATTTTTGGCCAATTGTTTTCAATTGTAGCTGGAGAAAATTGTCTAATGGCAAGGTGACAAATTTCGAAAAATGTTTTGGCTGGACATGCTGAGTGCACGCAAGAGCGTGCAAATCGAGAATTCTGTGTAATGTGTGACTAATCGGAAGGGCTTAATTAAGGAAGTTAGCGGCATTTGAGTAAGATAAAAATTTACTGTTTAAAGACCAGCTAAATGCCAATAAATTTGTTTTGTGAATTTAGCATTTAGTGCCTGTTTACCTGCACACATTTGCAATCAACACTTCACGCGCATATGTCCATATTAAAGTCTTTCGCGGAATGAGACTCGCGCAGTCAAGAGTTGTTGGGACCAATAAATACGAGCGCATGTATTCATTACTTGTTGAATCAAAACGGAGGTCAAGTACATTAAAGTGGAAAGAGTGCTGAATGAATGGAAAGCGAAAAGTACAGTAACGAAGTTTGTAATGAAACGGCACAGTTTTGTAACGGTTTGACAAAAAGCGCTTTCTTGATTGAACTTTCGGTAACTTTTGATGTTTAACAAATAACATTTGTAAGATGCGTTTTGAAATTCTATTTAAAGTTTAAACAACTTGCGCAATGCATAACTTCTGATTCTTAACGCTCCAAATTCACAAGTTACAGAATCCCAAACTTTAATCCACATGTTCTATTCTTTTATCAATTGAACTTTACAGTCCAACCTTTAATCCAGTCGCCGCTACATTTTCACATTTTCGTACAGCTCTTGTCGAGTACAATTCCGAGCATGGTACAACCCCTTTTTGCAAAAAGTATACTATACTCCCCAAGGCGCCAAGAAACCAAAAGGTCCTCCTCCGAGCCTATGCAGCCCCCGTTCTTTTCAGACAGCCAATAGGGAGCTTTGAGTTTTGCGCTTCGGGTCGTTTTAGAGGTCGCGCATTTGACTTTGAGAATTTAAGTTTCAAACATATTAACGAGTCTATTTTAAACACCGGAAATGTCTAATAACGAAAGCGCACTTTTAACTTCGAATGTTTAGCCGCTGTTAATTAATTTTCCTCGCCAATTTTATTCAATTGTTGCGTGCATTGTGAGCTTTTGTTTACTCCATCTAGTTTTCAGATCTTCGAAATGTTCCCTCAATCGTCACAGGCGGCTTTTTGTTCGAGTGCCACTCAGTTTTTGCTTCAGCGTCCAGAATTCAACAGTATGTTTAAATTTAAATGCTCAAACAACAAGCATGTTTTAGAAGTGTCTGATCAGCCTCCACCTCCAAACTTCCCACTCAATTTTCCGCTTCTTTGTCCTATAAAGCCAATGGAAAGTGAAAAGGTAACACATTTTAAAACACTTATAATTTAACAATTTGGATGTTCAGTCTGATTCATCGCCTCCGCACAATTCTACAAATGTTTTCAACTCACTTTTTCCTCCAACTCCATCAGCGGCCGAGCAATTGAAGTTTCTTCAGCAATTACAGTTGTTTAACTTGGCTCGTATTGGGTTTTTACAGTCACATCAACAACAAACAAATAATGCTGAAGAGGAAAAGAAAAACACGTGTGAAAAAGACGAAACAATCGAATTGAAAATTGGAACAAAGAAGTTAATAATGAGGAAATCAAAAGACGAAGGAGGTAACTAAATAGCGTTGCAACCGTAGTTTAAATAAGTTTCTGTTTAGTTGTTGCCAGAGCTCACTCAGCCGGATTTGTTGGCGACATTCTTGTGTACAACTTGCAATTACCTGATAAACAATGCTATCATTCCGTTTCTTACAGTGGAAGCACTGTTCTCCGAGAAGATCAAATAATTGAGGTTTGTTGTTATATTTAAAGAAAAGACGTTCTTTATGTCTAATTTTGTTCTTTGCAGTTCAACTCTGAACAATTTCAATTGTTGCACCGATCAACCAACTTAATGGAAGCAAACTTACGTCAAATTGAAGAAGACGGTAAATGGCAATGTCGGTCATTGAGAACAATTGAAAACGGAGAAGAGTTAGTCTTACTGGAAGGCGTTGAAGGTGTAACGATTATTGCAAATTCGTGTTCAAAACAAATTTTGTAGGCGGCTTTGACTCTTCAGATGACATGCCAGAGCCACTAACTCCGCAAAAAACAGACTCGTCTGTTGCTTTTCAATTTCTCATGGCTGCAAATCAACTGGTTAAAGATAAAAAACGGAATCGTTGCCGGATTAAATGTCCAAGCTTTGAAGGTGAGTACTCAAAATGTTTATCAAATGTGTTAACTGTTATTGCTTAGAAGTTGACATGATTGCAAATGCTGCGCAAGCTGACATCTCCGAAAACGGCTATCAATGCGATAGATGTGGGAAAGTGTTTACTTATGCTTATTACCGCGACAAACATTTAAAATACACACGATGCGTCGACAATGGAGACAGAAAGTTTCCATGTACATTGTGCACCAGGTAGGGTTTTGTTATTTGTCTGATTGATTTAATTGAATTTAGATCTTTTGAAAAACGAGATCGTCTTCGAATACACGTGTTGCACGTTCACGAGAACCACCGTCCACACATTTGCAATATCTGTGGAAAAGCGTTTTCTCAGTCTTCAAGTTTGAACAAGGTGAGCTTTAAACACAGTGTTATGAGATGAATTTAAACAAACACTTTAGCACTTGCGCGTTCACAGTGGAGAACGGCCATATCAATGCCCTTTTTGCTCCAAGTCATTTACTGCTTCGTCGATTCTTCGCACCCACATTAGACAACACAGTGGAGAAAAGCCGTTCAAGTGCTCAGTTTGTGGTAAAGCATTCGCCAGCCATGCTGCGCACGATTCTCATGTTCGTAGAACTCACACAACTCCAATCTTACAACAAACTAGCGATGCAACAACCGGTAAGATTTTAATTAAAACAACAAATGTAGTTTTTAAATTTCGAAATGTTTGTCTATTTTCATCTAAAAGCATTAATTTTTTATCGGCTCGTTCGAATTTAAAAATTCACTCAACACACTTGAATATTTAAATTTTGAGAACCCGATTCCCCGACGGACACTCACAGATGCCTAGAATGTGACAAAACATTTTCTTCTCTTGTTCATTTGCAATTCCACAAAGATACTTTGCATGCGTCTCTTTTTTGAAGCCAAAACGTGGCCTCTGAATTTGGAATGATGTTCGCTTCTCCATTACTGATTTTATGCTTTGTCTAATTGATTTTAAACGAATAGATTGTATGTTCTCCGTGAAATTATGTTTATGAAGCGATGAATCATTTGCAAGCGGAAAACATCGCGCCTAAGCGTTTGTTTCTTCTTGTTCTTTTGACTTTGGAGCTCATAGATTTTAACAATGTTTCACGGAGATTGTTCTATATTGTGATTGCATAGATTGTGTATATGTTTAGATGCTTGAAATAAAATTCTTGTTTAAGTTGTGATCGTTTCTGATTTCTGTCTTTTATGCCCAAAAGACTCAATTTTCTATTCCATTGTATATTCGGTTTTAACTCGAACTCCAAAGTCCACCCACAAACAGACTCAAACGAAACATAAATACGCAAATCATTAGAATTTACCGACGTTCCCGACTCTGTTTATCGCAAGTGTTAAAACATCATCAAACAGCGAGAATATTAAACAAAAAGCAAACAAACAAGAAGAGCCTATAAAATGAGCTGAACAAAATGATTCGTTTCAAACACTTCGCACAAACTTTATGCGATTGTTGTTGTGAAGTAAATGTTTCGGTTCAATAGAGAATAAGCAATCTTTTATTCAAAGTGTTTCTGCAATCCGAGTTCGCCATAACAACCAGAATCATCGGCAAATAAACATTTGGGCTTTTTGCGTTTGCATCTTTGAATTTTTGGCATTTGTGTCGTGGGAACAACAATCCCGTTTGTCACCTGTAGGTCTTCTCCGGTTTTTGATTTGTTTTTATCTTCGGTTTTGGCTTCTCTTCGAACGTCTAGACCGTTTCTAGCTTTTAAAACAGTTTGAGAGCAGAACTAACTTTAAATAGAAACCGGAATACTCGTATCGTTTTAATCTTCTTATTGTGCGAAGTTTTTCTTATCTTTGCTTTTCCTCGTTTCATTCGTGATTCGGCGCAATTTTATGAGTTCAGTTAAATTTGCGTTTAGAATATGGATCGTTTTACAATTGATGTACGTTTTTGGACCTTTGCAACAGTTCTGTTTTGTGGAGTTTGGCTTCTAGCAGAAGCAGTAAGTGCTTGATTTAAATGGCCACTTTAGCATTTTAAGTATTTTCAGCAAAATGGCACCGTTTCAACAAATGCTACAACTACTAGTGGAACGCCGTCATCTACAACCGCCTCACAAATAAAAGTTCCAAGTAGACAACGGCGACAAACAAATTCAAACGACTACTACGACTTCGGCGCCACCTCCACAAAACAACACAGCGTTTGAACAGTACAGGTAAATTAATTGTTTTTGGTAGTTTATTGATTGCTTTTAAGTGTGTTTATTATTTGAAGTGATGTTTGTCGGTGATTGTGATCTCCTAAGTTTAGATTGAAATGTTTGATGTGTTTGGAAATGCTAATAAACCTTTTAAATGAGAGGTTAATAATAATTACAGTCTTTGTAACAAAAGTACATTCACGATTTTAGCTACATTGCCACTCCACTAATTATTGGCCTTCAATTGGCGTGGACGCAAATATGGTTCTAAGCAATTCTAAATGACATGAATAGCTTTCAATTCGGATAACCTCATTTTGACTGTATACGCCATATGTAAATATATTTATTCCAACTTGTATATTTGAGATTTTTATTCACAAATAAACTTGTATCAAGTTGATGTCAACGTTTTATTCGCATTGATTATTAACAGATTTGAGTATGTGTGATGAGGATATAACTTCTGTTTTATTTCTCTGGATCAGGATCGCCGAACTTTCGGTTGGCTTTTGGGACGTCAATTGAATCATCTGGCATCGCCTCACAATTTCCGGTTCCAGCCTTTTCTTTTTCGCAGCACTCTACGACATCAACCTTTAATGTTTTGAGTTTTATCGAACTTCATCCAGAACACAACAAACCGAATCTCTGAAGAATTTCCAGATCTTCTCGTTATCAATGCACATAGTGCCTCCGCCGCGTTTTCGTTGAGACTTCTGTCTGTTGATGTCTCCTGGAGTGATTAAATTAGACATTTGACTCAAAACTTGTTTTTACCGATGCAAACAGTTTTTGGCTGATCACTGACGGCCCACTTGCTGTGATCTTTTGCGCTAAACACGTTTGGAATTCAATACAACAAATGGGGACTGTACCTGACCCATCCAATTCCTTGATCGTGTTTCAATGAACGAATGTTCTTTGTGAAGAATTTGCCATCACATACATTTTTCCAGTCACGAGGTCCGTTTAGCCACGTTTCAACGAAGAAACTCTTCTGTTTGCCTTCCGTGACTTGATTTGCATACAAATCAGAGTCGGCTTGAACATTCTTTTCGTAGTTCTGTAGCCATTGACCACCTTTAGTTTTAAGGGCGGCGTTTCTGAAGTATGGACATTGCGATTTGGACGGAACAGTCTTGTCCATCATGATTACGTGATACAGACGCGGGTACTTCTTGGCCATCTCAAGTGGCAGATTCTTTTGATAAATTGCGAACTGAGAGTGGAAAATTTGAGCGCTAATCTCTCCGAGCTGGTCACTCAAGAATGTGCCACAAAAGAATGACTGTCCATTGCGGCGAGCATTTGACGGGAAGAAGTACTTTCCAGACATTGGGTTGTTGTAGCGCGGAGACGAGTGAATCAGCCAGAATCCTTGCTTGTCGTTGAAGTTCATAACACCTTTTGCGTGAGCTCTGTTTGTCAAGTCCTTCTCTCCATTCTTGCCTTCTCCTTTGTTCATCATCTGGCTCACCCATTTGCCAAATACTTCGAATTTGCTGCTTTTCTTTGGCGCCGGCTTCTTGGGCGCTTTAGGTTGTGCTTCCTTTTCACTTTCTGAATCGTCATCCCCAACTTTGTCAGAGTTTTCGTCGTCGACGGCCGGGCAATTTTCTGAGCAAGGTTGCTGATCATTATAAAACATATACATGGTGTCCTAAACTCGCTTTTATGTTAAAGTTTTGATTTCAGCATGTACCTTCTTTGTTGATTGGTAAGCATCGATTGCTTGACTGACTGTATAACCGAGAGCAGATTTCGGGTCATTAATATTCGCCTTTGAAATGCGGAATTCCTAAAACTTGTTTATTATGCTTCTGTAAATCAATCAACTTGCCTGGTTATTTGAATCAGCATAGAAGAATGCAATTCCTTTGCTGATATCTGGATGTACCGAGTCTAGTTTCTTATCTAATGAGGGCATTTTTAAAGCGATGAACCTAAAATTAGTTAGTTGTTTACGGATCAAGCCTTTAAAAGCAAAAAGATAACTCACCAATCTACATCTTTGCCGTCCATATCTTTACATGATAGCTCGGCATAAACTTCATTTGCCAAAAAAGCAAGTGCACAAAGCGCAAAAATGTCCCGAAGCCGCATCTTTGCTTTAAAATTCGAAATGAAGTCTCTCGATATGGTTTTTTAAAAATGAATTTGTGAAGGCAGGTCGTTTGTTTGATGTGCGTCATTACAATCACAATGTTTGTTTAGATGTTTTAAGAGATGTTTAATTGGCTTAGGTTCCGTTTGTGTGCTTTGTAAACGTAATTAATACACTAATTTCGATGTTTTAATTTGAATAGGTTATTGTAATGAACAACAAAGCTTGATACTTTTAACTCCGAAAGCTCAAAAAACACTTTGAAGTGTTTTTTGTTTAAGCAGCCATTTTTCTCAATGTTCTAGTTTTTTGTTGCGACTATGTGGACAATTAAAATCTTCGACGCTGCATGATTAGATAATTAACTTTTTATTACATTTGTGTCAAATAACCACTTTAAAATGTTCAAGAAGACATTTGAACAATTTGTGAGGGTCACGAGTCACATAGGTTGTTAAATAATGAAGTCACGGGATTGTTTGTACAGCTTTGCCGTTTCATTAGTTTCTGCGTGATTTAAGTCTATTTGGATGTTCTAATGGAAAATTGAGTTTTTGTACCTTAAAATAAGAAAAGCAAAGATGACAATTAGTGCAAAACTTGTTCTATTTTTAACACTCACAAACAATAAACATCAACAAAACAAAAAACTCAAAGATTGCTTATGTTGTCTGCCTTTTTCGTTCGAATTTCTATTTTCGGCAATTTTGTTTCGGCAAAACTGTTGTTCGATTTAACGAATGTTTCGCATAGCGACCATGTGCCTCCATTGAAGTTTAGGTGTTTTTGTTCAATGGGAAGTTGGTCTTCTATTCTTTACGGTTGTTCGTGGTTCCGGTCGTGTATTTAAAGTGTTCAGAACATCGTTTTTTACCTTAACGTTTTTTGGATGTTTTGAGGAATGTTTTTGAAAAAGTTGTTGTTGATATGTGCTTTTGAAAACAACAAAATTAATGATTTGAACGAAATTGATTGGATTGTTGATGTTGAGCTAATCAACACAGAATTGTTTAAGTTCAAACAGTTAAATTCACTTCCTTTTTAAAAGTTCTGTTTTATTTTGACATACGGTTGTCACGCGCCGACTCATCTCTTTCACATTTATTGTTTTTTTATTTGGAAATATGTTGAGGGGTTGTTATAGATGTTGCTAGGTGCAAGCAACTACCGCCTTTGTATGCCGGCTCAAACGTTTTTCCTTCAGATCTTCTCGACAAAACAGAGCTCAGGTGCATTTGTTGAGAATTGACTTTTAAATTGTTTTATTGGAGTGCGCGCTTCAAACTTTGTAGAATATTCGGCTATTTTAGATATCAATTAAATTACAGGCTTTTACTTGTAATGGCTGCTGCTTCGTACCGTCAATCTTCTCCAATTATTGGTATGTTTAAATGTTGTTTTGGAACTTACAAACATTTAAATTACAGGATTCATGGGACACTTGCCCGGCGCAAAATTTCATGTCGGTTCTCGGTTAATGCGTGCTGGAACTGCCTATCCCGGAGCTTTAAGTCGACGATCTCAACGCTCGATATCTAAAAGGTAGTTTTAAACTTAATAGATTGTTCAAAATTACAAGTTTATTTTAGTCGAAGAGGAGGTAATGAAGATACTGAATTGAATGGGGACGTTGCAGCTTCGGTTGCCGGTTATAACTTTGATGATGATGGAAATCCAATACCAAGAGAGGTGAATAAATGTTAATTAAATAACTAAATGCCTTTATTAGACTCGTGCAAGTTTTCGCAACGGTGTCTCACAACTTGGAAACAGCCAGAACGGAGGAGGCGCATCTCCAGTATTTCAAATTCCAGTTCAATTCGTGCACACACAAGATGCATCAGCTGCAAGTCTTCAAATACCCGTTCATCCAAACATGATTGACGGACAAGGAAAGTGTTTAAATAAGTGAAGAAGCACTAATCATATCAATTTAGGAGCTCAAACAATCGGAAACCGAACTGCCATTACTGCAAGCCGTTCAATGCATGATCTTGCAAACAACACTGACCGTTTAAGTATTCATAACGATGCAGACGATGAACTAGTTGTTGGAAGTCGTCGTTCACAACGTTCAAATGACAAGAAGCGTCGAAGCAAATCGGCAGCAACTACAAAAAGTGACTTTATTTAAAACTATTATTAAGAACTTCATTGATTGTTTTCAGCCAAGAAAACAGCAGACTGGCAAGGCGCTGAATTAAACGGTGCCGGAGGTTGGTGGTCAGAAGGACAAGCGTTGAGAAACTTGCGTCGTCATCGAGAAATCAATGGGCTGCCTCCGTACACAGCAGCTCAGCCAACAAGTGAGTTGCAAACTCAACGAACTCCAAAAACAGGTCGACAAAGTAGAGTTGGAACTGAAATTGACGGCAACGAGATAAACCGCACACAAACAAGTGTTGAACGTCTTGGTCGCACGCCTGCTCCTGGATATACTGGCCATTTAATCGGTAATTTAGTGAATCTTTTTGAAGAAGCACGTATGAATTTTTGAACAAAAGATCCGGCAAGATGAATTGTGTTTGACACCAAAAGCTTAAACAAACGGATTTGCGTCATCTATTTAAGGCATTGTTTGAGTTTTGTAGACAAAGAAGTCAAATGTTTAAAGCAGTTTGCTTTCAAGTTTTAAAAGTAGCTGAAGAAGTGAAAACACTTTTGGCAATCAAAGCATTGTAAACAAAGAAGTCAAATATTCAATCAAAATAATATCAATTGTTTCAGAGATGCATCGTCTTCAAATTGGCAAAAACTTTACGGATGCTGCAAAAGAATCTCGTAAATTGCAACAAAGCTATCGCGAATCACTCAACGGATCATTTATGACTACACGTTCTCACAGTCCACGAAAACGATCTCCAAGTGTTCGGAATGCAACTCAGCAGTCGAGACGATCTCACAACTAACAAAAACTGTTTCCACTTCTTTCAAAGTTATTCACACAATATTGCAATTCTTTGTATTCAACAAGTAGTCTAGTTCTTTTAAACTTTGATCGAACAAATAAAATCTTTCAAATCGATTAGTTTCAACGTTTATTTCGTTAAAATTACACAATATTAAGTCGTATTCAATTATGAACGATAAATTAAAATGGTTATTGTTAGTGCTTTTCGCTTTGCTTGAAAGTAATTGGAATTTGTCGTTTGGCCGGTTGATCAATTGCTTTCTTGTCGGCTTCCACAACCAATTCTCCTTTTTCGTTCAGGTTGATTCGAACTGTTTCATGATGGACCTAAAATCATATAAAGTAATGTGCAATTCATTCTTTAAAAGATTACATCCGGGGGCAATTTAACGACGCGCTTCAATGAACGTTCATAGCTGTCATGTTTTCCTGAATGCTTTTGGCTAGCTGTGATGATCAAATTATCTCCTTGGTGGTGGACTTCGATCTCCTCGGGCCTGCAATTCAAATATTAAAAGCATGTTGATTTAAACAAACTTACTTGAAGCCGTGAACATTGCATTTGTAGTTGAATGCTCCGTTTTGGCCTTCACTCAAAACGCCCAATTCACGCTGCAAACGCTGAACTTCAGCAGAATCGAAGAGTCCGTGATGGAATGGAGAGTAGAAGAACGGATGATGATGTTGGTATGGAAGAAGAGACATCTTCGCTGAAAAAATAAGAAAGATTAACAACACACTCGCTTTTGAATAAAACTCGTAAACAGCTCCCTTCAATTTATATCCCTGCTGCCCAATTGAGAAAAGGCCAAGCAAAGGACCGCCCACTGTTGTTTACATCTTTCTCCGCACTGTTTTTCCTTTCCAATGCGCATGGAGGGAACGTGCAGATTGCAAGCAAACGCGAGTGTTTTCGATTTCTGTGCGTGCAGCAAGCAACGATGTAAACAACTGGCAAATTTGAATTTTTGGCACAACAAAATGTGTTAAACAAACGTGTGAATGAAGTTAATCTTGAACAAGTGTGAATGAAGTTGATTTCAATCTCGAACAAGTGTGAATGAAGTTGATTTCAATGTTAAACAAAATCTCTTTACTAGTCAATTTCAATGTTAAAAGTGTTAAACAAATCTCAAACAAAATCTGTTCATTAGCTAAGTTCAACGTTAAACAAAATCTCTTTATAATTAACAACGTTCTCTGACAAAAAGACCAAAGTACTAGAAACTTTCATCCTCGATTTTCTGACAAACAAGTAAGTGCAACAATTTATTCGCATTAATGCTAACGAATAAACAACCAATTTAAAAGGCAATATTATTAATGGAATTGAAATATTTAACAGTTAGCGACGACGTTCTCGATCACGGCTGCGATCTCTGTCACGCCGGTCATCGCGGTCTCTGTCTCTAAAACTCGAATGTAAGTATTGTTCTTTTGGTCAGATGAATATTCACTTACCGTCTACTGTCTCTATCTCGAGATCGATCACGATTGTCACGACCGTTTCGGTCTCGTGATCTAGAACGGCTTCTTCGCTGTTTAGCACGACGAGTCTCGCCTTTTCCACCACCCAAACGTCTAGGGAGCCAGGTCTTTTGAGTTCGACCACGTTCATAGTCCACTACAACGCGTTTTCCATCAATCTTTGTTCCGTCGGACTTCTTGTAGGCAGCTAAAAATCAAATTCAAATGAAAACTTGCCTTCAAAGAAATGAGAGACCGTTTTTGAGTGATATCAATAAATGATGACAAGAATGGCTTTTGTAGAGAAAGCTTACCGCAATGAAACTTACAGATTTACAGATTCTAGCAGAAACTTACTTTGTAAAACTATTAACTTGGATAACCGTGAATTTACCGGACTGAAAGTGGTTAGCAAGAAACTTACGCTTCAGCTTACCGATTTCGACCGCAAAAAAGTGTTCCACGTTTACCTGATCAAAACTTACCCAACTATTTAAACAATAAACTTAAACAAACTCAAGCTATCTCAATTGCAAAAGATGTTCAAACTTTTTTCTCAGATCAACTACCTCAACTAATTGCACTTTAGTCTGACTCTTTTAACTCACACTCCGACAAACAAACCATGAAAGAAGAGAATGAGACAAGCAATTGAGGAAAATATTTGTGTGCCTAAAAGGCCCTCGGTTATTAGGCCCTCGATGTAAGATTTTCAATAAACAAACCCAAGCAACAACATAATCATTATTTTTGACTGTTTAAAAGCTCTTTTCAAATTTTGTTTTGAACGTTTTTGAAAACAACTTACAAGACATGTCAGACTTGTGAGCAAATTCGATAAAAGCGTATCCGCGTGGCTTGCCTTCTTGATCGTTGACCATTTTAATCTAAAAGCGATCATTTAATTAATACTTTTAAACTTAACTAAGTTACCTTGTTGATTGGACCGTAACGTTCGAATTCGCGTCTCAACTTGGACTCAGAGGTTTCATAGCTGATTCGAGCTACAAACAGTGTTTTGTACGGATCCATAGTTGCATTTGGATTTTCGGCAGGAGCCCATTTTGCAATTCCTTGTTCGAGTTTGTAGGAGATCAACTCTTCTTTCTCTTTGGCTTCACGGCGTTTCTTTTCATCTCGAGTCTCGACATACGGCTTTGGTGGAGTATCTTTAGGATCCTCAAATAATCCAACATATTGTCCAAGTCCGTTGATAGGCACTCGTTTTCGTTCTACTAGCAGTTTGTCTGCTGGTGGCTTGTACACAACAGGGTCTCTCGGTGCAAACAGTGCAAGAAGATTGTCCGGTAGAAATTGTGTCATCCTTAAAAAAATAGATTGCTTTAAAAGCGATAATTATGAAGGCATTTTATATTCTCATCGGATTGAAAGAATTTAAAAGATAGTTTATAGAATATCGACTAAAGCTAAGATAAAGCTAAGAATTAGGATGTTTAACACAACAATTATGAACTGCGCTAAAAATAAGTTTGATTCCAAAAAGTCAGCAGCAATAAAGCGAGAGGCAAATGTGCATCACGAATAAAGCGGCTGTTTTGTGCGTCTTCTTCGTTCACAGCATTTTTCGATGTGCGCCCTTTCTTCACATGTTTTTTTTGCTGAGTGTGTTGAAACAAAAAGCTTTTCGCAGGCTCTGCCAACGTGTTCTGATGCCGCAGTGGTTACCGGGTATGATTAGAAATTGGCACTAACCATCATATGGGCTTTGCCCGCGCAGGTTCGAATCCTGCTCAGAACGACAAAACCTTTTGCCCGTTTGGATACGATGGCGAATTATATTTTTTGCCTTGTTTTGTTTGTGAAATAACTGATCAACTGTGAATAAAACAATACCTTTAAACAGCAAGAATCAGCTTGAGAAACAATGCCGTTGGAGGTTTCGATCAGTGTTAAAACCATAAATTAATTCAGAAAGATCACTAAACATTCAAACAACAAAAAAACAGTTGCCTTCAAATTGTTCTTTTCAATGATTGTGTAAATGTTCAAACAACAAAAAACAGTTGACTTCAAATTGTTGTTTTCAACAAGTGACAACAACTCAAAGTCTCTCTTTATTCAAAAAACAAAAAGTATGTTAATGTTGTTTTAAAACTTGCAAATATGAAATCGGACGTTAATTTCGACCTGACAAAGAAGTTTTAAAGATTCATTGCATTGAGTTTTGTTTAAACCAAGCCATTTACTGATCAGTAAAGCTTTCAAGACTTTATCTTCCATCGGAGATACACATATCAATACAGTAATCAGTTGATAAACGCTTTCATTGACTTACTGCTGGACATTGCACAACATTTCAAAGCACTCGATCGAGAAGAATGAAAAACTGGCACGGTCAGTTTGAAAGTAGTAATGTCATTTACAGCAATTTGAGTGTTTAGAGTCTAACTTATTAAATTCAATTAAATCTGTTTTGTACCTTTTTATGTGTATTATTTACAAAAGAGATCGGGTGCAAAGTAGTCTCGACAACTATAAAATGTTAACGTAATTTCATTTCACTCTCTTTCTATCGTCGGACACAATTGTTTTCAACTTTAGATTGCATTTTCGGGAAGTGTCCTTTTCCCAAATGAACATTAACAGTTTAAAAAGAGCTCACAATAATTTCTTGTTACTTTGTGAAACATGAATACACTTTCCAATTGGTTGAAACAAATTAACGACGTGTTTACAATTGAATTTAGGGATTCGTCCAAAAGTGGTCTAGTTTGTAGGTAAAGAAGACCTTCATAAATTAAGTTTTATTTGCACAGATGCTCATTGTACACGATTTTTTGTTTCTAAAGCCAAAGCTTAGCCTAAACAACTTGATCATAGAATTTGGACACGACTTTGGAGCATATAAATGAGAATTTTTGTTTGATAAACGAGCTGGATATTCTGTTTGGAATGCTTTCAATTCAAGTAAAGATTATTTATGCGTTTGTTTTGGTTTTGATGATTGAATGTGTTAATGCGGGAAAGAAGGTAATGTTTATGTCATAATCCTCATCGAGAATTTAATTCACGTGCCAAGCGTTTTAGGAAGACTGCCTAGAGAAAAAATGCTCTGATGCAACCCAGCGTCAAAAGCTTTCATGTCAAACCTTTTGCCAACAAAATCCAACTCGATGCAAGAACGAAAAGCCAAAAGAATCAAAGTAATTTTTGCAACGTTTTGTTTAAGTCTATTTTCAACATTTATTTGTTTCAGGCCCGAAGATTGCACGGAGTTTACATCTGAAAAGGAATGTGTCGACAAAACGTGCGTAGATGTTGCAAACGGAAGAGAATACTACAGTTGTCAACAACACTGTGCTGATTATTGGAAACGATGTGGTGTTGATTAACTGAATTTTTCGGAACATCTGATTGCAATTGAGTTCAATAAACGATAATAAGTGTTGACATATTCCAATTCAAAATGTTTTAAATACTTGCATTTGTTTCTTTTCCGCATTATTTTCGTGCTTAAATTTACGCTCAAGCCAGATCACTTGCGGAAACAAATGTCCACTCTTCAGTAGAAACTTCCCCCACAAAAGTTTCTACATGCGCACTATCAATTTCTTCTTTGTGTAATTTTAACCTTCGCGCTTGAAGTGCGTCTTTTGAACAAGTTGATCGAGCTTTTTAATGAAATTGGAAGTAATTGATTAAATGAATCAAAGTAATCCTTTGTTATTTAAAGCAGCGTGTTTTAAATAGTTCGTAAACAATTTATACGTAACAGATGCTTGTTGTTTTTCACTCAAATGCAAAGACAATCACATGCAAAGACCTCAAATATTCTCGATCTTCTTGTGGACATACGTCAAAAAACAACACGGAAGGATTTTAGAGACACGCTTATGTCTCCAAATGTTCACGTATGTAAATTTTGCGCAGAAGACGCTTTACGCGCAGACACAAACGATTATTGTTGTGAATTAGAAAGAGATTTGAGGTCTTTGCGCAAATGCAAACAATTGGATTATGAAAGTTTTTTGTCAGAAGGAGTGAACAATAACTATTATGAAATGATTAAAAAATATTTAAGTAGTCCTTACTAAACAAAGTTGTCAAATGATTTAACTATACACTGCAAAGATTAGTCTATCTAATTACCAGTTTATGTACATGTTTAACACTTTAAGTATGCATTCAAAAGTTTTCAGAATTTGAACACTCTTTCAATTAAAAACTACATTGTTTAATAATAAATCCATTGTGCTCTTGCTGAAATGACTGAATCGTCAGTTAACATCTCCAACAAATCTCCAATCAGCGCGCAAACAACAGCACAAAACACGCCCCGTCAAACAAACGAAGACGATGAAGTAACACAAATCAAACGTCTCTAATCGACAAAGCGGTCAAGAGTGAAAAGAAAATTCGTTCGGGACGTTTTCCTTACTTGGCTATTTTTGTATGCTTGAACAATTGAAACAATGCGGAGATTTTGTTTTTTGACTGTTTGTTGTTGATTCGAACTAGTTGTTTGGAGATTGTTATTTTCGGACGAGTTCGATCATTGTTCTAATTGAATGTGAATGATTGGCGAGTTGGATTGAAATTCTTCGTCTACTTGTTGAGGTGTTGAAACTTTTTTGACTAATCGTTTTGGTGTAAGTGTAAGTTGATTTTTAGAATCGTATGTTTTCAAATAATATGTATGTTTAGATTTCCGGCATTCTCCGTCGTTTATAAGATGTTATTTATACTTTTACTTCTACTGCCCGCTTTTTATTTTGCTCACACTGATGCTACTCCAAAAGCAATTGATGTCATTCAAAGTGCAGGACAATTGGACGAACACCAGCCAAATTTTTGCAATCGTACTGATTTGTCTCTTGAAAATGGACTCCAAAAAACATCGTTAGGACAATTTTTGGGATATCCATGCAGTGCTGATTTTTATCACTGGTAAGAACTTTTGTTTAAGCAATATAAGCTTAATGCAATATTTTTAGTCGTTGGCAGTCAGATGGTTACAGAACTTACAAAAAGTCATGTCGAGTCGGTAAGTGACATTTTTTGCATAAGTTAATTTGATTAATGAATGTTTACATTCTAGGTCTTGTTTTTGACACAACCGGCACTCAGAACTGTAATTATGACTATAATGTAAAAGGCTGCGCCATAACTTCGAATCCGGGTAATTGTTTACAACTTATTAGTGATTTAATTCGAACTTTAGAAAAGTGTTCGAACGCGACGGATTTTGCTTGTCCGCTGTCAGAGCATTGCGTTTCGTTAGGTCAAAGATGTGATGGCGTTTATGACTGTGTGTTGGAAGAAGATGAGCAAAACTGCCCAATGTGCAAGCAAGAAGAATTTCCGTGTGTAACTTCCGAACAATGTGTTCCGATGAGTGCACGCTGTAATGGTTTTCCTGAATGCAAGGACGGAACAGATGAACATGATTGTGAAGTTTGCCCGGCAGATAACTTCTTTTGTCGAAAATCCCAAAAGTGTATACCAGCTGCAGAGCGCTGTGATGGCGTCAATCAATGTCCATATGGCGAAGATGAACAGTTGTGTAAAAAAGTCGGGAATCAAATGTATGTCTGCGAAAACAGACAAACTCAGGTAAGTTTAAACTATGTGTCAGAAAACATTCTGTTTTTAGGTGCCACGTGAACTTGTTTGCAACGGAAAACCGGACTGTCCGGATGCCAGCGACGAGAAATATTGCTTGCATCCGGCACCGACTGCTCCGTTAATTGGGTTAGATTTTATACACTTAAACAGTTTAATTCAAATCTACGCAATTTTCAGAGAAAAGTCAATCGAAGAAAACACTGTTAGCGAGAATATTGACCCTGCACAACAATTAAATGCTATTCAAGCACAACCTGGCGAGCCTCCAGCGCCTATTAACTCGGATAAAGCTCCAACAGGTACTGGAAAGCTTGCATTTCCACGCATAAACTTCAACGGACACAGCGAAGAAGGCCAACAAGAAGCTTCACAACAAATGGACTCGTCGCCAGCAACCGTGCAAGGTAAAATGCAGAGTTAAAACACGAAACTTTAACCAATCATTTTATTATAGTTGTCTCTGATGGGAATGAAGCAACTGGTCGCTTAATTGGAAGCTCTGAATCAACCGTTGCCGAGCCGGAAGCAACTACTGATGAACCTTACTTGGCACCTGTAACTGATGCAAAACCAATGATGCACATGATGAAAAAGTATCGACCACCGGGTGAAAAGTATACAACTGACTGTGGTGGAGTAGTTCAAATTGACAAACAACAAGAAACACAACAAAGCGAATATAAGGTTTGCAGCTAAAACTGAATAACTTTTAAAACTTCTTAATGTTTAGCCGCCACCTACTACACTCTGTCCAAATCAGTATCCGCAGCCACAACCAACTTTAGACAGATCGGCGTGTCCTCCAATTCCTGAATGTCCCCCATGTCAACCGTGTGTTCCTGTTCAACAAGAAGTTGTTGATTATGTCGGACAGCAAGGACGAAGACAGTTCACACAGCCAACAACTGTAAATCTTTTCCGAGCAGAAACACCACAACCGCCAAGACAAGTGAATCAAGCAGTAAAAACAAAAATTGATCCGCTACAAGAATTGAGTCTGCGTTATGGAACAAGCAGAAAGTTAGTTACAATTTAATTGATTTGTTTTTAAAATCAAACGCATAATTTGATTTTAGTGAACTGCTCAAAAAGATCGAGCAAATCTTACGCAACGAAACAGCCCAAACACAAGAAGTCGTAGCACAAAGTCCTCCGTCTGGAAGTATGTTTGCTCCGCCTGGCCCTCCTCTGACTACTGAACCGCCATTCCATAAATTATCAAAAGCGTAAGTTTTGCTGGCTTTTTAAAAACTAACTCATATTGATTTGTAGAATTCATGTCACCGGAAGACCTCACAAATGGCAGCCTTCGCTTTCAACAAACAATCAAAAACCGCCAACAACGACGCCTAAAAGTTCCTTTCGTGCCTACAAGTCAAGTCAACAACGAAGAACACAGAAGTTTCATTAACGGGATTAATAAAACAAAATTTGAGTGCTTTCGCGTTGTTTTTGAATGTTCTTTTCTTTTTGTTTGAATAATAATGTTCTTTGTTGTGTATTCGAGTTCTTGTCGAAAGTTAATTTGTTTGTATGCTTGTAATTTTATGCATGAATAAAGTTTTATTGAAAGTTGTAAGTATTATCTTAAAGTTGTAAGTATTGTTTAAAACAAGTGTTAAAATATGTATTGTGTCAACTTATTTGATTGGTGTGTTTAATCAATGTTTATTCTATCTCCGAGTCTTCAAAAGTCTTCAGGCCATTTAAATATCAAACAAAATTGTACCGGTCACTTCGACGCATCGAATTTCAATCTGCGCACGAAATAGTTGCGCAATCTCATCCGGTTGTTTTGTTCGGTGATGCGCCTTCTCTCGTGTTTGTTCAAGTTTTTTGGCGCTTGGACGCAATTGCTTCCGTCTACTTTTGGATGTCTTATGGACCGGACTTTGAGTTTTTTGTTAATGGAGATCCGTATGGTAAAAGTTGTAGCTTTTGTCTGGTTTAGTTGTTTGACTTGTTTGACTGGCTTTTAAGTCAACTTTTTGTTGATAGTTGAAATTGTTTAAAAGTGTACACAGTAATTGTTATATACTGCTTTTCAATCTTTAAACTATTTGTATGTTTGGAGTTAAAATTAAACCAATTTGAAAGACGATTAAAAGCGTGTACAAGTTTGCATGTACAAGTTTGCGTGTTCGCGTTTAATCGGTTTAACAGCATTGTCAATTGATTGTATTTAGCGATTTGAACAGATCGGTTTTGTTTAGTTTGTTAATTGACGGAAAGCGAGTTTACTTTTAACTTTCAGTTTAAAAACAACTTTAGCATTGCCGAACAAAATGTTGATTAGGCGCAATGAGAAGTTTGCATCGGTGCTGATTCTTCTATCTCAAGCCAGTCTTTGTCTGTCACATTTGCCTATTCATTTTCATAACTATCCTGCTACGTCACCTACACAGACCGGATATGATGTTCAAGTTTGTACTTTAAAGTGTTGATTTGGCATTTGTGTCACACCTTTAGAATCCATACTCTTATCCAGTACGGAACACAGATGTGCCTCCCTGTTCGCACATCTCTCCAATTATAGACAACAGAACAAACGGAGCCTCAGCAGTGAGTTCTTTTGAGTTGAATACTTGTAACCGTTTTTAGCCGTCAAACTCTCAAATCCCGTCATCTATATCTTATGTGCCAGTGCATCCGCCATCTGCAGATCAAAAAGCCAAGTTCTACGCCACAACAAATGTCAGCTCCAATGTGTTCCGTTCCACAGGTTATCTTTAACATAATTTGAGTAGTGCAAAAGAAATCTTTTGTAGATGAACGGGCATCAACAACAATTAGCTGCTCAGTTGGCAGCTCAACAATTAGCCGGTGCTCCGTCTCCAATGCAAGCAACAAAACCTCCAAGCATCAAATCGTCACTTCCTTATCCGGTACAAAATACCTTCAAGTTATATTTGATATAGGCAAGTTTAGACGTATGAGACTGACGCTATCGTGGAAATGCGACGTCAAATGGCCTTGGCAGCGGAACAACAAAAACTGGCAAATCAAGCGTTAATGAGCACACAAACTGCATCAAGTAAACGAACTTTAAACGCAATTTTCACCTTTAAAACAATACTTATTTTAGCATCACAAGCTTCAACTCAACCGCCAGCAACTCACCAAACTGGTGATTCACATTCACTAAGTCAGTTGTCACCTGAAGAATTGGCTGCTTATGCGACCCGACTACGCGCACAGTTCCATCAAGAGAAACAGCAAGAAAAACAAGTTCAACAAGCTTCAAATGTGCCTCAGCCGAATTTGGCAATTCGAGGACGTGTTAATGTTGGAACTGCCAGAGAATCGGTACAAGCAATGCCAAGTATTACGATACAGCAGTAAGCTTTATTTCCAAGCATAGATTAGCATTACAGTGACTTCAATCAATAAGAAAGATTAGTTGTTTATTTGTGGAATGTATGGAGTAATTTTGCAGCAGAAGAATATGCTAAACACAGTAGATTAAATAAACAAGCACATTTTAAAGCTCACTTTGAATTGCGAACTAGCGCTTTTAAAAGTGGAATTGCTTCGTCGAGTTTGGTTCCGAAACCAAAGGAGTGTTTGTCGCCAGCTTTTTGGAACATGTGGATATTGACTAAAAATGGTTTTGGATGTTTAAAAACTATGTATATTCACCATGTCGGCGTCCAAATTTCCGTCCACTCGGCTTCTCCAACCAAAACTTCAATTTAACCTTTAATTGATCTCCGTTTGTTTCTTTTAAAACTAAGCCAAATCGATCAAACGAACGTGCCCAAAAGTTTTTACTGTCAAAGTAGAGAGCAAACCTTTTGGTCGGATCATTGCCAAACATAAACGGCAAACTCTCGATGTATTTTGGGTGCAAGTTGTAATGAAGAGAGCGGATTTTCTTGATTTCCCATCGAAAATAAGTTGGAGTTTGAGCGCCTTGAAACTTGTAAAACACCTCTTGTCGACCAACATGTTCATTTTGCTGTGGACTTTTTAAACGTTGCTCCTCCATCTCCACATGTTTGGTCAATATTACTTGCTGCTGGATTTGGGGCTCCATTTGTAGAAAATCTAAACGAAAAAACACAAAAGTGCTCTCAAATCAAACAAACGTTTAACAAGTAAACAATCAAGCAACAATGAATTTCTTTAACTCTCGCGTCAACATGCATGAGTCAGTAAAACGACGAACGCCTTAATTCATTTTAGAAAGCTTACTCATGTTTTTCATAAAATTCACACTTTTAAAAGCATTATTCATCTGTGTGGAAATAGCGCCATCACGCGTTGAAAAGTTTCCAAACTTTACAGGCAAATAAATGTCTGCATGCAATTTGATTGAAACAAAAAGCGACACACAAATATTCTGAAACTTCAAAACTTTTAGTCCTCAAACAACTACAATGGCTCCGCTTCCAATTGCTCCGCAAATTTCGGCAAATGCCAATAACTTTACAAATGTTCCGCTTGCACCGAGTATTGTTGACTCCAATGCAACTGGTTCGTATTTGAAAACATTTTGTTTTAAACAACAAGTGCGTGTTTAAATTTAGATGTGTTACCACAACAAGTTTTGTCTCTTCAATTGCCAATGCAGCCACCACCAAAACTCACCCATGAAATTAACTACTGCGACCGAAGGCAATTTGACGACGAGCAATTGGCAGCATTGCACTTGAAAGTAAAGTTTTCAATTAGACATAAATTGCAATTGAATAATGTTTCCAGCGTTCCGATTATTTTATTTACAATACAAGTTGTGCCGGCGTTTTCTTTCAATGTGCTATTGGACAGACATTTGTCCTCAAGTGTCCAAGTGTTGATGGCCAAGCATTTGATCCAGCAATCTCCAGCTGCAATTTTAGAAACTCAATCCGCTTTTGCCCGGAATACGATCATGTTTTGCATTGCACAATTCGAGAAACGTGCACATCAAATGAATTCGGTAATCTTTATTGTTGCGATATTAAATGCAATGATTTATTTCCAGCATGCTGCGCTCTTCCACAGCAATGCATCGAGTACTCTAGAAGATGTGACGGACATCGTAATCATAATTTATTTAAATTACATATTATCGTTGTATCGTCTTTTAGGTGACTGTGCGGATGGAGAAGACGAAACTAATTGCCCGTCATGTGCTCGTGATCAATTTGCTTGTGTGAAGAGTGGAACGTGTATTCCTGCTAAACTGCGTTGTGATGGACATCCCGATGATTGTGCCGATGGATCCAATTTAGATGAGATTGGTTGTAGCAAGAATGAAAGTGAGTTGAATTATCAACTTACTAATCTTTAAATCAATTCAGCCTGTCTTGGAAAGTTTGTCTGTGATAGCCCCGAAACGCTTTCAATAATGAAACACTCAGTTTGCATTGATGTAGAAAAATACTGTGACAATCAACGTGATTGCCCAAATGGTGAAGACGAAATTAATTGTCGTCAAAACGACGAGCCAGCGACCAAGTAAGTTTAGATGTTTTAAAGTGTTGAATAATCTGGTCAACAATTGCAAAGTTCAAACCTTTTTAGATATCTCTCATGTGAAAACCAGAAGCAGCAAGTAAGAAAAGAACAATGGTGCGATGGACGAGAAGACTGTGCCGATGCCAGCGACGAGAAATATTGTTTCTAATTAAGCGTGACCAAGTTGGCAATCGTTACTTAATTAAATAGTAATGCAATTTAACTGCCGTTTGCACTTATTTATTCACATGTTAATTTAATAATAAACTAGATAAACAGAACTTGAAAGTCTATTTCCACAGATCCACAACAATTCGACCATTAACTTCTCCTTTGTCCAATCGTTCAAATGTTTTCGGCAAATCACGCAAGCCAATTATCTCAATCGGAATATCAATTTGCTTTCTCTGCACAAAACCGAGAATCTCATCACTTGTTGATCTATTAGTTACTTTTGCTGGGCGAATCTGAAATTTGTTTTTATTTATTTATCAGCTAAACAGTTTTGATCAAAATAATACCTGGAGTTCTTTGGACAAAGAAAGTAACAACGGCACTTTCAACAATCCATCTTTTGGGACACCGACAATAACAATTATTCCTCTTGGACGAACATAGTAAAAACTCTAAAGTTCCGTAATTATAAATAACGAATGTTTGATAGTACTTGTTCCATTGTTTTCATGACCGGAGCAAGACACAAAACTGCATGAACTCCATTTCCAGTGATTTTGAGAACATCGTCGATAACCTACAACTGCTAAAGTTTAATTCTCAATAAAGTCTAGTTTACTTCTTGATCGCTTCTTTGTCCTGTTTCAACAAACTGTTCAGCACCCAATTCCAAGCAATGATCACGTTTTTGGCCCAAATCTAATGCGATAACTCGAACACCATGTGATTTTGCAAGTTGAACTGCCATAGAGCCCAATCCACCGCCAGCGCCAATAATAGACAACCATTGTCCGGCACGAACATCCGCCAATTTAAATGCAGTAAATGAAGTTATTCCCTGATGAATTTAAAATTATATCTTGCATAAAGTACAAAAACAGTCAAATTCAGAAACAGCCAATTCAACCCATAAAAATTTATTCAGAAGGAAATACGTGCATAAACATCTTTCTCCCGCAGTAACTTGTTCAAACGATGTTGTTCATCGGTTAGCTCGCGTTCGACTTCACTGTTCTTTTCACGACAAAGCTTCTGAATTCTAAAAATGAAGTTTAGTCAAAGCTCAGCCATAAAAATACTTACGCAGTAGCCGCTTCCAAGTAATAGCTCTTGCAACTTTCGTTGTCTGCTCGAACCAAAAAAACCGAGTTTCGATCTTCAATTGAATTCACACTAAACAATAAAAATTAACCAAATGCATCACTTCTTCGACTTACAATCTAGCTAGTTGATATTTCCGCTTCATGGTGTCGACTTCGTCCTTTAATTTTCGCTTACGATTGATAGCTGCCTTTTGTAGTTGTTTGTGCAGTTCAAATTTGGTGTGATGCTGAAAATGCAATAAATTAGCACAGGCTTGGAACCAAAAACACTCTTACACGTTTCTCTTGAGACTTCATGTTCTTTGTCAAGTCATTGTGGTCTTTTTCAACATCGTCCAGCTTTTCACACAGCATGATGCGCTCGCGTTCATTTTTTTCGGCCTAAACAAAAACAACTATAAAACTGCAGCAAATCTAAGATAAAATTACCTCAGCTTTCTCATCAATTGGGTCGCTCTCTTGAATGCATGGCTTTAAGATTTTGAGAACTTTTGCTTTGCATCCTTTCACAGCGCAAGAAGTGAATTTGTTTCGCGAACACTCATCACATAAAATATGACCGCATGGCGCCAAAGTTCGAATCGCAGCAGGCTCTGTTAATATTGACGGACAAAATTGACAATACCATGACAATGCACCACTAACGCCAGGCTCATCAATTTGGTCTTCATTATCGGAGAAGGTAACTGTTTGATCGGGATTTGAGCAGTATCTAAAAGACAAATAAACTTTCAATAAAATATTACAAAAACTCACTTCAAAACCTCATTTCGGAAATATGACGTCCGTCTGCGTTGGTTATTCATTTGAGTAGACAAAAACAATGTTGAACAATGGCACAAATTCAATAAAACACAAAAAGACGCACAAAGAATAAAAAATTGAAAGCAAAAGTGTTCACATTCGGAAATCAATCGCTGCGTTAATTTCTGTCATTGATTGACAAAAGCTGTTTTTGTTTAGTCAGTTGACTCTTTAGAAGTAGTTTTGAACAGTTCTTGTACTTTATGCAAGTTTTAGTTTTTGAACATACGGCACAAAGTGCTGGAGCGGCCTTCGCTAAATCCAAACCATCAGGCACACGCACCGCGCACGTTGATTTGATGGTAGTGAATTGTTGGAAAGTGCCCAATAAGCTGTAGCCGGTGAATTTTGGCTGACTGCAATGCATTTCAAGTCCTAACTTGCAAAATTCACAGCTAAGACAACACGAGTTTAAAAACTAAAAAGTTGTTGTGGAATGACTTTAGCTAAAAAATGTACCGTAATTCCAACATGTTCTCCCAACTCAAAATCCTTTACGGAACTCCCTATTCCAGCAACAATTCCAATTGCTTCGTGACCTCCCACCATGGGTAATTGCGAATTTTGCATCTCGCCGTGCCAAATCATCACATCTGAATCTGTGATTCAAAATTAAAGGAATAGCACTTACCTGAATGACATATCCCGCTATAGAGAACCTAGAATTTAAAATTGTTTGAAGTCGTGACTTTCAAATTACCTTGACCAAAAGCTCGTCACTTTCAAATTTGGGCACTGGAATTTGACGAATTTCAATTGGAGCATTGTAGTTGTCATAAATGGCTCCTAATTGCTGAGATGGAACACCGATAGGCATTGCAGCTAAATTATTAAACGAGTCAGAGCCAAAAAGTTAAAGTTTGGGGGTGAAATGTGGTCAAGCAAGTGTTTATCAAAAAGAATCCGCATGCACTTGGTTAAAAGAGACAAGAAACGTGAACGAAGGTTTGTTTCACTTCCTTGATACATAAAAGAAGCGCTTTTAAAATTTGATAAGCTTATTCTCAGAAATCAAAACGCTCTTTGATACATTGCATTTATTTGAATAAAGCCAAGAAATACATCAACTTTGTAGGGTTATCAACTATCTGTGCGCAAGACTATAAACTCTGTGTTCGCAAATAACGGTCATAAACATGCGTTTGGTTTAATAAAGTAAAAATTGACCGGACAGTGTAGTTTGTGTAAAGTTTTGCATCAAAATGTGTCTGGAACGCTAAGTTAAAATTTGCAAACGGTTTATTTCTGTTCCACACATTTATGAAGAAGATTTAGGAGCATTTGCTTTCCGGTTTTGAGCATCAGATCTGACATTGTTGAGACAATTTACGTTTGCTCTACTTTTTGTAATAAACAAAAATTTCAATCAAGTGTGTTTGCTTATCGACAACTCCTTGCTTCTGTCGATAGTTTTATTAAGTTGCCGAAAACATCCTATTCATATTCACTTTATTTTGCACAAAACACCGTTTGCGTACATAAGGTTCACAGGCGCAAGAACGTTGCATTTAAAATTTATCCGGATTTTGCTGGAACCAACATGTCGATGTTGATTAAGCCATTGGCAATTTGGCGGAATTTGTTCCAATCATCTGCTGACATTCCATTCTTGCACGCAACAGCAACTTTCTTGATGAACTTGTCCTTGGATTTGTCAGCAATATACTTGTAGATCATTGCTTGTCTTGATGCAATCGACTTTTTGTTTGCTGTGGCTTTTTTCAAGTTGGCCATAATCTAAAAATTGGACATGATTAATCTGCAAGTAAATTAAACAACTTGCCTCATCAAACAGCGGCTTAACCAACGTCTTTGCATTGTTGATGCATCCCTTTGCAGCTGTCATTAGTTTGCCGATGTCGTCTCCGTACAACGATTTTGCTTGGTTGAGTAGTGTGTACGCTTGGAACATTTGCGATGCGGTCATGTCTTTAGTTGCCGCCTCCATCATATCGGCTTGAAGATTATCCATTCCGGCATCTCCGCTTGAAGCTAATTTTGATGCAACATCAGTGAGCTACAACAGTTTCAATGTTTAGTTGTTTGCATCTTTAAGCAACTTAAAAAGCATAAAACTATTCAAGTTGTCAACTTACCGACGAAAGCTGAGCGTCACTCATGAGTTGTTGGTTGAAGTAGGACTTCAATTTTGTAATGCATATCTTTTTATAGTCTTTGGCCTCAACAACAATAAAAAATAAGACGGCAACGGTGATCAATAGACGCATTTCAAGTCGACTGAGTGCAAATGTAAAAAATGTTTCGATTGATCGTTTAAAATTGAATTTATATTTGTGGTCGGACAAGAGAGATTAAACGTTCATGGTTCCGGTTATGTTGTTAATCTGTTTTTAGCTTGTTAAAAAGAGTGGGTTTTGAGTATGTGCAAGTGTTGAACAGCGGAGTTGAAGGTCGGGATTTTGTGAAAAGTAACTTGCAATGTTTAAAGACTCCTTTTAACTTAACACAACAAAAGTGCATTTAAAGGCTTGTTCTGCTGCAATTTAATCAAAGTTTATGGTGCACTTTTCAAATTCAGTGTCTAAAAATACATGAACTTCGTTCATTACTTCCTCCATTTCTTAATACTTCCAAGTTAATTAGTCTAGTTACTTTTGTCTCAAAACTTTTAGGCTCTGTTTACTCAAACTTCCCAGTCCAAAACCTTTTATTTAATTCCATTAAAATGTCTTTTTTGGCGCTAAACTAGCTGTCAAATTCTTAATCCCGCGCATGTGTCCTCCCGTACCCAATTTGATAATTCGTTGAATTTCATCAACACGCCGTTAATCTGTTACAAGGGCTCATTTCAGTTCAACAACTATCGTAGTCTCGTTGTTTGATTAATCCACTCGGTGTGCTTTGGTTGTTTGTCTGAATGGACAACGCGGAAACGTGAAATTCGAAAATTGCAATGATTTGTTGAAATTGCTTGAAGGAAATAAGTAAAACACAATAGACTAGTGAACTAAATAGCTTTATTCAGTCTTTGTTTATTTACATTTAAATTAATGCACTTGATGATTAAAAATCTCTCAGCACTACGAAACTAACCTAATTGTCCTTAAACGCAACTAGCACACAAGAATGCAATTTGGCTTTTTTCAAAATAAGGCTAAATGATTTGACACTGGAATGTAATAAATTGCCCAAATAAGAACCGGGAATGTTTAAAACATTAAAACGTGTGAGACGTGTTTGTTCTTGAAGGTTTAATCCAACGTCTCGAGATATTGAGTTGGAACTCGACCGCGACGTCCTTTTTTCTCAACCATAACGTAATCTGGCTCCAGTCCAGGAAAGGTATACATTATGACAACCTGCAAATAAAGAAGATAATAAATAACTTTGCAACTTTTGTACCTCGTTCATTTGTAATCCAATCTCATGCGATCCATTTGGTTCGTAGTCCATGATTGCTCTGGCTTGCCGTGTAGCTGAATCAGTGCTCAATGGAGATCCTCCAATGTTGCAGACGCTAATTAGTTCAGTAGACGAATGAGAAGAAGCACTAAAGTTGTTGAATAAACACATTATCAATTTGACAGGAACAATCACAACAACTTCATAAACGTTTATCCACCACAAAACATAAATAATTTCAAATAATTATAGTTATAGACAACAAACAAGAACACCAAAGATTTGAACGGAGAATAAATTAAATAATGCACCTTTGTTGTTGAAGTTATTTTCAATGAGCGTTTATGGCACACGGCGTTGCAAAATGCAAGAAATAAATAAAAGTAAACTCTGTGACAAAAAGCTTTGTGTTAAACGACTTTCTTCTAATTGTAATCAAAAGTATAAAAGTTTGATGAATGACTTATGAACAAAGACAAGAACAGTTTACAAACACGCAACAATAGAAATCAAAACACGATCACTGGCACCAAAACGACACTTAATTACCCTGATAAATCTCTCTGCAAATCAGCCATCGCCTGGTGAGCTTGTGCATAAAAAGACATCTGAGCGTCTACAAAGTCGCGCAAGCATTTGAGTTGATTGTTCTAAAAATGCACATAATGTTTGTTTAACTTAAAGTGTTGCTTACGTGTGCTGTTTGAATGCCTTCAAGCAAAAGCTTCGTAATCTCGACTTGTTTGTCAAATTCTGCCTGTGCAACGCGCACATCCGCTTCAGCCTAAAAGCACATTATAAAGTTGTTATGGGACTGTTTTTATAACTATATCGACACAATATCTAGCTACTCTTATAACTTAAGTCTCAGTGCAAAAATCACAACTAATCACAAACACGAGACGATATCTATAAACCTGCTCAATTGTCAGCCCATTTGCTTTTTGCTTAAAGTTTCGAACATATTAAATAAACACTGCGTTTCAAAAGTTTATGAACAGAAGTTTAAAACCTACCGACGCTTGTGCTTCCAATGTTTTTGCCTTCTTCAAACGAGATTTGCACGAATCAAGATCAAGACGGCGTCCGTTTAACACTTTACGTTCTTTCTAAAAGCACATCTTTAAAAATAGAAGAGTTTAAAGAACTAACCTGAATAGTTTTCATATCGCCTTCCAAGAAACGGCGAATCGGCAGCAACGTGTTTGCTGCTGTTGCATTCAAAAACTCATGTTCATAGCCGCCCAATTTTTGTTGTGTTTGTGCCACTTTCAATAATGCTGCTCCATAAGCGCTACTAGGTCCAAATTCATTACCGGCGTCAACCATAGCTTGTCCCAAGTGTTCAAGATTATTCTGGCGCAGATTTTCCTTCTTAAGGTCGAGCTTTTCATAAAATACGTCTTCCATGCGCACGGCTAAAAAAGATAATCACATATGATGAATTTCTTAACTTGACAACTTACTTGGATTTGGTTGCAAATAACCTTCGATGCATGCCAGCAACTTTTTGGTATGTTCTTCAGTTTTGTCCGCTCGTTGCAGCAAAATTTCAAATTGAGAGTCCAACTCTGTTTTCTCCGCCTTTAAAAACGTCTCTTCCGTATACTAAAAGCAACGATTAGATCCTGTGAATAAACATTACATTGACAAGAACTGACCTGTTTAGCTCTACTGAAGAATCCACTCGCATCGTTTGCTAACTTTTTTAAATTAAAGTCCATAATAAAGTAAATACAATAGAAATCGACGAATAAACCCTGAAAACTGCTTCAATAACAAGTTGTTCGAAGAAAGAAACGAATCAACGAACACGACAACGGATGAATAGTTTTAAAGGGGTGTAAAGAATAAATGCTCAAATCTTCAAAATTCTTCTAAAAGTCGAGGAACTCCAACAAAATGCAACATTTCGAAGTAAACGCTAATCGAAAGCAATCCACCAGACATTAAATTTAAAGAAACTGCCAAACACTCGATAATCCATCGACGAAATGCTGAAAACCTTCGCGTAAAGGAACAAAACGTTTGACCGCGGTGAAAAGCAGAGTGGCAAAGCGCCGCTCTGCTAAAAATTGCAAGAAAGGCAGCGAACGTTTTTCAGCGCCGGACGTCAGTCGTTTCTGATGCTTTCGCTATTTGGTTGTGGAAAAGAGAAGTGAAAGGCCAAACGCAGACATATTTAATCGACTTTTGAAAAAATATTAGAAACAGGTGTTTTTTGTCAAAATAAAATGTTCGAAACAAAGCATGCTTTGAGTAAACAAATCGATTAGATGTGTTGAATTAATTTTTCTTTTTCGATTCAAACGAGATTTTTGAAACAAGAGCATGCTTTGAGTGAGCAAATCGATTAGATGTTGTTGAATGAATGTAAAGCAAATATATTAAAAAATCTTCAATTATTCCGTTGAATTGATTGAATTAGTTGAACTGATTACATATGTAATAACTAAATTTTAAATTGGCAACGTTGAATACCTTGTTGGAAGTGTTATTTATTGATTTCATATGTTTATTCTCTGTAAAATACACTTTAATAACGCCTACTACAAAAAATAACCGCTCGAAATGGCTGCCTTGGCAACCGAACGCACTCGTTTCAACTGTTTTTGGGACCCACGACTTTAAGCAAGTTTGCGCTAGTTGTTACTTTTTAAAAGCTCCAGATGCGACTCAAGGTGTTTTTAAACGAAGGTACTGGACATCAAAACGGAGCTGCTGTTGGTGTTGGCTGGCTCAACAATGAAACGTATTTATCTGTTGGAGATGACAAACAACTACTGCAATGGTCAGCAATTAAACCATCATCAGAGCCGCAACCGATGCAAAACTACAAAAAGTTTGTTTATCAACACTTACGGTAAAACCTCTAATTTTAAGCAACTCCTATCCAACAACCATGCATTCACTCATCTACAACATGGCCGGAAAGTCAATCAATTTGATTTTGGTTGGAATGTCAGACGGTATGCTTTTTATTTCGAATTTAAAGCATGTCTTTTCAGGCAAGATATCAATTGTAAATGCAAATGGAAAGGTTGAAAAAACAGTGGATGCGCATGAAGGAGCTACACTGGCTGTAAAATGGAGCAACGATGCAACCGGATTCTTGTCAAGTAAGAAACTAGACTATTCTTTAATCATTCAAAGCGTTAAATGTTTTCAGCCGGTGAAGACGGTGTTATAAAAATGTGGAGTCGAAGCGGAATGTTGCGTAGTATTTTGGCACAATATGGTCGTCCAGTTTATTCAGCTGATTGGAACGTTGATGGAACAAGAGTTGCTTATTGTTCAGGAGAGCATTGCTACATCAAATCCTTGAAAGCGCAGGCTTGTTTAGATTATAAATGCTTTTCAACTTACAGACTTTTTCAGACTCAACCAACCAAATGGAAAGCACATGAAGGCGTTGTTCTTTGTCTTTCGTGGTCGGATGCTGTTGATCAGCTGGTAACTGGAGGCGAAGATTGTCGGTATCGTGTTTGGGATACATTTGGACGTTTGCTGTACATGAGCTACCCACACAGTTATCCTTTGACAAGTGTTGCCTGGAGTCCGGAAGGAGAGTTGTTTGTTGTTGGATCTTATAATGTTGTTCGCTTGTGTGACAAAGCAGGAGTAAGTTTTTTAAATGAACCATATTGTTTACAATGATCATTTAAAACAACTTTAGTGGTCACATTCAATCGACCGACAAAAGGTTGGCTCTATTTACGGATTTGATTGGTCTCCTGATGGGACTCAAGTAGCCGCAGCTTCTGCGTCTGGTTGCATTCTTTTGGCGCAAGTTATCGACAAGTAATCACTTTTATTTTTAAATGCACCATAAAGTTTTGTTTAGACGAATTTGGTGGCATAACTTAGAAGCAGTTCAAACTCAGAACAAAACAATCGATCTGCGTGACGTTTTGTCAGATGTTTCCAAAGAGAGGCTAGAACTAAGAGATCGTGTCACTCGTTTGCAGTTGGGCTTTGAACATTTAGTTGTTGCAACAACTAAACAATGTTACATCTTTAGGCATGCTTTATCCAGTAATCCCATAAAGCTGTTGTTTTAGTTCACGCAACTGGAACACTCCAATCATTATGGACTTAAAAGAAGGCCAAGTTTCTTTAATTGTCTTATGCGAGAAGTAAGAAAAAGGCGCTTTTTCAATTAAAGCATTTTCATTTGCAGATTTTTTCTTCTTGTCGACGGAGCAGTTCCTCAAATTTACAATTATGAAGGGCGTCTTCAATCAACTTTACGTGCTAACAATTCTATTGGTTCTTCAACCTCAGCAAATGCAGCTGATTCTTGGACGAACAGGTAAAATGCATAGTTAAAATGCAGGATAACTTAATCTTTCAGAGCTGTTGCCCTTTCAAACGACATTGTCGCACTGCGCGATCCAAATAATCATACATGCATTGAGTTATTTGAGACAAAAACTGGAAAAGTTGCAGGAGACGGAAAAATCACACACAATGTAAGTTAAATCAACTTTAATATTTAAATATACCTTTTAGGTTGACGTGACAGAAGTTGCGGTCAATCAATGTGGCAGCTCAAGTGAACGCCGTGTAGCTTTTGTTGATATAAACGGAGAATGTTTTGTTGGTCTAATCAATACTTATGGAGCGATGAGACGATGTGAAAAGATTGGTTTGTTCTTTTAAAAAGTTTATGTGAAGTTTTAATTTTCGCATTTCTTAGGTGCAATGATTTCAAACATTCACTTCAACAACACAACAAATATGCTTTCTGCATTCCGTGAACGCAAAGTTGTTGTTTGGTCGTTGCCTTCTGTTGTTTTCACGGATCGAGAACTGTTAAATAAAACTACAATTGAGTTGGAAGCCGAAGACATGGGCAAGTCGGCATTCATTGTTGGGTAAGCTTATTTTGATGGAAACTTGCTTTAATTGTTCTTAACACTTTCAGTTTTATTGGAAACGGAGTTGCTGTTAGACGCTCCGATGGCTGCATGATTCTTTGTTATGTACCTCCATTTCTGTCCGGCCTTATTCGTGCAACAAACGACAGTCATTGGGACAAAGCATTGCGTCTTTGTCGAACACTAAAAGTAATTTGATTGTTCTCGTCCAGTTTATCTTTTGAATTAAGGAGGACTATTTGTGGGCAACTTTAGCCGGTTTAGCGGCTACACAGCGCAACTATCATATAGCAGAAATTGCATACGGAGAGCTGCTAGATGTTGAGAAAGTGTGGTTTTTGGGAGAAATCCAACGCGAGCCCCGTTCAGAACTAAAAAGCGCTCAAATGGCTATGTTTAATGGAAATACTCGTGAAGCTGAATCTACACTTTTGCAAGCCGGTCGTATTTTCCGTGCCATCATGCTAAATGTCGAGACATTTCGCTTTGACAAGTAAGAAAAGCTCCGTTAAAGGAAATACATAACGTTTAAACTTGCAGAGCTCTTGATTTGGCTGTCAAAAACAAGATTCACATCGACACAGTTCTTGGCTATCGTATTCGTTATTTAGACGAAACCGGACGAAAAGAAAATGATCCCAAGTTCTTGAAGCAGTTGTCGAATGTCGAGATTGATTGGGTCCATATTCGTGAAAAGATCAAGCTGGACGAGGAGAAGGATCGTAAACTCAAATGAACATTCAAACAATTATATTCAAACAACTATCAGCAAGAATAAACACTTAATCAGGCAGTTTAAAATGCTTTATTAACCCTTAACTACAATAATCTGCAGAACAAAGCAACAATTATAGAAAATAACTTAACAGCATTCAACTAATCACTTTCGTCGCTATCTTCTTCTTCTTGTTTAAGCCACTCAATAAGTTCATTAAATCGGGCATTTTTAAGTGGGTTTGTTTCAGGCAAAGCGTCGTACCTAAAAGTATCAGCTGATTAAAGCAAGTCTTTTCTAGGTGTTCATACCACTCAATAATGACATCGTCAGTCAACAAATCAAGCTCGTTGTAAAGGTAGAGAACAAAGTTTGGCGCATAATTTCTCCATTCTGGTGCAGCAACGGCATGCTCTTCAATAGCGTGCAAAATTTGAGTCTTGCTTTCGACCGGCTTGTAATAGTTTTTCCAAATGTATTTCCATCCTTTCGTCAACTGAATTTAAAGTAAGCACTGTTTTAAAGTTGCTGTGAAATTTACGTTTTTCATGTCGTTAAGAGTAGGCCCGAATTGAGGTTGTTGAATGAAAACAAGAAAGATGTGTTTAGTAACTTCGTCCATTGGAATGTTATAGGCCAATTTTGAACTGTTGATCTCCAAAATCAAGCTCTTCAATCGCTCTTCATCTGACCAATCCTCCTGTAGCCAACGAATTCCGTATGCTTTCACGAATCTCATCATCAAAAGCTCGCAAGCCAACAAGCAGCGGCTCGTTTGTTGGTGCTGATTCAGATGCAGTGGATTTAAGTCGTTTGGCGCCTGGAGAACGAGACTTGTTGTTGCGAAGTGGAGAAGTTTCCTAAATTTAAAAGGTTATGCAAAAATTAAAAAGCATCGCGTACATCTGGGCCGAAAATAACGCAGTTGGAAAATTGAACATTATCTCCTAACTCCGCGCCGTCTTCGATTATGCAATATTTGATTTGTGCATTGCTGCCAATCTTTACATTGTGACCAACAATTACTCGTGAGAGATCGGAGTTGTCACCAATTTTGAAATTAGTACCAAAAAAGCAACCAGCAATTTTCACTTTTTCGCCAACAACAAACGATCCACCAAACACGGAGTTGTTTGATCCAATCGGCGCTTCAAAACCTTGTGGAACAAAAACGAAGTTGTTGCGGAATTGGAGAGCAATAGAATTTTGCCAGCTGTTAATATTTGGATGAAGGCTACCGAATGTAGACGGATAGTACTTTTGATGGAGAAACGAAAACATGCATTCAAACAAGGTTTCGTAGTCACTTAAAAGAATAAAGCTTATTTGCTTGAATTCTTAAAAAATATACCTGACTGTATCCGCGAAAACCTTGTCTGGTAGCACGTCCACAAAAATATACTCGCAAATTGTCTCGTCCTTGTGCTAGAATATTCCCAATTTGCTCGGTAAACGACTGGGCGTCAATGTTATCGCTAAACTTTGTAATGATTTCAGGAGCGCAGAAATAGATTCCAGTTTGTTTGAGGTCGGAGCGAACAACACAACCGCCAGCAAATTGCTTCTGTAGACATCAAAAGTAAATCAAATTATTCAAACACCAAACTTACTTTGGTCAATGAAATGCTCTTTTCTGGATGATAGGCCAACAGACGATTATTTGACTTTTCTAACAATATAGGCAGCTGAGTCGTTGTTGATTGAGTGCACAAAATACTCATTAAGTTATCTTTTCCCAAAAACTGCTTTCCATCTAAAAGTTTAAACAATAAACGCGTTAACAACACAATGCAAAATGCAACTTACTGACTGTCTTATTCTTTCGCAACTCTCTAAATATAAAAACATTAACTCTTTGAATAAGTTTGAAAATTACCTGAAAGCCTCCAAGTTTGAAACCAAGTTAGACGAGCAAAATGTCGGAACATTCTCAATCAGAATAAACTCTTTTGCAAACAGATGAAGTTTGTCGACAGCGCGCATCACATCGCCAAATGAATGACAAGTATCAAAAACAAGGACTTCAACTTTCATGTACGGCTTCCATTTGCTAAAGTTAGAAACTTCAAACTGGATAAAGTCAATCAAAAGCAAACCTCTTGAGCTCATTTATTGCCTGCTTGCCTGCTCTTGAAACTGCAATGTAAACGTCAGCATCGATGCTAGAGACCCATTGAAGAGTTAGATCAATAAGGCTAATTGATGCAACATTGAAGAAACCCTAAAAAGATGTAGAATTAAAAGTAATACTGTAACAACACTTTAAACATTCATATTTGTTTACCCTCAATAAACTAAAAATAAAAATATCTACTTACCAAAGATCTCTCGCTTGTGATTGCTTCCAGTTGCTGACCAAAGTTGTCGGCAATGATCAAGATTTTTAATTTCTTGTCGGCTTCCGGATCTGCAGCGACAACCATTTTGAAAGGTCAAAAAATCACAAAAATTCAAGCTTTTGCATCATTTTTGTTCTGCCCGAAATGTGCGTAAACTTTGTTTTCTCATTGATTTTTGGTTTGTTTGTTGAGTTCATTCGAGAAGAATGTGAGTAATTTAAAAGCAACATTTATTTCAACAACAATAAACCTAATTTAACAGCATTTACGTAGAGAGCGTTTGTTTAATAGTAATCTGTTGTCGGCACTTGTTTGTGCAAATTGGACTAAACAATTTGGTTAGATAATGTTTTTAAACAATCACTCTGACCTTGTTAACAAATAGCCAGGTAATTGAGTCGTCAACAAGTCCATTTTCGTCAAGTGTTCCCGAAGTCAAATATCTGCCTAAATTAATGTTTGCGTCAGAATCTAACACTCGAAATAAAAGTACCGTTGAAGAGCAAATTGCTGTTCGGTTCTACACCAAATTCAATTTCCACTTTGTTTTTGAAGTCTTGAAGCGGAAGTCTTTTGCTTGCATTGAAAACTTGTGTTGTTGTGCCAAAGCGACGAACACAAATGTTGATTGTCTCTGTTTCAATTGTCTAAACATAAACTGAAATGCATCAACAATTTATCTTTACCAAAAATTCCAAAGTCGAACCGTCTCTAACATTGTTGGATTCCAACGTTCCGTTGACAAGATCTTTGCCATTAAACTTTAAACATCGATTTGTTGTATTCAAGCCTAACTGAAGTTCAAGTGTTTTTCGAACAGTTGAAATGTCATCTAGCGAGTTCAATATAACTGCTTCTTTTCTTTTTCTATCAATTATTAAAACAAGATGAAGTCGATGTCCGGGCGTGTACGCTCTTTGATTTTGATAAAAATGAATTAATTGAATAGTTCCGGAGATTTGATCTCTAAAACTCAAAGTGTTTACGTGGAAGTTTTTAAAACCTACCCAGACATTCGTTACGCTACCCGTCAAAATTGGCAACTAAGAACGCTACGTAAATAAACAAAAATCCTGTCAACAAAAACGAAACTTTTTACTTATTGTTTCGCTGCATAGTTCCCATGAATTGACGTTGAGAAAGGTTGTCAATGGAGATTCTGCGTTGAAAGCTTTGCATTGTTATAGTTTTTGATGAACAAAGTGGGAAATTAATTCAGAACCACTACAACGTTTAAAGATTTAAATGTGTCATTTTGCTTTGGAAAGAACGCAATTTTAATTTAAGCACTGATCAAAAAACGCACAAATCGCACCGAGTTAATTTTGGAAATCGTTTCAAAACCTCAGTGATTCACAAACAACGTTTATCAGTTAATTCGCAAACAAATAGACCGCAGTTTACTGTTGTTTGCTTTCAGTTGGTTTCTTTTTGTGAACTTAACATTGATTAGTTTTTGAAAGCTTTATTTCGTTTTCGACTGTGAGATGAGTGGAAATAACGAGAAAAGCCACGATTTTAAACTTAAGTGTACGCTTTTTAATTATCGCATCACTTAGTTTTGTAATGTTTGAATTTAGTGATATTACTCGGCGATTCTGGAGTGGGTAAAAGTCAACTTGCTGAACGCTTTGCACGCAACACATTCGCGGACCCAAGTTATTATACAATTGGAGAAAGACTGAAGATAAAGAATTTCAAGATTGACGGGAAATCCGTGTCACTTCACATTTGGGACACAGCAGGAATTGAACGTTATCTTGCACTCAAATCAACATACTATAACAATGTGCATGGCGCAATTTTAGTCTATGACACTAGTGACATTAACAGCTTCAAAGGCATTGATCGTTGGGTGAATGAGTATTACGAAAACACTCACGTAAGTTTTAAACAAACTATTGCAAAGAGCATTTAAGATTAAGCTTTTAGTATCAACGAGAAGAAACTCAAAACACAAACAACTCAATTCAAATTCTGATTTACGGTAATGCTTATTCTACTTCGAATGTCATTGATTAGTTTTTAGACGGAAGTGCTTGTACAATTTGCTTCAAAGAAAGTCCTGAAAACCCATTTGGCTGTTCGCTTTGTGGAAATCACATAGGATGTGAAGGATGCGTTAGAACTTGGTTCAATACAGACCCAAAATGTCCTCTGTGTTGTGCTGACTGGATAAGCGGGTCATACAAAGCAATGAGAAGTACTCGGAACGCTGAAAATACTGTAAGACTTTGTCTGTATTTACTTTGATTATTTATTGTCATAGAGCGCACCAATTTTACTGCTTGAAAACAAATGTGATTTGAGATCTGAAGTTTCTCGACGAGACGCTGAAATTTTTGCAAACGAGAATCTTTTTCTCTTTGCTGAAGCATCGGCTCTTAATGGCAAAGGTGTGACTGCAGCTTTTGAAAAGCTTATTCGTGAAATTTTCCGCCGATCTCCTCAGCTAATTGACATGAATGTCAACCTTCCTTGTGTGAACTTGCGTGAGTTCTTTAATTCAACATGTTGCCTAACAAGTTGTTTTATTCATTCAAACATTTTAGCCACCACATTTCAAAATTATGACTATCGCTTTAAAAGTATGCTTCCTTACACTCAAAAGCACAATTAGCTAATTACAGTTGTTCTTCTTGGCGACTCAGGCACTGGAAAGTCAAATTTGCTAAAGCAATTCACACGCAACGAGTTTAGTCTAAACACTACAAGTACAATCGGCGTGGAACTTGGCACAAGGAATGTTCGGGTATGCATTGTTTGTGTCTTTGTTTATTTGTCTGTTTTAGATTCAAGGCAAAACTATTAAAGCTCAAATCTGGGACACTGCAAGTCAAGAACGTTTCCGCGCAATTACACAATCATATTATCGAAATGCACACGGCGCATTTGTTGTCTATGACGTTACACGTCAAGAAAGCTTTGATAATGCCAAGCATTGGGTGTGTGAAATTCGTGACAAGGCCGGTGAAGTAAGAGAAGTTAAGATTAGTTTAAACTAAATGTTTCGCTTAAGGATGTTGTTGTCATGTTGGTAGGCAACAAAACAGATTTAAATGACAAGCGCGCTGTTCAAACAAGAGATGCACAAATCTATGCCGAAGAAGCTAAACTTCCGTTTATTGAAACCTCTGCAAAGAAGTCAACCAATGTTGAGAAAGCTTTTAAGCAGCTGTTGACTGACATTTACAAAGGCATCCCGATTGACGAACTTGAACAACTAAGACCACAAATTGGCACTATTACGCCAAACAACAAAGAAAGACCAAAAAAGCGTTGTTGCAGTATTTTGTAATTGTATGGAGTTTTAAACAAAGTAAAGTTTGTAAACACAACTCGGAATTAAATTTTCATTGTAAAAAGATCTGATTCGCGTCGGTGTGGAATGTGAATGTCAAAGCTTTCTGGCGTTGTTCGATCGTCCATTGTGCCATTCATTGATCCACGTGTTCGCGGAAGAGGCTCTACAGCTGTATCAAGTTGTATGCCCAGAGGTTTGGCGATAGGTACACAGAACTTGTCTCTGGTAAATTCTTTGTACGGTTGAACAGAAAAGACAGTGAAGAACCCGTTTGTGGGCCCATGAAGATTCATCCAGAAAAGACCTATCATGGCTGAAGTATTTGTGGCTGGTATGGCTAGGAAAATGCAAACAATAGCGGTGCAGATTGGGAGAACAATGAATAGAGCAGATGTTAACAACTGCAAATTAATTAGATGTTACGAATATGTTTAATTGTAACTCACTCTCATTCCTAACACAACTGTGAATTGAATGTGCAATCGTTGAGCATCTATCGAGTAAGTATGCACGCGTTTCCGTAACTTTCTCAATGTCGTCATAACAAAATAAATGGAAATGAATTCACCGCAAATGAACGAACAAAGAACGCCAATCAAGAACACAATCGTGTATGCTTTAAAGTTGTCCATGTAAACAACACAATCTTTGCTGTTTTCAAGTTTAGGCAAACTAATTTTGTTATACAAAAATTCCTGAAATTATGTACTTAAAATGTCTACTCGCTTAAAGCACTTACACTTGGATCGACAATTGTTTTGTATGCCGAAATGGCATTCGAAATTGACAATATTTGTGAAACAATCATTGAAGCAAATTTTACAGACGGCAACATAAATGTTCGATGAAGGCGTGATCCAGGTTGAGTGACTGTATAGCGATAAATCAAGCAATAGTACTGACTAACCATCAAGTTTGTTCCAGCATAGAACACGACGCAAGCCGTTATTCACACACCAATCACAGCCAAACATAGAAGATATGCCCTTGGAGACTGCGGCGACATTTGGGGGCCAGTGGTTTCGGCAAAAAGAACAATCCAAACAGTAAGGTAAAGATGAAGTCCCAGACAATGAACAGCAAGAAAAAGAACCGGTATTCTAAACTTTTACAATAAACAAACGACATAAGAATGTTTTGAATACCTGACATCGAAGCGGGCGTTTTCTTTATAATCAAGAATATAATGTATGCTTGAAGTAGAAGAGTGAATACTGTAATTGCTACAAAGCTCCATTCATATGCACCTCTTTCTTGCGCTGCCATTTGCGGACTTTTTCTGGAAATTTGTTTAGTTCAGAAGTGATTGATCACATTTTGTTGTTGCAGCGAGGATCAAAATTTAAGATCATCTTTAAACAGGTGCAGGCAAGGTATTTTTAATCAATGTTGCCAAAGGTTTCCGTTTTTGTTGGAAGCTTCTCAGAACCGAAAACAGCAGGTGTTTTAAGATCAACAACTAAGTGTCAATTTTTAAAGATACAAAAGATCAAAACTAAACAATTCTGCGTGCGTCACAAACACTTTAACATTATAAGAACTTACTTGACTGTCGCATTATTGCTTTCTAAAGTTTATTTAATGCATGTGTTTAATGTTGATTTAAACATTACCTGTTTTTGTTGTCACATCTAAAAATCAATGTTTAATTGGTTAAAACATTTAAAACAAACTTGAATTCACGCTGTCGGTAGTGCACAAATCAGTTGTGCAATAACAAGCTCGGAAAGACCCTTTTGACTTCACATCTTGACACTGAAGATAACAACTTGTTAAAAGACTTCTTTAAAAACAAACTTCTTTTTTAGGCAGCTTGTTTCTGCCACAAGCTCGTGTGATTTGAACTAAAAAGGAATTGCTATGTTGAATATTTAGTTTAAGAGTTTACATCTGGAGCTGTTAGTTGTAGCCGACTCAATGCAGTAATTACATCCGTCAACAACTGTTGTTCGGTCATCTGGTTCAAAACAAGGATTCTGAGTTGAAATGTTTTCTTTTTCCGTGCAAAAATAACATTTTAATCCTGCACATGGCAATATCAGCAAGAAAAATAGATAAGAAGACATGCTTTAGCAATTAGGCAAGCTCACGCTACGGATTACGGTAATTAGGTATCTATTTTTGCACGCCGATTTCGCTGTTGGCCATAGCGTGATAAAGTACAAAAGCTCAGCCTCAACTTCGACCGTATTGCAGGATAACCTACAATTTCGCGTGTCTTTTATTTAAAATAGGTTGTCCACTTTCCATGGCAACCAAATAAGATGGTACCTAACTTACGCACACGCAACATTAAATATTCGTTTTTAGCTGGAAAAGCCAAAGACTTGAAGAAGTTAACTGATCGTTTAAATATGCGCATGCTTAAATGTTAAACATTAACACTATTCCAGTAACGATTGAAGTGGTCTTGATTACTCTTTGAAAGTACAAACATACGGTAATCTGTAAACACAATGTTTGAATGTGAAATAGAAACATTTACAATGCTTGCTTAATGTTTGTTTAATGAATTGATGAACAACATTGTTGTTTGTGTTATTTCTTTTTTTGCATCTTGATAATTTTAAATGTTTGTATCGATTAGAAAAGCTCATAAATGTGTGTGAAAGCAAAACATGTCGTGCTTGTTTTGTTTTGCCAAAATCGTCGGCCAGGTCTCGCCACTCAAATAAACATCGCGTGCGAACAATAAAAAACGCTGTCAGTTTGGTTGGTAATTATCGCCGTTCCAAATGCTATTTGTTTATTACGATTGAATTCATTTTGCTTTCTGGTGCTTTTCGATTATAATTATGCGAGATGGCACCCGCACCTGTTCAGAATCTGTGCACAACGGTAATTTGATTAGATTATATTTGATAAAGCTGATAAGAGTGCCTAAGATGCGCTCTTTTTAAAACAAATTTAAAATGTGGACATTTAAAGTCAGCTTTTCACAGTATTCGTTTTTAGTTTGCACCCACGCGTTCACAAACCTTCAAATGGGAGATTCAAGGCTTCGACTACATGCTCCTCTTTGACAAAACTCTTTTCCAACGCTTTGTCCCGTTCGGTGAAGAAAGATCATACTTTGAATTGCTTATTGTGCCGTTGGACAAAGACGATGGAAGCGCTTCGGTGGTTGAACAACGTGAATTCAAACGCTTACAGTTTTGCATGTCGCCTCAAGTGCGCGAAAGCCGATTGAGAATTCGTATGGAGTTGAGTTCATCAAGCGATTGGAACCAGAACTTCGGTAGGTTTTATTGATTAAACTTTTGTTATACAGTGTATATGTTTAATTTCAGCGCTTAGTCCGCCCAGTTATTCCATCGTTCTAAAGTTTCCACTGAAGTTGGTCAATCCGGAAATCAATTTGATGCTTCACATGCAATATGCAACCGAAGGCTATCAACCAAACGTTGAATGGAATCCTAACTTCATGTTGACAGCGGAAAAAGCCTGAAACGCGTATTCAAAACAACGGACCAACTGGCGAAACGTAAGCATTGAAATGCTTTAAAGCACAACTAACGACTTTTAAAGCTTCAGCTCATCTGTTGACAGCAAGAAGTTTGAGCAGTTGAAGCAGAAAAACGATAGTTTGGAAGCTGAATTGAAGAATGTTCGCGTGCAAGCAACTAACAATGCACAAAAGTGAGTTTTTATATGCATATTGATCCTTAACTATTTAATTTAGAGCGTCTGAGGTTTCGGCTCAAATCAAAAAATTGGAGCAAGACAATTCGAAGTTGACAAAAGAGTTGGAAAAAGAAAAAATTGAAAAGGCCAACAAGTACGTTTAACAAACTAACTTTTAAAAAGCATCAAGCAATATTCTTATTAAATGCATTTTCAGCACTTCATTGAACGAGCAGCAAATCAACCAGGTCAAAAAGCAAAACGTCGAGCTCAATTCTCTGTTGGGAAAGGCTAAGAAGAGTATCATGGACTTCACTGACAAGTAAGCAACGTATTTAAACATTTAAACAATGTTATGTTTCCAGCATAGAAAAGAATGGAAAAGAACTCGAGCAGTTGAGGAAAGACAAAACCGAATTGCAAGGCAAATTAGCGTCTTTGTCGATTCAAAAGAAAGAGTAAGTTCTCAAACACGAATGATTTTAACTTATTTGATTGTTTTTTCAGAGCTGAAACCGAACTTATTGCCAAATTGAAGAAAGAGAACGAGGAATTGCAGCAGAAGTATGTTTTAATGACGTTTAATCCCATTTTAACATTCAATATCTTTAGGCAAAAAGAAGACAGCGACTACACATTTAAGTTGGAAATGGAGAACATGAAACTCCGAATGGACTCAAAAGCTGCAAAGCCTGCTAAGTAAGTTTAGTTTTTTCAAAACGCACCTCATGCTTTCCTTTCAATCCCGCTTGACTTAAAGCAGTAATAGTATTCAGATAGGCGTTTTATTCGTACAGCATTCTTTCTTTTAATTCTTTTGCTTTTACTTTCTTTAAGCATTGACTATCCTCCACAACTTCCAGGTTTCATTTTATAGGTTAGATGTTTTATTCACTTTAATGTTTGTAGTCGGAATGAATCAAACGTTTGAACGTCTTTTAAACGCTTTAATTTACTAACAAAACAATGCTGTTTTGATTCATTTTGTCAACAACATTATTGAGAGCTTTAAAGCCATAAAACCGATTAGCTTGCACAAGCAAATTGTATCATCTGTTCATACTTACATTCTAGTACATTCGTTGTCAATATTGTTATTTCCAATAAACATAAGTTATTGTTGTTTTTATCGACTTTTTAAATAATAAAGTACTTAAAAATAAACTTGATGTTTTAGACAGTTGCATCAAGAAGTTTCAAAGCCACAAACTGGCAACAATCAAACAAAGACGACTAAAAGCGTCGTGACTGGGTAAATTTGAACAAACTTTGTGCACTTCACTGCACGCAAAGCACGAAGTTGCATAACTTCATTAAACTTACAATTTCAGTCCGAAGCCGCTGTTTGATCCGGATTCGCACAAAAATGGATGCCTTACCATCGAAGAGTACAAACAGATTTGCAAGATAATTCCGGAGATGGGTCCCAATCTTTTCGAGCAGTTCAAGAACGTAAACTTCTGCCTCTATTCAAAATATGAGCCAGCTGAGCGTCCTTACTCCCAAGAAAAGTTGCGCCTGAAAATTTGTGGTCTCATCAACCATTTGACGGAAAAGATCATGCTGAACGGCTTCAACGACGAGAAAAAGGAGAAAGAACTTTTGTGGGACATGTTCAACACAGTTGAGATGGAATTGAGGTAAGTATTTGCTTTGCTGCATTCTTTAAACTAATCAAATGTTACAGACTCGATATGACTTCTCTCATAACTACATTGACAGACAAGACTCCGAAGATCGAGGCACAACGCTTTGCAAACATGAACGCCCTCACGATTCTGATGCGCGCCATTGTTCGCAAATTTGAACTGCACATGCGCTTGGATACAAAGTTCTTCTTTGAATGCTGCTACAATGCTTATGACAAGAAACTGGTGTTGGAGTCGTTCATTAAAATCAGACGTTGGGTGAGTTGTTAAGAAGATTTAGCGAGACAACCAATTCCAATTAATATTTACAGATCGGCTTTTGTCCGCCTGATACGCAGATTCAAGAAATGGAATTAATTCGCGAAGTCACACTTACTGCCTACACAAAATTCTGCCTCGCAAACATCGGCCCAACAGTTCTTGCCTTGCAAGAGAAGGTTGGAAGTGTTGCATCTCCTATTGAATACAAGAAAAGCCGCGAGCAATTAGACGAATACTTGTTGATTGGCGATAGACTGAAGCAGCTCTTGGATGAAGAGTTTGTTGAATTGTCTTATGCAAGCTTCACAAACTTGAAATCAAGCTTTGCTTATTCGCAAAACATTTTGAATCGAATGAAACCTATTTTGGCTGGCCGTAAGTTCTTTCAAGTTTTAAACAATTAAATTGAACTCAATTTTAGTTGACCCGACTCTAAATAATCCGACTCCCAAGAACACGACCGTCAATGACAGTTTGCTTAAATTGAAATACCACCAAACAGGCGCAATCAAAGCGTTGATGCAGTTTTTCCGCCAAAAACTTTCCAGTATGGAGGTGCCGCTTTACATGACCAAATACTTCAATCATTTCGAAACTTTTGATACTGATTACTCTTTGAATTACGTAATCAGATCAAACTTTTTGCGTCAAAACCCGTTTGAAGATTCTGACGGATTCCAGGTTGGATTTTGTGTGTAATTCTGCTCTTAAAAAGTTTGTTTAGTATTCAACTGATCCATCACCGCCCGTGCAAATGCCCATTCAGTGCAGCAGAATTGAGCATCATTGAAGAGTTGACCCAGTCTTCATCGTCTGCAACTTCAACCAGCGGACGAAAAGCAAAAAACGCGATCGGAGAAGAAGAAAGAGCGAAAGCTGGCTAAAAGATTGGCTGAACAGATGCAGCAGTTAGAGCCTGCTTCCAAGTCTCGTAGATCGTCGGAGTCCAGCAACAACTCCGAAGAAGTTGCATGTCCAAGCCAGAAAAGAAACGGACTTTGCGATTTGGGTCTTGACTGCCGTCCAGATTGTCGTCCTGACTCCGAATTGGTTCTTCATCGACTGCAAACCTACCTTCCGCTAACAAGAATGTACGAAGCAAACATAAACAAGTTGGGCCACGACAAACAAGCAGAAGTGGCAGCTTGCAATTTGTTCCGCGAGTTCAAAGGAATCAACTTGTGGCTAGCGAAATTGAATGGATACAAGTTGGAAGAGAGAATGCAACCGATTGTATGCCGAGATCAAAGGTGATTTGATTTAAAAAGTGCTAAATAATCAAACATTTAGAACTCTTCCAAAAATTGGCCGAACAGTTGAAGAAACAACGTGCAGATGCAATTCGACACAACTTTGCTCAAAACTAAAGAATTCCTATTGTTTTTTGAGTTCCTATTATAATTTATTCCGATGCATAATATTTGCTTCCGTTGAGTGCTTAAACAAATCCGTTTGAACAAACTGCTACTTGCATTTCTTGCTTTACCGTTTCATATTTGTTTGTTGAATAAAGATTATTTATTATGAATTAGACAGAACAATATTTAAAACAAGTTAATTTAAGTGAGATTCCCAATTCAATAGTAGTTGCTGCTTGTATCGTCTTTGTGAGCACTCGATGTGGTCAGTTTGAGAATGGGCGGATCGTCTCCACGAGCGTCAGGAATGGGCATATGATTGTATAACATCAATGCTTCAACTGATTTTTCTATGCTTTCAAACGTAACAAGGCCTGACAAGGAATGAGCCATTTTTACGTGGAAAGGGACAATCGATATTGGTATTGGACCGTTGAGACCACTTTCAGAAAACAGCTAAAGAAATTGAAATTTAATGAAATGTATAATTTAAGGCATTCACTTACTTTTTCGATGTTATCGATTTCATAATGCAAAGGAACATTGAAGAAATGTAATTGTTCACTTGGGTAGACAATTCTGTTCCGAGCAGCACTTGCAGCCGTTGAAAAGCGTTGATTTCGGCTTGTAGTGTAGTCTGCAAATGAGCTGGTTCCATTTGGCATTATGAAAGCTTCGGTGCTGTTGTGCAAAACATTGGACTTTGACGGACGAACAGAGATCTGAGTTCCAAAAACATTGACTTTTTGTAAGTAACGCAAAACGTTGTTAGCCTCACGATCAGAGCCCATCTGTACCATGCAAGTATCTGGCTTGGAATTGAGGAACTTGATCTAAAATCTAGTTTAAACACTTCTGCAAAGACAAAAATCGCTTACTTTGACTACATTCCCATAACAACAAAGCAAATTAAACATTCGATCACAGTCAAAATCTTCGTGATTAACACCATAAACCATCAGAACAACAGAATCATCGAATATTGGACGATGTCCACGAGGAACTTTTGCTGATCTTCGCTCTTGATACGGTTCTTCATGGCGAGACGATCCTGATTGATTGTAAGGGTAGTCATCTTGCTCTTGTTGATAGTAATTGGCTTCGTCGTTGAGTGCTTGTTGTTGTGCTTGAGATAGTTGTTGCTGTTGAGCTGAAAATAAAAACTGATGTGATTAGTCGAATAAGAAGCATTTACCCGCACTTGGAAAGTTTGTCTCATCTTTTTCGTAAAGCATATCGCTTCTCATCGTGATAGGCGGTCCTTCAGCTAAAAAGATTGCATTAGATAAGAATGAATGCAAAAAGACTTACGGTCAATTGTATAGTCCCATTGATCTAGTGTTTGCTTGTTGATGTGGACTGATTCGGGCTGAAAACAAAAATAGAGCTTATTTGAAAAATGTAAAGGTTTCTTACTCTTGCAAACTCTGCTTTCAAAGTGCAGCACCCTTCATAAATATCAGCGCCATTTAATGTTTTCTTTGCATCAACTGCACTTTTAATAGAGTCAAATTCTACCAGCGCTTGAATGTAGTTCCTCTTCATTACAGCAATGCGCAAAATTTGGCCAACTTGAGAACAAGCCTTAAAAATTAAATATTGACAATAATGTTGCGTAGAAAATAAACTCACTCTGTAAAGCACTCGAGCATTTATTGGAAAGGTTGCATTGCTGATTGTTAAAGCCAAGATGTGATGTGGACGTTCGCTTTCCAAGCCGCCTCGTTGAATTGATTGTGAGGTCGAATAGTTAAAGAGCGCAGGAACGCCTGCAACCTCAACTGGATTCTCTTGTGAAACTTTAACCAGTTGCCGTGCCGATTCCATTTCTTCAAATTCAACCTAAAATTACATTGATTTTTAAAGTGTGTAAAGTTTAACTCACCAGAGCCATATTCTGCTTTTGCATGCAAACCACATATGCAATCATGCCAAAAGAGGTTAGCGAGTCAATTAAATCGGCTTCATTTACATTTGCGCCAAGATTTCTAACATGGACCACTTTCGACTAAAATCATTACAGTTTTTACGGTAAATTTGAAACAACAAACCTGTGGCGGATTTGTTGGGTCGTCGTCCCGGTACATCCGTTTACGCTCCATTTTCAGAGTCTTTAAACATGGTGTTTATTAATATGTACACAAACAAACTTTTAAAAGTATATTAAATGCTTTCTGAACATCTTGTGCATTTAAGACTCGCAAACTCGCATGAAAATATTTATTTACACTAAAAACTATGCGAATGAACATTAACAAGAAACCGTGTAAAAAGAAATAAACGGAATGCATTTCAGAAAGAAGCCAAAGAAACACGTTTTTCTAACGAAGCTTACAACTATGACTTAAAAGACTGATTTATACAATAACAACACTCGTGGCGAAATACCCAAATTAACAAAATATGCTTTAAAAAGTGTAAGGCTATAAGTAATCAACTGAAGACTGACTCATTTGCTTTCTTGTCCAAGGCTTCTTGCAAATCCTTGCGCAAGATGTTCAATGCATTTCCGACTCGTTGTTGGCTGGTTGACAATTTTTGGATAAGCTTCTCGGCCTTGTGCAACATTTTAGAAGACTGGAAGTGATCCGCGGTGCAATTATGACGAGCGTTTCGGATCAATTTGCCAGTATGCTTGATTTTGTGCTCATAAAGTGTCTAAAATTTAGTCGATTTTTGTGTTTTTGTTAAATTTAGAAATCTTACATCTAACAAGTTTAAGTTGTCTGACATTTCTTTCACTGTGCTTCCACGGTCTTCTTCCAACTCTTCAAGTAAAACGTTTAATTCCTCGTGAGTTTGTTGCACTTCTTCGTTAATGTCCACAATCTTTTCCCAATTGGCGTTTGCATAGTCGTCTAGCTTCTGGTGAATAAATGCGCCTCCGTTTTGATCTGACTCGGCTTCCAATTCAGCATTATAATGATTGATCAAACGCTGCAGGTTGTCCAAATTGGTTCTGAAACGAGTGCTTAAAATTATGTTTGACAGCAATTAAAATTACTTCAATTTCTTTTGATCAACAAATTCTGGAACCAGCAAGTCGTCCAATTTCTCTTCCAAAACAGAAGTCTCCAACTCAATTTTCTTCAAACGTTGACACAAATCCAAACGTTTTTGCTGTTCAGTGGTAGACGAGTATTTCTTTCGCAAAGAGTGAATCTGATTGTTGAGTTGTTCCAACTCGGCAGCCAATGCAAAATGACGACGAATTTCGGCAAAGATCAACGTTTTAACGGATTCAGCAAGAGACTTGTCTTCGGGGAACTAAAACGTGAATATAGACTACAGAAGAGTTAACAAAGAACTTACCCGTTTTCTCAACTCCGCCAAAAACTTATCGTAATCATCGGCGTTGCCTTCTTCCACTTGCTTTTCTTCAAACTCGCCAATCAACGTCTCCAGATCACGAATAGTGTCAAAGATCTCGTCAGTCATGCCAATAATTGATGCGGTAACAGCGGTGTTTCCTTTCAAATACTCGGCAATCAAGTATTGAATGCGTTCACGGAATTTGGAGTAGATTGCGAGGATGACTTTTTGAAGAACTCCAACTTCGGCGTCTGGAACGCTTCCAATGAAGACGGGCAAATCAGGATCAGTCAGTTGGCGTTTCAACTTCAAGTCATCATCGTTCGTTCCAAATCTGTTGCCGTGTTCTTGTTTTTGCTCATCCGTGCAATTTGGATCATCTAAAGTCGGCGAGTCATCGGAGTCGTAGTCTTCTTCACTTTTGACTTCCTGTGAAGTTAATTCACCTTCTTTTTCTTCATTTGGCGTTTGAATTCGCACTGTACACAATGCAACTTTTTCTAAATTACATTGTGGAGTCGACAATCTAGTTGACAATCTAGTTGATGAGGCTGAAATAGAGTATTTAATCATATTGTTGTTTCGTCAAATTAAATTAATGAATCATCAAACTTGTGTGTTTATTGAAAAGAATAAACAAACATTTAACGCATTTTGATTATTTGTTTGTTCGAAAAAGTGGTCTGATCTAACAATGAATAAAGTTCTATTATTGTTCCTAATTATCACTATTGCTGTTCATGCAAATGCTCAAATTGTTGAACGTTATCGCTGTTTTGTTGAATGGATGAGTGTTTGTGAGAATTGTGTATTTAAGGTCAGACATGTTGGTCTTCAATTAAAACTTAGCGATGGTCAACAGCTATTTGCTGAAAATTTAGGCGCTGGTACAGAAGCTAACCCGTCTAGACGAATAAAATGTTTTGGAAACTGTTTTTACGAGTGGAAAGATGTAAAAGCTTCTACGAATTTAACTGATTTGCTGGATATTGGCGGTAAAGGCTACAAAGCTTGGTACGGATGGTCGTGGAGCGGTAAATGGTACGAGAAAAATAATTGTTATGATTCAAGAGACCGAATGTTAAAAGCCATCGGAGATGGAGTATGTTGATTTTTGATTATTCTGTTATGTGAATAAAATTTACCTTTCTGTTGTGGCTTCAATGTTGGCATTTCCTTCTAACTCTTCATCCGACACAGTTCCGCTCTCCTGTTCTGCCCATTCGCCAGTCACTTTAGTCGGTTGTGTTTCTTGAAGGTGAAGCGCTTTGATTTCGGGGCGATAATCACTTTCGCTTCCGTTTTGACTGACCATTTCGAACGAGTCGGCAGTTGATGATTTCGAAGTCACGATGTGACTAGTTTCTTCGGTGTCCAAATGCGAGTCTGTTTGACGAATTTGAGTTTGAACTTGGACGTTTTCGTACAACATGTCAACGCAGAAAATAGAGTTTGGCCTGAAAAGCTCATTTTTGGTTTGCCAATGAAAATACTGATCGGGCTGATTGAGATTCAAAACTGAAAATGAAAGATTAGTTTGTAAAATAAGTAATGTTTAAATTACAATGTTCTTCAAACTTTTTGCCCGCTCCATTTTTTAACTCAATCTTGAGCAATCCCAAGTCACAATCGCCGAACTCTTTGCTCAAATTTGCTTGAAAGTTAAATTGGCAGTCTGTGCGTTTGCGGATTTGCAGAGAAAACTTCAGATTGTCGATTGGTAACGGACCAAAATGCTGAGTAAGCTGCCCTGCTTGCGAGTTGTAGAAATTGTTAAAGTCATTGATTTGCCATCGGATGTGCTGGCTTTGCTTCGGTTTAACCTAAAATGAAACGATATATGAGTTGAGAAATAAAACTTACCGTTGTTTCAACATCTAATATAGACACGTCCATCTTTTGTTAGGAGGATCAACAAAAGAAATGAATCAGGAAATAAACAAGAAAACAAAATGACGGACTGAAAAGCTTCGCATGCGGTTTGTTGGGCGCATATTGCGGGATTCGCATATTTGTTTTCAAATTCTATAAGTGTGTTTCAATGAGAACGCAGGTGCGTTAAAGAGTGTGAATAAGAGATTTTTGATACATTGAATCAACTGAAGACATTAATAAAACACATTTATTTAAGTCGACTAAAATCTAAGTTTAAACAAATGTCTTTTATAATTAAATAGTAGGATCACGATTGGAATCTGCGGCATATTCAATTTTCAGTGCAGCAACATCTCTAAATGGCAGTTGTTGAAACGGAGGAAGTTGTACAATGAACGGGTCTCTTAAACGGATCCCACATGTCTTGTTTGTTCCAAGGAGCTTTACTGTTGTCTAGATAAAGAGTGTACATTTCGAGCAGTTAAAAGCGCTAAACATACCCGTGCAGTAGGCTTTATGTTTCCCAAATAAACCCAACCATTTTCTTCCCAATATAAAACATAAGCATAGATGATAGTGTTCTTTTCGGTTTGTGGATTATATATACGATCGCTTGGAAGACCAGAATCATCACGTAATTTGCTTGTGTACCAAATTTGATCCGTTTCATTCTGATAAATCCATGGCTTTGTCTCATAGATTCCTTCTCCGTAAGCGTTTAAGAACTTGCCGATGTCTCTCAACCGTTCTTCCATGATTGCTGGAATCCGACCTAAGCGATTTGGACCAACATTCAATAAGAAGTTTCCTCCCCAAGCAATTGTCTTTATGAAAGAACTAATCAATTCTTGAAGCGAATAAACACTGTCAGACTGCAAAACGTTTTGAAAATTAAACAACTTATTTAACGTTTGCTTACTGTTAAGTCCCTTCGGTACCCCCATGAATTTTTGTCGGTTGTCATGCAGTTTTCCCATTTTCTCAGCACCAATTTGCCGGGCATCCAGTTATCTTGACCGGTCAAAAATGATCCATGTTTCCCCATAATTGATCTCCCCCATCTGTCGTTGACGACAATTGTATCCTTGACAGGTGAATCGTTGAAAAGCCAAGCAATGAATTGTGTTGATTGCCAATAGGTGTCTTCCTGATCCCAATCGCCTGAATTAAAGATAAACATGGTTAGCATTTATGCTAATTTACCGTCACTCCAAATTATATCTGGATTGTACATGTCGACAATTTCACGCATTTGAGGAAGACTTACTTGCTAAATGTTTAAGCATGAATGGAAACTATATTTCAGTTGATTGATTACCTCTGGAAAGAAAGTAGTGTTTTTGTTCTTATCATCAAGCATATACAGCGGATGAAACCACTCGTACTGTGAAAAGTAAAGTCCGTAGTGGATGTTTCGCTTGCGAATCGAAGTTGCCAACTCTTTCACTAAATCACGATGAGGTCCGACGTCTACGGAGTTCCAAGAAAACGCTGTTTTTGACGGATAAAGAGTGTAGCCTTCGTGGTGTTTACTTGTTAAGACAAAATATCTGTAAAAGTCTATCTTTACTGTTTAAATATATAATGAGCTAACTTTGCTCCGGATGCTTGCACAATTTCCGCAAATTGATCTGGATCGAACTCGTCTGCTGTGAATTGATGAGCAAACTCTTGATAGGTTGTTCCGTTTGCATAATGTTTGGCCATATAGTCCACCGTGTCTTTAAATGGAGTGGGACCTTTCCAATGGTTCCAAAGCCATTCACCTTTACCGATCACTGAATAAACGCCCCAATGAACAAATATGCCCTAAACATATGTTAAATAAACATTAATAACGCTGAATGAACATACAAATTTGGACTTGTCGTACCAAACAGGATTAATTCTACTGTCTAGTGATTTCCAATCAGGCTATAAAACAGATGTTTAAAAGTATAACAATCATTTTAAAATGCATACTGTATATCTACTCTCAACTCCACACCATAACAACAAAGCAATAACGACAAAATTAAGCAACATTGTTGTTGAATGTACTAAAAAGGATATTAATATTAAAAATAGCTGAACGTCCGCAAAAAGCCCGATGTCCATTTAAATACTCGACTGTTTGCTCACCTGTGTTTGAATAAACACCATTAAAGACAACATTAAAACGAGCAAATGAGATTAACAAAAACTGTAAACGTTTTGAGACTTTTGTAATTTGCACTGAAGTTGTTCATAATTGTTAAAGTGCACGCAACATGAACTCTTTATCACTCAACAGAGGCAAAACTGCCTGATCTCGTTTCTCTAATTGCATTTATAAATAAAACGCAATGTTATCAATCAAACAGCACTCGTCCCATTAATCAAAGCAAAGAACAGACGTTTCCTGGTACATTCTGAGGGCAATTCTTGGTATTCCGAATGCGGAAATTTAATTAGAGACGATAAATGGCGACGAAATGTCTTTTAAATTGTATTAAAAAGAAATGGCAACAAAATACTTTGCAAATTGTTTATTGAAGAAAGAACCCGTTTGACACATTGAACAATAAAATAAATACACTTAAAGAAAAGGGACTACAAAAATGCGTTGAGTGTTGAGTGTTGAGGGGTGGTGAGGTGGCTTGTTTGATGGGAGGACTTATTGGAATTTAAGTGAGCTTTTCGATCTTCTAAAAACACAATGTGAATTGTTTAGATTGTTTAAAACAAACCATCTTCAACTCGGCCAACTGCTTCGTGAGACGGAAAGCCTGAAAGAATTCTTCTTTCTTCATATGATCTTCCCGCTGCTGAGACAACTTCTTATAGTCGTTTTGAGCAATGAGCGACGCGACGTTTTGTTTGACGGTTGCATCCTCTTCATCCTGCAACTTCATCTTTTCGGCGTTGATCAACTAAACAGAAGAAAAATTAGTTTGATTACTCGACGATTAAACAAGCCTTCAAAACGCCGTGCATCTTCTGACGAGTCTCAATAGCTTCAAAGTGCTTCTGGCTGTCAAGTTGTTTCTTCTGCACCTGTTCCAACTCTTCGTACTGGGCATTTAATTGATCCAATGGAGACTTGGCAGCGTGGTCTTCTTTTGGCTCCTCGTTTTCCTTGTTGTCATCCTCTTCCGAAGAGTTGCTAGTATTCGAAGAACTTCCATAGCTGGTCGATGAGTCGTCAGAGTCTTCAGAACTGGACTCGGATTCGCTCTCGTAATCAGTTGACTCTTCTTCGGCTGAGCTTTCTTGGTCGTTTCCAGCAACAACTAAAAACTAGTTAGTGTTTGTCATTTAAAGTTTAACTCACCAGAGCCCGATTGACTCCAAACGTTGTTAGCTTCAGTGTCCGACTTCTCAATTGCAGTTTCAGTTTCCGACTCCTCAACAGTAGAGTTCAAATCAGCAAAGCTTTCCAAATCACTATAGTCAGAAGCCATGTCATTTGTTTCGCACACCGATCGAACAGTGGTATTCAAGCGGGAATCAAAACTTTGGCGCTCGCAAGTAACCGGCACGGGTAAGCTTTTCACCGAAAGAGCTTTGGTGGAAGCCAAAGACTCGTCAACGCTTTTAACATCTTGTTCCTAAAAGTGACATTTTAATAAAGAGTTGAATTGACTTTAAATTGTTTACCTCGACTTTGTCCCACTCGTCCGAATCGGTTTCATTGTCAATTGGCAAGTCTTTAGAAACTGGTGCGCGTGCAGTATGTTCCTTAAATAAACGCTCACGAAGGGCATTCCAATAAGCAGCTTGCGACTCAGGCTTTTTGAAAGGCATCGGACAGTTAGACAAAGGTTTGCCCGGAGTTCGATCAACCTGTCGACGTGGAACTTGACCGAGTAGATCTTGAACTGGACTGTCAATCATTTTGGCCGGAAGATAATCTAGATGAAAATCCTTTATTTTGAATGTCTTTTTTAAAACTTACTGGTGACTGGATGCGGAACTGGAGCCTTGATCAAGTGCTTGCCGGTGAATTGAAAACTCAATGTGCGCGAGACGCTCAAATCGATGTTTGACGGGAACTCAAACATTTCAAAGCAGTAGCCCCAGGCGTACTGCATCGGATTGTTCAATCTGATGAGATTGATGGCTAAAGAATTGATTTAAGAATATTCGTTACGACATTGAATAGATTTTGAATTTGAAAGAAGTCAAAGAGTGTAAGACTTACCGAACTGCATATTAAAATTTTCCGGACCGGACAAACGCATGTCGATGGCCAATTCAGCAGAGAAAACTCCAAGACCCGTGTTGACTTTAGCCGGGCTGCTGACGGTTACTTGATACATATGCTTTTTCTGGCCGTTCTTCGTGCAGTAGATGTCTTTTTGCAAGCAAAAAGTCAACGGGATGTAGAACATGAACTGGTGCTGGCAGGCGGCATAGGTATTGCTCTCCAACATCAAATTGAAGTTCTCCACGGACCATTCTTGCTTGAACGGCGTGCCGTGGTCGAGCTGAAAGAAATAGTTTTTCTAGCAGTTTAAAAAAGAACTAACCTTGGTGACAAAGCGTTGTGGCTCCTGCATCGTCTCTGTTCTGGTCGAATTGAATAGAGTGGTAGGGAACTGAAATAAGGAATTCAAAAATGAATGAACTGGAAAGAAATGAATGCATACGGAGGACAAATACTAATGAGTATGCGAAGATCAATATGAGAACACGGGAACAATCAACAAACTCTAAACTTCTTTAAACAATAATGTGATCAAACGCCGCAAACTCAATAACAACTGATCAGCAATGCCCGAGATCGCTAAGCTTTTATTTCAAAACAGATTGTGCGAACGACTCTTAGGTAATGCCAAAGGTTGCGCAATTATTATGCTCGCACACAAAAGAGTGTGTACAGAAGAGAATTGAGAGAGAAAAAGAGCTTTAAAGCGTCGACGAGCAATTTAAATGTAATTGTAAGTAACTTCAAATCTGCACATTTCAATTACACATCTAGTGACATTTATTTGCATACAAATTCCGTTGTTTCTATTCAAACCTTTTTTGCAACAATACACCACAGACCAGACCATAATGAAAATCAGCTGAATCGTTTGTCTCGTTTTGGCACAATGTTTGTTTAATTTTCGGGTGGATTCATGCCAAATTTGAACTCGTTGAAGTGGGCCGCTTTTTGCCTCAAGGAAAGCACTGGCCACAAAGTACTCAAAGCAAAGAACGGACCTGGAATAATGATGAGGTTTTTGTTGTTGTTTTTGAGTGGGATCTTCGTAGAGATGGTATTTCGGACATTTTGAGTGTATTCTGACAGTTTAAAGTGCAATTAAACAAGTTTTTCTTGTTTACGTAAAAAGAGCCATAAGAATATGAATGAGTTTACTTTCATTTCTTTAATGTCCATTTTATGCTAAAAGCTTTTAGTTAGCGTGTAAGTGAGTCAAGATAAGAAACATGCTAATTGTTTATGGCTTAAATTTTGTCGAACGTGATCAATGTTTTGTTCTCTTACGTTTCTTCGTAGGCTTATCACTATTTCAGAAGCCTTGCTTTTTTGTCATGTTGAGGAGTGGTTTTGATTTTACGAGTTGTTGAATGTATTTGATTGAAATGAGTTAAAACTGTGCAGTTATTTGACACTTACATAAACAATCATTCAGATCACATTTAGATTACTCGAAAAACTTTTTGAACACTCAATGTTCTCTATCTTTAAATGTCTATTCATAATTCAAACGTAAAAGTAAAAAGCGATTGAGTTACTTGATCGAGGAAAGTTTGCACGCTGACAACATGCGCTTGTAGTTTAACAGAACAAAAACATGCTTTAAAATTCTGCCGGAAAATGCACAAAACCTGTGTCTGGAAAGCCTAATATTTACATTTATCATATCGGAACATCTAAAGTTTAACTTACTTGACTGATTTCAAAACCACTGAATAATGTTTTTGACACTCAACACTTTTGTGTATTGTTTTGGCAGTTTTCAACGCCTTCTTCATGCTGGCTGAATCAAGAATTTCCTTTCTTACTTTACTTTCTTGTAACCTAAAACCCACAACTACAAATCTATAATTCCCCTCTGTTTGCGCAATGTCCGGCACATGCGGTAAACACGCGTTTAGTCCATTTTCTTGGAAAACTTTTAACCGCCCTTTTTGGAATTTGTTACAAGGTTTTACACAAAAAGATTTCATTATTGTAAAAAAGTTTTTGCCGCCAATAACTTGGAAAAAGCAGGAGCCTATGCAAACACTGATCGTGTGAACGAGAAGTTAAGTGCGCGCAATTTAGTTACACTGTATTGCGGATAATGTTTGACTTTGAAAGTGAAGTTATGAGCGAAGAAGTTGAGAAAAGTTTCAAGTGTCTAGAAGACTTCCCACATTTCCGTTTTTTAAAATGATTCATCAAACGTTTTTTGATAATTGTAACGTCTCACATTTTAACACTTCAAACTTTAATGTTTTTCAAAACTTTTCACACGAACATCCGAACTCTTTTAATTTATGCAAACACTCTGAAGTTAATTCCTTTTAGAGATCAAAAGCAGTGAAATCAGTTAGTGCATTTGTTGTGTTAAGTAAGCAAATATTTGTTCCGCCGTTTCAAGTTTTGAAAATTATTTGACTGCGGTTTGGAAAGTTTATACGCTTTTATTTGTTGCCAATTTCCGAACAATCCTTATGTAGTCAATGTTTGCGGTTAAAAGTGGATTTTTGTAGTTCAATGAACTTGTTAATGTTTTCTCAAATATAAAATCTGTTGTGTTCTCTAGATTTCTATAAATTAGATTTTACGCGCGAATAGTCAAAAACGTTTGATGTAGTTAAATAAAAATAAGCGTTGTTTTAAATTCCGCAACTTATAAATATCAAAACATATCAAGCTTTATTGACTAACTAGACAAAAAACCGGATTCGTCGCTCTATACTAATCATTTTAGCAAACAAGTAAACAAAGGCGGAAAATGTGTCCAAATGTTTTGGCGTTTTTGTTTGTAGTTTAGCCGAGCTTTTTATTTAGTTCAACGCATAAAGTTTATATTCTTTAAAATGAACTGTCTAAACTTTCCCTTATTTATCTCATTCGAACAACAAAAACGGTGTTTATTTGCTCTTCCTTGTCAATCCTCCCTGTTTTATGTGATCATACAATAGAGGTGATTTTCGCTCATGAGCTTTGAGTTTTTGTGAGGGGAGCGAACTGAAAGCGAACAGGTGATTTAACGGTTATTATTGCATTTGACGTAAACAGGACGCGGATCATCGTTTTGAAAATGATTCAAATTGGGTGAATTTTCTGAATTTAACAAGCGCTTTTAGTTGTTTTTGTATGCGCCGCTTTTTGTTTCAAAAATGTCAAATGCAAGTTCTTTGTGTTTTAACGGAAGCGATTGAATGCTTTGATATAATGCGTTTTAGATGTTTTCGGTTTAAAGAAAACTAAAGGCTTCGCTTTGGTCACCTTAACTCAAAATTTCATTATTGCAAGCTATGGATCAAATTTATTGTTACCCAACCAAAAAAGAGCTCTATTGTGATAAGAAGCCTTTATTGATGCGCGTTGTATTTTATGCAGAAGTTTAGTTTGGACATTGTGTATTTGAAGGTTGAAAGTTAGGCAAAGCCGAGTAATTTAAATTAAGAATTAGCTACCTTGTTTTGTCAGTTAAATGATACTTACATTTCAAAACATTACTCATCTTTTTAGGCATTTCTATTTTGTATTCACGTTGCATCAAAATTAGAGCATCGTTCTCTATTTTATGCTTCTGCACCCGATTTGATTCTATTTTGTTATTAAGTTTATGTCCACACCTTTTTCCTCTTCACGAACACTTGCCTCTTTGTCTACAAAATGTGCTCTTCTGTCTTTTTAGTTAATTAGCGTGTTTTTCACATGCTTTTTGATCGGGAGGGTGTAGAAAGTTTGATTCGAGTGATAAGTTACACGCATGTTAATTGAAACAAGTGATGATTTTAAGTCAAGTCGTAGGCAATATAAATAAACAAATGCGAATCAGTTTACATGTTTTTACAATACTCGTTTTTGTTATTTCAACAAGAGCGTGCTTCAGTTAATTATTAATTTGTTTGTCTATCAACGTTCCCGCTTCATGCGCTCTTTCATTTGACACTTTGCACTTGATTTCATTAGTTTTAAGAATTCAAAATTTAATCAGTTGCCACGTGTTTGTTATTTTTGCAACATTTGATTGAGTGTGTTCAATTTTAATTAAATTGTTAGCAAACGACCACGTGTCTTTAATTAAAAATTTGTCACTCTTAAATATTAGCATGTTACATTCGGATATTGGTGGATTTAAATTGCAGGAACAAACTAGTTCTTGCATGTTTTAATTAGAACTCTCGCGTTTCTCCACATTTCTATTCTTATCATGTTGTTGCATACTTTAGATTAAATTCAATATTCTTTACAACATGTTTAATTACAAGGTTCTCTTATTAAAAAGTTGCGTGTTTCTGGCATGCTCATAGTTTCCTCAATTTTGCTCTGCCGACTTTTCAACACAGAAATTAATGATGAAAGGATGTGATGTTTTTTGCTCGTTGTTTTATTTCCTTCTACCACATGCTTTTGTTTTTTGAAAATCGTAAATTTTAATTAGAACTGAGTGAAAAGATTGGAGTTTGTCAAAACTGAATTATATTCTTTAACTTATTGTAGAGTATGTGCTTTTAATTCACACACTAAAAATTGAGACAGAGAGAACAAGGAACACCTGTACTAACACGCTTTTTAAGGGCTCAAATTGGCCAAAAATAATCCCTGCTTGGTTATTCCCGTCCTCGAACAACTCCGAGAATGTATTGTTTTTGGGGCGTGTCTTTTGGATAAGAAATGCGATAGAAATCCCACACCTTCACATAAGCTCATAAAGTATAATAATGCGGGGATTTGTTGTTGTTCCTTTTTTGAAAATGAGAGATTAGGAAATAAGTAATAAAAACTATTTGCTTATTTCGTTGTTATTGCTTTTTTGAGATGCTTTGAATTCTCAACATTTTTGATCAAACTCAAAAAATGTCTTAAACTCGCCTCTCTTGTTCAATCAATCGCTCCGTTGATTATAATCCTTTTATCAATCATATAACGCAAATGGAATAGACGTTAATGTTTCATTACGATTAACATAAGAATGTTAGAGCTTACAAACTTGGATTCTTCAAATGATTCAGATAGTCAAAACTTGTGTAAAGTTACTTTAATAACTTAGAATTAAACGGCACAAGTTTTGTGCAGTTAAAGATGTAGTTTTTATTTATACATTCAATAATGTACAACAAAGGCTTATGACTTTATGTCCACTCGCCACCAAAACACTCCCAAAAAGTTTAATTAACTAGAGAGGAACAAACAAATGCTTATCATTTAAAACGACAAACCTGTAGTGACTACCAAACGGAGGCACATTGTTTGATTGGAAAATGTCCTTAGCAGTCGATAAGCACGCATTTGATGAAAAGAGAAAGACTATCAAATCTTCTATTTTGGCCTTAATCGTGTGTTTGGAGCATGTAAAGCACATTTTGCTTGCGGAGGAGTGTTGAAAATTGTAACGTTTGTTTCCGCGCTTAACACATATTTCGTGTTTGTACTTTTTGACTTACTTGAAGAACTTACAATTTAGGTTACTTGTCTATTTGATTTGTTTGAAAAGAGTACTTTTACTTAAAGCACCCAGTCAAAAGTGAGCGGTCAAGATGGTGGCCATGAATGTTGTAAGTTGCTTGTTTAAATCTGCACAACTCCCTTAATCTTAAATATTTAAAGGTAGCAGATGCGGGCAGCGGATTGCCTCGCCCAACAAAAGAGCCTAAACTTGGATTTTTCGTTTACCTTCTTGCGGTAATGGCCGTGATGGGCGGTTTCTTATTCGGATATGACACGGTTAGTTAGAAACGTTTTAGACCGATTAAATCCATCTATTTTAAGGGTATTGTCTCAGCTGCGATGCTTTACGTTCCCCAGAACAAAGGTCTCAAACCTATGGGAAGTTTTTGGCAAGAAATTATTGTTTCAATCACTCCAGGTTTGTTTTAGTGCTTAAACAGTGTCAAACGTTTTAATTGTTTAAGGAATGGCTGGAATCGGTGCTTTGTTTGCTGGAAAGTTCTCAGATATGTACGGCAGAAAAAAGATGATTGTTAGCTCATCTTCTAGTTTTTGTTATTGGAGCGGTTATTTGCGGTATTGGAATCAACAAAGTTGTTTTGTTAATTGGTCGCATCTTGTTGGGAATTGCAATTGGCGTTGCCTCCATGATCGTTCCCATTTACGTCGGAGAGGCAAGTCCGGCCCACATCCGCGGAAAACTCTTAACTGGCTTTCAATTGATGGTCACTTTCGGTTTAATGGCTGCAAACATAATTGCTGGAGGCTTTTCGTACATAGGTAAACTTTAAAGTGTGCTTTTAAAGCAATGTCTTCAAATATTTAGATCCGGAGAACATTGGCTGGAGGTTAATGTTTGGATTTGCGGCTGTGCCTGCAGCTATACAATTTATCGGATTTTTGTTTTTGCCTGAATCTCCGAGATGGTTGTTGGAAAATGGATACGAGGAAGAATGTCAGAATGTTTTGAAACGAATTTACAACGGTAAGAAAAAAAGTTGTGTTGGTTCTTTAAAATGTTCATTATTTTAGGCAACGTTGAGTGGACAGACTATGAATTAAATGAAATCAGAGCATCGAGTGAAGCTGAACACAAAGCACGCGAATTAATTGGTAACTTTATGAGTGGTCTTTAAATAACACTTGTTTGCATTTAGGCGAAGGATCCGTTCTTGGGAGAATCTGGCGTACTAAACATGTTCGAAAAGCTCTTGCAATTGGCTGTTTATTACAAGCTTTCCAGGTCAGTGATTCATACTTTCCAAAAGCCAAAACAAAAAGTTTGATCGACTTTGTTCTTTTGTTTTAACAAGTTTCAATAACACTTCCTTTTCAGCAACTGTCAGGAATTAACACGATTATGTACTACACAGGCACTATCATCAAATCTGCTGGAATACGTGATAATCACGCCACGATCTGGATCTCGGTGGCCACGTCAGGCAAGGTTCTTTAAATTAATCCTTAAACTTGCCGATATTTAGGCGTCAACTTCTTCTGCACATTCATTCCAATGTTTTTGATTGAACGTTTGGGCCGACGACTGCTTTTGTTGACAAGTATTATTGGTAAGTCTCCAAAAACAAATTTAACTAAATCACAAAACTTTAAGGTGTAATTACAAGTTTGTGTCTAATGGGGAGGTGCTTTTGTCCTTATTAATAACGACTCTCCACGCATTCTGGGAAAAGACGCGTTTTGGGGAAACGATTTCAATTCATCGGCCGAGCAAGCCGCTCATTGTCAGCAATACAAAAACTGTGATTTCTGTGTAACGGACGAGCGGTTAGCTTTTAATTAGCAACAAAAGAATAATGTCTAAGTTCAGGTGTGGTTATTGTGGATTCAAAGATGACAAAAAAGCGTCTGGTTTTTGTTTACCGGTAGATCACGACAATGATGGAAGGTCAATAACAGGTAATCTATACTTTTTATTAACAATTATTTGATTTCCTTTTAGGCTTATGCAGTTCAAATTCCAGTGATCAATACCACACCGACAGTTACAAAGGAAAAGACGTCGATTTCGAGTGGGGAGATGTATACTGCCACACGAAGTACACAGTTGTTCCTATCATTTTGATTGTTGTTTACTTGTGTTGTTTTGCGATTGGATACGCTCCTTTGCCTTGGGTACTCAACGCAGAGTTCTATCCTCTTTGGGCAAGAGGCTGGTGTGTCTCTTTATCGACCTTCTGCAATTGGCTCTTCAATTTGATCATCTCCCTGACATTTCTGAGTCTAACTCAAGCAATCACTAAGTTCGGTGAGTTCATTTAAAACAATATTCGTTATAACAAAGTTGAGTTTAGGTGCTTTCTTCCTCTACGCCGGCATCTCATGTTTTGCACTTATTCTGTTCTTTATAGTTGTTCCAGAAACTAAAGGTTGCTCGTTGGACGAAGTAGAAATGC